>OZ014530.1:186211105-186811105 GCA_963966105.1 Volucella zonaria | reverse complement strand
TGGTGCGGTTTAAAATATTTATAAAATATGAGTCCAGAGGAAATGGCTCGAAAATACTTCGCGTCCAATCCATTTCATCGCTAAAAATTTAAAAATAGCACGCAGTACAGTGGATTCTGTTATTAAACGATACTCGTATTTGGAGACGTTGACAGTTAAGCGAAAACAGAAAAGTGGAGCACATGATACAAATTTGGACAGGAAAATAGTGGGTACCATCGTAAAAAACCGGACTATGTCATCCAGAGAACGTAACGGTCTAAAAACACGAAAAAAACAAAAAATACCATAAGTTACTGAAAAGCAAAAAAAAAGTCATAAAAACACGAACTCGAAAGCTATACGAGTTGATTAGCAACAAGAAAGCGTGCTTGGTTTTGGATGACGGAACTTATGTCAAAGCCGACTTTACTACTCTTCCAGGTGCGCAGTTTTACAACTCCTTTGAAGCTGAGATTCTTCCGCAATCAACAACATCGATTGAGATGGAAAAATTCGGGTCAAAATATCTCGTTTGGCAGGCCATTTGCCAATGTGGACACAGAAGCTCATCGTTTATTACAACGGGAACAATTAACGGAGAAGTGTACATTAACGAGTGCCTAAAAATACGGTTGATTCCTTCCTTAAACAAACACGAAGTTTCAACATTATTTTGGACAGATTTAGCTTCAGCTCACTATGCTCATGCGACGTTGAGCTTTCTTGTTGCTAAAAATGTCGACTTTGTCCCAAAAGACATGAATCCACCCAATGTTCCACAGTGCCGTCCCATTGAAAGGTATTGGGCCTTGGTCAAAGCTAAATTGAGTTGAGGAAAGAATGGGAACCCAAATAATTTTTTTTATTTTTTGTAATTGTGAATGAATTTAATAAAAACAGAGTTTTAAAGCAAATAAAAAAAGTTTACATGAACTATGAAAATATATTTTTTTTTCCTTTAAAGTTTCCAAATTTTATTCGTTTCAGTCCTTAATACACCGGGCCGTGCAATTCAACCGGAGCACATACTCTCTGAGGAATGGGGAAGAATCGGAAATCTTCAATTTAAATGGCTTTCGATTTTGTTTATTAAAATAACGAAAGATGATCTATCCCTTGTGGAAGCTCTCTTGTTCCACTGTATAAAGGCAAAGGCGACACGAAAAATTGCAACAACTACCTTACCAGTCGGTGTCATAAGTTATGAAACTATACGAGGGATTTTTAGGCAGTCGATAGTGAATTAATAAAGCTTCATTGCGGTCAATATGACACGAATAAACGCCGCAACGCTTCGAAGGATCTACATATCATCTTTATTGATTTGGTAAAAATGTTCGATAGCGTTCCCAGAGATCTTGTATGGGCATCGAAGGAGTAATATTCTATTGCAAAATAGCGCAGATCATTGGTGCATCATGCAGAATGTTGCCGTCAGCAGTTTTACTTTCAAGATAGTAAATTTTGTCTAGCTAGGCTTCACAGCTACTTTTGATTGTGATACCACCAATGAGATCAATGAAATATTTCGCGCGTGCTGAATTTTATAATGTAGAAAATACAATTAATGGAGAATAAAGGGAAAATAAACGCCGAATTCCACTGTGTCCTTGAATTTATTCCGCAAGGCAGAAGAAACTAAAGAACGCCACATCGCCGATGTGGCACATACACACCTCTACACATACTTCAGCTTAATGAGATTTAACTAAAAAAAGGAAACTGAAGTAGGGAGATTTATTAGGAATCTTGTTAATAAATACAATATTTGTTCCCTTACTTTGTCGGTAATAATTGTATTTTCCACATGGGTGATTGGGTCATCAGCGTCTGCATTTTTGAGATCTTACAATATAAGACGTTAGACTGTGAATAAGGCATTCGATGATATTAATATTAATTTTTGAAAGAAGCTCGAAGTTACGCATATGCCAGTGAAGTCATCTCTTGCTGACAAGCTCCGTCAGATGTCTAACAAGGGGTCCTTAGAAGCAAGACGTGCAACGGAGGTATTTCCTCGATAAAATCAATTATGACGTCCACGGCCAATAACGAAAGCTTTATTTGAGCTGCTTTGAAATAATTCGGAGCTCAGATCAATAAGGAAATTTCAAGACTAAGGCAGGGTCTCGAAAAAACAGATTGTGGCGGAGGAGCATCAAAAACTTCCAAAACAACAACAAGCCTCGGATATGGATGACACTACTCTTGACCATCTCAGCAAGCAAAACAGAGACAACGACCTTCGTATGGGGCGGGATAAAATGTCACTATAGCAAGTACATGGTTCCCTCATCTCAATATATATACACAAGGGACATGGCGGTCTCCGGATCATAAAATGCTAAACCAAATTGATCATTTTGCGATCAACGTAAGGGATCTAACCTTCCGGGCAGTCGTCATTGACTCCGTTCCCTAACTTATTGCAGCCAACGTACGAATGCAGATTTCCCAAGCGTCACAACAAAGAAAAACTCATGTGAGAAGATATAACGTAAAAAAACTGCAACCGCAAGAGACCGGTAATACTTTGGTTTCACCCGACCACCACCAAGAAATCTCTGGTCTGATAAAGAATGTCGTTTCCGGCTCTACGAGAAAAAGAGACGGGAGGAACATCGGCTTCTCCAAAAGAAGAAAAAAGAGCACGAGAAGCGGGCGATACATGTTGAGAGTTTGTATTCCAAGAACAACATACGGACATTTTATAAACAAGGCAAGACGCGTATAGAAACCTGTAGAGATGTAGAACGAAACCCAGTAGTACATTCACAGTCGTTGTCGAGAATATAGAAAAGCTTCTTCTGCAGACTCTATAACGCCGGCGAACACCCCGTTGTCAGCGGGGGATCAAAACGATAGTCAGTATAGCAGTATCTAAGCTTAAATCCAAAAAAGCTGCTGGAAACAACTTCGTGGAGAGCATACATCAACTCATTTCTATGATCTGGTCAGAAGCATGCATGTCTAATGAATGGGACCTCAGTATTCTTTGCCCGATCTACAAGAACCTACGCCAACTATAGAGGTATAACATACATACATGTATACACCAACTCATCTTTAAAATCTGGGTGGAGTATGCCCAACGAATGGAATCTCAGTATTGTGTGCCCGATCCTAAAGAAGGGAGATACCACCCTGAACTGCGCCAACTACACGGAAAAAAGTCTCTTCAATAAGTTTCTTTTCAATCAGTTAATCAGATACACAGACGACATTGACATAATGGAAAGAACACGGCGAGCTGTCAATCAAGCCTTTGCGACTATTGAAGCAGAAGAGGACAAAACGTTACGATAGGCAGATACATTTGACAACGACACCAGCGCAAAATCATCCCATGAATCACTCTTGCTAATCGCCGTTTCTTTGGGCTGACACGTCACTGACACTGACGAAAGCGGATGAAAAGCTCTCAAGCCCTCTAACACAAAGAAAAATTGTCGGCCCCTTTTGCATCAGTGGAGAAAGGAGTAGACGTTTTAACACCGAACTGTACGAGCAGTACTGCAATGCCAACCTAGCTCGGAAAGCCCGGCTATCGGATAGATGGCTTGGTCTACTTGAGCGCATGCACAGCAGGGTCCTAACTCGGACAATTTTCGATTCCAACTCTGAGGGACAACGCAGTAGAGGACGACCTCAGCACACAAATAGAAGGGCATCTCAGGTAACTTCATGTCCACAACTGGACGCAGCTAACAAAAGACCGTGATAGCTGGAGAGGCATGTTAGCAAAATCCCTGGTTCACTAAAGACTGTAGCGCCCTCGGTCCTGTTTGCGTTGACACGAGGTGAACATCGCCTGAGATCATGCAGGGCGAATGGACACCAATGCTCCGGCCCGGAGAGTATTCGAATCTAAACCGAAGGGACAACGCAGTAGGGCAAGACCTAGACTTAAGTTGCGCGCACAAGTAGAAGGGGAACTTAACGATTTGGAGTGCGCCAGGAAGTCGAATTGAACCAAAATCTGAACAATAATAAGGAAAAAAGTAAAACATATATGCGTTTAAGAAAAAGAACTGAGGAAAGATTTTTAATTTTTTTTTCTTTTTAGGTGATAGATATTTAATTCAAATGTACAAATTTCTATAAGGTCGATACAGTTTGAAGAGAGTTATTTTAGTACTTATGGTATAAAAGCTTTCTACATACCAGTATGAACATTTAAATTTTAATTCCAATGCATATATTTTAAGCCAGCCTACTATATATTTTCCAATTTTATTTTGTGGATTGTTCCTTATAGTTAAATACATAAAAAAAAAAAAAATTAAAAATAAAATACATCATCAAAATAAGAAAACAAAATCTGATAGTCTAGGAAAATATAAATGAGTAGGTATATAACATATATATGTAAGTAATAAGAGTCTAAACACTTAAAGCAAAAGCATAATTAAATATCTAGAAATATCAGATACATATACAGCATGACATCAGTGCAAATGACTATGACTATGACTATCTCCGCAAGCCTTAGACATTTATTATGTATGTACAAAATAAACAACGATACCCCAACAATGATGTCCTTTATGCAATCACAAAAGGCTTCCTCCATGCCTTCGTGACGGCAATAATATGGTCCCACTTCTTAAAAGCAAAAAAAAAATTCCTGAATCTATTTTTATACACTTTAATGCCGGCTACAAACATTGTACGGTACGAGTACTGCTTCTATATCCTGAATAAATCCTATTCTATTCTACTTAACTAGAACAAATTCATTTCTTTCGTCAAAAGGACAACAGAAACTAAAAATCAATATTGTTGTTACCAAGACCTGGGCCTTTCTTCGCTTGTCATTTTTGTAGTACGAGCATTATATTAGCATAGCCGGCAGAAATAGTTCAGAAACAACTTGAAAGCGCTGCTCTATTCGGTGTTCTTGTTGGCCCCCATCTGAAATTCCCTTTAGTTGACATCATTTAAAAGTCTATCCACCATATACGAAGTATCTAAAAAGTTGTTATACTCTCAATCACTACATGTTCTCAATAAAACGACAATTTAACGTTTACATTCTTTAGATAAAAAAGAAATAAATTAAAACGAAAAACTAAAAGAAATATATCTAGAAATTACAGAAAACATCGAAAACAAATGTTGAGATACATTATATACATACATACATATATTCAAATATAGTATATACGAATAGATACATAAAATATTTATAAAAAATAACAAATCGATAACAGCTCACACATAGACCCATTGCGAAATAAATCCAAAAATTAAAAACAACAAAATGTAAACAAAAACCAAAAAAAAAAAACACAATTATAAAACTCAAAATACACATCTCTGATTGAAGGACACTTGCCAGGCAACGGATATTCGAATTTAATAAATAAATAAAAAGAAAAAACAATTTAAAAAGTAATAAAAATAAAAACGAATAACAAATAAAAAAATAAAATCGAAATCAACATAAAAAACCAACTTCACAACAAACTAACGAACCAAAAATAGGATGCAACATCGAACGAGAGATGCATCATCACATTTCGAGTACACAGATACATTCCAAGATACATTTTAAATTATTATTATTATTTTATTTTTTTTTTTTTTAATTTTTTTCCATTGTTCTGATGGGTACTGTGAGGAGAAAGTTTAAATGATTCTGATGTTTGTTTTTTTTTTTGCTGTTGTTGAGATTTTTGTTTGCTATCTAACCGAACAGATAAATACACTTTACGAATTTTATCGGGTGAGTACGAGACGGACATTCAATACGAATTAATGATAAATTTATACATAAAACATTGAGATATAATACTAATTGTACGAGTATGAGTAGCATGCACGTCAATGTATGTATAGATAGAGATATAAAATGTATTTGATTTTTTCTTGATTCCTGTCACTTTTTCTACGAGTACTTATGGTAAAACTCATAGAAATGATTATATGTACTTATACCATCTGCAGAGACTAAAGTTGATTAGTGAGAGCTTCTAAATCTATTATAGCTGGTCGCAAGTCCAGCCAGACTGAGAAAGGAGGAACGAAGACGCACCAGTATTTTGCAGTATACTGTGCGAAGTTTCGGTAAGGGATAATAGGGATGTTATGTCGGAGGAATTGCCAAGGTGAAGACAACGGCGATATCAGAGGCAGATCCAGCAATGACTTCATTGAGAAAGTAATAGCTCCAATATATACGAGTATTTGGAGCTCGGGTCATGTCAGGGTTTTTGGGTATCTATCCAGGTCGCCGAAATATATATATATGTATTGAAGAAATGATGAACCAACGGCTGCACTTAAATTCCCACAGTGAGCTACTGCCACAATTCTCTAAAGGATCTTGCCTTCAAAGTTGTGGGTTCTGACATTGTGTTGACTTCCTAACCATTGAGTGACTGAGTGTATGTAACAACTCATGGATAGCGGGTTATGTGTGAAAATTTTGTTGGTGCATTGTTTCATATTATTGTAAGTGCATAACACCTACAGCAATTTGATTCGGTAAACCAACGTCAGAATTTTCACTTCGCAGCCTTGCTTAGTATCGTCGGTGTTTGTGTCTACTGTGTTTGTTTGTAATTATGACTAGGGAATTCAGGGTGGACGTAGCAAATATACGCGGGCTAAAAAGTAATCACTTTTCTGCACTTTTGTCCACGTCTGTAAGTATAGACCAGCTGTTTTGGCACTTAGTAAAACACAGGTAGATCCCCGCCTACACCTCTCAGATCACACTGATCTGAAGCTACCTGGCTAAGAACTAGTGCCACTATTCTTTCCTCATCGCGGTCTCGCCATCTATGTGCATAGTGATGTAGCTTATCAAACTCCACCACAATGTAGTCCCTGTTCCAATCCGGAATTCAATTTCATGTGGTTAAAATTCCATCTCCGTAAGCAAATTATCCACTACTGCTTTATTTACAGAAGCCCCAAACTGGACAGCAACTCGACCTTTCACGAGCCTGATGCGCTGTCTGACTCCATACAAAGAATTGTATCCCTGCATCCTCATACTGAAATCGTAATTACGGGCAATTTCAATATACCATATACAATTCTGGTTGGCTTCGACATTCTGCACACCTTCTCATCCTGACAAGTACTGCGTTGATGTGCTCTCCCCTCTAGGCTCGTCGGACCATTGTATCATATCAGCTAAATTCTCTTAAATCCACCACACAGTTAGAGAAAAGATTCCTAAAAGAACCGTATGGCAATACGAGAAAGCCAATTGGAGCGGACTTAACACCTTCTTTAGGAATTTTAACTGGTCGTTATATTTCCTCGATAACGACATGGATGCCGCTGCTGACATGATCACAGAAACTATTCTCTTTGGAATGAGATGCTTTATCCCTTATCGGATGAAGAGTATCAAACCAAAAGAAAAAGCATGGTACGACTCGAGCTGTAAGGAGGCTGTCAGGATTAAAGAATTGTTTTTTCGGTCCTACAAGACCAACCCGACAGGGGAAAACCGAAAAAAGTTTAAACGAGCCAGAAATGACTGCAACGTTTTTCTCAAGCGTGTGAAATTGCAATACGACCAAAAACCGAGGCAAAAAATATTGTAATGTCCCAAAGGCAGTAACAATTTTTTGTCGTTCGTCAAAAACATTAGAAATTTTGCCTCATCCTCCATCCCAACGCTCATTTACTATGAGATTCCAGCTGTCAGCTCTTTGGACAAGGCCAATCTGCTTGCTGCACACTTTGCGGCTAGCTTAACACTCCCAGATTGCGCTTTGTCTCCCCCTACACTTGAGTGCGTCGAATCTTCAATGGGACAAATCCACTTTCGCACTCGTGTAGTAGCAAGAGTTCTTAAAGATCTTAACATTCACAAATCCGCTGGTCCAGATGGTATATCTCCCCTCCTTCTGAAGAGGTGTTCTTCCTCGCTGGCAAAACCACTGCGTAAGATTTTTCACCAATCCTACTCCTTAGGACCCTTTCCGAGAAGATGGAAAACAGCATTTGTCCAGCCCGTCCCTAAAAAAGGCGAATCTTCTTCTCTCTCCTCCTACAGACCCATTGCACCTACGTCCCTTCTTTCCAAGGTCATGGGAACGCTGATTAAACCGTCAGCTAATGAAATATCTCGAAACACGAAAACTTCTTAATGACCGGCAGTACGGTTTTCGTAGCAACAGGTCGACTGGTGATCTGATGGCATCTCTCTCATCTCTCACATTCTGGCGAAAGCAAGATAGTTGCAATTGATATTTCTAAGGCATTTGACAGAGTTTGGCATCAAGGCTCTCTTGTCGAAAATGCGTGCTGTTGGGATCGATGGCTCTCTTCTTCAAAGGATTAGAAATTACCTTTCGGAACGTTCAATTCAAGTTGTCTTCGACGGTTTCAAATCTGATATTCACAAAATAAATGCTGGTGTGACCCAGGGCTCCGTTCTGTCTCCGACACTCTTTTTCATTTTCATTAATGGTCTCTTGTCTGCTACTTCTAATTCAATATATTCCTTTGCTGATGACAGTACTCTCTGCTTTTCATATTTGTTCCACGACTCACGCTCCTGCTCTTCGTCTGTAGAACGGGAACGGCAGCGTATGTTAAGCTCATTAAATTCCGATATAAACAGTATTATCAAATGCACTCACCAACAGAACGGAATTTAAAGCTTCCAAAACACAATGCTGTCTGAAGTCACTAAAGCCAAATTTGAATACCCAGCCATTATCCATGAATGGAATTTTCATCGTCGAAACCGAAAAACTTTCCATTCGTGTCAACGACAACTTAAGTTGGAGTGACCACATATTTGATGTCGTCAATGCGAAATGTCTAGGTTGCCTCAAGCAATGTAGAAATATTTCACCCCTCTGATCTGCCCACAATATATAAGGCATCCATCCGCCCAAAATTGGAATACAATGCCCACATCTGGTCAGGTGCTCTTAAAACATCTCTGCACCTGCTAGATAGGATTCAAAACCGTGTGATAAAATTAATTGGTGATACTACGTAATATCAGTCAATCAATCGACACCAGTGCTCCATTGAATTCGCCAGTAGCATTCCGCCCATTCAAACTTTCAACCGTAACACCCATCTCGCTATGAATGCTCATCAGTATACCCTCAAGCCCATTTTCGGACGTACTCTAAAATATCGTGATTCTTTCCTAAGCCGAACAGCTAGCTTATGGAATGCCCTGCCGATCTCTGTGTTTCCTGGTCGTTATAATTTACAAACATTTAAAAACAATGTACATCGGTACCTGTCTTTTCTTCCTCCCTAAATTTCATTCGCCCGCGCTGTGTACGAACATTTTGAGGGTACAAAAACCCCTTGAGCGCGCGCTGATTATAAAAAAATAAAAAAACATATAAAACACTTTATGCTGGGAAGCAACAAGCAACAACTAATAGCCAATGAAAATTTGTCAACGACCTAAGCCGCTACAAGATCAATATCCATTTCATCCAAGATGAATGATGGGATGGACCGGACAAAACTAGGGCTTAGCCGAAGACTGCTCCTAATGGTTATTCGACCAGATGTACGAAGGTGGATCAATAAGTACCCGACAGGTAGCGTCGCTGAGGAAAATTTCCATTGCCATCGAGCACTACCATTTTTAAAACGACGCCACATAACATTCCAGATTGATTCATATGTTAGTTTTGATTTGAAAGCCTTCTTATTAAAAGTGTTTAGTGTTTTTTGATACAATGGAAAAAGAGCAATACTGATCCGTAATTCTATTTCTATTTCTGGATAGATCACCGTGCGAATGAATTGGGGCGCAGTTGAATGTTCTCAATAGACAGCATTTTTTCACCATTCATGAAAACCGTGCGATATTGATTCAACGAATTTGAACGTGGACGTACATCTGTTTTTGAGGAAAACTACTCAGGCCCCCCGAAAAATGTGATTACTGAGAAAATCGTTGAAAAGATCCGTGACATTATTCTTGATGATCGCCGAACGAAAGTGCGCGAAACAGCAATGGCCGCAGGCGTTTCGTACCTAACGGCAATCAACGTTTTACGTAATAAGTTAGTCATGAAAAAGCTTACAGTGAACAACAAGAGGATTCAGCGGTCAAATTCGAAGAAGTGTTTGGTGAGTTTTTGCATAGAATTGTCACCGTTGAGATACGAGTAAACCTGGATTCATTACTACTTCATTACTACATGCCAGAGACTAAGCGAGAATTTTTCGATTTTTCAGGTTGAATCTGCTTTGAAGAAGCCAAAGACAGTCCCATCGGCTGGAGAGATCACGGTTAACATTTTTTGGGATTCGAAGGTAATAATCCTCATGGAACTGTTGAAGAAAGGGAGCACCATCACAGAGCACTACTGTAGTGGATAATTGGATCGATTTGATTTGCCCCATTTGGCGAAGAAAAAAAGTGAGGTTCCACCACAGCAACGACAACGATAACCAAGTTGTGTAAGTTATTGTACGAATTGCTGCGACTTTTTCTTGTTTCCCAACACGAAAACGTGGCTGGCAGGAAAAAAACCATCTCGATCGAAGAGGTCATCGGCGAGGCAGAAGCCTATTATGAAAAGTTTGACAAATTACATTTTTTAGATGATTTACAAAATATGGCAGAAACGTTGGGAACAGTGTATCATTCTACAAAGATATTACGTTAGCATTAAAATAAAAAAAAAAGTGAAAAACTTGCGTTTTCATTCCAAACACATTCCGACACCGGCGTAACGTCTCCTATCTCACTTTGTTGTATCGCTATTTTCACCAACAGTGCTCCACCCTTCATACTTTTAACCGTAGCACCCGTCTCGCTAATGCTCATCAGTACATCCTCAAGCCCACTTTCGGACGCACTCTGAAATATCGTAATTCATTCCTAAGCCGTACAACTCGCTTATGGAATGCCCTGCCGAATTCTTTATTTCCTAGTCACTATAACTTTCAAACATTTAAAACCAACGCACATCGGTATCTCTCTTTTTCCCCTCCCTGACTTCCCTTAAAACAAAGGTACTTGTTGATCGTAGAAGCAATGTCCCAAAACGTTAGGACTGTTCTTGAAAAACGTTAATCGGCTTCGTTGCGCGGCGAAATATTATCATAGACAGTAACTTGATCAAAAAAAAAAACCGTCACCCAGATATGTAGATAATATTGCGACCGTAGCAAGACGGATTGTGGATGTCCGAACGTTTCGGGACATCGACTCTATCACTACCTTTTTGTAGTTGAGCTGCAAATGCGAATATCCCGGAAGTCGAACGGCTACAGTCCTAGATAGAGCCCTTATAATCGAGTCCCATGTCACCTCCCATCAAGCGCAAAAGACATTGCCCGCAACCCGTGATGTGATACGTTTACATTATGAATGAAAGTGCAAACGCACTCAGCGCAACAAGAAATATATAAGGTTGCGCTACAAAGGACGACAGCTATTCGCGAACTGCGCAAAAGGCGACGCTGAAAGTAACTCATCAGAAAGAAGCATAAAAGCGCTCTAACGAAAAGAAGTGCTTCTGCAGAAAGGAAGTTCTATTAAAATATGAAAAGATCTTGTCAAAGACAGAAATACGGATGAGAAGCATGCAGGCCACTTAATTGTTGAGTCACAATCAGTGCTGAAAATTTGAAAAAATTACTCCCGCAAACTTTTTAATGGCGAGGACGATCAAAATACCGCTGTTAAGCAGAATGATCCTTTCAAGGTGGATGATGAACGACAACCACTTTAATCATCCGACCAAAAAAGTTCTGGATAGCGAAGACGGGACCTGACGAGTTCTATAAAGCACTGGGGCAAACACCAACTCATTTATAAGATATCTTCAGATGAAAGTGAATGGAATCTCAGTATCAATCCCCAAAAAGGAAGACCCTCTAAACTGTGAGAGCTCACGTTAAAACTCCTAACGAGGAATGAAAGATGGAAAAGTGCTTAGAGACTACAATATGTACAGCAGTCTATAGGGATGTCTCAGAAAATGGATTGCAGAGCCGACGCGGGCGCATATTCGGATAAACTTCTTCGCTTACTGGACCGTCAATTTGGAACTCCCTGCGATTTCAGAGGTGTACAGCTTACTTGGACAAACTATGAAATAGTCAGAATCAGTCATCTTAGCCTCTCGTACAAAGTGTGGTAAGTCCACCGTCAATGCTCACATTGCGGACGATCTTGGTCAAAACCTAAATACTCCAAAGTGTTACCCCTGTTCAGAATTTGTAAGGTGCAATGACCCCATTTATGGAAAATTGATATATATGTAGAGTTATTCCTAATCGATAACCAAAATCACACCACAGAGATAGATCTTCGACAAAGTGAGGCGCTGTAATGCGATTTCTAATACAACATTCGACAAGGTTGTGTGTTGCTCACAGATCAACAACATAAACTCAATATTCCAATACAAAAGATAAAGCAACGATTAAGCGGACGCGAAAGCATGTTTGCAGAAAACTCGGATGAAAACATGCAGGTTATTGTTCCAACAGAAAGGTTCTTTGAGTGATCTGAAGGGCTTTGCATTAATGGAATTTGGTGAACATTCAACTACGAGTGTATAGCGACACCGATTTGGTCAGAAGTATCCAAAATCTGAAAACTAAGTGAATCAAGATTAATGATGCGTCCGGAGGGACAACAACTAAAAAAAATTCGAAAACTTTAGGTCAGGTCATTTGCTAAAGACCAAGGCGACTGCAGGCATTGTTAGGATTACCCCAGATTTTAACGATATCAGAAGTAAGTGAAGGAAAGTTATTTAATCAGAGCGAGCTAACAATCATCCCCTATCACCGAAACTGCAAGTGAGCTGATATGAGCAACAAAATACAACGTAGCTGCAAACTGCCATCGG
This sequence comes from Volucella zonaria, assembly GCA_963966105.1. Taxonomy (NCBI): domain Eukaryota; kingdom Metazoa; phylum Arthropoda; class Insecta; order Diptera; family Syrphidae; genus Volucella; species Volucella zonaria. The sequence continues at coordinate 186,798,302 of OZ014530.1, read as the reverse complement.
TTGTTGTGACGGATGACTCCACCAAAGACGCTGTTGCCTCCTTTAATGAATTCAAATCGCCTGGCACCGATTGTTTATACCTAGTTATGTTTCAAAGGCTACAGACCAGCTGCTAGCAACACTGCAGAGAATCTTCACTGCTAACCTGGCACTGCCATACATGTTGAACCCCTGGCAAACAGTAAGAGCAGCTTTTATACCGAAAAGACTATCACGCGCTCACCAAAACCTCCAAACTAATTAGTTTGATTACCTTCATGTTGAAGAGCCTCAAGAGAATTACTGCCTTGCGAGCGCATCCTGTGTCCAAGATGAAACATGCCTACCAACGCGGAAGATTCTGCGGCACTGCGTTTCAAAATGTGGTGGGCAGAATTGAAGGCGAACTCGATAAGAAGGAGTACGAGCTGGCCATTTTCATCGACATTGAGTGTGCCTTCGTCAACTCAACTTTTGCGGGCGTATGTAACTCGGCTAGACTTCGCAGAATAGACGAATCACTAGTTTTATATGCGGCGATATGTAAGGGTAAGTCAGGTCTCAATGGATGGCTCCAAAACTGATCTAGGATGCGACGTTGGTTTTTTTTTTAAAATGTTCGTACACAGCGCGGGCGAAGGAAATTTAGGGAGGAAGAAAAGACAGGTACCAATGTACATTGCTTTTAAATGTTTGTAAGTTATAACGACCAGGAAACACAGAGATCGGCAGTGCATTCCATAAGCGAGTTGTACGGCTTAGGAAAGAATCACGATATTTTAGAGTACGACCGAAAATGGGCTTGAGGGTATACTGATGAGCATTCATAGCGAGACGGGTGTTACGGTTGAAAGTTTGAATGGGCGGAATGCTACTGGCGATTTCAATGGAGCACTGCTGGTGGAAATGATTGGTGTTTTTGAGGGATGACAACGTTAGAATGCGACTTGCCCCCAAACGGAGATATACGCAGCCTTGATGTCAATGAACTGTTTTGTAAAGAATCAGTGGAAGGAGGGAAGTAGCTACGTATTAAGCGACAGTCAAGCGGCGCATGCTCTCCGACGTCCCTAAGAAGTAAACGTTTTTCCACATGTCTCTTAATACGAACGACTGCTAAACACCAAAGCGTACTAAGAATAAGTGACACAATATCGTGCGACGTTTGTTTGAGTGTCACGATCAACAATTCCCCCCTTCTGACAGCGAAAACCCTAAAATTTGCTTAAAAACGGGAAGTTACAATAGAATTGAGCTCCCAATCTGATGTGCCAATCACTTAAACATGTGGTTCTAAAAATCCGACACATAGCTGGCGACCTACCAACCTCCAAACGATGTGTTTTAGTGCCACACCTTTCGATATTTTCAAAACAATGGAAAAAACGAGTTTTGTCCGTTGATAAACCACTGTCATTTGATACCGTTAAACTCAAGAATGGCTTAAAATGTGTTGTAAGGAATCTGCTCCGTCGAAAGCATCCATTTGCCGCTGATTTGCAGAATTCAAACGCGGTCGCACAGACACAAATGATGCTGATCGCTCTTGGCGCCCAAATGAGACTGTTACGCCGAAAAACATAAAAAATCCACAAAATCATTTTGAGCAACCGCAAAGCGAAAGTGCGTAGGATAACTGACATCGTAGAAATATCAATAGACTGTGTACGTTATATTTTCCACGAGCATTTGGTTATGCGAAAGCTGTATTGGAAGTGGGTATTGCATTTGCTCACAGTTGACCAAAAACAACAACGTGTTGATGTTTTAGAGCGCTGTTTAGAGCTGTTTAAGCGAAATACAAAGGATTTTTTCATGCGGTATGTAACAATGGATGAAACATGGATCCTATGTAGCATTACCTGGTCGCAAACCTCAAAGAAATGCTCGCCGGAAAGAGATGTGGCTCCAATGAAGAGGTGATAGCCGAAACTTAAGCCTATTTTGGGCAAATCGTTCTATAAGAAAGGCATAGATAGTTATTAAAGCCGCGCTGGAATGATTGTATCACTCTAGAAGCAGACTATGTCCAATTTTGTCAAAAAATTGTGTTTTTATATGTTAGTCTCAGGACTTTTCGAACCATTATATGTATTATCTAATCTTATCTCTGCGCAATCACCACCTATTCCGATACAACAGATACTTCACTCACAACAGCAGCAACAACACAACGCCCACCATCGAATTGCTCGCGCAAACCCCCTCCTTTTAATGACATGCAAAACTTAAGTTCATCATCCTTCGCCGGGAGCTACTTTAATTATGTACTCGTATATTCCAAGTAAAGACCAAGCCAGAAACTAATGAATAAAAGATTTACTTAATCAAGCCCAACCCTGCTTCCAAACTTTCTAGTTCTGGAAACTTATAAATAACTGATGGCACGAGAATTCCTTTGATTAAAATTCCTGCGACTAAAATGAAATGTTTAAATTAGAAGCGCAGGGTTTAGGTGTGGACAAGAGAATCGCACTCTGTGTCACAAGTCCACTTGAACTTCCTTTCAGTAGTCACCAAGCATTAAACACTAGTCACCAGTCACAATGTGACTACGACATCACTTCCGCCCTCCGGCAGATAAATGTTTGGCATTCAGTTTAAAGGAAAAAAAAATATGGAAGGTTGACTTTAATTGTAGGCTTGTTTGTAAAATGTGTGGAAACGAGAGGAACCGGAAAGTCACGTCTGAACCCTAGTAAACGAGGTCAAACAGGCAACCATTGACATTGTGTTTCATTTTATGTTCACTCTTCTTTCCTTTGTCAATGCCAATGAAAGAGTGGAAATGTTTTTTTTTTTTGTTTTTTTTCTTTTTTTGCCCCACTCACCAAACGTTTTTTTAGCTCTAGCAACAGGATACACACCCCATGTCCCATTATACATACTCGCATGTAGGGTGGCTATGGTTGCTGATAAACTCGCTGAGGTTTCAGAGAATCTGTCAATACATAATGGAGCTGTGACCTTGTCTTTAATTGACACTCAGTTGTTGGTTTCCTTTTGCAAGTATTTTGTCATCTAATTGGGTTTTTATCGAGATATTGGTCATCCCGGAAGGTGATGTGTTAGTGTGTGTTGCTGCTGTGGATTCACCACAATGGGCCGAAAAACGAGTTGTTAGTTGCATTTGGAATGTTTGGACTCCTCTGTTTGCCCACCTGTAGTCGAATATTAAGCAAATCCGGTCTTGAAAATGTAACCAAACAGTCCAGACAAGAAAAGAATAAGCATTTGCATCAACTGCAAAACGGGCGACTAATGGTGTTAGTCTTTGACATTGAAGGCAGATTGCTCCGCAAAGTTCTTGATGCATTGCCCTAGCAAATACGAGTATACAGTCTCAACCGACAGCCATTATGGGCAAATTGGATGAAAAGTAAAAAATAACTAAAGATAGACGGACGGTTAGTGTAGGTACTGACTGGAGTCAACTTGAAGATGGCTAGTGCTGTAACCACGATAATACATCAATTTTGCTCATTTTACATCCCCCTAGCTATCAGTTATTGTTCTTGACCAACGGTACTTGAATTGCCAAATTATTAAGCGCGAGTGTTGAGCAGGAGAATATAAAATGTGCTGTCAAGAACGCCTCAACCTTAGAATAAGGATGTACGAGTTCTGAGGATGAATTCAAGGGATTGAATCAACGGTGGCGCCATGACAGATTCCTTTTATGAGCTACTTCAACATATTTTGAGCTGAGGCCCAAAAGAACCCTTTAGGGCTTGTCACGGTAGTAAATCAGAGAGGTTGGCGGCTGAACCATTAATAAGTATAAGCCCAACAAAGCCCAATGAAATCTCAGCATCGTTTGCTCCATCCACAAAAAAAGGAGACCCCCACAACTGCACCAACTATTGAGTTCGTATACCACATAGAGTACGTCTCCTCAACATTGCGGTCAAGTTCAAGAAGTTCAAATCGATATCCACCATCATTTCATCGATTTTAAGCACGCATGTAACAGCATTTATAGAGCTACATAGAGTCATGTCAGTTTTGGCATGCCAAACTCGTCCGTCTACAAAAAAGGTTTTAGACAAGGTGGGTCTCATGTGACATCTTTAACATCATATTTGAAATAATTGCACGGAATTCACAAGCGAACACCGGAGGTATAATCTTGAAAAGCCTGTGCAACTACTAGCGTACGCCGATTATATTGACATGATTGGCAGCTCGGCGGGCTGTCACCGCTGCGTTCGGTTGTATTGAAACCGTTGCCAACGAAAAGTGATGGCTAGGACATGCTCAGCGAACGAGCACTAAAGCTCAACCCTGCAAAGTCTACGAACCTAATCCGGAAGAATAACGCAGTAGAGAAAAGCCTCACCTTAGGGGGCGCGCACAATTATTGGAGAAGGCAACCTCAATCGACTTAGGGTCAATTAGAGGAGGCAGTTAGCTAAGGACCGAGCTTACTAAAGAGGCTTGTTAGTCAAGGCTCAGTTTAAGCCTTAACTGTAGTGACACGTAAGTAAATAAGTAATCCGTTGATTAAGTGATCCTAGAAAGCACCCACCACGTTAGAGATTGTACGTCCGCCTAGTTACCTGCTTTAAAGTCATGCTAATAGTCTCGAATAAGGACGATTTTACAGTTACAAAACGAAAAGAAAGTTAAAGATGTTCGTATCTGCACAGGACAAGCGCGGCCGAACAGCCAGCGAGGGCTCTATGAACCCATTATGGTACAAGTCGGATCAAATCTAAATACGATGCTATCAAAGAATGTGTCTAACAGTTCCCTGTCGAAGCCTACGAACAATGTCCTAAATATGGCGTTAAAATAGTTTAACGGTCTTTGGTAGTATGATATAATCAAAAGGTAAATTCTATATGGTACTGCGTCTGGGAACTGGCTGAGGCTAATGAGCTTTGCTACGGAGTGAGTGACAAATAGCGCACGGTTTCCTCACCTCAGTATTTATAAGCGAATATGGCAGTCATGTGTTCATAAAACAGTCAACCAAATTTATTATTTTGTAATCGACAGAAGATACCCCTACAGCAATATACATGTCTGAATACTCCGGACAATCAACGTTGGTTCGGACCACTACCTAGTTGCGGCCAAGGTACGTATACCGATATTTAGAACCCCACAGCAACGACCAATCGTCACATGCCATCAGAAATTTAATTGTGAATCCCTTAGCCTCTCGTTAACGCGTTGGTAAAGCTGCATTTAGTGCTGGATATCGGTGGCATCGACGTCAGCAACACCGCTGTAGCGTCAGAGTGAATGTTGAGGATATGGAAAACAAACTTCTACTGGCTGTAAAACGGCAAAGCGGACCAAAATCCTGCTGTCAGGCAGAATGAATCATATGTACATATGGATGAGAGTTAAAATGTTTGTGCATTTCTGAATCGAAACCAGCTCTCATTTTTCAAATTTTTATTTTCAGCAAAGCCAGCCAATTCATCCAGTATAGCTTTAGACCGCAACAACAGTCGTGGAATGTTAATCCCGAAATCGGTATCCAAGTTATCTACCACTTCATCAATTTTATGGACCGAATAATTGCCTATCTGAACATGCTACTCGCCGTGTTGTGGATAGACTTCGGATTAATGCAGTTGAGGCCAGTGCTAATGAAGACCCGAATTTGTCAGTTTTGCAAGCATGTACAGAAACTTGGGCCCCAACTTGGTACACTTCACGAGGATCTTAGCCTAATCCCATATAAGATTCAGTTAGTGCCAGAATTGAATTGAAGAGTTAAACTACGTGGTTAGTACGCGCTAGCATGCCTGACAGGAGCTCACGTTACAGTTAACGGATATTTGTTTTCAAATTTACATGACATCGGACAGCATACGAGTATATTGTGGCTTCAGGTCGCACAATTTTGGTGGCCAATTCACTGCCATTATATTAGAAATGAAAAAAATTGAGCTATGTTTTCACGAAAAGTTTATTTGAAGGTGTAAAATTGATGACATTTAGTTGAAAAAATGATATCGGTCAAATGACCCCACCTCCTGAGTTGATGCACAAAACATCTGGCTCCAAATTGGTGATTTCTTTTTCAAGGCTTGGAAGGTTTGTGGTTTGTTGTGGTAAACACGAGATTGCAAAAAGGCCCAAAGGAAGAAGTCTGACGCCTTCAGAGCTGAGGATCTGGCCGGCCAGTTCAAATTAACGGTCCGGAAATCGGTGATTCAAAATCTCCATCATTGCCCGAGCTATAGGAGCGGTTGTTCCGTCCTGCTGGAACCAGCAATGTTTTAGACCCAATGCTGCATCTTGCGGAAAAAGAAAACTCATTTAACATCTGTCTGTAGCGCTCACCAGTTACGGTTACGATGGTGCCATCGGCGTCCTCAAACAAATAAGGGCCAATCACTTTTTCACTGCAACTGCCGCACCAAACAGTCACTTTGACGGGATGCAGTGGCTCTGTGTGCATTTCATGTGGATTCTACATGCCCCCGAAACGCAAATTTTGTTTATTCACACAGCCACTTAAGTAAAAATAGAAAACGACAACGAAATTCACGCTGCGTTAAGACAACAGACTGGTCAACTAAACAGTAACAATAATTCCTAGTTCTTCAGGTGTGTATCGATTGATTGCTTGTTGTCAACTAATTCTCTATCTGTTTACAACATAAATGTCACAGCACAATGACACTTGACGCCATCTGCAAAAAATCATGACACGATCGCATTATGACTTTTGCCCCACCTTGTATATTGTTTTCATTGAATCGGGTCCTCAGTAAGTCAATGATTTCACGGACAGTATGAGACGTTAGGCCGTCCTGTTGGAACCAGACATCGTCCGGATCAATTTCGTCCATATTTTCGATGAAATAATCACTAGTTATAGTCCTGTAATATTGATCATCGACTATAATGCAAGCTTTTCCCCCAATTTTTGCAAAAATAAGAATCGATGGTGCCACCAAATACGCTTTTGTGACTTGAATTGAATGTTGGATTTGCCGAATCCAGAAAGTCATTGATCAAAAATTAGGTCTCGTCACTACAAAGAATTTTTCGACAAAAATAAGGATTGATTCAAGCTGCTCAAGAGGCCAGCCCATGAACTCAGCATTATCCAACCAAAGTTAAAAGTCCCAGTTCCTCACTCCTCAAGGAGTGCCGGATAACTAAACCTCATCCTGGATTGCAAAGTGAGGTGAAATGACAGTGGGTACTCATATAATGTAATCTCACGAGTACCTTTTGAATTGACTCATACCATAAACAGCAATTTTGCTTGCTCAAAACCCCATTGAGTGAAAAGTCGATCTCGTAACCAATCAACGAATCACTGTCGCAAGCCATGTAGTCGTGTTTTACGAGTAAGTTCTTGCACCAATCCCAGATTTTTCCCAAAATTTTTCAAATAATAGATGGGCAAGCGCACAACGTTAACGCTTGGCTTTGCGTCATGTATAGCCTTTGTGGTACGAATCTTCTCCACGTCATGATGAATAACGAGTTCAGTTGGTCGATCACGAGGATAAGAAAGATCACGTAATCTTTTATACATTTCGCGAACTTATGACTGATTTTTCAGATAAATTTGAATAATTCGAAAGGGATTTTCTGGTTGTATAGTATATGTAAGACCATTCACTTGAGAATACCAATCGAATAATAGGCTTCTCTTCTCTTGTATAAAGACAAAGGCGACACTAGAAATTGCAATAACTACCGATCGATGAAAATTACGGGCTATTTTTAAACTATGGCAATCAATGTGGCTTTGCTTGAGGCAGTTCGACATATGACGCGATTCAAAGTCTACGAATAACGATGGAAAATACCGCGAAACTTGGAGGTATCATATACATTGACTTGGAAAAACGTGCGACAGAGTTTCCAAACTCCGGACAGTCAACGGTCCTACGATCTCAGAATGTACACGAGACGTATGTAAGAGTGATACGCAATATGTACGTCATTGTACGTCATTCACCCAATGTGAAATGCACAGCGGGAATAACCGGAGAATCCGAAGTTAAAGTTGGAGTACACCAAGGCAGCGTGCAAAGGGCCGTTGCTTATTAAAGTCGCGCAAGATATTTTTTTATTAACACAACTTGTCCAGAACAAGATCTCTCAATTATAGGCAACGATGGGACAGCTCTTCAGGCAACACTTACTAAAATCGAATATCGTACTAAGACCGAATTCCATACTAAAATTTTTATTTTCAGAATCAGTATACCTATCTCCTGTCATCTATTTAGAAGAAGTCCCTGTGCCAAAGCGTTAACAATTTAAAACGTAGGCTCTGTCCTTAACCACTAAGGATTTTTTGTCTTCAACGGAGCAGAAACTTCGCTGAATTATATGACAGAAAAATGGCGCTTGAACTTAAAGGTTTGTTATATACAACAATCGCTCCGCTCCCCCAGCTCAGCATCGCGATGTAAGAGAAATAGAAATAAAAAATGACGACGACGGAAACGAAAATGTTGCAAATGTTAGCGGCCTTATAAGATGTACGCGCATCCATGGAAGTCTCCTCCATAAAAAGAAACCGATGGTAGAGAAACTTCAATTGGATTTGTCATATTCTGCGAAGGTCGTCGGAAAATCCGGCCAAAAAGCAATAAGGGCTCAAATTCCAACCGAGGTTCAAAGAAGAGACCGAAAGAAAAATTATTGGATCACTCAAATGCAAGAGCATGGGCAAACGCTTGGCCTCACTAACGAGGTGATCTAAAAATAAAGTGGCCTGTAGAATGGTTCTAAGTTCCTCAAATTTCGCCAACCCCACAAGCGGCGCAATAGCAACACAGATACATGCAAGAAATATCTATTGTAACATTCGTTGTAATTATACACGTTACATACCATCTTGATCAAAAAGTTCCCGCACCACACCATCGTGTGACGCTCCCATTGTTCCGATTTGAGTTCGGTTTTTTTTATTAGGTTGGTAAATCTGTTGTTGACATTCCCTCTAAATCTTAGCGTCATAGCTTAACATTTGCAAAAGTTACGTAGCCAAGAGTACATCTATTTCTATGTGTGTTAGCGATTTTTTACAATTTTAGAAGTGGACTTAAATTTGCAACAACGAACTTGTATTAAATTTTACGTAAAAAACCGATTTAATGGTGCGCGAACGATAGAAATGTTAGAAAAGTGTTTCGGCAACGATTCTCTAAAGAAAACGGTAGTTTACCAGTGACACCAGCGGTTCAAAAGTGGTCGTGAGTCAATCGAAGATGATGAACGCAGTGGCAGACCATCGACATCGAAAACCGACCGCGACGAAAACATTGATGAAGTAAAAGCAATGTTGATCAATAACCGCAAATTAACCATCAGAGAAATGGCGGAAGACTTGAACATTGCCTATGGATCCGTCTAAGACATTTTGGTTAATGATTTGGGTTTCCGTCGGGCGTCGTGTAGCAGCAAAGTTGGTGCCAAAAGACCCAAAGAGACCGTGTTGACGTCGCAAAAGAGATGATTTTCGAGGCTGAATCCGATCCCACATTCATCAAGAGACGAGAAGTGGGTTTATGAGTACGACACGCAATCCAGACATCAGGCAAATGAATGGCGTTCACCAAATGAGCCGAGACCAAAAAAAACCACGTCGTTTTCAGTCAAAAAAGAAGGCAATGCTCACGGTTTTCATGGATTACAACGGTGTAGTGCATCATGAATTTTTGCCAGAAGACCAGACAGTAAACAAAGAGTATTACGAGTATTTGGGCGTTATGAGACGTTTGCGTGAAGCAATTCGCCGAAAGAGACCAGAATTGTGGCAGAAAACTCGTGGATTTTGCACCATGATAAAGCACCGTCGCACAGTGCCATCATTATTCGTAATTTTTTGACGAAAAATGCAACAAATACCATCCAACCTCCACCGAATTCACCTGATTTGGTTCCCTGTGACTTCTTTCTGTTCAATCGAGTTAAAAAACCACTAAGGGGAACGCGTTTCAGCAGCCGAGAGGAAGTAATGGAAAATTCGCAGGAAGCACTGATGGACATACCGAAAACCGAATATAAAAAATGTTTTGAGGATTGGGTCAAGCGTTGGGATAAGTGTGTTGCAGTCGATGGGGATTACTTTGAAGGGGACAATATAGATTTAGATAAATAAACTTGTATTTTTAATTTTCTGAATAAATTCCGGGATCGAGTTGGTATTTCAACTATTGATAAAAGAAGGAGTAGAAATCGACATAAGCGGGATTGAAAAATTATCGATATCTATGGAGATATATCCTCTTAATCCATTTGGAACAGTTAGAAAGCTATTCCTAGATAGAACAAAAAAGAACCTCTACAACAGATTTTGACATATGTACATACTCATATCCTCCGTTCCATATTCGTAACTCTACAAACTAGACGAGTTCAGTAATCAGATGCATTGCGTTACTACTCTATGATAAGTTTGCCTAACCTAATTTCTTCACTTGAATTACTCGTATCTTTTGTCAAGAATAAATCAAATACACAAATGCAAACCGATTACATCTAATGGCTGAGGGATGTAAAGTGTAAACTCTGTTCGATTGAGTGAATTCAATACGAATAGATAGTAACGTAATAGTACGAGTTAGAAGCCATTTTATATACATATACGTAAGAGTATTTCTAATAAAGAATTTCTTATGTTTTCTTGTTTAGTTTGTTTGATTTGTTTATTCTGTACAACAGAGTTGATTATATGAAAACGTTAAAAAGAAAATTAAAGAAAAAAATATATATTATATAGCAGCACGTGCTCATTATGTATACATGTATATAGGATAAGTGTGAAAACAGAACATGCAAGGACTATTTTCATTCTGGATTAATTTTCTTCGCAATTACATACATTTAAGGGCTTGGCAGGAAATTCGTTTTCGTTTCCTCTTTTGTTTTTAGGCTGATATATATGTATATAATTTGTTTAATTTTTTTTTTGTGGTTTTGGAAGCTTGCTTGCTTGTTTGTTTGGTTAAGTTGTTGCTTGGTAATGTATTTTATTTATAAATGTATTTGTTTTTATTTATACTGATTTTTTTTTTTTTTTTTTTTTACAATCATGCAATACAGATATCATGTATAATAATATTTATATATAGCGCGCTCTATGTTCTACGTAGATATTCTTGCAAACATGTTCATTTCATTTCAATTTTTTTTTTTTTAAGTGTGTTTGTTAAGTTTGAAAGAAAATTAACACATACAATTATGTTTAGAACGAGGATAGAGAACAGTAATATATATTTTCTTATTTCCAATAAAAATTAATAATTTCTTCTTTTTTTTTTGTTAAATTAATAACGTAAACTAAATAAATTTCCGTATTTCGTTTCTCTTATAGAGAAAATGATTACAACAAATTATAAATCAAAAAAAAAAAAAAAAGAACATAGAAAACATAGAAAAACTAAACAATTAATCAGCATTGAAATTTTCTATTTTCCTTTTTCTCTTCTATTTTTATTCTTATTTTATTTCTTATAGCAAATTAAAAGTTAATAAAAGAAAAATTAAATACATAAGTGTATAATTATAATTTAAAATTATGCTTATGGAGAGAAACCAGCAGCTTCGATTGGTAAAAAACAAATAGAGAACAGAAAATCGAAAATAAAAATTCAAAATTCAAAATCAATAGAAGATACAATATGTATATCAAACAAAAAACATAAGAAACCTTTTCGTTTTGATTCTTTGCTACACTGCGTTACACTGTCCACAGCAATTTAAACAATTTTTACTCAAAAATGAATATAAAAATTAGATATTATTACTATGTTATTTATCTTCTTTTTTTTTGTCTTGTTTTTTTTTTTTTTTTTATTCTAGCTAAACAGACAAATATCAGAGGTACAAAAACAGGTAAAACGTTAACGTAACAGCTGCAATGTGACTATAAACACTAAAACGAAAATTCAAAAATATTACACGTTATTTGGATTTAATTATTTCTTTTCTTTTTATTCCGCTTTTTGGCGTCATTTTCTTTTTTTTTTTTTTCTTAAACAGCATTGCCTGGTATTTTTTTTTTTAAAGTTAACTTTAAGTTCGTAGATATACATTTATTGGATTGTGTTTGCTTTTTTTTGGTTGGAAGGGAATTTAAATTTAAACTCAAATTTGAAAGCGAGAACTTACCTCTTCACAGAGAGCAAGCATACGCCGGGTACTTTCCAACGACTGCAATTTAGAAAGAAAATTAGGAACCGGATGTCAGCGTTAATTTATTATTAATTTTACTTACATCATCGGTAACAGTTTGTGCTTTTAATTGAAGTTCCTCCAATTCTGTTTTTGGAACAGCTGGGGCTGGAGCATCATCGGGATCGGCTGACGGCATTCTGAAAAAAAAGAAAGAAAAAAATTAGTAAAACGAACGAATATGTAGTGTTCCTTGGGAAGCATAATACTGAATTGTTCAAAAAGTCATCGCGTTTTTTTCGTTAGATTTTCAGGTGCATTTATTAAATATACGTAATTACAGTCATCATCGTACTCTCGTAGTGTGAAGACCTTCCTTTCGGCTGTGTTTTTTTTTTTACTTCTATATCCTACTGACAACTATTGTTGTCTTCCTTGCACTCGTCAAACTTTCGCAATCCGTTTTCGCGTGGTGTGATTTATCTAACCTCATTCTCATAAATTTTCTTTTAGAAATCATGGGCCCACCGGGGCCCAAAGATAAGCCCGGGAATTATTTCGACCTGTTGTCCGACAGTTGGTCGTCTGAACCCAGGGCAAAAAAAAAAAATAAACGACACCCTAACCTACAAGAATTCCCTGACCTACCAACATTAAGGAACACAAGTAACCCCAAATTCACTGTTATTGCCGCGACACTATCCTGTGTAAGTATATTCTTACTAAAGAAAGTCGTCGACGGAATTAGTACGGAATACGACAGTGTCTCCTTGCTTCGTAACGGTAGCCTTCTAATCCTTGCTAGATCCGAGAAAGTCGCAGAAAAATTCCTCAAACTTTCAAATATTGCTAATCAATGCCCAGTGTCTGTTACCCTGCACAAATAACGTAGCTCATCTAAAGGCATAGTGTACGCTCCATGGCTTATTAACCTCAGCGAGACTGAAATTATATCCAATATGAGACCTCAAGGTATCAGTGAAGTCTATAAAGTCATAAAGAGAGTAGACGGAATTCAAAAGCACACAGGCTTAATGCTCTTCACCTTTGACTTACCATATACTTCTTGCCTCAAATAAGAGTAGTCGGTTTTTACACTGCTAAGGTCAAAGAATATACCACCTTGATCAAAAAGTTCTCGGAATGTATTCAGAAAATTAAAAATACAAGTTTATTCATCTAAATCTATATTGTCACCTTCAAAGTAATCCCCATCGACTGCAACACACTTATGCCAGCGCTTGATCCAATCCTCGAAACATTTTTTATATTCGGTTTTCGGTGTGTCCATCAGTGCTTCCTGCGATTTTTCCATTACTTCCTCTTGGCTGCTGAAACGCGTTCCCCGTAGTGGTTTTTTTTTAACTCGTTTGAACAAAAAGAAGTCACAGGGAGCCAAATCTGGTGAATTTGGTGGCTGTTGGATGGTATGAGTATTTGTTGCATTTTTCGTCAAAAAATTACGAATAATGATGGCACTGTGCGACGGTGCGTTATCATGGTGCAAAATCCACGAGTTTTCTGCCCACAATTCTGATCTCTTTCGGCGAATTGCTTCACGCAAACGTCTCATAACGCCCAAATACTCGTAATACTCTTTATTTACTGTCTGGCCTTCTGGCAAAAATTCATGATGCACTACACCGTCTTAATCCATGAAAACCGTGAGCATTGCATTGTTTTTTGACTGAAAACGACGTGATTTTTTTGGTCTCGACTCATTTGGTGAGCGCCATTCACTTGCCTGATGTCTGGATTGCGTGTCGTACTCATAAACCCACGACCACGTCTTGTCTCCAGTAATCATCCTTTTGATGAATGTGTGATGGGATTCAGCCTCGCAAATCTTTTCTTTCGCGACGTCAACACGGTCTCTTTTTTGCATAAAATGGAGGTCTTTTGGTTCCAACTTTGTTGCTACACGACGGAAATAGTCAGTAACCAAAATGTCTTGGACGGATCCATAGGCAATGTTCAAGTCCTTCGCTATCTCTCTGATCGTTAATTTGCGGTTATTGACCAACATTTCTCTTACTTCATCAATGTTGACGTCGGTTTTCGATGTCGATGGTCTGCCACTGCGTTCATAATTTTCGATTGACTCACGACCACTTTTGAACCGCTTGTGCCACTGGTAAACGACCGTTTTCTTTAGGGAATCGTTGGCAAAACACTTTTCTAACATTTCCAACGTTCGCGCACCATTAAATCCGTTTTTTACGCAAAATTTAATACAAGTTCGTTGTTGCAAATTGAAATCCATTTCTAAAATTGTAAAAAATCGCCAACACACACATGTACTCTTGGCAGCGTAACTTCTGCAAATGTAAAGCTATGATGCTAATATTTAGAGGTAATGTCAACAACAGATTTACCAACTTAACAAAAAAAACCGAACTCAAATCGGAGCAATGGGAGCGCAACACGGTTGTGTGCTGCGGGAACTTTTTGATCAAGGTGGTATTTCGTCACCTATGAGATGCCGAAACTGCCAGCTGCTCGGGCACACCACAAAGCGATGCACCAAGAGCAAGCTATGCGAAAATTGTAACCTCCCACCCCACCAACCTAATGAATGTATACATGTCATGTGCGCTAATTGCGTAGAGAATCACCCCTTTTTATCAAAACAATGCCCTAAATACATTCAAAACAAACAAACAATACGCCAGCCGAAAACTAAACCCTCTGAAAACCCTAAAGCTAATCAACCCACAGTATCTAATGCTGTCTTAACCATAAACCCCAACCGTACCAGCCAACCCAATAAAAAACCAACATTAAATCAGCAAAACCCCCAAACACTGTCTGCCCTATCTAATGTAGACATGCATCCCATCTCTTCTTAACAAGACAACACAATCTTCCTCAAAACAAATCACCACAATCATAACAAAACAACCCCATCTCCCATTTCGTAAACCAACTCGAATTACCCAAAAACAACAGACACCAAAAATAACCCAAAGAACTGTCTACTTTTCCAAAACAATAACTCTCTAAACACTAGTCAATCAATTAAAACCACTTAGAAACCAAACACAGCCCCAATAACAAATACCCAATACACTACACCTTCACTTTCACCAATATCTGCCTTCACACAATCCCTCATAAAAAATAACCAATACTTCATTCACACCTCACAACACAATGATGATGACATCTAATAACACTTTTTTCACCATTAATTCTGACTCTACGGCTCAGGGATTGAACCCCCCAAGTTCAACATCTGGATTGCGAAGTCATTGCTTAACATCTTCTAACTTGACCTCTGATTTTTCACGATACGAGTATACCTCTGGTTACATTGTTCAAAAGTCTCCGATATCAACAAACACAGTATTGAAACTCCTACAATGGAACTTAGATGGTTATTTTATCATGAGTTACAGTTACTGATAAATGACCTCAAGCCCTCTGTAATATCGCTTCAAGAAACCCATTTACCCTCAAAAGTTGCAAAACCTTTCTCACCAAAGCAATACGCTTCATTTTTTCATAACCTCCCAGCTAACACTACGGACAAACAAGGTACAGGACTCCTAGTCCACAAATCCCTTCCACACAGATTTATTGAAGTCAGCTGTTGCCGTCTTAATCGAACTAAAACAAAAAATCACAGTCATATCCTTATACAAGCCTCCTGAACAAACTTTTTCTGTTTCTGAAATCGAACATATCGTTAATACCTTTCAACCCCCCATACTGACCACAGGTGATTTCAACTCATGGAAGCCCACTATGGGGCTCTCTCCATTCCAATACAAGGGGCAAAATTGTGGAAGATTTCCTGACACACTCCAACTTGACTGTATTAAATGACGGCAAACCCACCCACTTTTCTACCCACCACACCTTCACCCATGTACTATAGATCTATCCCTAATTTCATCCCTTCAACACTTACATGGTAGTGACCACTTCCCTCTAATCACAACAGTAACGATAAGAACCCAGTCATCAAAACCCAAAACTACCTCTAAAATTTCAAACTGATAAAGCCAATTGGCCCCTGCTACAAAGTATAGCATACATCAAATTTCACCACATTCATGATACCATCAATTAATATGCCATATATAAAGAAGCAGCCCTCATTCATAAATCTATTAGAAGCGCAGCAAACATAGCCATTCCCTGCCACATAAAACTTCCGTTCCTTGGTGGAACAATGAAATCAGAAATCTGCGACAAATCAAACAAAAAGCTTGGCACTACTTTAAAAAAAAACATCCGAATCAAGAAAACCTCTTTGCCTACCGTAAATCCAATGCGCAATTCCGCAAAGCAGCTAATCTCGCCAAAAAGGCTTGTTTTGAAAACTTCACCTCAAACATAAACCCAAAAGCTTCTTGCAAACAACTCTGGGATAACATAAGATTACTCACTGGAGATTATAAAATCCGCTCTATAAATCTTATTAGATCTGAGTCACACACACTATCCTCTCCTATCGACATCGCCGAACTTTTCGCCAAAACATGGTCTAACAACGCCTTTGACCGCAATTTTTCACCTGCCTTCCTCCAAGCAAAATATTTATTACACTCGTATAACCCACCCCTCCTCAACCATCCATCCACAGCTAACTTAATCGAGGTTCCTATCAAACTTACACAACTGGAAAACTCTCTCCGCACGGCTAAAGAGAAAACCCCTGGCCAAGACCGAATTTCATATCCTATGGTCAAAAATGCCCCCTTAGTCCTCAAACAGCGCATAGTTTCACTGCACAATCTGATCTTTGACAAAGGGATCATTCCCCAAATATGGAAAACTGCCAGCGTGGTCTCAATACAAAAGCCGAACAAAACAGCCACCGAAGTCAATGGGTATCGACCTATGGTATATCCCTCTTACCATTTGTTGGCAAAGTTCTAGAGAAGATAATCTCAAACCGGCTGTTCTGGCTTATAGAAAAACATTGCCTCATAAATATAATGATAAAATAATACTATTGTACATGTTTTTCTTAAATAAACGTTCAAATTTTGAAAAAAAAAACATTAAGTTACATTAAGTTACATTATTTGTATATTGAGTTATCAAAAAAGAAAAATGCTCCTTGGTGGGTTTAAAATTGAAGCTCTCCATATTTCTAGTCTTGAAGCCTGATCTTATAAAGCAGATAGCGATTAAGCAAGATCCACCTAACCGTTTTATTTTTTTTATTTTTACGTCGGTTACTACAGAAAATAAGCGCTCAGCGTCGGTATTTAAATGTGGAAATGTTAGTGCATATCTAACAACTAGACTTAAATTCGGAAATAAAAAATTTCCTTCAAAATCCTTCATTTCTGTTACTTCCTTCCAAAAATATTCGACACTCAATTGCTGCATTCTATCTTTCTCTGCTCCAATTATAGAAATAGGAAACTCCCTCCATTCTAAAATTAATTTGCTTTCGTCACGGTTTGGGATTTTTATGGAGCTGAAAGAAAGCTCCTTGCAGCTTACCAATTTGGGGATATTTAATGCCACTTCTGGAGAAAGAAACTCCATAACTTGAAGGTCATGACTTCTTATTGGGAATCGTTTTTAAATCACTTCTATCGTTCGAATATACAGGGTGAATGACTCTAACTCCAACTTTTTAAAATGCTATAATTTTTCTATTTTTTGATAAATTTTATTGTACCAAAGCAAAAAATGTTGGAATGCTGCACGGAAGTGACTCTGCGCTATTTTAGCCCATTCCCGGCGAAGTGCTTGTTTGAGGTGGTCCAAGCTTTGGTATTTTTTAGTGCCAACTTTCGCCTCCAAAATACCCCAGACAGAGAAATGCAACGGATTTGCATCCGGAGGATTTGCAATCCATTGCGTCGAAGAAATGTAGTGTGGAACATTGTTTTTTAACCAATCTTGGTTGACGCGCGCTTTGTGAGACGGTGCCGAGTCTTGTTGAAATGTCCATGGTCTCCGACCGAAATGATTGTTTGCCCAAGGCTTCAATGCTGTCTCTAAGACAGTTTCACGGTATACGATCGCATTAATTTTGACGCCACGGTCCAAAAATACGAGCGGAGAGCGACCATTGGCGGTTATGGCGGCCCAAACCATCACCGTCGGTGCTGCCTGCTTTCTGGTTGCCGTCCGAAGGTATACATTTTCGAAGGACCTCTCTAGCAAGTAAACTCAGTAATTTTGTTTGTTGACATATTGCTCGATAACAATTGGCGACTCATCGGAAAAAACCAAATTCGGCAACTCACCACTTTCATGCAAGCGTAGCAACTCCTTCGCTCTTTCGACTCTAACTTTTTTCTGTTGCGGTGTAAGATCGTGTGCTATTTGGAACTTCAATGGCTTGAGCCCAAGTTCATTTTTCAGTATGTGTTGCATCCGTTCCAACTATATGTTGAGCTCACGAGCCATTTTTCTTCCACTTCGATGCGGTTTTCGCTCAATTCAAGCCTTCACTTTCCGAATCATTTCAGCCGATGTTGCTGTTTTTTTATGACCACCTCCATGGCGTTTTGCAAAGTTGCCAGTATCACGGTAACGAGCTATGGTTCGAGACACAAATGATTTATTCACGTTGAGGTGCTGGAGGGCTCTAACGACAGCTACTCGTGGTTTTCCAGCCAAATATTAAACAATCACACTATCACGTTTGAATTCCATCGCGGATAAAAAATTTTCAACACAACTGAGACGCAAATCGTCTAAAAGGCTTGTAAATAATAAAATTATCTGTCATGTGTCAAAATTTGAGCTCACTGTCATTAACGGTTTGGAAATTATAGCAGTCTGAAGTTGGTTGCAGTTCGAGTCATTCAGGGTGTAGAATTTTTGCAGCGTAACCTAATTTCTAAATTTTGCTCCTCAGTAAAATTTTGTAGGAGCTGTTCACACTCTGGCCTAACGTAAATGTCTTTGAAGTCAATTATACTATTTCCGTACACTGAAGCGAAATCACTATACTGTTGAGAAGCCAGTAGTTTATCGAAATCTTCATCTTTAATGACATTTTTCGCTAGTTTGAGTAAGATCTTACAGTGGATCGGTAGAGAAAGTGCAACAAAATTTGATTACTCTGAAAAAGTTTATTAAAATCATTAAAGTACTTTAGGACAAACTTCAAGAAGTAGAAATAAGCTTTAACTTTCAAGTCTGCCAAACTTTCATTTATATTTTTAGGCTTTGACCTCTTTGTTTCTATAGAGTTTAATAAGAATAAATGCTGAAGAACTGTCCAATTCTCCAATAACCTCACTACGCAGGAGTGGAGTACAAGCCACCTTGTCTTAGATGGATTTAATATTTTTCTTTTTTCAGCGTTGAAATAATCTTGGAACTCTTCCAGATTCTTTTTGTATTTTCCCCTCATTTTGTTCTAAAAGAAAGAAGATTCCCCTTTTCCCCACGAAAAGGGGAATTCCCCACGAACTGGTAACACTCTCTCCGATATGGTCCGACATGCCAATCAATATTGAAACACATAAAACACCTAGGCACCCTCAATGGTTATTTGATGAATCCTCTAATATATCTCACCTATACAACTACTATAAAACAACTACTCGTACAAACAACCAGAAATACAAAGCTATGTTTAAAGAACTAATGCAAAAATTTATAGATAGCAACTGGATCTTACTTTTCACGGATGCATCAAAGACAGAAAACTGTACCGCTTTTGCAGTAGTTGATGGCATTAGCAATGTTCTCATAAAGGGTATATTGCCTCAATTTTCTTCTATATTCCCCGCGAAAGCTCTTGCAGTCTATCACGCTACAAAATTATTTCCAAACAAAAAGATACTTATTTGTACCTACAGCCTATCAACAATTTCCGCCATCCAAAATACCAACAACACAGCACCGATAATAGAAGGCATTATCACAAACGAAAATAGGCTTAAAATCGTATGGGTTCCTGGTCATATCGGAATCATAGGAAATGAACAGGTTGATAATGCTGCAAAAACTGCAACAAGAGAACCGTTTATCACCTTCTACATACACAACAAAAAGGACCTCCAGAATAACTTAAAGACCCTGTGGAATAACAGAAGACGGGATAGGTGGAAAGAGTACTCGTACATCCACCATTATTCAACATTCAACCCTCATGTCCACATAACATGATAAAATGCTTCCTACGACTTGGCATGGGCAACACAAACCTCACACATAGCCATCTTCTATCTAAATGTGATCCCCCAACTTGCCACTTTTGCCAAAAGAACATGGTACTCTCCCTCAAACTTTACTGGAATGCCAGAAGGTCAACGACTCAGTTAAATGCATTTCCATCACTCCGCTTGCTAAACTATTAAAAACACCAACTGAAACTAACATAAGAAATGTATATAAGATACTATAGTAGTTACTTTGAAAATTAACAAATGTATTTAAAAACCAATACGAGTAGGTACTCGTATTAAAACTAGCCGATAGCTGTGGTAGCCAGTGCTATATATTTTATATATTTTTATTGTAGCTTGATTACTTAATAATAAAGAAATAATAATAATACGTAATTAACCCTCTTCACTCTTTCTCCTCTCTCTCACTCCTGTCTTCCTCTACAAGAAAACTTGTCAAGGTGCTGTTTGATGAAGACTGCAGAAGCAAACGTTCTACCATTCAAGGAATTTTGCATGGAGCGAAATAAGTGGAAGTCTGATGGAGCAAGATCAGGACTATAGGGTGCATGTGGCAACACATCCCAACCAAGCTGCAACAATTTTCAGCAGAGTAACCCAACTTGTGCGTGGTCTCCGATTGTCGTGCTGGTTCCTTTCAATCCCACCAGATTAACAGCATCGCTTTCTTTTTATCGATGTCCGCCTTTGCTCCAACTCTTTCTCCAGTTTACCACCTTGATCAAAAAGTTCATGGGGGACACCAGCGTGTGGCGCTCCCATTGTTCCGATTTGAATTCTGTTTTTTTTTTGGTAAGTTGGTAAATCTGTTGTTGACATTCACTCTAAATCTTAACGTCATAACTTGACCTTTGCAAAAGTTACGTAGCCAAGAGTACATCTATCTCTGTGTGTGTTGGCGAATTAAAAAAAATTTTTTTTTTAAATGTTTTTTTATATTATTCAGTATAGTCCTCTTTCAGTTTGATACACTTATTCCAGCGATTTTAGAACTTCTTGATCCCGTCCGAAAAGTAATTTTTCGGAAGGTCTGCAAAATACTCCTCCGTGGCGTCGATGATTTCCTCGCGTGAGTTGAATTTTTTTTTGATGAGCCATCTTTTGAGGTTTGGGAAGAGATAATAATCCGAGGGACCCAAATCCAGTTACCAATCGACGCCAAAAGTGCGCCCGATTCCGTATCAGTAAGTCTAAACACTCTTTCGAAATGCTCTCGCCTTCGTGTTTTTGGTCATTCGCGGCACCCAGCAGCAGGATTACTTTTTCATATGCAGAATATTGCCCAAAATATGGCGTGTGAGCTAAGTACTAATCTTTGTGGTATCTGCTAGCTCGCGCACCTTCACTTTCCGGTCAGCTAACACCGTTTCATGTATTTTTTTGACATTGTTCTCTGTAACCGCATCGGAGGGCCTGCCGCTGCGGACTTAATCGGTAGTGGAGTTGCGGCCACCACGAAACTCTCGAAACCAATATTTGACGGTGTAATCTGACGGAGCATTAGCCCCATAATATTTATCCAACTTTTCTTTTGCTTCCTTCGTCGTTTTGCCTCTCAAAAAATAATGTTTTATGAGAGAACGAAAATCGTTTTTGTGCATACTCAACATGATACCAAACACATCAACAACAATCAGCTGTCAAAATAAAACTAAAGACAGTATCGCACTGAAATTTGGCATGTCTGCCTAAATATGAACGGACTTCAAGGCACCATAACCTTTTTTGCAGTAGCAGCGCATTCTGGCGGTCAAGGAGCTCGCTCGCTTTTCACTCCATCTAGTAGTTACTGTCAGCCAGGAGTGAAATCAACAAGGAAAAGTTGGATTTATATTACATTGAAAACAACGGTTTCATTTGGGTGGATGAAAGTCTAGACTAGTAAATTGATTGAATGAGAACATTTTACATATGTATTTGTAAAAAGAAAATTATTTAGTAACTAACTACATATGATAAAATTTGCATACTTACTTAGCGTATTTCTGTAAAATTAACCTTAATAGATACTGAAGATGTCGGCACGGAAAAATACTAGTGCTTTATGGAACCATTTTGAAAAAAAATGCAAACGGAAAAGCAGTTTGTAACATTTGTAAAGACATTTTTAGTGTCTAAAGGCAGCAGCAAGGTACTCAAGGTAGTGGTAATATTGAACCGGTTCCTGGAACAAGCAGAGGATTAAGCACAGCGCTAGAAATTATCCCGCCGCAGTTTAAACGCCAAAAAGTTATGGACTCATATGTTTAAAAAAAAAATTAGTGCCGAACAAAAGAAACTGATTGACCTTGATGTGTTAGACATTTTTGTTGATGGTTTTCACCCATTTAACTTAGTTAAGGAAAGAGCTTTTAAAAAATGAATGCGATGGATACCAAAGTATAAGCTCCCAAGTAGAAAAACAGTTTCTGGATCACTGCTGCAAGAACTTTATACAAAAACCGAGGCATTCATAAAGGACCAGGTCTCAAAAGAAGTAGAAAATGTCTGTATCACTACGGATTTGTGGACTTCAAAGGTAACTGAAACTTACATAGCAGTGACTGGCCACTACATAAGCCCAGATTTTAAGTTTAAGACCGTATTGCTTGGATGCTGCCAATTTGAGGGTACTCATACTTCAGAAAATATCGCAGACGAGATAGGTGAATTGACTAGGAAGTGGAATCTCTCAAACAAAGTAAACTTTATTGTAAGCGACAATGCTTCAAACATGAAGAGAGCAATTAAAGATTACTTGAGATGGAACCACTTCGGTTGCTATGCTCACACGCTCAACTTGGTGGTGGATGATGCTTTAAAACTATTCAAGGACGATATTGAGAAACTAAAAAGAGTTGTGGGACATTTTAAGAGAAGTACTACTTCATCAGAAAAACTCCAAAAATGTCTAATGCAACAAGATAAATTTCCAAAGAGACTTATACAGCAGATAGATATCAGATGAAATTCCACATATCTTATGTTAAATAGATTTGTTGAGTTAGAAGAAGCTGTACGATCCACTTGTGCTCTTGTCGGCAAAAATTTGCCAATTTTTAGTTCTGAAAAGTGGTCTACTTTTTCCCTACTGTGTGAAGTGTTGAAACCGTTCGAAGAAATAACAAACATAATGAGTGGCGAGAAATATTTAACTGGCAGTTCGGTTATAGTAGTCAAGAGATGTTTAATACAGTCTTGCAATAAGATGTTAAATAAAGAGAATTTAAATTTATCTGTTCGTAACGTTCGTAAATGCTCTCAAAAGCGGTTTAGACAACCGCTTCGAAAACATCGAACAAAATGAAACCCTTGCCCTGTGCACAGTCATGGACCCTAGAAATAGAATGCAGGCTTTCTCTGATGCAAATGAGGCCAAACAAATTAAAGAAACAGTTCAAAATCTCGTAGCTAACATAATAGAACAAACCTCTCAATATGACCATAATGTGACGGCATATGTTGGTCAAGAGAAAGATGAGCTCTGTCCCTGGGCTATTTTTGACGAAATTATAGGACACCGCTTTCCAAAGCTATAAAAGAAATTAAGATGTTCTTCCCTGATGAAATGCTTCCAAGAATAAACAGAGAAGGACAATGGAATTGCCCAATGATATGTTGGAAAAATCATCGGCACGTTTATCTTAACCTTACCATATTATTTATTAGTAAGTGTAATATTGTTGCCACGTCGCGGTCGGTTTCATGTGAACGCATGTTCTCAAGAACGGGTAACATAATTTTCGGGAGTAGGACCAGGTTGACAACTGAAAATGTTGAGAAACTTATGTTTCTAAACGTTAACTTAAGCGAAAATCGTTTTATGTTACTATTAAAATTAAAACATTTTTTGTAACTAGTTTTTTAACTAGTTATATTTCTTTAAATAACTGTTTCGTTTCTTTAACACAAAAAACGAAAACGACCCACCTCTACTTTGAGGTAGTTAGGGACTTTGTCAGCCTTGGTTCCGCAGTTGTAAGCAGAAATCAGACACAGAATTACTCTTGCTGTCAGAAGTTAATTGCGTAACAGTGCCCTCTCTCATAAACTCTCACTAAACTGGCTTTAGACAAGACCCTTAACATTCCGTTCCTTCTCTATGGCGCACAGGCTTGGAAAACGGATGAAGAAACACTTGGATGTTTCAAAAATCAAAAAAAGATTCTGCGTGTGACATTTGATCCAGTATACATATATTGATGAGGAGATTCAAACACAAACTGTAGGAACTGTACAGCGACATCGGTCTAGTCTGTCTTTACCGATACAACATCTGAGGTGGATAGGCCTTGTTGGACGAATGGCCACCACAGCTCCGGCCCAAAGATTCTTCGATTCTAACCCTGAGGGATGGCAGAGCGACACTGGATGGAGCTGGCGAAAGACCACACCAGTTGGAGAGACTTGTTGAGGCTCAGATTTACAATCTGGGGTGATTAAGTAAGTAATGAAACCGGTATGAGTAAGTAAACCAGCACGCGGTAGGTGATTTATGTAAAGTTTGGCATGAGTTAGTCAATAATTGTGAAGCTTTCGGCCGGTCAAAATGAATAAAGAATGGGTTCCAAGGACACAATAACGTGGTGCAGATAGAAATAAGCTTTTATGAAGTGTTTGGAGAAGCTGCAGTAACAGCTTGAACATACTAAAGGTGCTTTCCATCCCTGATGGCTTGTTGGCAGACAAAATACTGGCGGCGCAGCGCAGCATGTCAATCGAGGTGAAGGGGCGCTAATTAAGTCCTCAAAGTCCCTAGTGGTCATAGTATATCATCGACTTAGTGGCTTTATAAAAAGAGGTAGAGTCAATATTGGTTGGCTTGAAACGTTCAGACATCCCGATCGCAATGAGATCGATCTCGTTGATGGTAGATTGAGCAGGAGACGAATGTTGAGATGCGGGAATCGCGTGCTTGATACAAAGCTAGGTCAATCAGACTGAATCAGGATGAAGATGCAGTTGCTCCAAATAGTTTTGAACTAGTTAATAGCTTGCGCAAATAGTACAGTATAGTACAATATATGATAGTAGCTTGCGAAAAGGACTATTTAGTGAAAAATTTGTTACCACCAAGCAAAACATTACCGAAATAAACTCTCTATCACCATGATCCCATCATAATATTAGACCAAATGTCATTGTCATTCAGAATTTTGGACGGCTTACCTTTATAAGCCACAAGTAAATGTGTAATACTAATCATGACATACCATATGAATATGTACGTCACTTACAAGCAAAATATCCTAAATGTTTTATGCATATCTCAATTACAGTTGACATAAAACATTCCACAAATTTCTATCCTTATCCGACCTTTAAATTCTGATTTCCTAAATTAAATCTACCCTTTTGTTGTTCTGTATACCCTTGATCCGTCGGCATAGATATGTTAACCTTTATTGACTCGTATCGATTTGTTTTCTTTTAAAAATATTGTAGTTCAAAAGTGTTCCTGATGAAAAGGTAGGTGGATCTATTTTTAATTACTGGCTGGCTGTAGGCTTTGGAATATGGATTTCTTATATTTACTAATGAATCTGAATACCACTTTGGCATTCCTTTCTTGGGACTTCTGGGGGTACTTGCCATACTGAATCATATTATTGATGGAATGAAGCTCCTTATGCTTCAATGAGAGATTTTATATGTATATCTTAATTTGGAGTATTAAACATAAGAGCTTACCACATTGGACACGAGAAATTATTTGGAAACTATGACAATCTTAGGGCGGTAAGATATCCTCTTCTTTTGTACTCCACGTGGGCGTTTACTGGTAATATCTTCTCGTTTCGGACGATTAGTTTCAGGATTTACACGTACGTTTCAATCGGGCAATGTGGTCCATTAAGAAAGAGCTGGGTGACAACGCTAAATCTCACTTGTAAAGCCAAGGTGTTGAGGCATCCGTGCCGAAGGCTGCATGACCAATAAGTGAATAAAGAGAATCAGCCTCCGATGACCGGGAGGCATAAATAATGAAAAAACAGATAGTGCAAATATGTAGTACAGAGGTAGCTGCATCGAGCATAGCAGGGTGACGAATACAGGCACGTTATCCGAGGACGAACTAATGGCTTCGAGTCAAGAAGTCGATCGAGAGTCGATCTCTCGGAAGTCCAAGGTACTGTACTACCAGCAGTAGCCCAAATTAACAAAGGTACATCAATTCTGCTACCAGCGACAAAGTTGGCAAGGTCTATAGCCAAAGTGACCGCAAGCAATGAAAAATGGTTGTCTGGTACCACCTTGAAGAGCAGATACAGTAAGGTCGTCTTCATTCTCAGCAAGATTGCAAGATTGCTAAGAATGAAGCTCAAACACCAAACCGAATATACCAGGCATATATTGAACACTAAACCGTTCCCAAGACGAGACCACACATGCTTCTAATAGACGCAAGGTTGCACAGCCTCAGCAACCAATCATTCCGTCGTCTCAAAGCCCAAAAACCACAGCCCTGGTATCTCTATGGACGATCATCAAGGTTGAGGAGGCTCAAAAACTCAGCTAAACTCTTCTGCTGTCAGTAAATGAGGCGTGCCTCACGCAGATGAAGAAAACCGATCTCAGGATCAGGTTTGCCGTACGGTTGATTTTTGATGATTTTTTGGCCAAAATCCGGATTTTCGGCCAACATTTCCAGCGCCCAATTAGCGCTGGTCGTCCGGCTTCAATTCTTGCGTCAGCACCAGGATGCTAATCAAGAAACATATCAAAACCTTTCTATGTCCCTATCCCAACATAACTGACTTAACAGTCGTCCAAGTGGTGGGTATAGGCAAACAGCAGCTCAATGTACATTGTCTCTACATACGTGGCACATGGCGTCGCTTATGGTGTATTGACATTCATCATGGGGGAGCACTGAAATCAACGAACGAGGTGAGTCTTTATTAAATTTCCGTGTGACCTGTAATCTTATTGTGTGTAATGTGGGCAACACTCCAACCCGGCTGAGAGGAAGTTCTCGGCATTATATACACTAACAACCAATAACTCCAAATATAGGGTAGATAACTGTAGAGTATCCAATCTTAAATCCTTTGCAGACCATAGATGGATACTCCTCAATGTGAGTCTCTTTTTAGGAACCCGTGACTCTTTTAGAAACCCCAAGTGAACTGACTGGAAGAAATTCAGCCAGGTCTTAAACCCCACAGAATATTGAATCGGTGGAAGCACTTGAAGCAAAGCTGACCTTCGAGAAAGCCTTCAAGATCTCTCGTCCTGTCAAATTTAAAAAAAAAAAAAAACTCCCCCACTATGATCTAAGAAAGCTGACTATAAACACAAATTTCCGAAACCTTACAAGGACTGCCTTAAGGTATACAAAAAAGGAATAAGCAAGACTAAGTCACAGGCTTAGGCAGAGTACTGCCACTCCATTGAAACTCTTGAGGATTCAGCTATACTAAGCAAAATTCTGTTCAAATAACACTCTAATTCGGCATTTAACAAACGACTTGATGGAACATGGACAAATTACACTGAAGAATCACTGGAACTCCATTTCCCGAGATGCAAGGATAGCGGCGCAGGTGTATAGGCAGTGCAGGTCACGCAATCCGTACCCTGGAATGATATCA
This sequence comes from Volucella zonaria, assembly GCA_963966105.1. NCBI lineage: Eukaryota > Metazoa > Arthropoda > Insecta > Diptera > Syrphidae > Volucella > Volucella zonaria. The sequence goes on along the minus strand of OZ014530.1, from coordinate 186,770,521 downwards.
ATTCACTAATAACCGAGTGACCCTATAAGTGACCAGACCTTGACGGAATTTTACCGATTATGCTCCAAAAGAACTTGGAGAAGGTACTGCATTTATCGTGGCTCCCTTCGACTCAACCCCATCCCATCAACCTGGAGACGAGTTCGAGTCGTTATCATCCGCAGAATTGGCAAAAGAGGCCATAAGTCGCCCAAGGATTTTAGACTCATTAGATTTACATCCTTCATATTCAAAACCCTAGAACGTATCCTGGACATGCACATCAGCAAGCTTGTAACAGAAAATTTCATCAGCAACTTGATGATATCCATGTCAAAAACCAGAATCATTCAGTCATCAACAAATCTGTAGATAGTGGTACCCCACAGGGTTGAGTTATTTCTCTTCTACGGCTCCTGGTCATGAACAATATCATAACGAATTTCGAGAACATTGAAATCAAACCAGTTGCCTATGCGAACGACATAGTTATTTTAGTATCAGGAATGTCCCCACAGTGGTTAGTGAGCTCACAGAGAGGGCTCTGATTAAGCTAAGCGCTTGGACCACTCGGTTTAATATCACTCTCCTCTAGATTCCCGGCCAAAGTAACAAAGAGGGAGATGAGACAGCCGACGTGCCAGGCAGACGACTCGATGATGAGCCATCAAGGGTTGAATTCTCCAATACTTTCTCTCCATTGCCAACAATATTTCCACACAGAATGACCCATTTGCAATAAAAACAGGACGAATGACGTAATCAACAGAACTCACACTGAGACAGCAATCTCAATTAAGCGTGACCAGTAATACTCAGAGAGTTGAATGAAATTTCAAGGATTGAACAGACAACACTGCATTTAAATACGGGATGAGAAATCACGTCGACGGAAGTAAGAATGACTAAGGTGAAGGCTTCGAATAACCCAGTCATTGGTGGCACTTAGTTTCAGAATAAAACCGGCCACAACATTTTACTTGAGAAGCAATAGAAATCAAACCAACTTGGGCATATCGCGCTTAAGGGTCTGATTGCCCAGTGTGAGATATGACAAGGGAGGATACGCCAGCCCAGTGGCTTGGGCAGAAAGTACAAGCGATAACTGATCCGTTTGCAGGACCACTAAGGAGCTAATTAGTGGTCTTAGTTCCAAGCAACACCCAGTGAGAGGATTAAATGGCAATCTGCTGACTGACGTCAACTCAACAACTTGATCAACTATAATATGGTTTGGGTCGGCAGATTCTCAAACACACTTCCGAGCATCACAGTAAAGACCACTGCTATAAGATCACTTCAATTAAAGCACACGTTAATCGCTTTCCAAGCAGCTCCCAGCACATCACCTGAAATTGTCCGTCGACACATAAACAAAGCCTGGGAACGATTTACGGAGGAATGAGTAATAGTCATCAAATATTGACAATCTAATGGAAAATGGAGAGAATTATAGCTAGTCCCTTGTACTCATTGTATGTTGTGTTTATTGCAATTTTGCATTCTTTTGTGCTTCAGTAACAAAGTGCCTACAGGCAACCTTGAGAGACATGCTATCTGCAGTTATACTCATATGAAACTCAACTGTCAATTGAAACCCTAACTGAAGACGAAGATACAATATCATATTACAATTACACAGAAATTCTTCACAATATAGTTTATTGCAATCAGAATTACGTATATCCCCGCTTGGGAGACAAATCCAAGTTTCCTAACGAGGAGTGAAATCTAACATTCTCGTCCTTCAGACAGACACCAGCGCCGCATTCATGATCGGTTTTGGAGCCACTAGCCGTGAAGACCCGACCACATTCATTTCCTGGGTCACATCCTATTCCTTGGCACAACATTTACCCCTCACAGAACCCATGTCAAACCTACGGAGAGCTTCACCTCATTGAAAGTATAAAAGAGGTCAGCTCTTTTTCTGTAACAACAAAGGCGCAGCAAAGGCTACAGCTTAGAAGTAGTGTATTGGTATGGATTGATTTGGGGTCATAATCGTCATCTCAACATGGATGGAAAAAGCCACATTCAGGAGGAACTATAAACGATCCGGCGTCTTTCAGAAACTATCAAGATATGTATGTGGTATTTCCACTGAGCGTTGCATACAATATCCTACCGTTCGTAGTGGTTTCCAGCAAGTAAATAGCATATGATGACATTCATCATCTTGAACCCCATGAGGCGATTGAATCAAAGATACCAGGATAACTAATCCAATTCAACTACTGTTCACCTACTGTAGTTCGCGCATAATGTCAACATCATCAGTCATTCACAACGTGTCCTCATTGAAACTTTCACGGCACACGGAGAACTGATGAAATGAATCGGTAATGGGTATAAGTCCCCCACAAACAAACAATTAAGCATTGATCCACCTTATTAGACCAAACGTCACGATTTACGCCACTAACTTTGTAGTATTTAAAAGTTTTTTTCTAGGAAGCCCCTTCTGCTTCGAAAGGACCAAATTAAATAAGAAATAAGTAAATAACAACACTACGTCTAGTCGTACAATATTCTGTCAGAGATGAAGTACTCTTAGTAGGAGAAGGTTCGGCGGACGAATTCACACGATTGGTTCAGGAGTGGCATTAACAGTCAACGCAGCAGATTCCTAATAGGTACCTCTTAAACGTATTTGGAACTGAGGTAAAATAACACCACATGTGGGAATGAACGGGTTATTGGTTTCAAAATTTCAAACCACTTTCACCCAGTGGGCTCGAGAATGAGCCCGGGCTTCCAGGTTGAACGTGGGGTAAACTACTCTACGGCAAGATAAAACGATAAAGCAACCACGACCGACCAAATTTTCATACCCCGGCAAATTCTGCAAAAAACTCAAGACGTCTTAATCGATACCCATCAGCTTTTGATCAATTTTAAATCCGCATATGACAGCATTTATAGAGACCAACTCTATGGAGCCATATATAGTATTGGCATCCCTGGCAAACTCGTGCTTCCATGCAGAATGACGATAGACGACGCTCGCTGCTTCGTTAAGGTCGGCAATGATGTCATAAAAGATTTTAGACAAAGTGACGCAAAAGAATTGTGCATAACTTGCAAGCCAATATCGTAAGCACAATCTTTCAAAAGTCTGTGCAAGTGCTAGCGTACGCTGATGATATTGACACGACAGGCGGAAATCAGAGAGCTTGTCACCGGTGCATTCGCTAGTATTACAACGGAAGCTGCCAAAATGGGTTTTAATGAGTTTTAAATGAGGGCAAAACCAAATTTATGCTGTCAACAATAAGAGACATACAATATCGACGAATTGGACTATGTCCACCTTGGCTCTGCTATTAATTCTGCCAACAACACATCCGTTGAAATAAAACGAAGAGTGACTCTTACCAACCGTTGTTTCTTTGGGCTAGGAAGATAATTGAGTAGTAAGACCCTATTCCGAACAACTAAGAAGACTCTACTCGTATATAAGATCTTCATCATCCCAGTCCAAACTTATGGCAATAAAGCATGGACTCTATCGAAAGCGGATGAAGAAATCCTCGGTCGTTTCAAGAGAAAAATTCTTCGCACGATACTCCATACGAACTATACAAGCTGTACGATCAATGTAGTCACTGCAAATCAGTTGCCTGATATGGATCGGGCATGTAGAGCGAATGGACACCAATTCTTCAGCCCGCAGAAACTTCGAATCTAATCCTGAGGGACAACGCAGTAGAGGAAATCCTGGCCTTAGGAATTGGGCACAAGTAGGATGGGACTTCAACAAAGTTGTAGTGCGCAACTGGAGGCAGTTAGCCAAGGACCGAGGTAATCGGAGAGACTTGTTAGTTGAGGCCCAGGTTCATCCCGAACTGTAGCACCCCCTAAGTAAGTAACTCCGGAGATAATAAAATGCTTTTCAAAACACTCCAAGTTTGGATTATTTGGATTACTACGAACTCAACCCATATAAACTATGTAAAGATGTTGTTTTAGTCCATAAACACATGTTGACTTCATTGACTATACCAAATCAAACGAATAAACAACAGTTTAGGTAACAGAATTTTCGATTTTCCAGGTCCAGCTTCCAGAAGGGTGAACTAGGAAAGTGCCTGAGATCAAACGAGATGGAAGCCGCTATGTCTTAGATACAGATTGGGAGCCTAAACTCAATTATGAGCCTTATGGACGTTACATGGCCTTGTTTAGTCTTCTTTTTAGTCTTGAGGCACAAGAATGATATTTAGTAGAGTTTTGTCATGAACACTATACGACGCACAGTGTGACGAATCGCTGATTTAGCGGAATTAAATTAATAGCGCTTACAAATAAAGGTTTTTATTGAGGTTTTTTGTTTTTTTTTTTAATTGAAATTGTTCACAGAATAGAATATAATAATTTTTTTTAACATATGACAACAAATTTCAAGACAAAACAATACATAAAAACCAGCTCATTTTACAATAATTTTTAAAATTATTTAGTACATCTAAAAGTTGCAAGACTTCATGTTCCATGACACTTTTCTTTCTTCTCGGAAAGCATCTTAGACTTGCTAAGAATGGATCTGAGGTTATAAGCAATCGATTTAAGAGGTCAGAATTTGTATCTACACGTGATATTTTTCAAGTAAACAGTTCCCTAAGCCTTCTAATTTCCTTGTTTCTTGCCTCTTGCGCTTCTTCTGAAAGTTGTCCGATTGGAAGTATACAAGTAGAAATTATTTGTTTTCCATGAAACAAGACCTTATGCACACTTAATGGCATAAAATACCAGACATAATTTTTAAGATATACCATAGTTCCCTTGTTTCCTTTGCATGCTTCTCAAAAGCATCTGCATCTATTGGGAACCCAGGCTCAAGAGCTTCTAAGATTATATGAAACTTTTTGATAATTTCTTTATATTGGGTATATAACTTAATTCGTGCGTTTTTTTTCCAGAATTTGAACGTTTATTTAAGAAAAACATGTACAATGGTATTATTCAAAGTATTGCCCATCTGAAGCTATGACTTTTTCTCATCTTTCTGGCAATTTGTGGATCCTATCCCAAAAGAACTGCGCCGGTTTGGCAGCCAAGAATGAATCAAGCCAAGTTTTGATATTCTGCTCTGATGTGAACCATATTTCAGTGAGAGCGTTCTGCATCGACCGGAACAAATGGTAGTCAGAAGGGGCAAGGTCTGGGCTAGTAGGCGGGTGGGGTAAGACTTCCCATCCACTGTTTCCCAAATAGTTCTTATGGACAATTATTGCCTCGTGTCTGGTCGCATATTCCGGGCGTTTTCCGGCCACTGCAATCTTCAAATGGATTAATTGTGTTCGGTAGCGTTGTCCATTGATGGTTTCACCCGGTTTTAGCAGCTCATAATACAGCACACCCATCTGATCCCACCAAATACAGAGCATTACCTTCGCGCCATGGATATTCGGCTTTGCCGTTGATTTGGCTGGTTGGCCGGGTTCCACATATGATTGTTTGCGCTTGGGATTGTCGTAATGGATTCATTTTTCATCACCAGTAATAATCCGATGCAAAAATGACTTCCTTTTGTGGCGTTCCAGCAGTATTTCGGACATGCAAAACCGCCTTTCGACGTCTCTCGGCTTGAGTTCATGTGGAACCCAATTTCCTTGCTTTTGAATATATCCAGCTGCTTTTAAACGTTTTGAAATGGCTACTTGAGTGACACCCAAAGATTCTGCGAGCTCTTCTTGTGTTTGGCAACAATCTTCATAGAGTAATGCTTCCAGTTCTTCATCTTCAAACTTTTTTGGCTGCCCAGACAACGTTCATCGTCTTCCAAGCCAAAATCACCACTTTTATCGTGCAAACCTCTTTTGGCACGTTCGCTCAGCTAGCGCATGTTCGCCATAAACTTCCACCAAAATACGATGACTTTCGCCAGCAGTTTTCTTCATATTAAAGCAATGAAGAAGAACTCCTCGCAAAAACACTTTTCAGGCACAAAGTTCGACATATTTGAGTGAAAAAAAATTAGTGTTGTTTACGCTTCAAATGAATGACATACGAGGGGCGTTCAAACTATTCTCGGTATCGGGGTGAAGCTGTGGTTGTATATATAAATTGACTTATTTATCAAGTAATACTATTATTTTAGTGCATTCATGTAAAATTTCATATAAATGTGATTATTAATTCGCGTTTTATCTCTAGTTAAACAGAATCATAATGGCAACTGAGATGATGATGGTGAAAATTGAGCATCGCGCTGTAATTAAATTTCTCACTAAGCAAGGAAAAAGTCAAAAAACTATTTATGAAGAGATGGTGGCTGTTTACCAGGGTTCCGCACCTTCATTATCAACTGTGCAAAAGTGGTCAAGTGAGTTCAAGAGAGGCAGAGAGAGCATTGAAGACGACCCCCGCTCCGGCGCCCCGGCTACTGCTTGTACGGGAGAAAGCATCAAAGAAGTCGAAAAACTTGTTCTTGAGGATGCCCGAATAAAGGTGAAAATGATGGCAAAGATCACCAAGCTTTCAATTGGTACCATTCACACCATTCTTCATGACCATCTTAACCTTTCAAAGGTCAGTGCAAGGTGGGTGCCACGAATGCTCACAGCGCCTCAGAAAAAAGTGAGAATCGCATGCTGTAGAGAGCTTTTGGAGATGTGTAGTGAGAACGCGGACGGTGTTATGGATCGAATTGTTACTGGGGACGAAACATGGGTCCACCACTATGACTCTGAAAGCAAACAAGAGTCCATGCAGTGGCATAAAAAAGGAACAGACCCCCCGAAGAAGTTCAAAGTCACTCCGTCTGCCGGGAAGCTCATGGGCACAGGTTTTTGGGACTCAAAGGGAATCTTGCTCATTGAATACAAAAAAAAAAGGTGAAACCATCAACGCCACATCCTACGCTTCCACTTTGCATAATTTGCGGGAGGAAATTAAAAAGAAAAGACGGGGTAAACCCGCAGCGGGTGTGTTGCTTCTTCATGACAACGCTCCTGTTCACACGGCGCGAGTTTCCAAGGCTGCTGCGCGAGATTGTGGTTCCGAAGAAATCCAACACCCACCCTATAGTCCAGACCTTGCCCCTAGTGATTATTTTCTGTTTCCGGATTTGAAAAAATGTCTTCGTGGAAAAAGATTTTCGGATGATGAAGAACTCAAGTCGGCAATAAATGGAGGAGGAGGAAATTTATTTTTTTTGAGGGTTTAAAAAAGCTTATCTCAAGATGTAACAAATGCTGTTAGGGGAAAAATAAGAACAATTTAAATTGAATTCGCATTTTCCTTCATATCGATACCGAGAATATATTGAACGCCCCTCGTATACTGAAATGACGTACAATGACAGTAGCTTTCCAACGCATGTTCCAATGGAATAATAACAATGAAATAATACAAGTTACTCCATCTCTTAGCAAACCGCACGAATTAAGTTATAGACCCAATATATCCCTGTAATTTGGGCAGTCTTTGCCTCATCTCTAAAAAATCTTCTAACCGCGTTTCCGTCATTAGTATTGCCAGACTGTTGGCCAGTTGGCATATCTACCAATAACCCTGTTTCTCTTCTAAAATTTTCTTGGATTAGTTTTTTTCTGACTTTGACGTTTTCTTTACTGCCCTGGTCTCTTACCTGCCACACCTTGACATCTAATCTATACGCTATGTAAAGTTGAAAGATTAGTTAAATTGTTCATTTCGGAGGACATGTAACACGTTTGTGATGTAGATGATAAAGCAGTATAAATTTTTCCGTCAATCGTAGTTAACAAAAAGACCGGTTGAATTATGATATGCAAGCTGTCAATGTTAAATTCTATAGGAAGTAGGGTTTTAATTTGATCTTTTGTTCGTATGATTTCTGTTGAGCACCATCACAGCCCAATTTTATTATCAAGGATAGTTCTTTTAGGTCAGCAACGGAACTTAAAACGTCTCTTTGAGTTAAACATTAACGCTCAACGCTATGATTTACTAAACTTTGCAATTCACATTCTGCAGAAGTTTCGCTCACAGTTTGATCATTTGGGTAGCATTTCGTCTTAGCTTCTATAATTTTGTAGTATGAAGGTAATAAATTGAGAACTTTGTTGTTAATTTTTAGGCGTAGTATTTCGTACTGCTGAGTTGACAGGTGAATGTCCGTGATTAATGCTAGTGCATCATCTGCAGTTATTGGTAAAAATCCAGGAGCAGGTGTTTTTAGCGTTTTCCTCACAATAGAACCTTAATAACAAAATTTAACCTACAAAAATATTAAAAAAAAAAAATCAAAACGGCAGAACAAAGTTCGAAGAACTTTCAGATAATTTTTTCACTGCAATAGCAGTATTTCTTTTTCCATCTTGTCTAAGCCTTTTTTCATGAGCCATTGCAATTTCTTCAGCGCTAAAAGAATCTAAAATTGTTTTAACTTTTCTCTTCTTGCTTTTCTCGGTCTTCCTACTCTAGATGAAGAAGGTATTTCATCTAAGATATGTTGTGGTAATGTTAGATTTTCATTTAGCCACAGAGAATTTGAATTTTCGAAGCGCTCTCTATGCCGACCACTTTTGGCCCATCTCTCGTCAAATCTTAAACATAAAGTTTTTAAGGTTAATTTGATTGACTTTGTTGCAGCCTCAGAAAATAGTATATGGCTAAAGTAACCCATAATAAAAGCAAAAACAGCATCTGAGCGCTTAATTTTCACTTTGGAAATCCAAACATCAAAAATTTCCTTTTTCGTGATTTCGATGGGCATCCTAAAACATGAACAATTTAGTATGAGTGTCGCACCTGTGCGCAAGAAGTTGAAACACATTTTAGCAGTGCATTTTAGCAAGTACCGTGTCGACCACAGACGAGTGCACACGTCACCTAATGCACTCGTAATTTCTCCTGTGCTGCACATCGAAATAAAAAAAAAAAACACCCGCGCGGTGTAAAAAAAAAACAACTAAACTATCTCGCGCGTCTGCAAAAAAAAAAAAATAAAATAAATTAACGTGCAGTGCAATTAATTAAAAAAAATCAAGAATATCACACAGTGCGGGTATCCCACCTCTCCCGCTCCTGGACGCAGTTGTTGCTTGCACTCGGTCACTGACTGAGTGTATGCAACAACTGATGAATAGCGGGTTGTGAGTGAAAATTTTGTTGGTGCACTGTTTCATATTGTTGTAAGGGCATAACACCTACAGCAATTTGATTCGGTAAACCAACGTCAGAATTTTCACTTCGCAGCCTTGCTTAGTATCGTTGGTGTTTGTGTTTACTGTGTTTGTTTGTAGTGATGACTAGGGGATTCAGGGTGGACGTCACTTTTCACTTTTCTGCACTTTTCTGCACTTTTCTGCACTTTTGTCCACGTCTGTAAGTATAGACCAGCTGTTTTGGCACTTAGTAAAACACAGGCAGATCCCCGCCTACACCTCTCAGATCACACTGATCTGAAACTACCTGGCTACGAACTAGTGCCACTATTCTTTCCTCATCGCGGTCTCGCCATCTATGTGCATAGTGATGTAGCTTATCAAACTCCAATCCCTGTTCCAATCCGGAATTCAATTTCATGTGGTTAAAATTCCATCTCCGTAAGCAAATTATCCACTACTGCTTTATTTACAGAAGCCCCAAACTGGACAGCAACTTGACCTTCCACGAGCCTGATGCGCTATCTGACTCCATACAAAGAATTGTATCCCTGCATCCTCATACTGAAAACGTAATTACGGGCAATTTCAATATACACAATTCTGGTTGGCTTCGACATTCTGCACAGACAACACCCGAAGGACGGTGTGTTGAGATCTTTGCTGTGAAAAATAATTTAACCCAGCTTGTAAATGAGCTCACACGAATACCACATGTCGATAGTCATACCGCCAACACCCTGGACATGTTTTTAAATTCTCATCCTGACAAGTACTGCGTTGATGTGCTCTCCCCTCTAGGCTCGTCGGACCATTGTGTCATATCAGCCAAATTCTCGTACATCCACCACACAATTAAAGAAAAGAAAACTTAAAAGAACCGTATGGCAATACGAGAAAGCCAATTGCAGCGGACTTAACACCTTCTTTAGGAATTTTAACTGGTCGTTATATTTCCTCGATAACGACATGGATGCCGCTGCTGACATGATTACAGAAACTATTCTCTTTGGAATGAGATGCTTTATCAAACCAAAAGAAAAGGCATGGTACGACTCGAGCTGTAAAAAGGCTGTCAGGGTTAGAGAAATTTTTTTTCGGTCCTTCAAGAGGAAAACCGGAAAAAGTTTAAACGAGCCAGAAATGACTGCAACGTCTTTCTCAAGCGTGTGAAATTCCAATACGGCCAAGGACTAAGGTAAAAAATACTGCAATGTCCCAAAGGCAGTAACAATTGTTGGTCGTTCGTCAAAAACATTAGAAATTCTTCCTCATCCTCCATCCCAACGCTCATTTACAATGAGATATTCCAGCTGTCAGCTCTTTGGACAAGGCCAATCTGCTTGCTCCTAGATTGTGCTTTGCCCCCGCCTACACTTGAGTGCATCGAATCTACAATGGGACAAATCCACTTTCACACTCGTATAGTAGCAAGAGTACTTAAAGACCTTAATATACATAAATCCGCTGGTCCAGATGGTATATCTCTCCCCTTCTTCTGAAGAGGTGTTCTTCCTCGCTGGCAAAACCACTGCGTAAGCTTTTTCATCAATCCTACTCTTTAGGACTCTTTCCGAGCAGATGGGAAACAGCATTTCTCCAGTCCCTTAAAAATTGGAGGCGAATCTTCTTCCATCTCCTCCTACAGAGCCATTGCACTTACGTCCCTTCTTTCCAAGGTCATGAGAACGCTGATTAAACCATCAGCTAGTGAAATACTCGTATCTCGAATCACGACAAATTTTTAATGACCGACATTATGGTTTTCGTAGCAACAGGTCCACTGGTGATTTGATGGCATGTCTCACCGAAAAGTGAAACCAAAGCGTACATCAATCTGGCGAAAGCAAGTTAGTTGCACTTGATATTTCTTAGGCATTTAACAGAGTTTGGCATCAGGCTCTTTTGTTGAAAATGCGTGCTCTTGGGATCGATGACTCTCTTCTTCAATGGATTAGAAATTACCTTTCGGGACGTTCAATTCAAGTTGTCTTGGACGGTTTCAAGTCTGATATTCACAAAATAAATGCTGGTGTGCTCCTGGGCTCCGTTCTGTCTCCGACACTGGTTTTAATTTTTATCAATGATCTCTTGTCCGCTACTTCTAATCCAATATAATCCTTTCCTGACGAGAATATTTTCCGCATTTCATATTCGCCCCCGGACTCAACCCCTTGCTCTTCGGCTGTAGAACGGAAACGGCAGCGTATGTTAAGCTCATTCAATTCCGATATATACAGCATTATTAAATTGACTCACCAATAGAACGGAATTTAAAGCATCGAAAACACAATGCTGTCTGAAGTCACTAAAGCCAAATTTGAATACCCAGCCATTATCCATGAACCGAAAAACTTTCCATTCGTGTCAACGACAACTTAAGTTGGAGTGACCACATATTTGATGTCGTTAATGCGAAATGTCTAGGTTTCCTCAATCAATGTAGAAATATTTCACCCCTCTGATCTGCCCACAATATATAAGGCATCCATCCGCCCAAAATTGGAGTACAATGCCCACATCTGATCAGGTGCTCCTAAAACATTTCTGCACCTACTAGATAGGATTCAAAGCCGTGCGATAAAACTAATTGGTGATACTAATATCAGTCAATCAATTGACACCCTCGAACATCGACGTAATGTTTCCTGTCTCACTTTGTTTTATCGCTATTTTTACCATCGCTCCATTGCTCCATTGAAATCGCCAGTAGCATTCCACCCATTCAAACTTTCAACCGTAACACCCGTCTCGCTATGAATGCTCTGCTCATCAGTATACCCTCAAGCCCATTTTTGGACGTACTCTAAAATATCGTGATTCTTTCCTAAGCCGTACAACTCGCTTATGGAATGCTCTGCAGATCTCTGTGTTTCCTGGTCGTTATAACTTACAAACGTTTAAAAACAATGTACGTCGGTACCTGTCTTTTCTTCCTCCCTAAATTTCTTTCGCCCGCGCTGTGTACGAACATTTTAAGGGTACAAGAACCCCTTGAGCGCACGCTCATTATAAAAAAAAAAATATGCAAGGCTTTAGAACAAACACGGTCTCCAACTTGAACAACACTGAACAACTATACTTTTCGTCTAATGAATACAAAAACCACACATTTTATCTATAAATTTTACTTTCATTTACCATAAGGGGTAAACAAAATCTCTAATTATTTAAGAAAAACTTACTTTTATATCAATTGACTATTTACTTATTGAGAAAAAACAAAAAAAAACTATAAAATGTACGCGAACCAATTAAAAACGATATAAACACTTGCTCTTCAAATTGACCTGTTTATAAAAAAAATTATACGAAATTTGAAGTTTGAGATGATTTTTTTTTGTTGCACTAAGCTACAACAAAAAAAAATGCACAGTCATTACGTAGGAGGTTTACTATACACTCTGAGAGAAACCGGTTTTTGTTTAATTTTGTGCATGTCATTTTCTTAATTAAATCAAGCTAAATCAGCGATTCGTCACACTGTGCGACGTCACTTACTGCGTGATCTTAAGTTAACTTCTAGCGCTAGATAACATGGAAGACTAGTCGTATCTATCAGCTGCTGTGTCTACATAACATATATTGCGGCATATCCCAGAATTCCAAAGAAAACCGCCGAAAAATATTCGCCGTTTCCTAGAGATACGCATATATGTACTCGTATGTTGTCCATATGTTGTCGTTTAAGCAGCGAATTTGATCTAGGGGTGGCTAGTTGGTATTTATTTGGGTATTTCTCACACCTACCAAGCTGACTCCTTTTCCATAAAATCAAAACACATATAGGACTATAACACAGATTAGTTTTTTCTGTTTTCCTGATGGTTTCTTAATGATTTTCAATTGTTGTGAGGTTGTCTGTTTTTCAAAAGCTGATGATAAATGCCAAATGGCATCAGCTATGTACGTGACACCGTTTACAATAATGACAACTCTAGACATTTACAAACCCATTCACCCAAGCTTTTAATTTAAAATAGTTCCGTTGGGACATTTTGCACGCCCACCTGCCTTAGAATTTCATTTCAAATTGAAATCTACAATATACATATGTTATTATTGTAGTGAGCCGTGTCTATCAAATTCAAAGGATCTCTCTTGGCCAGCTTAATGGCTCTTTGACATTTAATTAACCTTTTCTCCCTCCACCAATTACAGACATGCATTGTGGAAAAGTTATTATGCATCGAGCGCATAGGTCAAGTTTCGCAAGTTTTCCAAGTTCCATGGTGACATGGTTAGTGGGTGTTGTGACAATGAAACTAGTGTCCTTTCGCGACATAAATAAACGACCAAACTGCTTGACGACGTCCCCAGTTGTTGCCAATATCGAAATCACATGCTTCTTCATGTTCTCAACATTTAATCAATAAAAAAATAAAAAAAAAAAAATATTGATTACTAACCAGAAGGACAACTGAGCTCAGGACAGTATTGTCCTGACATTGTCCTCCGCGCTAGACAGAAAATAAATTTTATTTAAGTGGGTCATTGGCAATATGCCAGAAAAATTCAAACATGCATGCTCATGGACACCAGAAGTGCTTAGAAGAAATTTTGAATAACTGTGTTGCTTGTAGCATAGTTGCTTCCGGGGTTTTTAGCCCAAAGCCATTTATCCTTCAAACGGAAAAGGAATTATTTTTTTTGTCGAGAGGCAGAAAAACAGGACGACTGGGAGATGTCAGATTTGAATTAGTTTGGCTTTGAACCGAATAATTGAACAGCTGTGTCATATGCATTTTCCGGAATTCACCCAGCATCCGATGTTGGACGGGGATCAAACAGTTCTCCATATGGTTCGTGACGATAACGACGGAATAATCACCATTTCAATGAATACAATGTACTCATATTCTATTCTTTGTCGAAAATAGACTTCTTTAGAGAGGATTGTGAGAGAAATAATATGCAGGGAATCTAACTGTCAGACTCGGTACATGCAACAATGAAAAGATTACATGGAAGTACGATTTCACCTAACATTCCATTCTCAACAACGTCGGATTCTCGCTTATCCTTTGTGAATTCTAAGGTGAGGTACTCAGGTGAATACTTAATCCTTTTGAAAAATCCCTCTTTCATACCCAAAGTTCCACTACCCAATACCACATCCCAACCATGAGCAGTGGTCCAGGTTGACTATTGTGCGAGGAGGCTTTCAGTTAGGCGTTTTAGGTTAGCTATATTTTCAAGGGGTGACGCCAAGAAAATTTCGATAGCTCCAACGAATCTGTCTCTATCATATTAGTTCTGGATTTTCAGCTCACGGACTATTCGGAATGAGTGCACCCAGATACGGATACGATAGTTAGGCACACATTTGAAAGGTATCCGCTTTCAGTTCAGTTCAGATATTCGCAGTTGGACATATTCAAATCTGAAAAAGCTAAAGTCTTGCCACAGATTATATCCAGGCATGCAGTTCACTATCCAATTTTCTGTCCTCACGTCCGGGACCAACTACTTTTCTGCATATGTTCTCTCGAGCAAGGATTCTTGCCCAAGTTCAGTATTCATACGTGAGAGCATTGGTCACCTTAAAAAATAGTTAATGGGATGATATGATGTCATAAAATGTATTTTTACTATTTATTTATAGAAAATATGTTTTGACATGCGCCTTCAAGCTATACTATATGAGCTCTGGCAATGCTTCGAAGGATTATACCTCCATTAGAGTTCCTCTCACATTGTGATCTCTTCTGGAATTTAATCTAAAAGTCTCGAAAATATGTTCTAAAGCTCCACTGAAAGCATATTAGAATCTGTAAAGGTTTTTTTCTGCTGCCCTTTAGAAGACCCATTAGAGCACGCGGTTTTAATTCCAGACGCTTACCTTGCTTAATCTAACTCTCTTTTTGAATTCGTCCCCCTTGGTATGAACTCTATTCCGCAGAATAGCTTAGGATCTATGTTGTCCTGTCCCTTGCGGCCTATCTTCGTACTCAGTTTATATTTTGTTTCAGACGTTCCGCTTTTGATTTTTTTTTTTATAATCAACACGCGCACAGCTATTATGAACCTCCCTATAATGTTTGAAGAAAAATTAGGGAGGAAAGAAAGATTCCGATGCACGTTGGTTTTGAATGTATGCAGGATGTAATGAGATGGAAATACGAGTATAGAATTTGGCGGGCGAATTGTACGGGTAAGAAATGGACCACGATTATTAAGAGCGCAGATGGGCTTAAGGATATTATCCTAGAAAAGGACGACAGAGAATTACGACCTCATCACCTAGATGAAGTTCAGTTGGCAATATCGAAGATATAGTCTAATAAAGATGCTGGCGCAGGCGGACTGCCTGTCAGGCTATTTAAAGTAGATCTAGATGAGCTGATTGGGAACATGCCGCAGCGCATCTGTAAGATATACATAGTCAGAAAAAAGCATATCAGAGGTATGGAAAATCCCGAAAGAAAGGACACCGTTTTGACTGCGTCAAATATAGGAATAAGTCTTCTAAGCATTGCCTATAAGATCTCTTCTTCTTCAGTATTATATGAGCGTCTGAAACCATCCATGTAAAATCGGGTTAATCCATATCAGTGCGGTTTCAGGACAGGTTCACCATGCATCGAATATTTACACTACGGCAGATCTTGAAAAAGACCCGGGAATTTCAGATTGACATGCGCGGATGACAGCGAGCAGCCAATGAAGTTTTTTCTTGAGTGTCGTGGCGGAAGCGGCCAAAATGATAAAAGAGTTGAAAACAAAATACATGCTGTCATTAGAAAAGCACGCACATCAGCGATACTTCCATTGGCAGTTACAATTTTGAAGCAGTTAAGGACTTTGTCTACTTTGGCATTAAAATTACTCTTGCCAATCGCTTTTCCGAGTAGTAGAGGTCTTTTTCGTAACACCGAATTAGCTTTATACAAGTCCCTAAACATCCCGGGTCAATTCTTTGGCGCAGAGATTTTCGAGAGAAATGCAGTATGCATGTGATTTTCGGTTTGCATTGACGAAGAATCGTGTTGGAGATTCGACCACGCGCTGTCAGGCATCAAATCCAACAAATGAAAGCAATAGCTCCGGCTCAAGTCCAGTCTCGAGGGACGGCGCAGCAGCGAACGATTGCGTCTAAACTGGTGCACGCTAGTGGAAGCAAACCTCTACCAGCCTTTTAGGTCGGTACTGGAATTAGCTGGCCAAAAATCGTGCTAGACAAGAGATCATTAATGAAACTTAAAAATAATTTCGGAGACAGAGCTGAACCCTGCGGCACACTAGCATGAATTTTATAGATATCACACTTGAAACCGTCAAAGACAACTTGAATTTAATTTTTTTCCTAATCCATGGAAGAAGAGATTCGTCGATCCCAAATGCGCACATTTTCGACAAAAGGGCCGTATGCCAAATGCTATAAAGGTGGAAGAGAAATAAATCTTTCGGGTTCCAGTGACAGTTCAATTTGCAAATTGCAATTTTATTACGAAATTACATTTTCTAGGCATAAGTCACACTGGGTGTAAAGGTGACAATGATACCGCAAAGACTATTCTATGAGAGTGCCTGGCTTGTGCTCCCATCAAATACAGTGCTGCCTGAGCAGACGGTTCGATTATTGCAATAAATAAAGCTGTCGTAAGTGTCTTTCTAAGGGGCACACACAATCTCATTTGCAAAATCTTGTCGCATGAAAGTATACCAAATGAACGGATTCAAACTATCTTTAGTCCGGTCTTGATGGGCCATTAACCACCTGCTACGGGAATCAGTGTGTTTTAGGCCATCAGATATTATGGGAGACTCGTGAGATCTATGAGTTTTAAATCGATATACGGCACCTGTTTTCGATTTTGAGGTCGACAAGAGAGATGAGCGTTATCCCCACCAAGATTCTTCTTTTTCTTTACAGAATGATGACCGGGAATTCTCCGACAAGGCCTGCACTACAACACCTTCGCTTTAGATTCGGTCCCGAATCGTCTGTATTAGACGGTAAATTAAGAAGCAAACGATACATACGAGTGTGTACTGCGATGAACTGTGTAGGATGTACAGCGGCATTAATATGGTCTAAAGAGTTCAAGCCGAATGATTTAGGTGCCTGGGACATGTATTTTAATTCTCGCTTTCATCCTACAAGAACAGGATTAGTACGAGTATAACGCATTCAAAAGCGAATGTATCGCGTGCCAGTTTTTGCGACATTTGTTGAGGGTCTCAAAGTTCATTGAGTCGCTTCTATCCTCACTATGTTTACAAAAATATAAACTAAAGAACGTAAAGTCCATATGCAAATGAGGTTCCTTTGTATACGGCAATATTACTCTAGTGTGAGATTTCCAAAACATGCGCCAGGCGTGTCACAGTCAAGAATGGTGTGTGGCTTTCGAAATAGACTGCATTGGTATTCTCATATGGTCCATAAGTGATAGTACTGCCAGATTCCAGCATATAAGACTCAATGGTTTGCCAGCTCGAATGTACCATGGTCTTCTGCGACAGAGTCTTCTGGGGACTATAGAAGTACACCATGCCAAAATACATCACAATACAACGAAAATACCGGCAGAAGAAACCACCTCTCCACTAATCAAAAAAATTCAACAACGCATTCCTAAAGCCAACAACTCTCCGGTTCAATGTCTTATAAGTTCAGAGCTAAACACGACTACTTTATGACCGAGGTAGTTGAGCGAGCTTTCTGGTTGCGGTCCAGGTTCAACCCAAACTATCATACTCCCTACCACCTATTTAAGTGAGTATATGAATCCGATCTAAAAAATTCTTAAACTCTGAACATAAACCGCACATCAAGCAAAAATACTTCCTAATAGCTTCGGCTAGAACTATGACAGTTTCCGTATTGTAGAAGGTTTGGCATGACACACTCAGCGAATATTCCACTTGAAAAGATCTACGACTGAACCAATATCTCAAGGATACTCATCACCCTTTTTATTCGTCTTCTCAATGTGAGCCAATTTGTTCACTCAAAAGGGATGTTCGATGAATAGATACAGATGTACAAGTACCTTCATTTGTCAGGTTCACTCGTTTTCTTATTTTTTTTGTAATATCAGTCCTCACCCTCAAGACGGGAAAAGCTTGTTCTTCTGCAAAATATAAGTACAGGGAGTACATAAAATAAAATATTAATCTTCCAAGAAGGAGCGTGCAGAAAGGTGCTTCATTTTCTTTATCTTTTATCCGTCACATCCTTTTCGGTAAATGCTAAGAGATAATATTTATGACATACACGTGCAAATATCCCCATACTCGCCGACTATTCTTGAGTATATGACATGCTTCAAATGCTTACATCTGAACATACACCAGATAGACATATGGATGCGAAAGAAAAAGTGTTTTCAGCTACTCGTATTCATGCGTATCTCATGAGGCAGGAAATTCTGTTTTTATTGATTTTTCTACATTTGGGAATTTGAAGAGATTTTCTTTTTTCGTACTTTGTTGGGTAGGGGTTTAACCTCAATGAATTTCCAAATTCCAGGCCTCACGTCTTTCTTCTCTTTTGACGACTTTGTGATGTAGCTGTCCCCCCATCAATTTGTATTCATAAAGTCCATAGCCTAAAATTGACAATGGGAATCAATGGAAGCTTAAGTTGAATTTATGATCTGGAATTTGTCATTTAGGTTAG
Source organism: Volucella zonaria (assembly GCA_963966105.1). Lineage (NCBI taxonomy): Eukaryota > Metazoa > Arthropoda > Insecta > Diptera > Syrphidae > Volucella > Volucella zonaria. Next base: position 186,751,819 of record OZ014530.1, on the reverse strand, counting down.
GTTTTCGTTTAGCTATTTCTTCTTGGGAGGATTCTGAAGAAGAAAATTAACATAGAAAGCTTTTCGTTGGATTACGAATAATTTACAGAGCAAATGCTCGAAAAGTTTTGCAGAAGATTCCAGAGAGGTCTTTTAAGCTAACATCGTGGAGGGTACACAATGTGTCTAAAATCGTTTTCTATTCGCTGGGTTGGTTATGCAGATGAATGACTCATCGTCGTTGCCCATTTTGGTTCAGCACAATACGAAGGTGGATCAATAAGTCCGTAACTTTTTGAATGAGAGATAGTTTCTTCTGCAAATCGGTAATCGATGTGGATTGTGCCGGGTGGATTTCAAAAAACTGCCGGCCAATAACCTTGTTGGCCGATAGAGCCACCCTGTTCTTTTTCATTGTCGATTTCTCCTAGAAATCCACTTTTTCGAATACTGCTTGTTCGCTTGTTATGGTGTGTTGTGATATGTGATTAGCAAAGCAGACTGCAATCTTTTTTACTAAGGGACAGCAGGAAAGACGCTAAGCTCTTAGAGATGTCGTGAAGCATTCGTTTGGTCTGCCTACAACCTTAAGAGTTTAGCCATCTGCAGTCTGCACGTATGAAACACAGCTATCAATGAAAACCCTAATCGGCAAGCAAGTTCATCGGCGATTGCATTTCCCGTGAATCCATTGTGACTTGAGACCCAAACAAGACACAGTGGATCTAATATTTTCGTCCTTCAAAAAGACACCAGCGTAGCAACCTTAACCGATTTTGGCGCCATCTATGAATACTCGACTACATTCCTTGCATGCCTTAGATTCTGGCCGAAACCATTCCTAACCACAGAGAAAGTGGATTTCGTATTGTCACAGCAACAGGAGTTTTGGTATCATTGCATCGGTGCGCAAAGTCATCAAAACTTTGTACCAAAGACTACTTCTCTTCGAATGGAGGGTGGCCTTGAGTTACACACTCCCGCCCATGATGGGAGGGAGATTCATCAGTGCGTATAAAGCAGAGCCAAGCGTGCTAGAGAAAGCCACCATGTAGACAAGACGGACCGTTCTTCAGATTTTATTAAAGGCAGCAGTGACGTCTACCACCAGATAGCCGACGCATAAGATAGGATTGCCCTTATCATAGCTGTGTAGATCCGAAAGACCTTCCTAGCTCCTTAACACTGTCAGAAGGACGACAGCGCCTTGGAGGGTTTTGATGTATGATAACATGTTTAGTCCAAAGAAGTTTGTTATCCAGGATGACACCCAGTTAGCTTCCGCCTTCTCATAAAGATAACAACTTCAGTTTTTAGATGGTTGATGTTGACAGCTAGTAATTTCTGCTCTTTAGTCATGAGCCAAAAGACAACACAGCTAAATCATTTGCATATGCCTGATCGTAGGCGTTAGAACCGTGAGAACGTTAAATAGGGAATCGACCAGCATGCACCATAGTCAAAGCCTTTTGGGAAACGCCTTGTTATCCCCGCCGTCACATATTTAGCGAAGTCAGTACCGAAATCTGTGTCCTATTCAGCGGTATAACTCTTATCCCCAAAATTATATTGTATGGTCGAGTTACATATCTACGAATATTTCAGACGCCACGACAGGGAAGGAGTACTGTGGAAAGGGCTCTACATTCACTGACTAGCCATATCGAACGATCCCTACATTATACAGAGTACACAATGGTCGCGTTCCTGGACATATGCTATAGGTACCTTTAACAACGTCAACACACCCGCAATCACAACTGCCCTCTCGACTCTGAAGGTAGATGATTCATTTTGGGAGTTGATCTGCCTTATGCTAAACAGCAAGCTCATCAACTCCAAACTGGGTATGGGCTTCTTCCCTGTCTCTCTCTCTATGTCAGAGGTACGCCGCAAGACGGTGTCGTTTCACACCTTCTCTGGAACTTAGTGGCCAACGGCCTAGTGATATACCTGGAAGCGGGTGGCAGCAAAGTGGTTGCCGTCTCAGGATAGCATATCAGTACCATTAAACAACTCCTACAGCAAAATCATAACAGATTACCCCGTTGGGCGGATCGCTGCATTTTGGGAGCCAACTCCTATAAAACTGATCTAGTCCTCTTTTTCTAGGAAATATTTCAAGAGCAAAAAAAGCTACAGCGCTTTATTCTCTTGTAAAACGGCCATTGGGAACAAATGGGGCCTTCAACCTCGCATTACCCAGTGGCTATACGTTTCGGTTGTAAGACCAATACTCACCTACGGCTGGGGTCGTCGTCTGGCGGACTGCCTTAGACAGTGCAGTCACCTATAGCAAACTAAACAAAATCTGGAGGACAGCATGCCTGTGCATAAGCGGAGCCTTACGTAATTCTCCATCCACGGCACTGGATATTCTGTCAATCCAATAATGCACGGATAGATCCAAGAGTGATAGCGGGTCTGTTAGCGGTGTTTTCTCAAATAAGCTTAGCCTATGTAAGCCTCACCATCTGACTTCCAAATCACTGTAACGCGTTCCACACGGAAATTTTGGCGATAAAAGAAGTCCTGCCTTGGCTGAAGAAAAACGTGATATCTGCAAAGGATATCCGCATCTTTTAGGATAGTCAGGCCGCTATCAAATCCCTGGACTCAGTCTCACGAAATTCTGAAACCGCCCTTGGTTGCCGATCATATCTCAGGGAAATGGCAGACCGATTCAACATTCACATATGTTGGATGCCGGGCCACAGAGATATTCCAGGGAATTTTAGGGCCGAAAAAGGTATCTAATATCAGGTATCTGGATGCTAATAAAAGAACAAACCTTAAGTGGACTGTTGGATCAACATGTCTAGCGACCAAACAAATCTGTCCAAAGCTGGATCTGAATCGATTTTTGATCTTTCAAAATAGGAAAGATCTCAGCGGTATCATAGGTGTCATCATTGGACACTGTCTTATAGGCAAACATGCAAGTAGGCTTGGCGTTTTTACAAACGACTTCCGCAGAAGCTTAAGCCTAGCACTTAATGACTTAATGACTTAGGCGATCGAAATAATATAGACGTTAACAGTCTCCTACCCTTTGACAGAAGTTCAAATTGGTTCCAAGAGCAGGAACATCACAGATCCACGTGACATCACAATGGGCCAATAGACCTAAGTGGGTTGGTTTTATTTTTTATTTTTTTTTCAACGGCCATTCTCACCAAATCTAACCTAACCTGCCATAAGCTCATATGAGACTTCACTTTCTCAATCAAGAGATAATGGAGTCAAATTGCATCTAAACATGGTATAAGTCTAAGAATATTACAACCATTTTCCACAAAAACATCCTATTAAACGTATCTCAGATTGAAATCCAATTAAAAGGGCCAATGTCAATCTCTCGTTTAACTGACCGTGTAACTTTTCACCATTAGTAAACCACCAAATGCAATCTGTTTCGGGACAAATATTCACATAAAAAGCTACTTTTACTTCCTCCAAAGGAAAGCACAAAACAAAAACCGGAATGAGAGCAAAGAATTTTAATGTCAAAAACAATTACCGCACTTTTTATGCTTTTTTAAATGCCACTTATTGTAACGACCCGAAAACTGGTATACGAGTATCTAAATGCCGGCAGGGTACGAGTGCTCGTAATTTTGTTCGTAGTTTCTGCTTGACGTACGTCTGAGCTAATAAATTCGTCAATAAGGCAACGGAAGGTAGAACCATCTGCTCCAAATTCAAGTTTACAGAACTCAATATCTCAATATCATATCTGGACGAGTGACTATTCAAATGGATGAGTTGAGGCGGTTGTTGCTCAGTAAATAATAATGTCAGGTGGTTTAGTCAATTGAATCATCTCTGGGAATGGGATGATGAATTGTATCTTTCTTGGAACTTGTGGAAGTCAAGCGGCTGATATTTTACATTTCTTGAGTCATCAGTCATTATTCTATAGGTGCGAGGTTTGCTTTTGGATTGGTGCAGGTGACGTCAAAGAGAGCTTTCAGTTGGTGCTGAATGTCGTTCGTGAACTAAGCTGATAAGTTATATTAGTTTGGTAGTTGTGGGTAGAATGCGATTCAGGTGAGATAAGCTCTCCCTGGATCGGAATAACTTGCAATATATTATCTTGACTCAAGTTGCCAACTCTTCTTCTTTTACTCTTTCACGTAAATTCTACTCTTTTTATGACGACTTTGACAGGCCACGTGGCGCCACATTTTTTCCCACCCATTCCTCTTGTTTATTTTTGAACAAAAATACGAATAAGTGGGGTAGTTTTGTGTATCGTAGGAGGCGATAGATACTATTTTTATTAGCAAAAGCGTTGACTAGAACAATGCTGACGTCAAAAATAATTGGTTTTTCTGGTTTGGGAACTGTCAACGGTATTTGTTATGGTGACAACGGAAAAGGCATACATTGGGGTAGTGTCATAGTCTAGGCAAGCCTTACGATATGCAGAAGACTTCTTTGTATTCCCTCTCAATTGAGTTGATTTGGATGATAACAATACGAGCACATACATACATATGTAGCCCTTCCTCATTCTCTAAAATAGACAAACTTAGAGACCAGGAGTTGACATCTTTAGATGAGTTGAAAGATGCCTTTAAAAATACCATAAGATGTCCTTATTAAAAAAAAAAAAAAAAAAACGACGTTTGACAGAAGATTATTCCGATGAAATTGACGGTGATGTCAATACACTGCCGACATATTCTGAGCTCAGGTCTACAAGATTTTCTAAATTTTCATCAGATTTTCGAAATAAAAGTTGTGGCAGATGAACCTTTAATCAGTCGCCACATAACATCTCTTTGTTGGTGGTACTTTCTGACCCTTCATGTTAGTGGCTGTGCGATGGTTATAGAGAGACGAGATAACTTCGCGAATAGAGATCAAAGTTTGAAACGACTGTGTAATTTAAGGGTATGATCTTGGAAGTACTTACACTATAGTACACTTCGGAATCAACTCAAAAATTAGAAAGTGTCCCTTCGCAAAACCAGACTGATGTAAGTAAGATAAGAGTTGCGCACCGCTATATGAAGAGCGATCTGAAAAACCGAAAGCTTGCCTAACTGTGTCGAACAGCTGTGCTATCAAGATCTAGGCGTTGCAGTTATAAGCTGCAAATTGAAGGAAGAATAGCATGAATTCGTCGTTGAATCAGCTTATTTTTCTGTCTACTCATTGAATGCCGACTTCAGGAAGATAGAACTAATCATATGTTGTAATTCCAATGTTCCACTTTCACACTTTCTGGGTCAGTAGCAAGTCCAATGTGAAAGGGAATTACCTAGTCAAGTCATAAATACTGGTACACAACTGAACTCACTCATTACAAATGCAACACTGGGCGTATCCATTTTGTATTGATTGCAATTTGACAGTCGATATTTATGCTTCATTGTGACGTAAAAAGTTTTTGACATTAATTGCTTACAATCATGGAATGGGACGACATCGAAAATCGTATTGTTGTAGTTGGCCTACTTAAATGCAACATGGAAAAAGGCGATATCTTTAGAACATTGCGACCGCTTGCAATCACTCGCAATCGTGCTGTGAAGTTGTTTGAGGATACTGGTGGAGTACGAGACCGTCAAAGATCCGGCCGTCCGCGCACTGTGAGAACTCCGAAAGCGATCAAAGCCGTGAAGAAACGAATCGACCGAAAACCGCTGCGAAAACAGAAAAATCCATGTCTCGCATTATCAAAGAAGATTTAGGACTCAGCACGTACAAGCGACACACTGGACACCTGCTCACGGCCGCATTGAAGGAAAAACGCGAGCGAAGATCGAAAGCGTTAATCAGCCGGTACGCGAAGAACGCTCACAGACACATTCTGTCTACTGACGAGAAAATCTTCACTGTTGAAAAATCGTTCAATAAGCAGAACAATCGTATGTATGCTCAGTCATCCAGAGAAGCATCCCAACTCATCCCGAGGGTTCAAAGAGGCCACCATCCCGCGTCTGTAATGGTATGGTGGGGAGTGTGCTACGATGGAGTTACCATGCTCCATTTTTCAATCGACCGTCTTGGAACCCATTGTGAAGTCTCTCAACCAATCAATATTCAACAACAAGTCATGGACTTTCCAGCAAGACTCTGCTCCAGCTTACAAAGCAAAAATGACTCAGCTGTGGCTCAAAAACAACGTTCCAGATTTCATATCAACGGATGATTGACCAGCTGGTAGTCCAGACCTCAACCCGTTGGATTACAAGTTTTGGTCCGTATTAGAGGGCATGGCTTGCTCTACTCGACACTCAAATATTGAGTCGTTGAAACGAGCCCTTGTCCGTGCAGTAGGCAATTTCCCCATGCATGAAGTGCATCTCGCAATCGATGAGTTGCCACAACGTCTTAAGTCGTGTTGAAAGGCAAATGGAAGTCATTTCGAATAAGTTGTTCTAAGATTTGTAGCCATTGAATAACCCAATAAAAACAAAACAAATTTTTTTAAATATTAATTCGATTTCATTTAGCGCTGATTTTTCTGTGTAACAGTATTTATGTCCCTACTGGGTATATCCTAAACTTCATACAACCATCTAACTTTGTTTTGGTTACAAACCAAGACGAGAAGACAGCAAGAAGTTGACTTCAATTTATTAAACAGGTACGCTAAGGATATTATCACCTGGAAAGTACTCACATTTCAGACAGTATGTACAACGAATATCAAAGTCCTGACCTTGATAAAGAGGAGGAATCTGATAAAGGCCAAATTGACATCCTTGGAACTATAGATTGAAGAAAACGTGTCCTGCCAAGAAAAGGTGTGCAAAGCAACTGTTCCAAGAAATGCAGATCTGCACAGGAAGCAGAGACTATCAGTCTAATAAATATGTTACCTAAAGTAAGTGTAATAACTACCTATTGTATCTGTCATCGGTTATGGTGGCGAATGAGATCATTAAATAACATTGATGGCGGCAAGTCAATTGACACGTATGGCATACCACCTTGATCAAAAAGTTTATTTTATTCAGAAAATTTAAAATGCAAGTTTATTCATCTAAATCTACTATACTAGATGGAGTGAAAAGTGACCTCCTTGGGAATAAATTTTTTTTTTTTTTACATGTTTTTTTATATTATTCAATATAGTCCCCTTTTAGTTTGATACACTTATTCCAGCAATTTTCCAACTTCTTGAAAAGTAATTTTCCGCAAGGTCTGCGAAATACTCCTCCGTGGCGTCGATGATTTCCTCGCGGGAGCTGAATTTTTTATTGATGAGCCATCTTTTGAGGTTTGGGAAGAGATAATAATCCGAGGGACCCAAATCCAGTTACCAATCGACGCCAAAAGTGCGCCCGATTCCGTATCAGTATGTCTAAACACTCTTTCGAAATGCTCTCGCCTTCGTGTTTTTGGTCATTCGCGGCACCCAGCGGCAGGATAACTTTTTCATATGCAGAATATTGCCCAAAATATGGCGTGTGCGCTAAGTACTAATCTTTGTGGTATATGGTAGCTCGCGCACCTTCACTTTCCGGTCAGCTAACACCGTTTCACGTATTTTTTTTACATTGTCCTCTGTAACCGCATCGGAGGGCCTGCCGCAGCGAACTTAATCGGTAGTGGAGTTGCGGCCACCACGAAACTCTCGAAACCAATATTTGACGGTGTAATCTGACGGAGCATTAGCCCCATAATATTTATCCAACTTTTCTTTTGTTTCCTTCGCCGTTTTGCCTCTCAAAAAATAATGTTTTATGAGAGAACGAAAATCGTTTTTGTGGATACTCAACATGATGCCAAACACGTCAACAACAACCAGCTGTCAAAACAAAACTAAAGACAGTATCGCACTAAAATTTGGCATGTCTGCCTAAATATGAACGGACTTCAAGGCACCATAACCTTTTTTGCAGTAGCAGCGCATTCTGGCGGTCAAGGAGATCACTTTCCACTCCATCTAGTATATTGTCCCCTTCAGAGTAATCCCCATCGACTGCAACACACTTATGCCAGCGCTTGATCCAATCCTCGAAACATTTTTTATATTCGGTTTTCGGTATGTCCATCAGTGCTTCCTGCGATTTTTCCATTACTTCCTCTCGGCTGCTGAAACGCGCTCCCCGTAGTGTTTTTTTTTTAACTCGTTTGAACAGAAAGAAGTCACAGGGAGCCAAATCAGGTGAATTCGATGGCTGTTGGATGGTATTTGTTGCATTTGTCGTCAAAAAATTACGAATAATGATAGCACTGTGCGACGGTGCGTTATCATGGTGCAAAATCCACGAGTTTTCTGCCCACAATTCTGGTCTCTTTCGGCAAATTGCTTAACGCAAACGTCTCATAACGCCGTAATACTCTTTGTTTACTGTCTGGTCTTCTGGCAAAAATTCATGATGCACTACACCGTTGTAATCCATGAAAATAGTGAGCATTGCCTTCTTTTTTGACTGAAAACGACGTGGTTTTTTTGGTCACGGCTCATTTGGTGAACGTCATTCACTTGCCTGATGCCTGGATTGCGTGTCGTACTCATAAACCCACGTCTCGTCTCCAGTAATGATCCTTTTGAACGAATGTGGGATCGGATTCAGCCTCGCAAATCATCTCTTTTGCGACGTCAACACGGTCTCTTTTTTGCATGAAATTGAGGTCTTTTGGCACCAACTTTGCTGCTACATGACGGAAACCCAAATCATTAACCAAAATGTCTTGGACGGATCCATAAGAACTGTTCAAGTCCTCCTCTATCTCTCTGATGGTTAATTTGCGGTTATTGACCAACATTTCTTTTACTTCATCAATGTTTTCGTCGGTTTTCGATGTCGATGGTCTGCCACTGCGTTCATCTTCGACTGACTCACGACCACTTTTGAACCGCTCGTGCCACTGGTAAACGACCGTTTTCTTTAGAGAGTCGTTGGCGAAACACTTTTCCAACATTTCCAACGCTACGTAACTTTTGCAAATTTGAAGCTATGACGCTAAGATTTAGAGGGAATGTCAACAACAGAATTACCAACTTAACAAAAAAAAACAGAACTCAAACCGGAACAATGGGAGCGCCACACGGTGGTGTGGTGCGGGAACTTTTTGATCAAGGTGATACTTCCAGGGATGCCACAAAGAATTATACATAAATCCGTTGCTCCCAACTCTGAAAAAAATCTACTCTCCTATCCTAAGAACAACCTTCATTCCGAACACATGACAAGCGATGAGAGTAGTTCTGTCAAAAATCGGCCAAAACTACTCGCCTGCTGAAGAATAGAGACAGAATGGATGTGCTTCATATGTGTCAATCTATTGGGTATAATCGAATCTGCAATCAACAACGAGCGTGGTTGTTAATGTACCGACCAATGAAACTTGAAGATGATGATTTAGAATAACAATTACAGCCACTTCGAACGAATACGATATCAAAATATTACTTGCGAACTTGAATGGTAGAATTAATAAAGACGACATCTCTGGCGGCTTACTCGGGAAATACAGCATTCACAAGACGACAAGAGCAGCCAACGAAAAACAGCGAAATTCCTCTATCTGGAATCTGATTGCTATAGAGAATACAAACAACATCTATTAAGCTTTCGACACGTAAGCGAATGCCTTGTATAACAATATGCATAAAGACGCTATTCGCCAAAATCTGCTTGATATGCGCTGACGACACAAAAGTATCTTCCTAAGAGCTATGTCCGAAGCATGACGTTAAGATCGTCTTATGTGATGTTAACGACAAAATAGAAAGGGATGACATTTTCGGCAGCGTAATCAGGAACGATACCACAACTGGAAGCGGACTATGGACTTTGTTGTGGAGCGGAGCATCAGTATAGCTACCACATGGTGTCGCCATCTTAATATCCACGAAGAGACAAAGCGGTCACATGATCATCAAACCGTTCACCAGTTTGATCTTGTTAAGGTCGACGCAAGACACTCCTCCAGTATTATAGACGTCGGAGCATTGCGAACGGCAAAACTCGGAGCACTTGCTGCAGCCAAGGTACCTCTACGGATATCGCGAATACCACAACAATGAAAAAATACTGCGAAGAGATTTAACGTTGAATGGCTGCAATCACAACAAACAGTAATGGAGCCTGTGATCGCGTATTCCTTAACCTCTTGAGATGTCTTATGCAAAGAATACCAAGTGCTGTATACCAGTGGTATTAATGACAAGAAACCATCAGAAACGCCATGCTCTGTTTTACCGGACCGCTTCCGCGAAATGCAGACAAGCACATGTAGGGAAATAACTGGCCTACTATACGTCACGAAGTGTCATAAGAAGAAGAGCATGAGGTGCGATCGATTGAGCAAATTAAGAGGTGCTACTCCAGGAACATTGTTGGAAAGTTTTACTAAAAAGTAAAAAGAACGTATCAAGGGAACAAGAGTCGAACAGACGCCTTTAGACATAAAGAAGGAAACCACGTATGCAGTCGGTTATAAGGCGAGGAAAACCAAAATTCCGAGCAATTAAGCTGGATGACGAAAGTCAAGAGATCCAACCAAAATGATGTTTTGATACCAATATCCCAGTTCAAATACGACAAGGCTGCTAATCAAGACGGCCTACCAGTCGGTCGGTGAAAGATGACTTGAAAGAGCATGCACCAACTCATAACTCAGATTTGTTCGGCAGAAAGCATGGCAGAAACTTCCCGAGCCATAAGAAAGGAATTGCCTCTTAACTGTCAAAACTACACATTATCAGTCTCCTTAAGATCTTATCTGCCGTCTCATGTGAACGTCTGAAGATGTTTATCAGTAATCTGATTGACCCCTACCAGTGCGGTTTTAGGCCCAATAAGTCCGCAATCTACAAAGTTCCAAAAACTCCAAATCGATACGCACCACCTTTTTATGGACTTTACGGCCGCATACAGAGACATGTGTAGCCTTAAGAGTCCAACCAAACTCGTCAGATTGTGCGGAATGACAATGGCGAATGCTCGCCGTGATGGGTCAAATAAGTCCCTGAAAATTAAAATAAGGAAAAAAACGTTTTATTTTGCAACAAATCTTCTTTTAGTTCGATACACTTCGTCCAACCTTTCCCCAATTTAGTGATGCCCTCTAAATAACACGATTTCTCTATGACCTCAAAATAGGCGTTTGTTTCATCGATAACCTCTTCATTCGACCCAAATCTCTTACCGCCGAGCCAATTCTTCATGTTTGCAAATAGAAAAAAAATAGAAAAAAAGTATGAATGGCTGTTGGGCACTGGAAACTATAATCAGTGTCCGATCGGAGGTAAGTTGATCCTTATCCCAAATACATGTTAAGCTAAAGATTTTCAAAGATCTCAGACATAACATAAAGTTCAGCACTAGTGCTGCAGCACACCCAACAAAGAAGAGACACTAGTGATGTCAACATACGAGTACTTAGGATGGATAGGAATCACATCAAATTCACACTCCGCGAACCAACTTATTTCAAATTGAAACCACATTAATCGCGATGCAATGTTTCCTAAATAGACCATTGATAATAATAATTATGAGAATTTTAAGCCCGGGAATTAGAAGGCATTCCATGCGTTGAAGATTTAATGGATATCTAGAGTTGTACAACTTTTGGCAAATTCATTTGCTTTACGATGTTGAAATGTTTAGACTGTCAGTGTAAATGCGGATATTCCTTTTGAGTCAAGATATAAAGCCTCTTTAATTTTTGATTAAAATACACGAGCACTACAGTGGTTGCGGAGGCGTGGAGGCATGGAGGAGTGGAGAATATATAAAACCACCTTCGATTACGGTGCAGACATGCATTATCTTTAATCATCCTATCTGACTACTGAATTTAATCCATACCCGATATCGCACAAATGTCATTTAATCCGTCTCACAATACAAACTCCAATTTGTGGTAAATAGCAGCATCAATTGTGCAGCTTGGCATTGCAATGCGACGGCTTTCCAAGCGTATAAATTCCACCGATTAATCGTACACCAGAATACAGTGCTGTCATCTACGGAATGGGATGATTTCCATTTCCAGGTAATTACGAATACATTAGTGATGCTGGTTGAAGCTGCATGCAATCAGACATTGTTCTCAAAAACGTGACCAAAGTGATTCTCGCTTCAGGTGTTGACGTAATGATTCTCTGTTTGGAAATACGGAATAGGGTATGCGAATATTTCAGTGAATGCTTTTGAAGAATCTACTCATATCCATATCGTCAGGCGTTCAATGTATGTCGGGTTTTGTTTGGGGTTAGATGGACATGTTAAGTGGTAATTACTGGGTTTCGACAGTCAGGTAGTAAGTAGCTCGAAATACGAGTATGTTGGTAAAGATTATGATGTGAAACTACATTTCAAGAGTGATTGCAATTGGCTATTATTGTATAACAGAGATATGGGTTCAATGTCTAAGCAATACACTAAAAAATAGGGAAACAATTTTCCGACGCAACTTAAGATTACCTTCTCGTTTTCCCAATAAAAACGTCTCTCATTGTGCCGACATTCAGAGCTGACAAAAAGTCGTTTCTGTGCACAAAATGACAAGACGAGCGACACATTGAGCGGAGAGAATAGGTCAATGTTCATACCGGTCTGTCACTCCATTACCTTTTTTGATTCCAATATAGAAATTACTGAACTTCTACATTTTAACTCGTATTGTATTTAAATTTAAATTTAAAAAAACCGGATTCGCTTTCTTCACTGCTCTATTGGAATACAAAATGAAATGTCCTGGCATTATAGATCTTGTGGTATTTTCCAGCGGGAAAACTGACGTATTCGATGCAATAAGCACAGGATTTTGGTCCAGGAATATAATAAAGGTGTTCGCTCCCGGTGAATTTTAGACGAAAATGGGCAACAACATTAAGCGGCTGGTTACAGCAAAGAATGTGCCCCTATGCACAATCGGGCACTTTGGCTCATAAAGCCTAATGTCCGTAGTAAACTCCTCCCAGTCCTGCCGCAAGGTGTTGACATACCCGTACCGAAGTCCGATGTCGATATAGGGTAATCTAAGCGACTGATCGGAGAGAGGCCCAAAGTCAATTTTGACACTTTTGTTACTAGACATGTGAGGCAACCTTGAAGCGAAGCTATGAAAAACGGTGAGGTTCCTCCTGCGCTCAAATCAGAAAAGGGTCTGTGTTTCGTAAGAGATGAAAAGAAAGGAGTCAGTAATAAGTTTCAAGTCAACTCTAGCTAATGATGTCATATGCGACAGCATATTTTTACCCAACATAAAGTTCGAGAATGAAAAGCTACTCTAACGGTTCAAAATTCCATACTACCGGATAATGGCTCATTTGATATAAATACCATACATTAAGACTTAAGGATGCCAAAAGGACTGCTCCTCATTTCTGATAGTTTCAGCTGTGAGTACCTAGATGCACTATAGGGAGATCATTGATTTATATAGTCTAGATCTCACCAAGCATACAAAGAATTTTCCAATATCACATTCAAACTCAACATACGTAGAGTATCTAAAGAGAAAAAACTGCAGAGTGACAACCTGTTTTGGATCGCATCTGTATTCATATAAATTAAATTACAAGATATTCGGTCAGTGAAACCATAATTGTCACAGAAATCGATAGAAGAAATTAATTCAATGATCTGGACTTTGAAAAGTTACCTTCAAGATCTCGTGCCTAGTCATACGAGTATATTGTATATTCGACGATCATCTCCAATCATAAAAATTTTAGACTGCAACATACGTAGATGATAGTCCTACCTTCATTATTAATAAACGACAAATAATCTACTTAACTCGATACACAACTGAAAAGTATCGGATGAACTTGAACCATATGTAGATTCTAAATGGAACAAGCAACTGCCTTCTGCTATCACATATGTACGAGTATAGTAACCAAACTATTTACATTCATATCCCAGCTAGAGCTTGACGAACTGAACAACGACCTCAGTTCCTCTCTAAATCTTGCCTTTACCTCATCTTGTGCTGCAGTAATGAGAACAGACGGAAAGGGCCCAGTAGTTGTAGATCATAGATCTTCAAGAAATGCACTGCAAGAATGGAAAGAATTTTAACTGTGCTAAACTATCTACATCAGAACGTGACTGGGAAATGTAACGAGTGACCACATGACAATGATAGTTTTTCCAATTGTTATGTTTCAGCCGCTGTCAAAGTTACCAATGACATTTAGCTGTCAAAATATTATGACTAACTGACTGACTCGAACTTTTTAAAATGCTATAATTTATTTATTTTTTGATAAATTTTATTGTGCCAAAGCAAAAAATGTTGGAAAATACATAAATTTTCAAATTGTATCAGTAGTTTTCAATATGTCCACCTATGGCGGGAATAATGGCCTTGAGACGGCCGAAGAAAGCATCGCACGCTGCACGCAAGTGACTCTGCGGTATTTTGGCCCATTCCCGGCGAAGTTCTTGTTTGAGGTGGTCCAAACTTTGGTATTTTTTAGTGCCAACTTTCGCCTTCAAAATACCCCAGACAGAGAAATCCAACGGATTTGCATCCGGAGAATTTGCAATCCATTGTGTCGAAGAAATGAAGTGTGGAACATTGTTTTTAACCAATCTTGGTTGACGCGCGTTTTGTGAGACGGTGCCGAGTCTTGTTGAAATGTCCACGGTCTCCGACCGAAATGATTGTTTGCCCAAGGCTTCAATACTGCCTCTAAGACGGTTTCACGGTATACGATCGCATTAATTTTGACGCCATGGTCCAAAAGGTGCCCGTCCGAGGTGTACATTTTCGAAGGACCTCTCTGGCAAGTAAACTCAGTAATTTTGCTTGTTGACATATTGCTACTTGTGGTTTTCCAGCCAAATATAAAGCAATCACACTATCACGTTTGAATTCCATCGCGGATAAAAATTTTTCAATACAACTGAGATGCAAATCTTTTAAAAGGCATGTAAATAATAAAATTATCTGTCATGTGTCAACATTTGAGCTCACTATCATGAACGGTTTGGAAGTTATAGCAGTTTGAAGTTGGTTGCAGTTCGAGTCAGTCAGGGTGTAGTGTGGTTTGCTATTTCATCTCGCATCGTTTTACGCTTTCCGAACGTGCGGAAATTATTAAAAAATATTATCGAAATGTCGGCTCAGTTGTAAATACTCGTACGCAACGTGAATTCTGTCTTAAGGTCGGTCGTAATCGTGGCTTCTGTGTGCTGGCAATTCGTCGCACCATGGAAAAATTTGAGTGTTAGTATACTCTTTTGGATCTTAAGCCATCAACTAGACAGAGATTGGTACAAAATGAAGAAAACATAGCCGCCGTAGTGACCAGTATCGAAGAAGACCCAGAAATTGTCGATTCGGCGCTGATCAGCTGAATTTGGCATCGCCAAAGAGTCAACCCGGCTTATTTTGGGCCTACACCCATATAAGATTGTGCTGACGCAAGAATTGAAGCGGTGCAACCAGGCCAAAAAATCATCTTCTCGGACGAAGCCCATTTTTGGTTCAGCGGCTACGTCAACAAGCAAAATTGCCATTATTGGAGCGAACACAATCCACGGGTGTTCGGCCAAGTGTCAATGCATTCACAAGAACTGACTGTTTGGTGCGGTTTATGGCATGGCGGCAACATCGGACTTTATTTCTTTCGAAATGAGGAAGGAGACAGCATTACCGTCAATGGTGTCAGGTACAGAACGATGTTAACGGACTTTCTGTGATTAGACCTGGACAACAACGATATATCCGAGCTATGGTTCCAACAAGACGGCGCTACATGCCATACAAGCGAATACAGGAGAAATTTGGCGACTGAGGTGAGAGTTCATCAATTGCCCGCCGCTGCCACGATCATGCGATTTGACACCACTCGATTATTTTCTCTGTGGCTACGTCAAGTCCTTAGTCTACACTAACAAGTCAACCACTTTGGACGAGTTCGAGGCCAACACAGAAACACACAGAAACATAAGAAACACACTATCCGAATAGCTCTTTTGAGGTATTTAGGACATACTCGTAACTCGGGCCAAGTGGTCATGATAGAATCTGCAATCTAATCTAAGGTTTAGCCAGATGAATGGGTGGAAAACAAACCCGAAAGGCCACGCCTCAATAATTACAAGTGAACTGGCTTTATGCTCCAATACGGACTACTATAATACCCCATCACGACTTTGAAATACCATCCGCTTGTATTTTCCCAAGCAGAAAGGAATGGGACAGGATCAAATGATAGAAGACTTGTCAACCATCTACACGGATGGATCAAAGATGGAGATAGGAACCGATGCCGGGATCTTCTCCGATCAATTAATTACGATGCCCAAGTTGTTTGTCGGACTATGTACAGTAATGTCATCCAGGTGTAGCGGAAGCAGCCAAACCTTCGAGGATATTACTATATTTATTGATAGCCAAGCTGCCATTAAGGCCATCATGGCTGTCGAGATCAAATCGAGGTTTTGTGAAGCGATGTCGTGAAGGTCGTAAGCCTCTTTGCGTCCAGCATAATTTACGCTATGCTGGGTCCCTTACCACAAAGGAGTGGCAGACAATGAGCATGCAGACGAGCGGATACTCCCTACAAAGGGAACTGGCAGATCAAAGTATCAAACATCCATTCTGCACTCTGAGAATACAAGTGGAGCGAACGACACAAATAAAAGCCAATGAAAGGTGGGAAAACCTTCCAACCGGCAAAACCTCAAGACATTTATGGCCGGAAACTCAGCAAATCCAGAACGAGTAAGATTCTCTTGAAAAGCAAAGCTGAACTATCTACGCTTGTTGGATTACTCATAGGTCATAATTCTCTGTAGGAGCACGCAATAAAGCCGCGCCTTATCGAGGACGACATCTGCAGAGTCTGTGAGTACATAGCTTCACGGAAGGAGATCGTCCACTTTTTGTGAACACTGTTTCAGCCTCCGTAGTTTTGAGGCAAAGAAGTTTAGGAAGTTATTAATTCCACGACCTTTCAGAACTGTCTGCTACTTCACTTACATTCGTGAATGCAACAAGATTCCGCTCAAGGACCAAACGACAACCAACGCAAGACGGAAGACGGAAACCAAATCTAAGAACCGCAATCAAATTCCCATCCCCTCCCAATTCCCCCATCATGGCTTACACAGACCTAAGTGTGATGAGATATAAAATGGACTCAGCTCCAGATACCTCATCAACCCGCTAACCTAACCGAACTCGGGCCATGTGAGTGTAATTTGGCATTTACCCAATATGTCAATGTATAAAAATGGTGACAGAGGAGGTTCCGACGAAGCAGCAACTATCATTAGAAGGACTTATCCTTCGAAGTTGGAGGTTAACTGTGAGACCACGTAAAACAATATATGTATGTTGTAAAGTATCAAGCAGTCACTTACTGTAAATGAGCGCGGCAAACGAAACATGAAGTTTTCCGGCTCAATCCATATGAAGCGTAGGCTCCAAGTCGCTATAAAGTGGATTTTACATGTGACAGCTACTACAGTGATTGCTATAGCGAGCAGAAGCAGCGCCTAATTGGATGTTGATTGCATCAAAGGAGGAAGACTTAAGTAAGCAGTCCTGAGCTTCAAGCATCGGAACGTATGCCTGATTACAATCCGCGTTAAAGATAAATCCCCCAACATAAGCATGATGAGCGCGCACGTCAATTTAGGAAAGGAGATCATGTTCGGTGGCACAGTTGGGAAACATAGCCTACACGACGCTAAATTCGAAAGTGAACTCAGGCCAATCAACTTGGCAGTGGAGTGAAATGTCATCATATCTGGAAATGTCGTACCCCACACCTCAACATCCACAAAAGGGCCTGATCAACAAGATTGATGGCATTGCGACCAACGCAACAGACAGCTGAACGTTTCGCGGAGCCAACATAACCTCAGATAACAACCTTATTGCAGCCAAAAAATTAAGGCAGCTATCCCGGACTCCAAAACATTCCGATAGGCTATAATCACAATGGACTGCTAGAGCCTTTTCTGATCGTGCCTCACAAAACATTCCTAGAAACTCTATGCCGCCAGTATAAAGTGCATAAGACCAGGGACCAGAATTTTCAGAGGCTCTACCAAAAAGTGAAAAGGGCTTGCTAGAACCAGGCTGAGAAAGTATTATTAACCATCGGTACGGTCTGGAAAAATCAGATAGCGATATTTAAATTAAAGTTTGATAAGGCTGCGGAAACACATGGTCTGCCTGGAGAGTTATTTAAAGGTGCGGGAATTGACTTGATTGGAACAGAGCGACCCATCAATGAAGCTTTCGTGAGTACGAGTATTGAAGCAGAACTGGCCAAAATGGATTGGCGGCAAACGAGGGCAAATAAAATTACATGCTGTCATCCGAAATGGAGGCACAGCATCAATACTTGGCCAGATCCGTTACCATTGCCAGTTTTAACTTCGATGTATCCTAGTTAACGACTTCGTCTATAGTTAATTGGTTCCACAGTTAAAAGCAGCAACGACATCAGCACTGATACCACTTACTCTTAGTCTTTGGGCTAAAGAGGAAATTGAGTAACAGATCCCTTTCTCGTAAAAACAAACTGGCTTTATACAAGATACTTATCATCACGGTTTTGGTCTATGACGCAGAGGCTTGGAGTCGAAAGAGGATGAGTAAAATCTTGGCCTTTTCGAGAGAACGATACTGCTGGTGAACCACGAACTGTAGGAGCTGTAGAGCAATATCGATCCGATCAGGCGTCTTCGGATCCTACGTCTGAAATGCCTAAGCCATGTTGAGCGAGTGGAGATATCTTCGACCAAAAGAATCCGAGCCGAGTTCATCCGTCTATGTGGGATGACGTATGTGAGTTCTTCAACATCACACTTGAGGAAATTGTGTGAAACGTACTGACCAATACCTTAAGCACAATATTTAAAAAGTTTTCACCGCAGCTAGTATACGCTGAAGACATTGTCATTATATGAAATCAACACATCACCAAGCTGAAATGAGATAAGTGGTTAATGAGGGTAAAACAAAGTATAGTATAAGTTGTCGACAGGAAAGTACACAGAACACAAATCGCCCAGACAGCATGGTCGAGTTCTGTTGTAAATTCAAACAACGAGACATCGATGTTTTTTCGACTAGAAGGCACATGAGACATAGGCCCTGTTTTCGAACAATGAAGAAAGCACTGTATAAGACCCTTATGGTCCATGCGAATACGTTAGGCAAATAAACACCATTACGGAGTTTTATCGAATCCATACCTCCAGAGACAATGCGGTAAAAGAAGATCTCGCCTTATGTGATGAGTCCGACCGGAAAGAACTTCAGCTAGATTGGTGTGCGCAACAGGAGAAGATTAGTGCAAGATCGCATTGAATGGAGTGAGACTTTGATTGAGGCCCAATTCCATTCCGACCTGCAGCGCCACCTAAAGCCAACAAAAACATCACAAGCTTTAAAACGATAGAAAAATAACAAACATTTCGGTACCACGCAACTCAGTAGCCCAAAAGACGTAGATCGAGTTCTAAATTATTGTAGATGTCAACTACAATTTTACACCTTTGTTAACAGTGAGAGAAAATAAAACTCACGGTTGGGCAAGACTAAAGATGATGCTCTGATTGCAAGCCGGCATTTTCTCTCCACTGATACTCGTAAAGTGCACGTTGGTCAATTAAGACTCCCAATAGTTGTAGAATAATGAAGCTGGTGTCCCTATAGTGTTTCCCGGGTGAAAGTAATCATTGATAGTAAACTTCTTTGGGACTATACGTAACTATCATCTACGATCAACAGATTTGCCTCGGTTGCATTCATGTATCTAACACTCCTTAACATTCAAATTGTTGGCTGCATCCTCAAAGCTATCTTGCAATTAAAAACGAATTGGTCTTTACAGACCATCTAAACAGGGCATGAACGATGCCCGGATTATAACATTCCATGAGCTTGTCCAGTGGAGACACAAATATCCATGCTCAAACTAACATCAGGGCATGGATGTTCATTTTTATGTCAAGGCATAAGAGTGGATGGAAATCAGGGCATGAATTTGATATTTCGTGTACGAGTATAAGTGAGTTGTTTTCTGTTGAATTTGTCCAATCAAGACAGAAAAAAATATGGCAGACTAGATGTCAGATGTTATGTCTAACATAATTCTGTCTCGTGGAGACGGGCTGTTACAAAAGATTGTCTTGTTTCGAAAACTGTCATCGACTGCCTTTTTGATTCTGGTCTTGTGGTCATGTTATATAGTTCAATAATACAAAAGTATGGGCTGCTATAAAAATTAAGGGTACATTTTTCTTATGGTCATGATCAGGGCAGCCTTTGACTAACTTTTGAGCCAGAACGAAAATATAATTGAAACATACGGCTCCAAAACAGAGCAGGATTGTGACGATGTTGTGTCTCCGTAGAGCCCTACAAGTTTAAACTTTACTATCTATGCATCCGTTGTCCAACCGCATAAGACAGGAAAATCACATCAAAACCAGTGCACAGTACAATGGCAAAGTGTTCTATGTATTTCGATTATTTCGATAGATAAAAACGATACTACGTCATCCTTATATGAATCGTAAGCATTAAATACTATATAAGTCAGGGTACCAACGCATATTTTTATATATGTAGAGTGCTTCATATTTCAGTTAAAAACCATCACAACTTTACTCGAAACAACTAGGTGGTGGCTAGGTCGACAACTGCCATCTCGAAAATTAATGGTTAAAATCGTATCTGTGACAGTTCAGATACCTCATTGCTCCTCGTCACGAAACAGAGAATCCACCAGTCCACTAAAACTTTCATTACCATTTCTTGTAAGAAGCCGTGAATTTTTCAACGATTTCACACGCAATAAGGGACGATAATCAAGTTGGCCTAGGATATTATTCCACTGGGCACTGAGCCGTACGCTACCCCTAGTCAAATAGTCAACATTATTTCAAATTAGAAGAAATAATTCATTCACTAAGTTTATTTATGAATTAAAGAGCCTCTCATATGTAGGCCATATCCTTAGCTCCTTTGTAACATGAACCATCGTAAAGAGCTATGTTATATATTGTACACACACTATCTGACTCAAGTGCTGCTTCCATCCATTAGATTCAATTCCAACGGGGGCATATGGATATATTACTGGATACTTTTACAGCATATGCTGCATTTTGGATGCTTTTGAGGTGGTAAATAGGGAGTTACGGATACGATTACGAAAACGAAAACGAATACTTCCACTAATTTACCCTTGACCTGGATTTCGGAGTGGAAGTCTTTTTTTCTCGGTCGGCACAATTCGTGAGCAAAAGAGTTGTTCAATTGGACGTCTGTGCACATATGGGTAATCCATGTATGTATTTTCCCCTTTGCTGTGCCCCCTTTTGTGTTGCTTCGTGTATTGTGATAAGTTGTAAAAAAAAAAAAGTAAAAACGAAAAAATCGAAAATAGTTTCATGCTCTGGTGAGCTAAATGTTGTGTTATTTTGTAATTAGTTGAAGAGAGGGGAAACGATCACATTTAACGGTATATTTAACACTAATGCCTGCTACCTGGGCTTCACCACACATTCAATAGATACTCGTAGACCGTTTTCGATGATAGTAAACGATTAGTTAATTGAATTGTTAATTTGATTGGAGGTGTTGTCAGCTAGTGCCGTTTGGAGGTCCAACAATTTGAAGACATACAACGGTAGAAGGTTTCTTAGAATGATAATGGTAGCTGACAAGGATATGAGTGATAAACGAGCGCTTTGGGGCTCAAGTGAAAATGAAGAGCTTCTCTGAATGACCAACTCATAAATGCTTGGATAACTTCTTCAATAACATATCTGGATCCTCGACCACGAAGTTGCATATACCGTGAACTGGACCATTTTTATATTCAGTACATATGTCTATACATTTTTGAGTATTTGGGAGTAAAGAACTACAGCAGAGCTTTTTGGCGCAAAAAAATAGCTCATCACAAGTAATATCATTGAGATTCCGTTTAAAAAGCCGCTTATTGTACGTCTGAAACGGATGCGAAAGGGTACGTGGTGAAGACGAGAGAATTTCAAATCCGACACATTTCGTCCTCTGCTCAGCTTGAAATTGAAAATTCATTGCAAAGAACCTTTTGGATGAGTACAAATGGTTTCAAAACATGAGTATGCAAAGGAAATGCAGCAACGCTGGCTATAATGTAGGGTATTGGGTTTTCTCGTCGTGTCTCATCATACTATTTCTGCGTATGGCATACAATTTGAGAGCTAAAGACTACTATCGCAAGCAGAGGAACCTACTCGATTAGAAGAGGCAGACAAGAGATTTTATTTATGATAATTAAAACGAATATCGGAGGCAGACCGGAACCCTGGGGCACACCAGTATTTATTCTGTTGGAAAATATCAAACTTGTAATCTTCAAGACAATTTGAATTGAATAGCGCAAAGGATAATTTCTAAATCATTTAAGAAGAAAGGCTCTGACATCAGAGTCTGTCAGATTCCTCTGAATGTTGTCTAATTGAGCACACGATAACGCCATAAAGCCTGTAATCCAGATGCTTCGTTGAGGTTTTCGGTAACTGTTGAGATTTTGAACAAAATAGGAACTGAAAATAAGTCCTGGTGCTTTGGTAAAAGAATAAAAGCATATTATGTCGCTGTCACAATCATTCACTTACACATGGCCACATAAATCGAGTTCGGACGGTCTTTACGTAGGTTGCTACTTAATGGCGCAGATAGGTCAAATCTGACAGCAGCATCGTAAAGTTTGACGTTTTTAATGGTACACGTGCTCAGAACGTTTTTTCATATGAGTGCTATTTGCGTTTTTCACAGAGACTTGAAAATTTCATCTCATCCAAAAAATGGAATTGTCATAAATCGTGAACCTTTTCGTGCGATGATTTGTTATGATTTCGATCAACTCGTTTCGACTTTTGGTAATGTAGCGCCATCCCGAGTCTACATGTTTCGCTGGTTCTCTGAATTCAATCGTGGTCGTCGCTAGCTCCAGGACGAATTTCGTGAAGGTCGTCCAAAATCGGTTGTTGTGACAGAAGGCATCGATGCTGTGAGGGATGCGGCAAGATCGTCATGTGACTTATAGCGAAATTGAGGCATGCTTGAACATTAGTTCCACTGCCGTCAAAAAGATTTCTTCGCATCGGATACCGCATAATTTAACAATTGCCCCAAAACAGTCTGGTGTCGATTGGTCCAAAGAAATGTTAAAAATATTCTATCGCGGTGCTTCAAAAGACGTCTACAAGATCGTAACAGGCGACGAATCATGGATCTATGCATATGAGTCCAAAACTAAACAGCAGTCGCCTGTAAGGACTTCGAAGCAAGTAGTCGCTTATTTCTTCGAAAAACCCAATAATGTCGCCAAGGTGCCATAAGAGCAACGCAGAACGGTCAATTCTGAATGGTACACCAACATTTGTTTGCAAGAAGTCTTTGGAGAAATAAGGAAACACGGAGAATTTTTCACCACGACGATTAAAACATCGAATTGATGAGCCATCAAAAATAAATTGCGAGGGTAACGTTTTTCGACGCCTGAAGGACGACTTGATGCGTTCAAAATGCGGAAAATGTGCTTCGGAAATTGGTACACGCGCATGTAAAAGTGTATTGATCGACCTTCATGGAGAGTATTTTGAAAAACAACAAAGCTGCTTACAATGATAATTATTTGCTTTTCTTAAAATTTAAGTACTAATTTACGTAATCACATGATCTCAGTGGTCAAATTTGATCACCATTTCAAACAATGACTCAATTAGATAGCTTTCGCCACACATGAGTAATAGTTTTACCACTTCGTAGTACGTAGCATCGTAGGATATGAACATCTGCCAGATCCATACACTCAAGTTGCATTCATTGATTTCATGATAACAGTACATCCCCTTTATTTTTGAAGAAATCAGATCCAATGGTGCCTCCTACCCAATATCAAACCAAATAGTAACACGGTCCGGACAGAGAGGGCTTTCAATGATGATGTTTTGATTTTCTAAGCCGTCATTGCGGCATCTTAAAGATGGAACTGATTTGTTAGTTAAATTCTTGATCAACATCATAATATGTACATCAGACCAAAAGAAAAGGCATGTTACGGCTCGAGCTGTAATGAGGCTGTCAGGGTTAGAGAAATGTTTTTTCGGTCCTTCAAGACAAATCCGACAGAGGAAAACCGAAAAAAGATTAAACGAGCCAGGAATGACTGCAACGTCTTTCTTAATACGACCAAAAGTTGAGGCAAAAAATACTATTGGGTCTACAAGTAAGTTTCCAGCGTTTTTTTCCAAAATTTGAAGTTTTATTATGAAAACATAGTTACAATGCTTTATTCAAAGTACCGTCCATCGGAAGCTACAACTTTCCCCCATCTTTCTGGCAATTTATGAATTCCGGACCAAAAAAATTTCTCGTCTTTCGAGTCTAAGAACGTATCGAGCCAATTTTTGATTTCCTCTACTGATCTGAAGCGTATTCCCGTAAGAGCATTCTGCATCGAACGAAACAAGTGGTAGTCAGATGGTGCCAAGTCTGGACTGTAAGGCGGGTGAGGCAGAATTTCCCATCCACTATTTTCCAAATAGTTTTTCACCGAAACCGCAACATGTGGCCGAGCGTTGTCGTGATGAAAAATGACGGACTCATGCCTGGTCTCATATTCTGGCCGTTTTTCTTTTAATGCCCGCATAATGGTCCTTTGATGGTTTCACCACTCGGAAGCAGTTCGTAGTATACGACACCCTTTTGATCCCACCATATGCAGAGCATGACCTTATTCACCTGAATATTTCGTTTCGGCGTCGATTGGGCGGGCTCGCCGGGCTTTGTATACGATTTTCAGCGTTTAGGATTATCATAATAAATCCATTTCTCGTCACCAGTGACAATACGATGCAAAAATGATTTATTTTTATACCGCTGCAGTAACATTTCGGACATGCAAAATCGCCGTTCGACGTCTCTTGGCTTCAATTCGTACGGCACCCAGTTTCCAACCTTTTGAATGAATCCCAGTGCTTTTAGGCGCAGGGAAACGGCTTGTTGCGTGACGCCCAATGATGCAGCAAGTTCTTCTTGAATCTGACACGGATTCTCATCCAGTTAAGCGTCCAATTCTTCGTCTTCAAAACTTTTCGGCTTTCCGGGGCGATCTTCGTCTTCAACTCCAAAATCACCACTTTTGAACCGTTGAACCACTCGCGGCATGTCGATTCACCAATACATTCCGCTCCATAAGTTTCCGAAAGCAAACGATAGGCCTCAGCCGCACTTTTCTTCATATTAAAGAATAAAAGCAGCGCTTCCCGCAAATGACGTTTATTTGGCTGGAAACTTGCCATGATATTGCTCGATAAAATGTACGACACCGATAGAACTGCTCAAATATAACGCTGCAAAGTTGTTGACAGATACAAAACCTACAAATAAAACACATAGGGTCTGACATTTCTGCCTGGGATCCACTGGTGGCGCCATCTCTGACAAACGCTGGAAACTTACTTGTAGACCCAATACAATGTCCCAAAGGTAGTAAAAGCTTTTGGTCATTTGTCAAAAACATCAGAAATTCTGCCTCATCCTATATCCCATTTACAATGCATTGCTGCAAACTTCGCGGCCAGCTCATCACTCCCGGATTGTGCTTTGTCTCCGCTTACACTTGAGTGCGTTGGATATTCAGTGGGACGAATCAACTTTCGCACTCGTGTAGTAGCAAGAGTGCTTAATGATCTTAACACTCACAAATTTGCTGGTCCAGATGGTATATCTCACCTCCTTCTGAAGAGGTGTTCTTCCTCGCTGGCAATACTATTGCGTAAGCTTCTTCACCAATCCAGCTCCTTAGGACTCTTTCCGAGAAGATGGAAAACAGAATTTGTCCAGCCCGTCCCTAAAAAAGGCGAATCTTCTTCTCTCTCCTCCTACAGACCCATTGCACTTACGTCCCTTCCTTCCAAGGTCATGGAAACGCTGATAAACCGTCAGCTCATGAAATATCTCGAAACACGAAAACTTCTCAATGACCAGCAATACGGTTTTCGTAGCAACAGGTCCACTGGTGGTTTGATGGCATTCACCGAAAAGTGAACCAAAGCGTACATCAGGCTGTTTTGTCGAAAATGCGTGCTCTTGGGATCGACGAATCTCTTCTTCAATAGATTATAAATTACCTTTCGGAACGTTCAATTCAAGTTGTCTTGGATGGCTTCAAGTCTGACATTCACTAAATAAATGCTGGTGTTCCCCTGGGCTCCGTTCTGTCTCCAACACTCTTTGTAATTTTTATCAATGATCTCTTGTCTGCCACTTCTAATCCAATTTACCATATTCCTTTGCTAACGACAGTACTCTCTGCTTTTCATATTCGTTTCCGAACTCACGTCTCTGCTCTTCGGCTGTAGAACGGGAACGGCAGCGTATACTAAGCTCATTAAATTCCGATATTAGCAGCATAACCAATTGGGGAACTATCAACAGAGTGGAATTTAATGCTTCCAAAACTCAATGCTGTCTGCTGTCGTTAAAGCGAAATTTAAACACCTTGCCATTATCCATGAATGGCACTTGCATCGTTGAAACCGAAAAACTTTCCATTCTCGGTATGTGTGTCAACGACAACCTACGTTAGAATGACCACATATTCGATGTCGCCAAAAATGCTGCGAAATGTCTAGGTTTTCCCAAGCGTAAGAAGTATTTTACCTCCTCTGATCTGGCCACAATATATAAGGCATTCATCCGCCCAAAATTGGAGTACAATGCTCACATCTGGTAAGGTGCGTCTAAAACATCTCTGCATCTGCTAGACCTGATTCAAACCGTGCGATAAAACTTATAGCTGATACCAATATCACTCAGTCAATGGATACCAGTGAACACAGACCAAATGTCTCGTGTCTCACTTTGTTTTATCGCTGTTTCCATCACCAGTGCTGCATAGAAATCGCCAGTAGCATTCCGCCCCTTCCAACCCTTTAACTGTAACACCCGTCTCTCTACGAATGCTCAACAGTTTACCCTCAAGCCTACTTTCGGACGTACTCTTAAATATCGTGATTCGTTATTAAGCCGAACAATTCGCTTGTGGAATGCCCTGCCGAGCTTTCTAGTTATTATAACATTTAGACATATAAAACCAACGTACATCGGTACCTATCCTTCGTTCCTCCCTAAATTTCCTTCGCCCGCGCTGCGTACCTTAACCCCTTGAGCGCGCGCTACTTTATAAAAAAAATAAATAAAAATCTAAATTAAGAATTTCATTGATGCCTTAAAGACCAGTCTTTTAATTTAAAAAAAGGAATTGCCGGATCTAATGTACAATACATACAGATAAAATCAATCGTACAAGAGATTCATAAAACAGAGATAAAGTATAAGTGATAAAACAGTTCCCTGTGGCATTCCACTGATTTTTATTTTATTTTCATTTCAGCTGTATGTTCTTTTAAAACAGTTAGGACACTACCAAGATGGGAGAAACTTTATTCAACTTATTGTTAATTAAATAACGCATCATCGAATTGAGGCAGGATCTAAAAAATAATCCAAAGTGTTATCGCCGACTCCGAATTGGGAGAGATTTTGGCTTTCCGAATTATGCTATTGTCTGTCGAAAGAATGGTGGCCTCAGAAATTATTTTTCTTATTTAACGGTATACCGCCTGGAACCATACTAACACCGCTCTACTTGACTACGGATTGAAACTGTAGCATAAATAGATATACATATGTACGTTTTTTAACCGCGACAGGGTTGCTCAATTTCAATTAAACTATGTTACGAGTACTTTACGATGGTCAAAGCAGATACAAGGAAAGCTTTTCGGCATGAGCTGCAACGTATTGTTTCAAAAAGCAAAATCAATATTCAAACGATAATACACAGCCATATGAAAGCAATCTGAATAGTCAATTTCATTTGAAGTACATATCGCCCATTTACTTCAAGACTGTCATAACTCAAAAAACACGATACGAGTATTTGAGTTAATGATGCGGAAATATTCGTTATCTGATGATTTATGTTGTGTAAAAATTTCATCATCATATCTTTAATACACAAGGCGTGAGAAGATGATATGCCGTTGTTTCATTTCCAACATTCCGATTTCGTTTACTCATAAGAGCGACATATCTCAGCTGTGCTGCGTTCGTTGTCGTGTGAAGATCGTTTGAGTATCCCAAACAGCGGCATACCATATTTTATTTTGTGACATTATTCGAGAAAAGGTAACGCTGTTTTTATCTACTTTAATTGCAAGTAGAGTGTACTATTTTAAGTTGTGACTGTGTTGTTGCAATGGTTTTTTTTGATTCAAACCTGTAAGACGTTCTTGTTGAAAAAATTATTATCGTCTACTGAAACATTTCTGCTTATGACGTTATTTTAGTTAAAAGCCTGACTGATAAGAAGTCAACATTTTGCATTATAAGCCAATATGTCGTTATTGAAAAAAATTTCAACAATATCAATTCTCAATAGTTCTCTATAACTCAAAATAAGACGAAATTGTTGATAAAAATTACAAATGTTTAGAGATAATACGAAGAACTTAATGCCGACTGCGAAGGAAGGAGGTCTTCATCGGCAACATCATCATCCTCAACGCTTTCGGAAGACTCTGACGATTCCGTAAATGATGTCACATTTTGTCCAGGTTCTATAAAGTATGATAGTGACGATAGCGATGGAGAAAAACTTAACCATTCAGGCACTTATAGGACTGTATTTCGTCCTCTTTTCGAGAATAATTTTCCTGATAATGCTACAACAGTTGAGCGATCTATTCACGAAAAAGTTGCTGTTTTGAATTCGGAGGATGGTGCGTCTATCCATAGTGCACAAACTGGAAAATCTACTTCTGTTTTAGAAACTATTGTACACTTAGTAATAGTATCTCGTTAAATTCTAATACGGCAAGTTATCCGTCAATGGAAAAATGGAACAGGCACCTTAAAAAAAAAAAAAAAAAAAAACGAAATAGTGGGCAACGTTATGAGCAAAAACGAAAGACCTGCAAGAGAAATAAAAGCATCATGTGCCCAGACTTGTAAGTTCAAATGTTCCCAAAAATTTAGCGAGGCCGAAAGAAAACAATTATTTGAATCATACTAGGAACTTGGAGACATTGAAAAGCAACGACAATTTATTGCCAATTGTATTCATATCGTAGATCCCCGATACCGCTACGTTCGTATCGGGGGATCCAGAGCTTCTGGCCAGAATAATAATGGCAATTTTTTAAACAAGGTGAAAATGTTGAGCACGTCTGTAAACTGTTTTTTAAAAACACCCTGCATATTAACGATCGTTCGATTAGAACCGTCCTGGAAAAGCATGCAAATCTGGCCAACCAAATACTAGAACCCGATCTAAGAGGAAAACACGGTAAACACAAAAGACTCGATACTAATCTTAAAGCTAAAGTTAAGGAATTCATAGATAAAATCCTGAAAATCGAAAGCCATTACACACGAGCAAACACGTCGAAAACGTTTATTAAAGGAAACAAAACTATAACAAGCATTTATAAAGATTACGTAGAAATGTGTAAGGAAAAATATGAGCCGTTCTGCAGCTACGAGGGGCGTTCAAGATATTCTCGGTATCGGGGTGAAGCTGTGGTTGCATATATAAATTGACTTATTTATCAAGTAACACTATTATTTTAGTGCATTCATGTAAAATTTCATATAAATGTGATTATTAATTCGCGTTTAATCTCTAGTTAAACAGAATCATAATGGCAACTGAGGCGATGATGGTGAAAATTGAGCATCGCGCTGTAATTAAATTTCTCACTAAGCAAGGAAAAAGTCAAAAAACTATTCATGAAGAGATGGTGGCTGTTTACCAGGGTTCCGCACCTTCATTATCAACTGTGCAAAAGTGGTCAAGTGAGTTCAAGAGAGGCAGAGAGAGCATTGAGGACGACCCCCGCTCCGGCGCCCCGGCTACTGCTTGTACGGGAGAAAGCATCAAAGAAGTCGAAAAACTTGTTCTTGAGGATGCCCGATAAAGGTGAAAATGATGGCAGAGATCACCAAGCTTTCAATTGGTACCATTCACACCATTCTTCATGACCATCTTAACCTTTCAAAGGTCAGTGCAAGGTGGGTGCCACGAATGCTCACAGCGCCTCAGATAAAAAGTGAGAATCGCATGCTGTAGAGAGCTTTTGGAGATGTGTAATGAGAACGCGGACGGTGTTATGGATCGAATTGTTACTGGGGACGAAACATGGGTCCACCACTATGACCCTGAAAGCAAACAAGAGTCCATGCAGTGGCATAAAAAAGGAACAGACCCCCCGAAGAAGTTCAAAGTCACTCCGTCTGCCCGAAAGCTCATGGCCACAGTTTTTTGGGACTCAAAGGGAATCTTGCTCATTGAGTACAAAAAAAAAGGTGAAACCATCAACGCCACATCCTACGCTTCCACTTTGCATAATTTGCGGGAGGAAATTAAAAAGAAAAGACGGGGTAAACTCGCAGCGGGTGTGTTGCTTCTTCATGACAACGCTCCTGTTCACACGGCGCGAGTTTCCAAGGCTGCTGCGCGAGATTGTGGTTTCGAAGAAATCCAACACCCACCCTATAGTCCAGACCTTGCCCCTAGTGATTATTTCCTGTTTCCGGATTTGAAAAAATGTCTTCGTGGAAAAAGATTTTCGGATGATGAAGAACTCAAGTCGGTATTTTGCAGAGAAAGAGGAAATTTATTATTTTGAGGGTTTAAAAAAGCTTATCTCAAGATGTAACAAATGCATTGATGTTAGGGGAGATCATATTGAAAAATAAAAACAATTTAAATTGAATTCGCATTTTCCTTCATATCGATACCGAGAATATATTGAACGCCCCTCGTACATTTCCTTTTATAGAACTTTTACGGAGGACTTCAACATTTCATTTTTCATCCCAAGACTGTACTGCTTATGATAACATGACTAAAATAGAGAACCAAAATAAGAAAGAACAATATGGAAAACACTTGCATGGAAAAAATCTATCAAGAGCGGAAAAAAAGAAAATATAAATGCTGTTGTCGTAGTCTATAATTCACAAGCAGCTATGCAATTACGAGTACCTAAGGGAGATGTCTCTGCATTTTACTACAAATCGATATTAAATGTTTTTAATTTCACTATATATGGTATGACATAAAATCGAACAAATGCTATTGCTTTGTTGGAGACCAAGCTAATGGACATCGCGGTGTAAATTAATTAGGTACGTGAGTACTTTCGCGTACTGATGAAGCTAAACTAATATTTTATTCAGATAACTGCGCCGGACAGCAAAAAAAAATAACTTTATGGTTGCCCTGTATTTATATGCCGTGCGCTTCTTCGGTATAAAATCCATAACCCGCAAATATTGTATCTTATTAAAGGTCAAACACAAAATAAAGATGGTTCAGCGCATTCTCTAATCGAGAGGGAAACAAAACGATTCCTTAAAAGTGGTCCCATTTATGCGACAGAATCATTTGTTTCTAAAGGGTGTTTTTTTAGAGTTATACAAATTCAATATGAAATAAAACATTTGAAACGAATGTTAATGTCTATGATATTAGCTTTATTTAATGGATAATTTTATGCCATTAGTGTTTAAATATGATATCGGGCATATATGCGAGTTACATACTCGGACAACCAAACCAAGAATCACATATCAATAAACTGTTCGCATAATACTTATTGCGTTTATTTAATTTTGGTTTGGGTCACATTGCATTTTGTCTCACAACACTGCATCTAGTACGAAAACTCGTTTTCTTTCACACGTTTTCGTAAGAACAGTCAGCATAAAATTTGTATAAATACCTATGTACTCGTAATTCAGACACAAAAGTTACTTTTTCAGTCAATAAAGTTTAAACGTTTAAAAGAAGAAGTTGTTTTTTTTATTTTGGGTATCGCTCCCAAATACAAGTCGCGCCACGGTTGGGTGGCTTGAATAACACGGCGAATGCTGACTTCCAAATGGTCCAAAGTCTCTGGTTTATCGGTATAGACTAGTGACATCACACACTCCCAAAGAAAGTAATCTAAAGGTGTGAGATCACAAGATTATGGAGGCCATTTCACAGGTCCATTACGCGAAATTATGCGCTCAGCAAATGTTTCCCGCAATAAATTGATGGTGTCGCACGTCGTGTTCCATGAAGCACACCAAACAACCGGTGAACGTTGGTTTTGAATGTTTGAAGATTATAATGACTAGGAAATAAGGAGCTAAGCAGGGCATTCCATAAGCGAGTTGTTCGGCTTAAGAACGAATCACGATATTTGAGATTACGTCTGAAAGTGGGCCTGATTGTATACTGATGAGCATTCATAGCGAGAACTGTGTTACGGTTAAAAGTTTGAATGGGCGGAATGCTACTGGCGATTTCTACGGAGCACTGTTGGTAGAAATAACGATAAAACAGAGTGAGACATTACGTCGGTGTTCGAGTGTGTCCATTATTTGAGTGATATTAGTATCACCTATGAGTTTTATCGCACGGTTTTGAATCCTATCTAGCAGGTGCAGAGATGTTTTGGGCGCACCCGACCAGATATGGGAATTGTACTCCAATTTCAGGCGGATAAACGCCTTATATATTGAGGCCAGATCAGAGGGGGTGAAATATTTCTTACACCGCTTGAGGAAACCTACTATAGACATTTCGCAGTGTTTTTGACGACACCGAATACTTATGTGATCCCAAAAACGCGCATTTTCGACAAAAGAGCCTGATGCAAAATTCTGTCAAATGTGAGACATCCCATCAGATCACCAGTGAACCTGTTGCAACGAAAACCGTACCGCCGGTCATTAAGAAGTTTTCGTGTTTCGAGATATTTCATGAGCTGACGGTTTATCAGCGTTTCCATGACCTTGGAAAGAAGGGACGTAAGTGCAATGCGTCTGTAGGAGGAAAGAGAAGAAGATTCGCCTTTTTTAGGGACGGGCTGGACAAATGCTGTTTTCCATCTTCTCGGAAAGTGTTCTAAAGAGTAGGATTGATGAAGAAGCTTACGCAATGGTTTTGCCAGCGAGGAAGAACACCGCTTCAGAAGGAGGGGAGATATACCATCTGGACCAGCAAATTTGTGAATGTTAAGATCTTTAAGAACTCTTCCTACTACATGAGCGCGAAAGTGGATTTGTCACATTGAAGATTCGACTCACTCAAGTGTAGGCAGAGACAAAGCACAATATCGAGTGTTGAGCTGGACGCAAAGTGTGCAGCAAGCAGATTGGCCTTGTCCAAAGAGCTAACACCTTGAATATCATTATAAATGAGCGTTGGGATGGTGGATGAGGCAGAATTTCTAATATTTTTGACGAACGAACAAAAATGTTTACTACCTTTGGGACATTGTTATCGAGGAAACATAACGACCAGTTAAAATTCCTAAAGAAACAATTAAAACGGCTCCAGATGGCTTTCTCGTATTGCCATATGGTTCTTTTGGGAATCTTTTCTCTAACTGTGTGGTGGGTGTACGAGAAATTAGCTGATATGACACAGTGGTCGGACGAACCTAGAGCCGAGAGCACATCAACGATGTACTTATCAGGGTGAGAACTTAAAAACAAGTCCAGGGTGTTGGCGGTATGACTATCAACGTCTGATATTCGCGTGGGCTCATTTACAAGCTGCGTTAGGTTGTTTTCCGCAGCAAAGATCTCAACACACCGTCCTTCGGGTGTTGTCTGTCCAGAATGTCGAAACCACCCAGAATTGTGTGTATTCATTAACGATTTCAGTATGAGGATACAGAGATACAATTCTTTGAATGGAGTCAGACAGCGCATCGAATTCGTTAAAAGTCGAATTGCTGTCCAGTTTCGGACTTCTGTAAACAAAGCAGTAGTGGATAATTTGCTTACGGTGATGGAATTTTAACCACATCAAATTTATTTCCGGATTGGAACAGGAACTACATTGTGGTGGAATTTGGTAAGATACGAGTATATCACTACTCACATAAATGGCGAGACCGCAATGAGGAAAGAATAGTGGCACTAGTTCGTAACCAGGTAGCTTCAGATCAGAGTGATCTGGGAGGTGTGGGCGGGGATCTACCTGTATTTCAATAAGTGCCATAACAGCTGGTCTATATTTACAGACGTGGACGTACGCATAAAAGTGATTACTTTTTAGCCCGCGTATATTGGCAAAATCCACTCTGAATTCCCCAATCATTATAAAGGAAGACAAACACAAAAAACACAAACACTGACGTTACTAAGTGCAGATGTGAAGTACAAATTCAGAGTTGGTTTACCGAATCAAATTGTTGTAGGTGTTATGCCCTTACAA
The DNA here is from genome assembly GCA_963966105.1 of Volucella zonaria. Taxonomy (NCBI): domain Eukaryota; kingdom Metazoa; phylum Arthropoda; class Insecta; order Diptera; family Syrphidae; genus Volucella; species Volucella zonaria. The sequence continues at coordinate 186,717,588 of OZ014530.1, read as the reverse complement.
CAATAGGAACCAGCACACCAACAAAATTCAAACCCACAGCCCGCTCTCCATCGGTTGTTGCATACACTCAGTCACTGCACGAGCTGTATGACAATGTAATACAGCAACGGCAGGGACCGAGTGCAAGCAACAGTAAGACCAGGGGCAAGAAGGTAGGAATGCCCGCACTGCGGATGACGATTCCACTACACTCGCGCGTTGTTGTTGTTTTTTTTTTTTTTTTGTGGATTGCTGTGCACGATGGCGAATCGACTCATTCGGATTCTCATCAACACTGCGCTCCACAACTGCAATAACTTGTTCTGTTCGCACTGTTTGTCATCTTTGGGGATGCGTATTATCCACTAGAGTGTACGTGGTGCGAAAACGATTCATCGTGTTCCGAATATCTTGCTCAGATGGACGATTATGTCGACCGTAAAATAGACGTAGCGCACGATAAGTTTGGTGAACCGAATCATGGTTTTCAAAATAAGTTTACACAATTTGCACGCGTTGTTCTGGCGTTAATCTACACCGTGAATGACTCGAACTGCAACCAACTTCAGACTGCTATAATTTCCAAACCGTTCATGACAATGACCTCAAATTTTGACACATGACAGATAACTTTATTATTTAAAAGCTTCTTAAGCGATTTGCGTCTCAGTTGTGTTGAAAAAATTTTATCCGCGATGGAGTTCAAACGTGATAGTGTGATTGCTTTATATTTGGCTGGAAAACCACAAGTAGCTATCGTTAGAGCCCTCCAGCACCTGAACATGAATAAATGATTTGTGTCTCGAACCATAGCTTATTACCGTGATACTGGCAGCGTTGCAAAACGCCATGGAGGTGATCATAAAAAAACAGCAACATCGGCAGAAATGGTTCGGAAAGCGAAGGCTCGAATTGAGCGAAATCCGCATCGAAGTGGAAGAAAAATGGCTCGTGAGCTCAACATATAGTTGGAACGGATGCAACACATACTGAAAAACAAGCCATTGAAGTTCCTAAAAGCACACGATCTTACACCACAACAGAAAAAAGTTAGAGTCGAAAGAGCGAAGGAGTTACTACGCTTGCACGAAAGTGGTGAGTTTCCGAATTTGGTTTTTTCCGATCAGTCGCCATTTGTTATCGAGCAATATGTCAACAAACAAAATGACCGAGTTTACTTGCCAGAGAGGTCCTTCTAAAATTTACACCTTCGGACGACCACCAGAAAGCAGGCAACACCGATGGTGATGGTTTGGGCCGCCATAACTGCCGATGGTCGCGCTCCGCTCGTATTTTTGGACTGTGGCCGTGGCGTCAAAATTAATGCGATCGTATACCGTGAAACTGTCTTAGAAGCAGTATTGAAGCCTTGGGCAAACAATCATTTAGGTCGGAGACCGTGGACATTTCAACAATATTCGGCACCGTCTCACCAAGCTTGGTTAAAAAACAATGTTCCACACTTCATTTCTTCGACACAGTGGATTGCAATTTTTCCGGATGCAAATCCGTTGGATTTCTCTGTCTGAAGTATTTCGAAGGCGAAGGTTAGCACTAAAAAATACCAAAGTTTGGACCACCTCAAACAAGCACTTCGCCGGGAATGGGCCAAAATACCGCAGAGCCATGCTTTCTTCGGCCGTCTCAAGGCCATTATTCGCGCCAAAGGTGGACATATTGAAAACTACTGATACAATTTGAAAATTGATGTTTTTTCCAACATTTTTTGCTGTGGCACAATAAAATTTATCAAAAAATAAAAAAATTATATATATAAATAAAAAAGTTATAGTTTGAGTAAGTCACCCTGTATTCATCGTAAAATGGTAAAACGTGCTAACCACAAATCAACTTTCAACTGTCAAACTGACAATCTGTAGAAACAGTGTTGCCAGTTTTTTAAACTCTTAAACCAAATCTCAAAAAAAAAAACACCCGTTATAATCTGATCTGTTAAAAAAACTGGATGTCCATTCACTGTAAATGAGCTTTTCTTGGAAGATATTGTTGATTTAAAAATACTGGCAAATGACGTCGGTTTACTGAATATGTCATAACTTAAAGTCTCACAAGTAAAAATTCTCAAAGTTCAACAAGGATCCGTCAATTCGGTTTTTTTTTTATAAATACTCATGCACTGAAGAGGAATTCACTGAAGCTACTGTAATAAAAAAAAAAAAAAGAATAAAGCAACAACGGTAACTTGGACAGTTACAGCCTCTTATAACACACCAGGTTTGCCGAAAAATAAAATGGATGACATCAATGATTTATTTAAGAAAAATCTAATTCCAAGATTTTATAAAACATTTTTTGACAATTTATAAAAACTTATCAAAGAGGGCTGTGATATTTTTTTTTATTATTATCTACTTGAAGTATATTAAAGACTACATATACTTTTGTTATTTATATCATTACATAAAATGACTGAAAAAGTAGTTTCTTTCTAGACTGTGGTCGCTTAAATAAATACTTAATGAAGATGAAGTTACCTATAAATAATGATTTCAGTTAAAAACACTATAGGCGTGTTATATTCAAAAGTGCGTATCCACTTTTCCAAAAAAACGCTCCCAACTCACTTCTATACTCACTTTTATCTCGCGGCTATATTCGCAGTGTTGGTTTCAAAGTTGCTTTTTTCTTAATATTTTCTCCGATAAACTAGAGCTTTGGTGGCATTTTGAAAGCAGTTTTGAAAGCAAATAAGCACCTTCGCACACACTAATTTTAAAAAAGGTTCAAGTTCCTTTTTGGATAGAAGAAAAATAACTCTTTTTTCCAAGTGTAAAAAGCCCAAAAGAACGTGCATTCTGGACTTGCTCTTCCAAAACATAAGTTGATCCACGAACACATCCCAAAATAGGGAGAAACATGATGCTGCCAACCATCAGGAAACGAATAAATGCCCTCTAGTTGTATGTTGCGACATCTATAATTCAAATCTTTCGTAAATCTATCCTCACTTCTGAAAGTGAACTAAATTATACCCACTTTTGATTTTGTTTTTGTTTCGTGTGGAAAAGTGGCTGAGCACTTTTAAATAAAACACGCCTTATGTCATTTTAATACCATGAATTATCGGTTATATTGTAAGTTCAAGATACCAGACAACATAAATGCCTAAATATAGAAAAACTGTATTTTTTTTTCAACAATAACGACATATTTAATTTATGCACTTAAATTAAAGTATTAAGGCAACAATAACGTATTAATTCAAAAAACAATATATAGTATAATATTTTCGTTGAGGAATATCCTATAAATGACGTCTTCATGTCGAATTTACATCGCGGTATATCCACATACAGGGTATCCTCTAATTCTTCAAGGATATTTTGGGAAATGATTATTGAGTATATTCTAAAAAAAAAAATCGTTCCACAATAAGGGTCTATCTCCAATGTTGACATCATTTATCAACGATTTAAGAAAAGGCTTACTTTGGTGTACCCTGAACCATGTTAACGGAAATCGCTCCATTTTTCTTGGCCATGCTAATTTTTGAAATTGTGGTCACTTTACTCCAGAAATTGGGTTGTAGCACATGAAATGTCCGATTTTCGCTCAGTCGGAAATAAGGAGTTCTCGAGTGAACATCTGTGCCAGAACGTTAAATTTTCTTCTTTTTTTTATACACGTGGTACCTGTGCTTGACGTGTGAGAATTTTAAGATTCGTTACAAGTACCGTTATTTTTTTTCTATGAATTATTTGCCATGCTGTCGGCAGTTCAAATTCGAACACTTTTCCTTTACGAATTTAAAATGGGACATAATGAGTCATTGCCAATGAAAAACAATAATGACACGTTTGAGGATGTAGCGGTAAACGAACGCACTTTACGACGTTGGTTTGGAAAGTTCCAAATGAACCACGTGGGAAGCCGTAAACGTTAGTTGACGACGATGTTTTAAGAGCAACAGTGGATGCTAGCACGACGAAATCGGTCCGGGAGATTGCACAAAGCATGGTAGTATCACCAATGACAATAAATCGATACCTTTCTCTCATAGGATAGGTAAACAAACTCGATAAGTGGGTACCCCATGAACTGAACGAATCCCAACAACTACGGCGCCTGGAGAACTGCGCATAGCTCACATTAAGAAACCAAACTGAACCGCTTTTGCACCGGATAGTTACCTGTGATGAAAAGTGGATACTGTACTAGATGGAGTGAAAAGTGACCTCCTTGATCGCCAGAATGCGCTGCTACTGCAAAAAAGGTTATGGTGCCTTGAAATCCGTTCATATTTAGGCAGATATGCTAAATTTCAGTGCGATACTCTCTTTAGTTTTGTTTTGACAGCTGATTGTTGCTGACGTGTTTGGCATCATGTTGAGTATGGACAAAAACGATTTTCGTTCTCTCATAATTTTTTTTTGAGATAAATATTATGGGGCTAATGCTCCGTCAGATTACACCGTCAAATATTGGTTTCGAGAGTTTCGTGGTGGCCGCAACTCCACTACCGATTAAGTCCGCAGCGGCAGGCCCTCCGATGCGGTTACAGAGGACAATATCAAAAAAATACATCAAATGGTGTTGGCTGACCGGAAAGTGAAGGTGCGCGAGCTAGCAGATACCATAAAGATTAGTACTGAGCGCACACGCCATATTTTGGACAATATTCTGCATATGAAAAAGTTATCCTGCCGCTGGGTGCCGCGGATACTCACTTTTGACCAAAAACACGAACGCAAGAGCACTTCAAAAGAGTGTTTGGACTTGCTGATGCGGAATCTGGCGGACTTTTGGCGTCGATTGGTAACTGGATTTGGATCCCTCGGACTATTATCTCTTCCCAAACCTCAAAAGATGGCTCATCAATAAAAAAATTCAGCTCCCGCGAGCAAATCATCGATGCCACGGAGGAGTATTTTGCAGACCTTCCGGAAAATTACTTTTCGAACGGGATCAAGAAGTTGGAAAATCGCTGGAATAAGTGTATCAAACTAAAAGGGGACTACATTGAATAATATAAAAAAAAAATTTTTAATTCCCAAAGAGATCACTTTTCACTCTATCTACTCGTAGTATGATAATTGTAAAAGATCTGGGCAGTGGTTGGATGCAGATGGAAAACCAAAACACACCCCCAAGCCCGATGTTCACCCAAAAAAAAGGTTATGGTGACAATTTGGTGGACATTGAAAGGACCAATTCACTTTTCATATCTTCAGCCAGAACCAGTATACCAAATTGGCTGAGAAGCAACTTGCGATGGTCAATAGGCACGGTCCGATCCTTTTGCTATATCCCATACCTCACAAGGAACGGTGCGAAAACTGTTGCATCCACCGTACTCTCCAGATATTTCCCGAACGGATTACCATCTTTTCCGCAATCTGCAAAATGTCATAAAAGCCTTTGTAGATTTAATTGCCTTAAAAAGTCCGCACTTCTACGAAAAAGGAATGTTTGACCTCTTATCACGTTGGAAGAATGTCATAGAATGCAACGGATCCTATTTTGATTGAATTTGTAGGGAAAAATAGTACGGGCTTTTAAATTTTTACTATAAAATCGAACATTACATGTGGTACAACCCAATATTTTTTTTATTAACGTAACAATAATAAAAACAAATCATCAACTAGTTTGCAGAAAAGCCCAGAGATGTTATAATACTTGGGTTAACCTGCACGTTTAAAAAAATTTACTTTAAGTTCCAAAGTCTATGAATAAAAAATGATTTGTGTGGTTTTAGATAATTTTTATTTTATGTGTGTACTTAAACCAGTTATAACATAACAGGTGCTCAAAGTGTCCTCCTTTGTTTTGTATATTTGTATGCTATAGCCCGTTTTTAGATAGTACTGGGAATATTTATTGATGCTAACTGCTGCCTCACTTTTGATGACGCTTCGAGAATACGATCTTCCAATTTACTTAAAGTTGCTATTTCGGTTGAATAAACAAATTCTTTCATTCTTCTTAAAAAAAAATCCAATTCTACAATATAAAGTCAGGAGATCTTGCAGGCCATTGAACTGGTCCATTTCTTCCTATCCAACGATTACTGAACTCTTCATCTAGCCGATTCTTAACCTCACGATCATAGTGGGCTGGAAAATATGATGAAGCTAGTTGAATCAGTGGAATGTCCTCGAATAGTTCTGGTAAATCATTTCGCAAAAACTCCAGATAGTTTGTGGAATTCAGCCTAGGTGGCAGTTTGAAGGGGCCGATTAACTTTTTTCCAAGTACACCTGCCCATATATTGTGTTGAAATGATTTATGTCTCCTTGTATGTGGATTATCTGCAGCCCACGTATGAAGATTATGAAAATTTGTGATCCCATATCTTGTAAATTGAGATTCGTCTTCGATTGAGAATTTTGCTCATAAACTCGTTGTGATCCAAGCACCGCTCCAGCAACCAGTTAGAAAACTCAAGTCTCTTTTCTAAATCATCGGGAAGCAGTTCTTGCACAGTATGGTGATATGTATAAAAATTTTCTTCATGCAGTACATTAGAAATAATTTTATGCCTGGAAACATTGGATTGCAAAGCTAAGCGCCTGACCCTGATTGATTGATCAGTTGTAACAGCTTCCAGCATTCTTTCGTCAGCCTCTTACTTGTGGAGCTCCCGCATTAGGGCGTGTATTTGAAACTGATCCCATTTCTCGAAGCCTTCGATACGTATTTCCAAATACTCCTTCACTAGGGAGTCGTCGGTTAGGATAAAGTTCATGGTAGTTGAACTTCCATTGCACAGCCCATAAACGTAAATAATGTCTTCGTACTCTTGGTTTGTACGAGTAAATGCAGACATTTCAAATAGTGTTTCTAAGCAACTGTAACCTTCGCGTAAAAAATTAAACTGATGAATTAATTCTTTTTTCCTAATCTTTTATACCATTTTTGTTTAGTAAATTTTCCAAATAGGCCTTCAGTCCCCAAACCTAACTCTTTCTGAGAACTTTTAAGGAACATGGTGCGTGTTTTGACAGGTAATCAAAGAAACGAACGTGCTTTAAAACTTTTTAATAGCTATGGTATACAATTTTAAAAAATCATTGGAAAATTATTAATCGTTCGAAAACCACCCTTATTGTCAACTGTTGTTAGAAACGTAGGTAACAAATCATAAATTCCTTTTTTTTTACCTGCTGCAGATTTTCCCAAGTGATATAAAATCTAGGGGTTTTTCTGCCAACTTCTTGATAATTTTTTTTTATTATTGTTACGTTCATAAGGAAAAAATAGTAAAACATAATAAATAGGATTTTCTGGAGAAAAATGACCTCAAAATCAAAAATTAGCATGGACAAGAAAAATGGAACAGTGAATATCTGAAGACTCAAACAAGATATCAACCTTATTTAAACGCAGTTATAAAGGCTGGTATTTCTTCTAAAAATAAAGTCCTACACGAAGTTTTTACCATTAGTACTAACAGAGCAATTTCGGTTAACATGGGTCAGGGTAAACCAAAATAAGCCTTTTTTTAAATGCTCGATAAATGATGTCAATATTGGAGATAGACCCTTACTGTAGAAGGAATTTTTTCTTAGAATATGGTATACCCAAAAATCATTTCTCAAAGTATCCTTGACGAATTCGGGGCACCCTGTATAATAGATTACTTGTTTTTGCTCAAATTTACAAGTTTGCCCTCTTTTCTGTAATGTGGGCGTCACTCGAAAACTTTAAATGGCTTTTTCTCGAAATGTTGTTGTTTTGAGTTATGACAGTCTTGAAGTAAATAAACGATATGTACACATGTCCTCGAACCAAATTCATGTGCAATCAAACCTTTTCCATTCAACAAACACACACTCTCCTTCGATCCAAATACATTAGAGAGGGCTATAGGAATGTCAAAATCAGATGAGCAAACGCACAGTGAAAACATCAAATGTTTCTAGGGCTTTATTTAATAAAACAACACTAAGGCGAATGTAATTTGTGTAATAAGCCTCCACAAGATGCCACGCAATTTATTCGCCAACATATGTACAGCACTTGGGGGGTCGTTTATTCTGAAGGCATCTTCAAAAAAAAGCATAGATACGACTACAACGGCATCGAGTACGACTAGGGGTATCTACAACTAGTAGGATATACATATGTACTCGTATACACCAACAACTAAAATCGTTTTTGCCTCCTCTGTTGGAAAAGCACAACATGCAATTGCCAACTGAAGAACAACAAAACTTGAGTTTTAGAATAGATTCGTTTTAGATATGCGCGGAGGAAATTCCACCCTCTTCATTGGGGTGGTGGGAGAGCGTGTGACGCTCCTAAAGATGGTACCCTAGTAAATGGTATCCTGATATTTAATGTTTACTCTGTTTGGTTTAATGGACTTGAAAGTTTGCCATAACCACATTTGTACGATGCGTTACCATCACCATCCGCATCTTTAGAAACACCATCATCCCTATAGTTATTACCATCATCATCGTCATCTACGTCGCGTAGTCCTCGTCAAAATTGCCATCAGGAGGGGTGTGTTCGTTAATTCTACTTTTTCATTCTCCGACATAATTCTGTATTGTTATATGTTTTCTTTTTCATCCTCTTCCTTTTTCCGTTCGCTTGCTCTGTTAAAGGTCTGCACAGAGGGTGACGATGTGACTATGTATTGTAGTAGGTAGGAGATTGGTGGTAAACACCCTAAAATGTCATGGGGTGACGCTTGTTCCGGTTTTGTGGCAACCATGACTCTGCCTAACACACTCCAAATGGAGCATCAGAATACTTAATACAATCAAGAAAAGAAAAATCAATAGTCACACTGAACCGGGCCATAAGCAAACAGTGCCACTGCCACTGGAGCAGCGCCACGTTTTTCCCTGGAAATACGAGTGTACATACAAATACATGGGGGTTCGTAACTGGTAACTGGGGCAAAGAAGGAAATCAGCACCCCTCCTACCCGCCCTTACTCGTCCATCAGGTGTTGCCGTGCAAGTGAAATTTGTTCTCTCTTACGCTCTCTCTCTCTCTCTCTGGTTTGGTTTTACAGTGTACTTCCTTGGAGGGGCAAATCAAAGGGTATGTTGACGTGTTTACTTTGATGACGAGAATCGTAAATATAAGGACGCAATTATGTGAAAAGTTTCTTTTTCTCTTATGTACTTTCCTTTCCCTCTTTTTTTTTTTTATTTTCATTTCCGCGTAACACAGTAAACACGGTGGTTTATTAAAGCGTTTCTGTCACCCAACTCAAGGCAACCGCAACATAGTGCTTTAAGGATAATGCATGGCATTCGCATTGTGAAATGCGTGGATTTTTCGAGAAATACTGCGCATTTAATTAACGAATTACATAACTCGTGCAACTGAGACTAAGAAGGTACGAGTAGTTTGACCTGGAAAAAGCGGTCTGTTTCATAATGCGACTGTGCTTCATAAGTGTGCCACAATCAAGTGTTAAATCTACAAACGACAAGCAATTAAGATGAAGAATCGTGGCGACTGCTTCTGCCGTTTTCCAGTTAAGTTAAATATTTCGAATCGTCTTGGACTCAAGACTTGATTCAAAAGCATTCTCCATTAATTGCTTTCTTTTAAAATGGCTTTGTCGTTAGTGAGGCCCTAAAAGTTCCATGTCGACGTAATATCAAAACTGCTTACTATGATTTAGGTGCCGACGCAGGAATTACTAGAACTTTCTCTTCCAATTGATCCTGCGGCTTGTTCTACTTCTCGTCCAATAGAAACGCGTTGTCTTAAAGCCCTAACAAAATAGCCAAGCGATTGGACAGAGTTCTGTTTTGGCTTGATTTCGGAAACCAGAAAAAGCGCACTCTGAAAGACTCCGTCTAAAGAGCGACTGAAAAGGAGAAAAAGACGTGAGACCGAAGGCACAAGTGCTAAAAGCCTCACTACTCCAACGGCGACAGAAAAGAAAAACAGATCAGCAGAAGTGACATCTACTGATACCGATCAAGCTCATGGAACTGAATCTGCACCCTTTTCTTTCATTTCGAACAGGGCCAATATGAAGAAAGCTTGTAGCGCTTCCACTGTTGACGAACTATCCCCCACACCATTCCCGGATGAAACTGGTGCTGCAACCAACAAAGGCTGTAGTTCCGATGAATGCATGTAGGACAAAGCAGTCACATCCATTCACGAAAATGAAACCAAGGGTGGCTTTGGCTTTGGCTTTACCCGCACACGATGTCCCTGCTGCATAACCAGCAAGTAAAGCTCAAAGTTCTGGAGGATCTGAAGGGCGCAAATCGATTGATGCGGTCAGATGTCTCTCGTTTGTAAAGTGCACTCCCGCCGTGTAGGCTTAATTCCACTTAATTCATGAATGCATTCATGAGAGCAAACATACGGCTTGCCATTGCTCTCTGTCAATTCACTTTGATACCAAAATGAAAAAGGAACTTGTTTTGGAGGCACAAGTTCCACTCTTGGTATGAATATGAGGCCGATCTAAAACCTCTTACTAATCTTAGGGTCACAGCACCCAACTTGGGTCTAACCAACGGGACGACCCTTCTCGCGATTTTGGGTTTAAGGCCACCGTCACGCTCCCCCAAGGGAGCCTACCTCAACAAGTTAGGCCCGGCCCAAGATCCGGGGAACTCCTGACTCCCATGGTACCGTGATTTAAGTTCTGGTAGGGACTACCGGTGGTCCTGCCGCCAACAAGACATATAACTGGAAGCTTGTAACTGGTCAAATCGTAGCAACCTTCGGTGGCGTCATCTGAAAACCGTTACGATAAGGCCAGTACTTTGCGCTGCCCTCGCTTTTTAGTAGACAACCTTGATAATTGGGCGAGGGCCCATTTGATACGGTCAAATGAAACCTATGCTACAACCAGCTGGATGTTCTGGAGGACGGAAGACTGTTTATGCGGTCAAATCAGTCTCGTGGCGGCTTTCGCAACTCATAAGGGCCTGCTCAAAGCGGTACTGCAACTAGTAAATGTTGCAGTTCAGGAATTTGAATGTCGCAGAAAAATCCACCTACAAGAAAACCCTGAAATCCCAAAATGGACGAGACTGGCTTACTTTTAAGTGTGCTGCTATCTTCTTTTCGACACTTCGCATTGGAATGGCTGGCAATAAGAACAATCTGATCAGCGATAAATACAAACACTGTATTGATTAACTGAACAGAACAGCCTTACAACTAGGTCCAATCACTGAAACCCCAAGTGAGCTGGGTAACCGCCGTAGTTGGCCATCAAATGATACAAGGAAATATAGGATTGTCATTCCCTAAGGAAAGGCAATACTTCCTACATTTTTGCGGCGGCTTGTTTTTGTTCCCTTCCCCATGAGATTCGAGATAGTGTTAAAACAGCTTTTACGAGTATAAGCAAATTTTACATTGTCTAACCTCATAGGACATACTCGTAGGACAGTCTGCTGGGTGAACCTTTTATGGGGCAGACCAAGTAAAATTGACCATGTCAATCTCTGGTAATTTTCACGGCCGTCCAATAAGAGGATGCATTATTAAAGCTGGGCCTTCTTCAACAAAAAAAACAGCGCTGTTCCCGTCAACTGCTAGTAATGTGTGCAAGACATTGAAAGCATACAGCAACGTGAATTTTGAAAAAAAAAAAAAAGTTTCGATTCAATACTTCGAAGGAGTGTTTGACGTTGTTCAACCGTAATCTTTGCATCGTTTCATAACAGTGGACAAAGCATGGATCCACCAAAACACACCAGAGATCAAGCAACAGTCCAAACAATGGATTTCTGCAGGCGAATCTGCGCCGAAGAAGACCGGGTGGATTTATCGGTGAAGAAGATCATGGCGACAGTTTTTTTGGAATGCACATGGCGTAATCCACATCGATTAGGTATCCTCAAAACGAACAAACTTACAACGATCGATACTATGCTAACTTATTGGACAGGTTCAATGACGATATGATTCAAAACAAAAGCATTTGGCTAAGAAGTAAGTGCACTTCCATTAAGACAATGTACACTTGGGCAGTCGCCAAGACGTTTCATTCCACCGTATTTCCGGATTTAGCCCCTAATGACTATCACTTGATTTGAAGCCTAAAGAAGTGGGTCGCCAGGAAAGGATCAATAAATTGAACAAACATTGGGCGAAGTGTATTACGCTCATAGGAGACTATGTATGTTGAAAAGTAACAAAAAGTCACGGAAGTATTGATCCATGCTCTTGCACTCCACTGGAAAACAGAAAGGAAACTTCAGTCCTTTGAACTCGAACTCGTATTCTGACGGCGCACTTGTGGTATACGAGTATGTGCTATGAATACTAATTCCCCCGATCACAGCAGGTGGGCGCAGCTAACATACTCACAACATTCCAAAGTTTTAATTGATGGAGATTGCATAACACCAATGTAACAGCATTTGCCGTTAAGGAGTGGAATTGGACATCGAATTGTTTCACCCATATGTACCACGGAGTCTATAGACTTGTATGCCATTCCTTGAATATCTTGAATGACAGCATCCTGGTCGTTTTTACGCACACAGTGCTGTAACTATGACTACACATGTTTTACCTTCACGTGGCAGCCGACGAGTACTGGTTTCGTGCAACCGGACTTAACTTGCAAAACTTTTAAGGACGAAATTCTGTAAGAAAGGAGTAAAAGCAACCGTACGACCATAATAGTCCGTCGGATATGAATGACCCTCAGATGGAAGACGTACGGCAGACGGATGCACGCGATTAGTTAACAGATTCCTTATATGGGTTTCTTCAGCGGATTTAGAGCTGAGATCAAATAATATAACCAGGACTAGTTAGGGTGCTGAGATGTGGCGAACGAACGGTTCCGAAATTCCAAGTCGCTTTTAACCAATTGATTCTCGAAAGAGCCTGGCCTTCTAGGTTAGACGTGGGGTTAAGTTCCCGACCAGGTAAAACGCATTGGAACGAAGCAACCAAAAGTCCAACAAAGCTGCTGTACCTGACGGCTTACCGAGGTATTTGAACCTGCTAGAATTGACTTTGTTGGAAGTATACACCAACTCACTTTTAAGATCTGGCCAGAAGAGTGTACGCCAGATGAACGGAATCTCAACATCGCTTGCCCGATACACAACGAGTCTCCTCAACATTGCGTAGAAGATCTTATCTATCATATTGTCTGTACGTCTGAAACCTTTCGTCAACAACCTAATTTGGTCCTGTCAGTATGGTTTCAAGACAGTTAAGTTCATAATCGACCAAATTTTCACACTCCGGCAGACCTTGGAAAAAACTCACGAAGTCTTAATCGAAACCTACCATGTCCATCTTTTCACCGAATTTAAGGCCCTATATGATATCATTTATAGAGACAAGCTATATAGAGCCATGTCTAGTTTTGGCATACCTGCCAAACTCGTGCGTCTGTGCAGGATGACGATAGAGAACGCTCGCTACTAGGTCAAAGTCGATAGCGATTTAACTGGGATGTCAAAAAAGTTTTTAGACAAAGTGACGCAAAAGAATTGTCCGTAACTTACAAGACAACACCGAAGGAAGGCACAATCTTTCAAAAGTCTGTGGAACTACTAGCATACGCCAATAATATTGACATAATTGGTAGAACTCAGGAGGAGTTCGTTGTTATTAAAGCGGAAGCTGCCAAAATGGGTATAGCGGTAAATAAGAACAAAACCAAGTATATATATGTTATCAACAAGACGGGCCACACAACATCCACGAATTGGACAGAACCTCACAGTTGACAGCTATAACTTTAAGGTAGTAAGGGACTTTGTCTACCTTGGCTCTACTATCAATTCTGCCAACAGCACCTCTGTAGAAATAAAACCAAGAATCACAATTGGCTGTTTCTTTGGGGATAAGTGGCAAATTAGTAATGGTTTATCCAAAACAACTAAGGAGACTCTATATAAAATCCTGATCATCCCCGTCCTATTTGCGGCGCTGAGAATGAACTCTATCGAAAGAAAGATTTCTTCGTAAGATATTCTATCCCGGGATTCAACGAACGAACAGAACTAGTCAGAAAACTACGTATTAGTCGGCTGAGATGGCTAGGAATGCGAATGGACACCAATATTCCACCCCGCAGAGTTTTGGAATCTAACCAGGAGGAACAGAGGAAGCAGAGGAAGACCTCGCTTTAGGTGGCCCGCACAAGTAGAAGGAGACCTCAACCGACCTGGAGTGCACAATTGGAGGCAGTTAGCTAAGGACCGAGATAACTATATGTAGATGCTTCTTAGTTAAGGCCCAAGTACACCCTATAACTATAACTAAGTAAGTAAGTAACCAAAAGTGTTGGATAATAACGGTTTCGATGTTGACAATCCTGCAATACCAACAAAGCACAACGACGTTTGGATCCGCACATGGAATGTTCAGATCTTACACAACTCATGTGCAGTCGAACCACAAACGCAGGCCGTAGATCACTATAAAACAGATACGAGTATCACGGCTGTCTAGGAACCTGACAAAGGGAGGATAAAAAAATGTGATCTATGTATACTGCAGTGATTGCTACAGAGCACGGCGAACTAGTAAACAACAGACTTAAGCAAAAAGTCTTGAGCTTTCGATACGAGTGTGAACCCCTAAGAATAATCTGCATCAATCGGACACTAAGGGTGATTGACATTTCGAAGGGTAAAATGTCTCTATAGCTAGCAAGCGGTTTAATCACCTCAATATTCATAAGAACACAGCAGTCACCTGGCAATAAAATCGCCAACTAAATAAGTGGCCGTGGCTCAAGTGGTAGTATATTGGCTTCAAAATTGGAGAGTTCGGCGTTGAATCCCAACCGCGCCCGAAAGACATCCTCTTCTTCTAAATAGTTGTTCTTCCGCGCTGGCAAAACTATTGCCTAAGCTTTTTCATCAATCCTACTCTTTAGGACTCTTTCCGAGCAGATGGAAAACAACATTTGTCCAGCCCGCCCCTAAAAAAGGTGAATCTTCTTCTCTCTCCACGGTCACGGAAACGCTGATAAACCGTCCGCTCATGAAATATCTCGAAACACGAAAACTTCTCAATGACCGGCAATATGGTTTTCGTAGCAACAGGTCCACTGGTGATTTGATAGCATGTCTCACCGAAAAGTGGAACCAAAGCGTATATCAATCTGGCAAAAGCAAGATAGTTCCACTTGATATTCCTAAGGCATTTGACAGAGTTTGGCATCAGGCTCTTTTGTCGAAAATGCGTGTTTTTGGGATCGATGACTCTTTTCTTCAATGGACTAGAAATTACCTTGAACGTTAAATTCAAGTTGTCTTGGATAGTTTCAAGTCTGATATTCACAAAGTAAATGCTGGTGTGCCCCAGGGCTCCGTTCTGTCTCCGACACTCTTTTTTAATTTTCATCAATGATCTCTTGTCTGCCACTTCTAATCCAATATACCATATTCCTTTGCTTTGACAGTACTCTCTGCTTTTCATATTCGTTTCCGAACTCACGTCTCTGCTCTTCGGCTGTAGATCGTGAACGGCAACGTATGTTAAGCTCATTAAATCCTTATATTAACAGCATAACTAATTCGGGAACCACTAACAGAGTAGAATTTAATGCTCCCAAAACACAATGCTGTCCGCAGTCGTTAAAGCGAAATTTAAACACCCAGCCATTATCCATGAATGGCACTTGCATCGTTGAAACCGAAAAACTTTAAATTCTCGGTATGTGTGTCAATGAAAACCTACGTTGGTATGACCACATATTCGATGCGAAATGTCTAGGTTTCCTCAAGAGAAGTAAGAAATATTTCACACCCTCTGATCTGGCCTCAATATACAATTAGGTTTTTATAAGCCCAAAATTAGAGTACAATGCCCACATCTAGTCAGGCGCTCCCAAAACCTCTTTGCACTTGCTAGATAGGATTTACCGTGCGGTAAAACTCATAGGCGATGATAATATCACAGAGTCATCCAACACCCTCGAGCACAGACGTAATGTCTCCTGTCTCACCTTGGTGTATCGCTATTTTCACCACCAGTGCTCCACCGAAAATGCTAATAATACTCCACCCCTTCTAACTTTTAACCGTAACACCCGTCTCACTATGAATGCTTATCAGTAGACCCGCAAACCCACTTTCAGACGTTCTCGGAAATATCGTGATTCGTTCCTAAGCCGAACAACTCGCCTGTTGAATGCCCTGCCGAGCTCTCTATTTCCTATTTTAAGAGCACCTTAACCCCTTGAGCGCGCGCTAATTTATAAAAACAAAAAAAATACAAAAACAGTATATAAAAGGGCTGATATAAGTAGACCCGAACTTCTACCTGGTTATAGCCAAGGTACATCTGTGGATAGTTTAACGTATAGCAAAAAATCGGGAAAAACATTTGCCAATCGCGAATTTCTCAATCGATTTTGGGTAGGTTCATGTGTGCTACTCGCCAACAAAGCATAGTAGGAAGAGAGCGGGTCGTGTGCTTTACGAGCTAAAGAAGAGGGAAGAACATCGGCTTCTCCTGAGAAAAAAGAAAAAGCGCGATGAAGCTTATGTAGAGGTGCTAGTCCATGAACAATGATCCAAGCAGAAACTTCCAGATATGTAAAAACCATTTCTGCAAACTTTTAAGCAACGAAGACGACCCAAATTTCACTGCCATATAAATCAAACCATTCAACCTTGGTGATAAAAACTCGATCCGTCCAAATAGGATAGCAATATGTACATACATGCATAAGCTTAAGTTTAACAATGCTACTGGACCTAGACCATTTGGTCTAGGCGAACTACTTGTAGATGCGACGAAACAAGACCTGAAAGAGAACATACACCGATACACTTACACGAAGAGAGAACTTGTATGTCTAATGAATAAACTTCAGCATCTTTTGCCCGAACTTCAAGAAAGAAGACCCTTTACATCTGTCTGCCGTATTAGGAGAACGCCTAAAGCAATTTGTGAACAATCTAATTAATGCAGTCTTAGACCGCAGAAGTCTACAATTAGCCACGCAAATTGTAGAGAAAGCCCAGAATGTGCAAAGGGGTACTTACTACTACTAATTTCAAGACCGCAACAGACACTATCTGAAGATACGTGCTATATAGAGCCATTTGCAGTTTTGTCATCCTTGCCATATGCGTCAGTTTATGCAGAATGACGATGACAGAATGCCCATTGCTCCGTAAAAGTCGGAAGCAACCTCACAAAGACCTTCGATGACAAAGGTATGCGGTGTTTTCCAAAAACTGTGTAGAACTCGAAAGTGCGACAAGCTTAAGTATTTGCTGTCTAGAAGAACAGACGCGCGACATCAACGAATCCGAGAGAAAGTCACAATAGACAGCTATAAATCTGAAGTACAATACATAGTTAGGGATTTCGTCTACTTCTGCTACGCTATTGACTCTGACAATGACGTATCACCAGAAATTAAATTAAAAGCTATGTACACTTGCCAATCGGTATTTCTTCGGCCAAAGAAGGACAATGACTACTAAACTTCTGCGAATGGTACCACATATTAAGTGCAAGTGTACTCGTACGTACGTAGGCAGCCACCTAAATTCAAAAATAAATGTTACTTTCTATTCAATTAACAAAATCCTCGGTTATTCATTACTCACACATAATACCATAAAACAATTCTCAAAACTACGAGTACTTACGATCGATACATTCCCCAGCTGGTTGTTATGGAAAGCGTTTAAGTGAATCACTAGATAAGCAGAGACCTTTCTCACTTACAAATCCCAATAGTATCTTCGAAAAAATCTATGAATGACAAACGATTCTCCGGATAAGGTATTCAAGATTGAATGCTTCAAAGTAATACGACACTCATCAGGGTTAATTGCTGGGTCTGACTATTTTAAAAGGAATGCCTCGAACAGATTCAAAAGGTCAATCTTTATACTTCTCACTATTTGTTTTGTATTTTTGGACGTTTTCTGTATCGAGTGATAAGAGCATTTATCTTATCTTATTATGGGCACCAGCACAAATACTACACGTGGTGGATTCATAATTATTTCAGACTACTTTTGAAGGCGTATCTATTACTCGTTCATTAAATACTATATTTTTTTAATTCTACTGTGTTGGTCGAAGAATCTACTAGCACTCAGACATTTTTTGAGTGATTCCAAAAACTTTTTTTAAAACACTCTCGTAAATTGCAAGCCAAACAAAAAACGAGTTCACCAAAATACGAGTAAAATACGAGAAATGTTTGGAATAGCAATATTAAGTAATCAGTAGAAACACACTACTAACCGTCTCTACTTGTACTCGTATTACGTAATTCAACTTGATTAAGTCGAATGAGTTGCCGCACTGTTTTGGAAAAACACTTGCTCGCATGCGGGTTGTTTAGCACTGATTTGCGATAATATCGTTCAACAGACCATTTTTATCACTGGAAACAATTAACGAAGAAAACACAAGGAAACACAACTGGCGAATGGCGAGAACGCGGATACGCTATTTTTTTTTTTAAATGCGCGATAGAAACCCTTGGTGTTTACAAGCAGTGCGGCTGAAGGAAAATTAGGGAGGAAAGAACAAAGGATGCCCATGCACGTTGGTTTTGAATGTTTGCAGGTTATAACGACTAGGAAATATAGAGGTCGGGAGTTGTACGATATTTCAGATAACGCCCGAAAGTGGACTTGAGGATAAACTGATGATCCATCGTAGCGAGATGGTTGTTATTGGGTCTACAAGTAAGTTTCCAGCGTTTGTCAGAGATGGCCCACCAGTGGATCCCGGGCAGAAATGTTAGACCCCATGTGTTTTATTTGTAGGTTTTGTATCTGTCAACAACTTTGCAGCGTTATATTTGAGCAGTTCTATCGGTGTCGTACACCGTACACATACAAGTTTCCAGCCAAATAAACGTCATTTGCGGGAAGCGCTGCTTTTATTCTTTAATATGAAGAAAAGTGCGGCTGAGGCCTATCGTTTGCTTTCGGAAACTTATGGGGCGGAATGTATTGGTGAATCGACATGCCGCGAGTGGTTCAAACGGTTCAAAAGTGGTGATTTTGGAGTTGAAGACAAAGATCGCCCCGGAAAGCCGAAAAGTTTTGAAGACGAGGAATTTGACGCTTTACTGGATGAGAATCCGTGTCAGATTCAAGAAGAACTTGCTGCATCATTGGGCGTCACGCAACAAGCCGTTTCCCTGCGCCTAAAAGCACTGGGATTCATTCAAAAGTTTGGAAACTGGGTGCCGTACGAATTGAAGCTAAGAGACGTCGAACGGCGATTTTGCATGTCCGAAATGTTACTGCAGCGGTATAAAAATAAATCATTTTTGCATCGTATTGTCACTTTTGATGAGAAATGGATTTATTATGATAATCCTAAACGCAGAAAATCGTATACAAAGCCCGGCGAGCCCGCCCAATCGACGCCGAAACGAAATATTCACGTGAATAAAGTCATGCTCTGCATATGGTGGGATTAAAAGGGTGTCGTATACTACGAACTGCTTCCGAGTGGTGAAACCATCAAAGGACCATTATATCGAACCCAACTAATTCGTTTGAAGCGGGCAAGAAAAACGGCCCGAATATGAGACCAGGCATGAGTCCGTCATTTTTCATCACGACAACGCTCGGCCACATGTTGCGGTTTCGGTGAAAAACTATTTGGAAAATAGTGGATGGGAAATTCTGCCTCACCCGCCTTACAGTCCAGACTTGGCACCATCTGACTACCACTTGTTTCGTTCGATGCAGAACTCTCTTACGGGAATACGCTTCAGCTCAGTAGAGGAAATCAAAAATTGGCTCGATACGTTCTTGGTCACAATTGGCCTCACCTATAAGTTTCATCGCATGGTTCTAAATCCTATCTAAAAGCGTCTGACCACTTGTTAGCATTATGGTTGGGTAAATGCCTTTTACGAGAATATTGAGAATATGAGTCAGGATTAATTACATCGCTTAAGGAAACCTAGACATTTCACAGAATTTTTAGCGATACGAATATGTGGTCATTCCAAAGTAAGTTGTCATTGATACTGACATACTGAGAATGGAAAGTTTTTCGGTTTCGACGATGCAAGTGCCATTCATGGATAATAACTGGACGTTTAAATTTCGCTTTAAAGACAGCAGACAGCATTGTATTTTGGAAGCATTAAATTTCACTCTGTTGATGCAGTTCTCGTTCTACATCCAAAGAGCAGAGACGAGTCCGAGGGGATGAATATGAGAGCAGAAGGAACTGGCATATACTAGATTAAAAATGACAACGAAGAGATCGTTTATGGAAATGAAAAAATAGTGTCGGAAATAGACCGAAGCCCTGAGGCACACCGTTTTGATTGAACGGTTCGAAAGGCAAATTCTAATCCATTGAAGAAGCGAATCGTCGGTCCCAATTGCACGTATTTTTGACAAATAACTCTGTTCAATGCGTTTTGAAAAAGCAAGTGCTACTATCTAGTTTTCACCAGATTTGTGCTGCCGCTGATTGAGAAGTTTTCCCGTTTCGAGATATTTCATGAGCTGAACATTTATCACCGTTTTCATGACCTTGGAATGAAGAGGCAAATGTTTGCACTTTTAGATAAGAGGTGGACAAATGCTGATTTCGGGATAATTAGGATTTTGGAAAACAGCTTAGGCAGCGGTTTTGTCAGGGTAGAAGAACATTAGATATATGAATAATCGTAATATTCCTATAGAGTACGAAAGTGGATTCGTCGCATAAAACGCTGTAGTGTAGACATGAAACAAATGAAAGAATTGAACGGGCTTAGGAGTGCACAGCAAGCAGAGTCGACACCTGGAATGCCATTATAATTTATAAATGAGTGCAATGATGGAGGATAAGGTAGCATTTCTAAAGTTTTTAACGAGCACTAAAGAAAATTGTTCCATGTAAAATATTTGTTACCTCAGTTTTTCGTCGTACGGAAACTTTGCATGTTAAAGTAAGGCGTAGCAGTCATTTCGGACTCGTTGGCCGAACAAATAGTTTTCTAACCCTGACAACCTCTCTACAGCTAGATCCTTACCTCTCTTTCACCCGACAGGGGATAGAGTACTTTATTCTAAAGACTAGAGGAGAGAACTCAGTCTCAGAACTCAGAACGAGCTGGCTTAAACTGTTTTCTGCAGCAAAGGCAAAATTGGATGTTGCCTCTGCGGAATGCCGAAGGTTCCCAGAATTGTGTATATTCAGATTCCTTGCAGTGACCATTTCAGTACAGTGATACAATTCATTGTATGGAGTCAGACAGGGCATTAAACTGATTAAAATCTAATTGCTATCCAGCTTGAGTCTTCTATAAATGAAAGAGTAGTGGAGAATTTGCCTACGAAAACGCAACTTTAACTAAAGGAAGTTGAATTCCGGATTAGAACAAAGCTCACATTGTAGTAGAGTTTGCTAAGTTTCATTACAATGTTCATGATGCTTTAAATCTGATTGGTCCGAGATGTGGGGGCAGGGATGATGTCTCGCTATAAATCATGTCTCAAAAAATTATTAAAAGAGAAGTGACAGCACAACCATTGCTTACTGCATATACTTGTGAATGTGGATTAGGGTAACAAATCTGGAAGACAGAACTCTTGCAATAGTACAATTGCTTTCTAGTCTGGATAAAGACACCGCTGTTCATATGCCCTAATTCTAATAAGCATTGACGTACCATACGAAATAGTAGGGACAACATAACGTTGTTCAAGATACTAATAAGTCTTGCTCAGTTTATCCGAGATCTCATTGGAGCGTGGGACCCAAACAGAATTCAGAAAAGGGCTGTATTCTCGAACTAATTTAAAAGTGGTTAAAGAGTTCAGCAAGGCCTTAGGCGCATCTTGAATGTCACTACAAATCTTAAGACCATAGATAGCTCCTGAGAAGTTTCCAACGCGCCATGTCAAGTTAAAAGAGATTTGCTATCGAGAATGACGCCCATACATAACATATGTATACATACAGACGGGTAGTCCCAGAAGTACCCGACCTGACGTACGAGTTACCAAGACGACCAGATGAGATGAGTTTACCAGAAATGTTGAAAACAATCCGCAAAATGGTATTGGATGACCGTCGATTGAAAGGTAGGCATTTTAAAAAGTGCTGTGCATCGCATGTTGACTGAAAAATTGGACATGAGAAGACTGTGCGCAAGATGGGTGCGGCAATTACTCACAATGGAAGAAAAACAACGTCGTGAAGACGTTTCAACCGAGGGTTTGGCGAAGTTTCACAGCATTAAAACCGAGTTTTTGCATCGATTCATAACCATGGATGAAACATGAGTCCATCACTTCACAACCGAATCGGAGGATCGGTCAAAACAATGGACTCAAAGAGGTGAATCGGGTCCAAAAAAGGCGAAGATAGTTCCGTCTGCAGGCAAGGTCATGGCGTTAGTTTTTTGGGATGCGCGTGAGATAATTTTCATTGATTATCTTCAGAAAAGAAAAACAATCAACGGCCTGTATTATGCGAACTTATTGCAGCGTTTGAAAAATTAAATCAGGAAAAAACGGCCGTATTTGGCGAGGGAAAAAGTTTTGTTTCATCAAGACAATGTACCAGTTTACACATCCGTCATCGCGATGGCCAAAATCAAGCGAATTGCTTCCTCATGCACCTCATTCGCCAGATTTAGCCCCCTCGGATGATTTTCTATTTCCGAATTTGGTGGTGAAAGATTTGCCAACTGTAAAGAGGTGGAGTCTGCGGTTGATGGCTATTTTAAGTAGCTCAACGATTCTAACTATAAACGGGGTATTGAAGCTATTGAACATAGTTGGGAAAAGTGCATTGAGCTAAAATAAGACAACGTAGAGAAAGAAGATATTTTTTTCCTAAACTTTTTTTGTGTTTTCTTTGTTAGGCCAGGTACTTCGGGGAGACTACACTCGTATATACAGATGCGTGCATTAGATAAGTCAAGATCAATTGTAGATGTCCCGCATGGTTCAACATGAGAGCAGGTTCATTCGAAAACATTCAGGGCTGGACAGGGTCTCGTACTCTCGCTTGTACAGAACACCAAATTGGAGTACATAAAATTCTATCCTAATGAGGTTTAAAACAACAGGCAAAATCTAACAAAAGTGGATAGTTTCATCATTAAGCTGACTCAAAGGCACGTTGCTTTTTTTTCATAGTAGAGGTGACGAACAACCCGATCTCTTGAACCTACCACAATAACTACATGTATCACGAGAATGTAGGTTTCAACAGCTTTTTTATCATAGTAGAGGTGCCGACAGGCAGGTCCTGGTTTGGCGGCAGGGAATCGCGATTGGAGGAATGTTGCTCAGCAGCACTTAATATTCTGGTGGCTAAGTGAAGTTTCGGAGTAGCCTAATTTCGACGCAATGTCGGTATGTTTCGCCTTTTAGTCATTACCGGCTTACATAGTGAAGTTAGAATTAAAGTAATTTTTAGGACAAAGAACAATAAAACAAAAAAGCAAAACAAAATCGCATGTCTCACCATGAGAATCTTATTTCAATGACTAATTTAGCTGGGAGGCAGAGAACCAGCACATAAAGAGTGGTCCAACTCAGACAGTTTACCAATTCAATACTTTGTTCCATGACATGATTTAAGGAATAACAAAATATTTATATATTCTTCATCAAATCAATTGCACCCTATATGATCCAATATACAAAAATGATAACTCCATAAAGTTTGTTTACAAAATGCCTCGAATCACTTTAAGAGGTGTAAAATCTGACCAACTCCACTGGCACCAATTTTAATATTTCCAAAGCGGAAGATAAATATGACTCATCCTTCGAAAGAAAACATTCTACTAAGTTGCACACGTAAATGAACACTTTGTATATACTTTGGGTATAAGGTAATTTCTGTTAGTATTTCCGAATATTTCTATTTGTGTACACAAAATTGGTGAATCATTCAATATTTTAACAGAAAATACGTTTGAGAAGTTTTTCACCTGGCAAACTAAAGTGGAAAAGTTGATAGTTTAAAGTTTATAGAAAAAAAGTTGTTGAAAAGGTTGAACTCTTGATTACATTCTGCATAGTGATGGAAAGTCATTATTCATGTAGATCTGGACCAATGCTTTCACATCCTCGAAAGTGTTGCAGTGATTAACGCTTGGTCTAGTCCTTGTCGCAACATGATCTAAAAAAAAATGGTCAGTATAGAAAGCTAGGCGGTAGAAGTGAAACTTCATGAAGCTCGATAAATAGTGCAACTGAGGATGCTCACCTTAGATCACAAGTACTTTAAAATGACAAAAAAAAGCTAAGACAAGCCAAATTTTGTTATTAAGCTGAAGTTTTGCGTTATGTATTGATGATGTTACCAAGTAACATCTAGGTAGGCACTTTGACGATGGTAACAGTGATAATGACGATGCTAATGGTGTTGGTATGCACGTAACTCGTGCATTGTGCACTCACCCACGATGCTCCCTTTACCACTCATTGCCCAAGTTACCCCCTCTCTTTTGGCACCCTAGTCCGAGTCTGTCGCTTTCGATCCTCTCCCATGTCTCATTTTGCCCCAGCTGCCTCACCACTCGAGGTACCCTCTCCCGTTTCTTGTCGCTTTTTCATTTTCATAGAAATTCGGAATCATTTCATGTCGCTTTTTCGTTTCATCACAGTTCGGAATCACTTCATGTCCATTTTACGAGTCATCGGAGTTCGAGTTACGGCCCAACGAGCCATAAGAAGTTTCACATCAAGAGAAAAAGCGCTGGTACACGGGCATCTAGCAACATACGAGTATTTCATAGTTAGCAACATACGAGTATTTCATCTGTTGCAAATTTCTCTGAAAGTATTTTGGCTTATGAATACCTCGGACGTAGAATCGATGACTCTTTTGTAAACAAACCTTCCTTTGCATGGCTACACGGAAAATAGAAGGAAGGTATGAAAGGAGATCCACAGAGCGTGGCATATTCAACGCCTTTTTTCTATTCCACGTAATGAAGGCTGGAAAGAGATCAAGCAAGTGTATAATGCACTTAGTATTTTTTTTTTATAATTGCCGCGCGCACAAAGGGTTTTGTGTACCCTTAAGATGTTTGCACATAGGGCGGAGAGGTCAAGTTAGGGAGGGAAAAAAGAGAGATACCGATGTGCGTTGGTCTTAAATGTTTGTAAGTTATAGTGACTAGGGAATAAAGAGCTCGGCAGGGCATTCCATAAGCGAGTTGTACGGCTTAGGAACGAATCACGATATTTGTGTTGAATGACTGTGTGATATTATCATCACCTATGAGTTTTACCGCACGGCTTTGGATCCTATCTAGCAATTGCAAAGAGGTTTTAGGAGCACCTGACCAGATGTGGGCATTGTACTCCAATTTTGGGCATATAAAAGCCTTATATATTGAGGCCAGATCAGAGGGTGTGAAATATTTCTTACATCGCTTGAGGAAACCTAGACATTTCGCAGCATTTTTGGCGACATCGAATATGTGGTCATTCTAACGTAGGTTGTCGTTGACACACATACCGAGAATGGAAAGTTTATCGGTTTCATCGATGCAAGTGCCATTCATGGATAATAGCTGGGTATTTAAATTTCGCTTTGACGACAGCGGACAGCGTTGTGTTTTGGAAGCATTAAATTCCACTCTGTTGATAGTTCCCCAGTTGGTTATGCTGCTAATATCGGAATTTAATGAGCTTAGCATACGCTGTCGTTCACGTTCTACAGCCGAAGAGCAGAGACGTGAGTTCAGAAACGAATATGAAAAGCAGAAAGTACTGTCGTTAGCAAAGGAATCTGGTATATTGGATTAGAAGTGGCAGACAAGAGATCATTGTTGAAAATTAAAAAGAGTGTCGGAGACAGAACGGAGCCTTGGGGCCAGCAGGCCAACACACCAGCATTTATTTAGTGAATGTCAGACTTGAAGCCATCCAAGACAACTTGAATTGAACGTTCCGAAAGGTAACTTCTAATCCATTGAAGAAGAGAGTCGTCGATCCTAATACCATGCATTTTCGACAAAAGAGCCTGATGCCAAACTCTGTCAAATGCCTTAGAAATATCAAGTGCAACTGTCTTGCTTTCGCCAGATTGGTGTAGACTTTGGTTCCACTTTTCGGTGAGACATGCCGGTCATTGAGAAGTTTTCGTGTTTCGAGATATTTCATGAGCTGGCGGTTTATCAGCGTTTCCATGAGCTTAGGAAGAAGGGACGTAAGTGTAATGGGTCTATAGGGGGAAAGAGAAGAAGTCTCGCCTTTTTTAGAGATGGGCTGGACAAATGCTGTTTTCCATCTTCTCGGAAAGTGTCCTAAAGAGTAGGATTGATGAAAAGAGGAAGAACACATCTTCAGAAGAAGATGGACCTGCGGATTTGTGGATGTTAAGATCTTTGAGTACTCTTGCTACTACACGAATGCGAAAGTGGATGTGTCCCATTGAAGATTCGATGCACTCAAGTGTAGGCAGAGATAAGGGTGTTGAATCTGGAGGTGTTGAACTGGCCGCAAAGTGTGCAGCAAGCAGATTGGCTTTTTCCAAAGAGCTGACAGCTGGAATGTCATTGTAAATGAGCGTTGGGATGGAGGATGAGGCAGAATTTCTAATGTATGACATAATTAAATCAGATTGGCCCCCACACAATCATCTCAAATATGCCTAAATTAAACCCCGATAAGGTTTCTAATGACAAAAAATCCTACTGGAGGCACTCAAAAAACTTGATGGCATAAACGCTGAATTGAAAGCAGAAACTCCTTGCCACATGCTTGAGACTCACTTCCAAGGTAACCCCAATCAACGAAGCTGCCTGTGAGCTGAGTAACACAACACCTCGCAACTGGTATTTGACATGGATTATGTTGACGGATGATGCCATTAAACACGCTATTGCTTCCTTTGATGGCTTCAAGTTATCTTGCACCGATGGCATATGTATTGCCAATTATACTAAGAGAAGGCAACTGTGAACATAACCATCACCGGCGTGTATGCCAAACATCTGGCGAACAGTAAGAACAGTCCGAAAAAAATTACTGCACTTTCGCTAAGAGCTTCAAGCCTATCAGACTTACGTCCTTCATGTTGAAGAGTATGGAGAGAATGCTCGAGTTTCATGTGTGCGAAACTGCCTTGCGAATGCGACCTTTGTCTAAAATACAGCATGCCTACCAACGCGAAAGACCCTGTAAAAATACGCTTCAAAATACGGTGAGCCAAATTGAAGGCTCACTCGAAAAGTACGCATTGGATATTTTCATCGATATTGAGGGTGGTTTCAACAAACCAAATTTTAAAGGCACATGTGACTCGTCCAGACAACACAGCGTAGCCGAATCACTAGTTTTGAGGACAAAAGCAATGCTGGTGAATAGGACTCTGACTGCGGACGCTGACTACGACGACCAATATGTGAAAGCAAGGGTTGTCCTCCAATCGGCTTCTTGTCTCCTCTGCTATGGTGCACGTTAATCGACTCACTCCTTAACGCTTTCAATAGTTCCGAAGTCTGAGATATCGGCAAGACATGGAGCTTGTTATTGAGGAGGATCCTCTCAATATACATGGCTATGATAAGGTCAGTTATATTCTATGTATCGGATGTCACATTGAACATGCTTTCGTAACAATACGCCATCGCTGATTTTATCAGACTCCAAAGAACAGCTGCCAGGGGGCTTTTTCTAACGCGATCGACTCTGCTCTTGACGCACTGATTAATGGCTTTCTCCTTGATTTTCATTTAATGGACCGCACTCTCAATCCAATCTTCCTTTTAAAAAAAACTGGTCTTTGGTACAAGACGCACTGACGTTTTGATGACTTTGCTCGTCGACTGCATTTTGATTTCGATATTTTGCTAAATTCACTAAGTCTTGGTCCGAGGCCGCAATGGAATCACGGGAAATGAAATCACCGGTGAGCTTGCTAGGCAAGGCTTACAGGAGAGTTTTTCAGGATCCGAAACTGCGTTAAACTGTTGGGATTCAAATGAGTATAACTACAGATGGCATGACTTCACAGGTTGCAGACAGACCAAACGAATGCTAACTGGCGTACGCTTTTGCTAAACATTTAAGTGTGCTGGGCCTAAGTGACACAACATTCTGCGAAGGTTGCTGTGAATGTGATGACGACACTGCAAAACATTATCTCTGTGAGTGTCTTTTCTTTCCACGAAAGAATGAGCAATTTCAGTAAAAGGGACAAGTGCCTCGGGCATATCAATCTGACATGGGTACGTATCGCTGCTAAACATACGAATGGCAACTGTAGAGAAATGCTCCTTTCAACGTTTAATTTGCACCTCATCCCAAACAAATAAAGCGTCGTTTAAGATTTTCTCCGGGTGTTGGATTAAGCGACGACCCTTGTCAGCTGTTTAGTGATTCTGTATACGGCTTCACTCTCGCACGTGTTTATGCTGTTTTCTATGCTTCTGTAGCCATCATCTCACTTTCATGCTTATCAACAGCATATTCCCTGAACATGTCCATGTCCGGATTAGAATACAATTTCTTCAGCGAGGTAAAATTTGGTTCCGTTCGCTGAAATGACTCGAAGAACTCAAGTCTATGATGGGCATCACAAACAACTTTCGAGTGACCTAGAAGACATAAGCGTCGATCGTGGACGGTGACTCAAAAAGCTATAAACGGTCCTGGAGGATGTTGGCGCCGTTTGAATCACCGAGAGTACGGGTTTACCACGAACATCAGTCAACAGCATTAATCACAATGTCGCATCGTAAGTTTGTGCCATCAAGCATTTTTTTTTTTATGGGAGTGTACGCTGATAAATAAATTTCATGAATCAGGGCTGAAGTTTTAAAATATTTCTCGGGTTTATCACCATTTTCTAATATAAAAATCCCAATCCCAAATCGGAGTTATCGAATACAAGCTTCAAGTTCTGAGCGCAATTTAAAATATTTCTCAAGAGAGAAAAGAAAAGAAATTTTTAGCTCGACCTCAACAATTTGTTTTTTTTTTTTTTTTTTTTTGCAAGCTACTCCCACACACTGAATTCCCATGAAACCACAAAATACTTAAGAATTACTAACGTACGAGTATGTATGTCCGTATGTATATACTCATGTGTAGGTACCAGTGGATTTGTAACTAACAAGCACATGCACAGCAAAATTGTGTAATCAATTTAAGTTAATTTACTTAGTTTGCGTGCCTGAATATTTGAAATATTGTAACAGTCAGTATAATTTACATCGTTGATTAGAAATGCTGAGGCCCCTAAAGTAATCATTCATTTGTTTTGCTAATATTTAGTTAGAACCTTAAAGGTGACTTAGCATTTCCCTTTTTTCCCCTCTGGTATCAGACCTTTAGAAGTAGCATCTTCATTAAAATGCGAGGTAAAATGCTTCTGCAGATACAGTTCTGCATCACCTGCTACTCTAGGCCTCTCTATGGCGCCATCGGTGTTTCGGTTAGTCTGCGGCTCAGCGAGTCGCAATCGTAAAAAACTAAGGACTCAGGTCGAAGGTAGATAATACAACTTGTTACGTGCAAATCACGCCCCAAAAATCCTCCATTCCCTTTGGTCCTGTTGTTGTCTGTTTCATCCCTCTACCCTCCTGCCTTCTCTCGTTTCGTCCCCGTTCTTTTCTTCCCGTCATGCTCTGGATGCCACGGTACAGGTGGGATTTACTGGATTGTTTGGATCCAGTTCCCTTCCTCGGCCTACCGCCCCAGACATGACATATAGGTACCCCGGATAGAGCCAGGCGGACGGCCTGGAAACTCTAGCGGACGGACGGTCTGTCCCCTTGATGCCCGATGATGTCGACACCCCCGCAATGGCCGAGAGCTCATCCTAAATTCTAAATTGTTTGCTTCCACCTACATAAATTGTAAAATCCCCCAAACCCTCTAAATTCAAAAGAAAAAAATTGTGAAAGAAAGCTCACGATTCTCCACGATCCACCTCACTCACTCTTGTCTGCAAGGAGACTTACGGCCATCTTAATATTATTCTTGGGAAAGGTTTCCTCTCTACTTGGCGGTCACTCCCCTTAATTGTCCCCCAAAAGCGTTCCGGGTCCGAGGGTGTAATATGGACCCAAGCAGTCACTCGACAGATAAAACGAACAGGACGAACACGACAAAACATCGACTGGTGTGATTGGGTGGTTCCACAGGGAGGCTGTCAGAGCTCTGGAAGTGAGTCCCTTTGCTCTTGCAGCTGAATTAGTGGAACCACGTATGAATGTGTGTGTGTGAGAGGCAACTAGCCGAAATGCCCGGTTAGAGAAAATTCCGTGACTTTTGGATTAAAACACAGATTTTTTGATAAAAAAATAATTTTATTTTTCAACGTAGTCTCCCTTGAGCTCTATACACTTTGTCCAACGCTTCTCCAATTTTTTTATCCCTTCCAAAAAAAATGATTTGTCGAGGTCCTCAAAATAGGCCTTTGTTTGCGAGATGACTTCATCATTGGAGTCAAATCTTTTTCCACCAAGCCATTTCTTCAGGTTTGGGAACAAGAAGTAGTCGCTCGGAGCCAAATCTGGAGAATAGGGTGGATGAGGGAGCAATTCATAGCCAAATTCATGGATTTTTGCCATGGCAACTGCACATGTGTGCACCCTTGCATTGTCTTGGTGGAAAAGAACTTTTTTCTTGGCCAAATGAGGTCGTTTTTTTTTTCAAATCGTCATTGAATCGGTCCAATAAGTTGGCATAATATTCCCCATTGATTGTTCTTCCCTTTTGAAGGTAGTCAATGTGGATTATCCCGCGTGCATCCCAAAAAACAGTCGCCATAACTTTATTGGCTGACAAACCCACCTTGGCCTTCTTTGGCGCCGATTCACCCTTAGAAACCCACTGTTTTGACTGTTGTTTGTTCTTTGGTGTGTTGTGATGGATCCATGTTTCGTCCACGGTTACAAAACGGCGCAAAAACTCCTCCATATTGCGATTAAACAACGCCAAACCTTCCTGTGAAGTTGTTACACGATTGCGTTTGTGGTCGACTGTGAGCAAACGCGGCACCCATCTTGCGGAAAGCTTTCTCATGCCCAAGTGATTATTCAAAATTGAAACGACTGAGCCATGCGAGATCCCTACGGCTTTCACAATCTCTCGCACTTTCAATCTTCGGTCGGCCAACAACATATCGTGAATTTTTTCGATTGTTTCGGGTGTAGAGACCTCAACTGGGCGTCCAGGACGTTCGGCATCTTCAGTGCTTGTACGGCCACAACGAAATTCAGTAAACCACTTTTTTACCATTGAAATCGATGGTGCAGAGTCCCCATAGTATTTATCAAGCTTAGCCTTGGTCTCGGTAATGGTTTTTTTTTTGACCAATGAACGAACAAAGAATAAGCCCACAAACAAAGACGAACAAGAAGAAAGAACCCCAGCGAGAAGAAAAGCGAAGTCCAGAAATACGAGACACCAGACAGGAGCGACCCCCAAGTAGGCAGGAATAAAAAAGTTAAGTACCCTTTTGCATTTTATCGTTATAAAACGTCAATTTTTGTGTAATCCTCCCTTAAGTGGGGATACTTGTTATTCGGTGATCCCGTAAGGCTCCTTACCGTTCACCTGGCAAACACCGTAACCCTTTCGCGGTTACGGTCAAAACTGTTTCGCGACCCCGTTGGCCCCAAAGGGCACCGTTCCCGTGATCGCGCAGAATCGTGGGCCTTCTGTTGGCCACCAGATCGAGCTTCACAAAATTTTAAGGTGGGCAACCCCTCTGGTGCTACACGACACCCTTTACTGGGTTATTCCATTTTACACTCGCACGGCCTTTGTCATCCCCCGCTTAATAAAAAGAAAAAAAGGAAATAAATAAATCTGCATAACTACCTTAAATTCCCATCAGGGAGAAGTTTATCTGTTTTGTTTCATCTGCGATATCACTTTAAAAATATACTCCTTGGGCTCATTCAAGGGGGAAAAGAAGGGAAAATATTGGACCTTCAATCCATCTTATGAAATAAATCCATATATTGATTATTCTCGAACATTGCACATACTCGTATGTCTCATCGAGGAGCTTGAACAAGAAACCATTTTTGTGTGAATGTAAGCCCATAGCAAGTTTATGTTGCCTTGAAGCAGATTTTAATCAGATACCTGAAGCGCTTTTTCCTAAGTTTTCTTCTTATAGTAATCACCGTATTAGGTGCAACAGTTCATTACACGGTTCTAGGTGTTAGGGGTGCAGATATTTAATTCCGGAGATCGTGGTAAGTTTCCCAGATACTTTGAAGGATGGTGCGAATGGGTCACTATATCGTATGAGAGCTGCCGCTGGTTTGGTGGAAACTCCTCCAACTCCAGAACTATTTGGACATCCTGGGTAGATGTCGACAAATAGTCAAATGACCTAGGCTCGGAATTACCGATTTATCGTTAGATCTACTCTGACGTTGCCTTCTATTTTTCGGAGTTCATTCGCCGTGCTTTATCTTTAATGTTTATCCACCTCGGATTAATGTTTGACTCGGACACTCACTTTTAATCTGTTAACAACGATTGGTTATCGATCAAGGACAATGCGGACATTTTGAAACGTTACAACTCTTTTCGACTTGCAGAAAGAAATTCTGCAGAATGCCATATAACTCAAACAAGGGCAGGTCTATCAGGTGGTACAGGTTGGATATCTTGATAATAAGTGGGTGGTGGGATTCTGATGTGCACACTTCACTGTCTTACTTTACTCTAGAAATCCAGTCCTAGCAATGAAGGCATATACATAGTGACAAGATATCAAAATCAAGAAAGATCACCATCATTCCGATAAGGGGGAACGCCACAGTCACGCTCTAAGAGGGCAACTTTTACAATCATCTTAGTGCCGCCCACAAGTTATTGCACAACAGCGCCACTATGTTCGTTATAGAGGATTGATATGGCAAAATGAGAACTTCCAGCACCGCGCTAAAGTACCTGATGGAAGCTCATAATATCAGAGACCGAAGCGAAAGTAGCGGCAATATGGTGGACTTATGTAATAGGAGCAGTCTAGTAATTTCGGGCATGTTATTTGAACACACCAACTGCTACAAGATCAGATGGATCTATTCTGATTCGCAGAGAACAGTAAATCAAATCGATTTCGTTGCAATTAACCGCCACTTTAAAACACGTTTTCTAGACGCCTGAACCAGAACGAGACTCCCATCGTATTGTAGCTCCCACACGTATTCAGACTGGATCCGTCAGTAACAAACTCGGCAACACGCAAATAGCATTTTATACAATACGAACAGACTTTGGAGTCCCACCGTGCTCTGAAAGCAGCCACGTTTAGCAGCTGTGCAAGCAAATACCAACGAACACTGTAACGCTGTGAAAATTGTTTTTGCTACCGAAGCACAGAGAAATGTCGATAAAAAGCCTAATACCGCAAATATATGAATATTGGCACGCACATTAGGACGGATGGAAGAACGTATGGCAATTAAAGTATAAATGGATTGCAGCAGCCTTATCCCACTACGGCATAATAAGAAAGAACGTTTAACGCAGTGTAAGTTACCATTTAGACGAATTAGGTGTACAAGCCGAAGCAGCACCATGAAAAGTGATAGCATCGCAATTCCTAAAATCACCAGGGCGCTAGCAGGTGACCGTAAATATAAACAGCGCCTTGTGAAAAATTTAGATGGGCCTATTTTAAATTGGAATGATGATCAGCTCAGAAGATCTATCGCACCGGTGTTAAACTATCAATCCAATGGTCGCATACTCTATTTTTTCGCTCAGGATCTTCCTCCTTTAGCTACATATTTATATTTTGCGGATCATTGAAAGGTTTGTTTTGAGTATACACGTACGTGTTCGCCAAATCTGTTTTGACAGTATAAATCGAGATTTTATTTGATCCAAAATAACTTGTCAGATGAACCTAAAGCAAATGGCTCACTAGGAATCCGAGCAGCTACAAAAGAGCTGAAAAAACATGTGCCCAAAATTAATATTATAAGCCTTTTAATCTCTAGCGCTCAGCTAAATATTGCTGGGCAGACAGTTGAATACTTTAGCTATTTAGAAAGTACCGTTTCGGTCAATACAACAGAATTAAAATCAGAAGATGCGTAAGAGAAATGTTCTCATAATGTAAATGTGCCACAATTTTTGCAAGTTTCATTGTCCTTGAACATTTATGTTTTAGACGCGGAATTATTTTTATTGCTTTCCGGTCTGTTGTTTTAATGCAGCGTGAATTTCATCGTCGTCCTGCACCATGAGTGCGAACAATTAAGCATTTGGCTGAGCATCTCGTGCAAACTGGGTCCACCAGATAAGTCGCAAGAAGTGGCCGGCCCTGTATTGCTCCTTACACCAAGAGTATCACTGCTATGGCCGAGGACGTCCGAGAGAGTTCGCGCACATCGACGAAACAACAATGCACACAATTTGGCATCAGCAAACGTTCGTTGCTTCTATTTTTATAAAGTCCAAACCGTTTACCAATTGCCATTGCTGACCGTCAAGTGAGGTTAACTTACTCCCATGCTCTGTTAAACCTAGTGCAAGAAGAGGATGATTTCCTATTCAAAATCAGCAATGAATCCCATTTCCACTTAAGTCGTTCTTCAGTTTAGATATCACTAACTATAGTAGATCTCTTCTTGGTCATTAAGACAACGTTGTTGTCGATCACCATACAGGTTGGAAGGCTCATTCTGCCTGGCAACACCATGTTGATCATTTTCGCCGTTTAACGGTCTACAGAAGCAATTTTTCCAGAAATCCAGCACCAACTACTGCCTTATTTCTGCATATTTCTACTCGGTATTTGCGGCCTTTACAAATTATTTTCACTTTTCATTAGAACATTATTCCAGCAGAAGCCATAGATGGCCTCGGTGTGCTTCTCTGTTTCTTTTTTTTTTTTCTAAGAAGCGGATGTTCCTTTCATCGTAGAGTTTGTGCACAGCTCTCGTCCTTCTTTACAGCAACACCTTGTATCACTGCGCTTGCCGACATTCTTCTTCAAGCTAGAGATTTCGCTATGGTGATAGAGTGATGTGCGGCGTCTCTAATGGCTTACTGACAATATCACAGGTCTTATGCGCTTGATACTAGGAGCGTAGGAGATTTAATCAGAAAAGGCTCTAGCAGTCTCTGGCCTTTGTAGCCGTTCTACGTCAAATTTCTTCATAGTAATTCATCGATGTTTTGTCGTCCGATCTGAGGTGATGTTGCCTTCTCAAAACGTTTGCCTGTCAAAAATACTGACGGCACATTGATCACAATTCGCAGAGGTTTGCAGCCTGATCAATAATCAAATTGACTGATAACTCCCTTTATGGATGTTGAAGTGTGTGCTAGCTATGATGACTTTCAGAACTGATGTCATGTGCACTATATTTCTTTACTCTGCCACCAAAGGCGCTCTCCTTCCCTAACTTGGCATTAAAATCATCAAGAAGTATCTTAACGTCGTGCTTAGGACATTGTTCATACGGCTGTTCGCAGAGCTCGAAGAAGCAGTCTTTGGCAAAGTCGGGTGTGAGTGCATATTATGGTTATGTTGACGGATGTAGCCTTGACATTTCTCAGATGCCAGAAGCTCAAGTTTTCCTCTGAGGATCTGTACTGAAATCACCAAATTGCAGCGAGATCCTCTCTATAGAGGTTTATAGTCTCCACTTATTGCTCGGGTGCATGTGGATTGTTAAGGATCTGAGTATTCCAAACAGTAAGCACAATTATTTATTCAGCTCATGGAAAACAACATCATTCCTCATAAAGTAGCAAACAATTATAAGAAAATAACTTAGGGCAATGAACTAAACGCCGATCTGATGATTAAGTAGAAGATATCCATCGATCTTGTCCTGTTGATTTATGACTTGTATTAATAATATTTGCATCGAACTTTAGGGGTCACCTACGAGTATTTGGATCATTTTATACAAGAATGACAGAACTACATTTCTTCAAAAGAAATCTCCATAAAAATTAAATGAACGAGAACACGTTTTTCTTCTAATCTTTCCCTAATGCCAAAGACCTTGTAAAAGATATTTTTAAATATTACGTTACCACTCGACTCAATCAATTAGTTCCATTTTCAGACAACACAATAGAGAATTGATCTCTTCTTAGCAGAAAAATTCGCAACTTTTTTGCTTCTATTTTTATGTATCTCACTGAAGTTGAACTCAACCGGGAATTGAGAAATCAGTCTTTCCCCATTGTATTGTGTATACACAAACTACACAAAGGGGAAAGATACATCATTAGGCACTAAAACATGGATTTTTATTAATTTTTTTCACAAACTCATTCGCTGCGAAAGCAAAGTTCTTCAAAAAAAAAAAAAAAAAACAACCTCAAGTTGGTACAAGCAAACCGCATACCGATGTGCAATTAAAATATCCAAGTGCTAGTAAGATACATTCTCTGCCATCGAGGGTGGTTAATAATGAAAAAAAAAAACAAAAAAAAAACAAGAAACCTAATATTGAAAAACAGAAAAGGGAAAACAAGCACGTGGTAGTAATGATTGTGTGTGGCAAAAGGTGTTCGAAGGACGTTAGGTCACTCAGCATTGAGATAGAAGGCTTTTACAGTCGAACATTTTGTAAAGGATATCCCAAAATTCACGCTAGAATTAATTTTGATAGAAAACACAGGTTGTTAATTAAAAATTGTGATTTTTTTTTATTGATTCATAAAGTATGATATATGTTACAGTATACGATAATGTATGGAATATCATATCGGGTAAATGGCCTTCACGGCTTTGCTGGCACATACCCACTCTTTTCTTGAAATAAATTTTCCATGAGAATTTTGCACAAATGTGGCTGAATTTCGT
The DNA here is from genome assembly GCA_963966105.1 of Volucella zonaria. NCBI lineage: Eukaryota > Metazoa > Arthropoda > Insecta > Diptera > Syrphidae > Volucella > Volucella zonaria. Next base: position 186,680,940 of record OZ014530.1, on the reverse strand, counting down.
TCATACAGCGTTCAATTTCCTCCTATAAAGTGGTCGTGGGCTTCTTAGCATAAACCTTAGACTTCAAAAAACCCCAAAGAAAAAAGTCCAACCGCGTTAAATCGCATGATCTGTACTGGGCTGTGTGACATGTGGCACCATCTCTTTGAAATCACATGTCGTCCATATCCATATCCATATCATGAAATTTAGTCACAAAAAACTGGGCTTATCATGTCGCGACTGCGCCCACCATCAACTGTTATTACCTGACCAGCCGTATTTTCAAAAAAGAACGGTCCGATGATGCCTCCAGCCCAAAATCCCTACCAAACAGAGACAGGTTGTGGACGCATTTGTTTCTCAACAATCACTCGTGGATGTTTTGAACCATAAATTTGACTATTTTGACGACTAACAAAGCCATTGTTAAGAGAAGAAATTTGGAAATTTCGCCAGCGGTTGAAAGCCACGATTCCGTAAGTTCAGGTTTATTTTACTTAAAAATTCATACAACACTCGTGTATGTACCTAGTTCTGCCATAAGTTCTGTTACAAATATAAAACGCTATAAAAAAATAAAAACAGTAAACATATTGTATTCAAAATTGTTTCATTTATTAGACCACAAAATTGGATTCACTCGACATGACTGCCTTTTGCTTTGACACAACAGTTCAGTTTCAGTTTAAATGCATTTTCATTTTCTTAATTAATTTACTCTTACATGCTAGACAAAAAAATGCTTAAAAATTAGCTTAAATAACTTACAAATAATCTTATACTAACTTAATGGCCCCATGCGGGCACTCTAAGTTAAACCTAACACTTAAACTAAGTCTTTCGACGTATATTACAGTTTATCTTTAATTTTATATTTACATTACAACTAAAACTAAGAAAATAGATTTCAAGCAAAAACTTAGTATATGGACATAGTATTATAAAAACCTAAAACTAAAAACTTACAGACTACTTAAAAATATATCTTAATCTACTTAACCTACTTATATCTAATACGTACACATATATATATATATACACATAATGCATATATACTTAATATATACACATATGTACATATATATATATATATATATTTAATTTTTTTTTTTTTTTTTTTTTTACTTTTTATTTTTTTTTTGTTTTTATATTTTTTTTTTTTCTTAAAAAACTAACTTATACCTACTTAAAACTATGTAAGCCGGCCGTGGCTAAAAAGAAAAAAAAACAAAATTAGGCTGACCGACTTTGCTTGACATAAAGCTACCTATTACTTGAGGAATTCGATGACGAGCCCTCGCCTCCTTCAAATAGCCACCAAAATTGTTGGTGCTGCCGAGCAACATCCCTCATGTCGCGACTCCCTACCGCCCTACTGAACCGGAGACGCTCCGCACTGCCATGTGCGACGTCTCTGTCGTAGTTGAGTCGCCTGTCCGCAGCTGTTCGAGCAACGTGGAAGATTAGCGGCACAGCCAATCTGTCCTGGATCAGACCTTTGCTATCTAGATAGAGGAACGCTTCTGGAGGAATATAGCCGTCAAAGCGAACTCTCTCATGATACATATAATTAGGGTAGTAAGCCCCAGAGATCAGGTTGTTCGACGATGTCATTGCTCTTGCAATGTGCCTTCGAGTCAACTTAATAACAAAATTGTCCACTCTTATTAGGTTCGCCCTATTGTACAAGACCTCATTGCGATAGAATTGTATGTACTCAGACTCTGGTGTTCTGTATAAGCGAAGACAAGCCCTAAGGCAAGCCCTCTCAAACACCCGAATCTTTTCCAATAAACTTGCTCTCACGTTGAACCACACGGGACATCCAAATACAAGCATAGGCCGGATAAGGGCCATGTAGCAGATAACCTTCACCCTCGAATCGAGTTGGCTGTTGTAAAACAGTCTCCTTGTAAGGGCAAAAGCACCTCTGGCTCTGGCCAGAGCAACATCTATATGTTTGTTAAAATACAGATATTGATCTAGCCAGATCCCAAGGTATCTGACTACATTTCGACAAGCAAGTGGCTGTCCATGTTGTCCGACGATAGAGAACTTTAGCCAATTCTTTCTGGTATCCCTAGAGGCCCCAGACAAAGGCGTCCTAAATAGAATGGTTTCCGACTTCTGAAAGTTGATTTTCAACTTCCAGTCATCGTAATATTGTTTAATTTTGTCGAAGTCACGTTGCAAAAGTGTATTAATGACCTCAATCTTTGGACCTGATCTGTACGCGATTAAGTCGTCTGCGTACGCTATGGCATGGTGAAGTGAACCTATCAGATCACTTGTGTAAATGTTGAACAGGATCGGCGAATTTACCGCACCTTGTTGCAGACCGTTTTTAATGTTAAATGTTCCAGCAGAGGTCACATCGCCATTCTTCACGATGAACTGTCTACTGGAGAGCATATCAAAAAGAATATACAGCAGTGGTTTACTAATGCCCAACCTGTCCAGCTTGAAAAAGAGTCCCTCTAACCATACGGTATCGAAGGCTTTTTCCAAGTCAATCAGGCAGGCACCAGTGCACTGTTTCTTGCTTTTGTTCCATTGGATATCAGAAACCAGTTTAGACGCAGCATGAATGATATCATGCCCCGCCTTGAAACCGAACTGATTATCCGGAATTATATGTTTGTCCTCAACCCACTTAGTCAGGACTCTATTGATCACCTTCTCGAAAACCTTACTGATGTTTGGAAGAAGACTGATCGAGCGGAGATTCGCCGGATTGGATGTATCTTTATTCCTTTTGGGAATGGGATGTACCACCGCAGTTTTCCAATGCGCTGGATAATGTGCATTATTCATTGCATTATTAAACAGGGTGGTATAAATGTCCACCGCTTCTAGTGGGAGATGTCGAAGCACAATGTTCGGTATTTCATCGGTTCCCACTGATTTCTTACTTCTAAGTGATTCGAAGATCGTTTGGAGATCTTCCTTCGAAATGAACGGTGGTAATACCCTTTCGTTGGTGATGACATTATTTGCCATATTCTCGTCACTGAACTGGGTGAAACCCGAGTTCTCGAATCGCCAATTCACAATTTCATTTCGAAGGCAGGTATTGTGCACAAGGACTCGACTCTCCAGGTCGCGGTTCGGGCCAATGATATCACTCGCCTTGTACACTTCCTGGAAAGTCGCTCCTATAGCCTCTACTTTCTCCTGCGGATTCTCGATCACAAAGAAGTTGTCATCATCAACTGCCTCATTTGGATCGATACCTGCTGCTACAAGTATTTGTTCGTTATTCGTCGTTCGGGCGATTTTAAGACATGGAAGGTCGTTTTGATTATTTCTCCGAAATATCTTATTTATTTGCGGGAACATACTCGGGTTGCTGGTGTTTACAGCCCGAATTTTATTGTTCCAATACAAACTTACAGAATTTCTGTAATTTTCCTTTATTAATATCTGGAGGTTTTTAATCGACGACTTCAATGTTATGATCTCCGGGTTATGTCTGTCAGTAAACTGTCTGTACAAGGTTTTTAGTCTTGACAGCAGTCTACTTTTATGTCGGTGCAGTGCGTCAATAGTTGCGTTGCGGAATAAGTCTTCTTCGTCAGTGTGTTGATACCGAGGTATCGTTTTGTCCATAGTTCGTTTAATTGTCTCGTCCATTAGTTTTAGATACCTGTCAATCTCCTCGTTTGACAGATTTCTATTGGACGGTATGTAGAGCGAATTCGAGGAGAGTGCTCTCGTCAGCGTTCTGGAAAAATGTGTCCAACGCACCCTACTATAATTGTAGGAATACCTTTGAACAAACTCCGCCAATTCCGCAGTTTCGTTGGGAACAGTTATTTCGGTGCTGAGACCGCAATGGTCACTGTCATACACGAAAGTGCGTAGACAGTTTGTAGTTTGTTGGTTAGTGCATGTCAGTTGTATTCGTGAGTCGAACAGTAGAAGATCCAAATAGGACCCGTGTCTGGGAAACGACGGACTATCCGTCGCCTTAAGCCCGAGTCGATACATTATGCTGTGTCGACCCCACCAATTGAACAGTAGGTTCCCTCTAGTATTTGGTATATTATTTCCCCAATCACTATGTTTGGCGTTGAAATCTCCGCCGATAATAAAATAGTTATCTTCCAATTCCAGCCTCAGGAATCGAAAAAGTGTCTCGAGCTCTGAGATGAATAAGGTGGATTGAGTAGCCTTAGGCGCATAGACAGACACCATGTATAACCGCTTTCCACTACGGAGAGGGATGTACATGACGCATGCTTCCAGCACCTGGAACCTACGCACCACACGACTGTATACTCTTTTGAAACGCAGTCCCTTTCTTACAAAGACCGCAACACCTCCTCCTTGAATGGAATTGGGTCGGTTTCTTCGTAATATTTCATACCTTCTGTGCCTCATCTTGTGTCTTTTGGTAAGCTTAGTTTCGCTAACCAAAAGCACATCAGGGGCTTGGTCTTTAAGCAACTTAAACAGTGCGGCTCTTCGTTCGAACCTAATCAGTGAATTAACATTCACTGCAAGGACCTTCAGGGTTTGCTCCGCCATGTACGTACCCATTACGACTGGAGGTGCGTTAGGCCCGGCAGCAGCGCGTATATTTGATCTACCCGCGTAGCCTGTTCCTGTATTTGACGCTGAAGCTGAGCCATCTGCCCCTGAATAGAGAGCAAGATAGCCAGCATGTCAGGTACAGGTTCCGGAGCTCTAGGCGCTGGGGCCTGAGAAGCTACCTTTGCTTGTTGTACCGTAGTTCCCCTACCTGCCGCCATTTGGGCGTAGGTAACTTGGGGAGTAACGGCTGGTGTTTGTGCCTGCACGAGTGGACGTTTAACTTCCACTTTCTGCTGCCGAGCCAGATTTACTCTTTTTATATATTGGAATTTGGGACAACCCCGATAGTTTGCGGTGTGTCCCGTGTTCCTGCATAAGGCACAAGAGAGTTGGCTTTTTTCGGACGCTCCGTCCTTACCTAGAGCGCATTCCTCTGACTTGTGGTTCTTTCCACACTTCACGCATCGAGGCTGCATTTCGCAGTTCGACGCGGCGTGCCCGAACCTTTGGCAGCGAACACATTGTAAGATGTTTTCGCTCCTCTTTAATTTTTCCCAGTGTACAACCTGGTAGTCTAGGACTTTTATACTCCTTAGACCATCCAGTTTGCTGTTGGGACTTAGCTGAACCAGGAAGAACGGTAGTTTCCGCTTCTCCCTTTTGGCTCTAGCCGTGACAAATGGCTTGACCCCCACGAATTTGAGCCCTTCGCACTCCTTCTCTTTCAGCAGTGCAAGGAGCTCCTCCGGATCAGTCGACGGTTCTAACCCCCTCAGCAGCATTGTCTGCAGCTTCTCCCCCTTCGGGGTGTAGGAGAAGAACTCCGTCGTCGAATCCTTCAGTAAACTTTTAATTTTATTGTAGCGCTCCACTGTATTACAGTGGATTGCGTGCCTATCTAAGCTAAGTCTTTTAATATAAAAATTATTGCCTATGGCCGACTTACATAGTTCTTTTGTTTCCTTTAATTCCATCTTAAATGTATTAATAGGTGGCACCCTTTGTTTTGAAATTTGCTGTTTCTGCTGTTGTTGTTGTTGTTGTTGCTGCTGCTGTTGTTTTTTCTGCTGCTGCTGTTGCTGCTGCTGCTGTTGCTGCTGCTGCTGTTTTTGCTGTTGCCGTTCTTGTGGCTGCACTTGTTGTTGTTGCTGGTGTTTCTTGAGGTTTTGCTGGTGTGTTTGTAGCACTTGTGCTATTGTATTTGTTTGGTGTTGTTGAGTTTGCTTTTGAGCTTGCTGTTGGGATTGCTCTTGCTCTTCCCTCTTCCTTCTTAGCATTTGCTTTCCTTTTATAGCTAGTACTCTTTGTTGTAGCATTTTGATGCTACTACTAATTGACTCCATTTCTTCCTCTTCATCTTCCGATTCGGTTGATGCCAAGGAAGCGAAGCTATTGTCTTTCAGATGTTGATGAACATCTGAGGCGAATGGATTGTTATCTGTAAATTGCCCTGGACGATTTATTGCTGCCGTTGATTGCACCCCTTCCCTCACTCCACCAAGCAGCTTTACAGTGGAAGTTTGTAGGGAGGGACGTTGTGGTAAGGTGGAAGTTGGCCTTAGCGCCCTCCTTCTCTTCGTCTTCGGTTCTGTTTGGCTTGAACCGCTTGACGCCTCGCCTGCTTTGTCTGCGGATCCCGCTACTGGTGTAACGGACCGCTCTCCACAATCCATCGCGTGACGATTTTTATCACTATCAATTATTTAATTTTTTTACTTGAACAAACACACAAAAAAAAAAAAAAAAAAAAAAAAAAAAAAAAAAAAAAAAAAAAAAAGTCTATTTCGACCCGGAGTCGAACCAGCACCTTTAACTTGGTAACTGGGCACACTACCACTGGGCTAACTGGAGCCCTATATGAAGTTTGCCAAATGTCTTTTTTATTGGTATCACTACCCAACAGAAAGCCGAAACACGTTAATACTCTACGGAGCTCAATGAACGACTGATGCTTTGCTTTGACACAACCTTCCGAACGGCGTGGCCATTGGTCTATAACGGCACGTACAATTTCCATGAAGAGCGTGGACGCTGCTCTGGTTAATTTCTGTGGGAAGTCTTGCTGGACATGTTCTCCAATTCTGACCCCAAACCATAATCCAGTGGATTCAGATCCAGACTCCCCGACGGCCAATCTTCTGCTGCTATAAAGCCAGGAATATTGACTCTGCGCCACTCCTGCGTGGTTTTGGCTTTGTGCGCTGGAGCAGAGTCCTGTTGGAAGATTCATCTGCATCCATTGAAAAGGGTATTGGTCAAACCCTTCGCAAGACCCTCTAGCGCATATTCTTGGTAAACCTTTCCACCAGTTTTTACGCCTTTTTCACAGAAATGGAACAACTTTTTTCGCTTCCTTAGATGAAGTGACACAAATTTTGTCATTTTGTTTATTGAAAACTTCTTCGTCGGTAAAAGTTTTCTCATCCATAAACAGAATGTTTTCATGGCCATTGTCCGCGTGCCATTGCAAAAGTCGCTTGCATCTTTCCAGGCTAATTTTTTTTTTAGTTGAGGAGATAGAAGATGACCCGTGGACCGATGATAGGCTTTCATATGAAGAGCATCTCGAATCAGCCTAGACATGGATCTGGTTCATCCAATTCCTTGGACATGATCTTCTTCACGCACTGCCTTTACTACCGCATTCGTGCGTATGACGCACCGGCGAACACTTTTTGACCTGTTCTCTACTCTACACAATTCGCCGAAGCGAACAATAGCCCGATAAACGACTATTCCGAGTGAGTTTCGCAACTCGAGAATTTGGCGAGCACTCTTTCCGCATTTATGCAACGCTATTACCTCAACTCGATTCTCTTTAACGCCCCACTGCATGTTAATAGTTTGCAAACTGAAACCAAACTGACTAGTGCATGTGTTCTGAAAAAAAAAACGTAAAAGGAAATAGAACCCGCAGGAAGTTTTGAATGATAAGCCCTGTAAATTGTGTGAGAGAACTTATGGCAGGACTAGGTATACTTGATTAAAGTTTAATTATTGGGTTTATAACTCGTGCGGTTTGCTAAGAGATGGCGTAACTTGTATTTTTCCATTGTTATTATTCCATTGGAACATGCGTTGGAAAGCTACTGTCATTGTACGTCATTTCAGTATATGTTATTCATTTGAAGCGTAAACAACAATAATTTTTTTTCACTCAAATACGAGGGCGGGTCAATAAGTCTGTGACTTTTTGAATTTCTGACCTCTTTACTGAAACAGCAACACTGCTCCTGTCAACAGGCATTTGTCAGTTGACTCCTGTCAAAATTTAAACTTGCTGCGTCAGTTAGCAGTTAGTTTGTGTTTGACAGCTATTTTTATCAGACTACTCACTAATTTGAGGAGAAAATGGAAAAAAGTGAATTTCGTGTGCTTATTAAGCATTATTTCTTGCGAAAAAAAACCATTACCGAGACCAAGGCTAAGCTTGATAAATACTATGGGGACTCTGCACCATCGATTTCAATGGTAAAAAAGTGGTTTACTGAATTTCGTTGTGGCCGTACAAGCACTGAAGATGCCGAACGTCCTGGACGCCCAGTTGAGGTCTCTACACCCGAAACAATCGAAAAAATTCACGATATGGTGTTGGCCGACCGAAGATTGAAAGTGCGAGAGATTGTGGAAGCCGTAGGGATCTCGCATGGCTCAGTGGTTTCAATTTTGAATGATCACTTGGGCATGAGAAAGCTTTCCGCAAGATGGGTGCCGCGTTTGCTCACAGTCGACCACAAACGCAATCGTGTAACAACTTCACAGGAAGGTTTGGCGTTGTTTAATCGCAATATGGAGGAGTTTTTGCGCCGTTTTGTAACCGTGGACGAAACATGGATCCATCACAACACACCAGAGAACAAACAACAGTCAAAACAGTGGGTTTCTAAGGGTGAATCGGCGCCAAAGAAGGTGGGTTTGTCAGCCAATAAAGTTATGGCGACTGTTTTTTGGGATGCACGCGGGATAATAAACATTGACTACCTTCAAAAGGGAAGAACAATCAATGGGGAATATTATGCCAACTTATTGGACCGATTCAATGACGATTTGAAAAAAAAAACGACCTCATTTGGCCAAGAAAAAAGTTCTTTTCCACCAAGACAATGCAAGGGTGCACACATATGCAGTTGCCATGGCAAAAATCCATGAATTGGGCTATGAATTGCTCCCTCAACCACCCTATTCTCCAGATTTGGCTCCGAGCGACTACTTCTTGTTCCCAAACCTGAAGAAATGGCTTGGTGGAAAAAGATTTGACTCCAATGATGAAGTCATCTCGTCATTTTGAGGACCTCGACAAATCATTTTTTTTGGAAGGGATAAAAAAATTGGAGAAGCGTTGGACAAAGTGTATAGAGCTCAAGGGAGACTACGTTGAAAAATAAAATTAATTTTATCAAAAAATCTGTTTTAATCCAAAAGTCACGGACTTATTGACCCGCCCTCGTACTATTGTACATGTTTTTCTTAAAAAAACGCACGAATTAAGTTATATACCCAATACAATAGCTTGTAATTTATAATTTTAATCCTAAATTCACTCTGTTCTTCTGTGAGCCAGAATTGCCAAAGCCTCGTGTTGAAATCTGAGTAGAAGCGTTCGTGATACTTTCTTAGGGTCCGTTCAGATTATTATTTTTTTTCGCGCCAGAGACATCAAGATGAAAATGAGCCTCATCGCTGAAGATTTGAATTGCGAACGAAACCTTCATTATTTTTAAAACGTTGCTCAACAATGAAAACGCGTTGTTCTTTCGCGTAGGACTCCATTTTTAATAACCCTGTACTGCCAGCTGTCACGCTGTCTTTTTTATAAATTTTTCCTCCATGCGAATTGAAAAAGGCGGTTAGCAGTGCCTTTGTGCAAAAACAAAATAGGGTCTGGCCCTCCAAATTGAGATAGTGCCTGAGATTAACTAAGCAAGGACCCTTCGATTAGGACGAATTCACTGTTGACGACCATGCAACATGAAAAAATTACAATGACGTTCAGATCTCCACATTGAATGTTAAGAGCTAGAACAACCCCCATGCAAAGTGCTAAAAGGCAGATATGACCGTCATGCAGGTAGTTTAGTGGTATAGGCCGAACGAAAGGAGGATGAAAACTATACGTTTACTACCGTGATTTCTATAAAAACCAGAAGCAACGACTTTTTGGATGCAGCAGGCTGATTCAAGAAGCCTCAAGCTTTTGGCATACGATCGAATCCTTTTTAACAAACTGCATCATGGCTAAGAATCACTCTGATATACGCTCTCATGCCAAGAGCGGAAAAAAGTTATACTACAGAAGAATGTTTCTATGAGTTATTCAGCAAAACAAAAGAGCAATGCCATTCGTAAAGTAATTTTAAAGTGTTATAGAACTATTTCCTAAACAATAAAGACAGGAAATAAATTTGAATCACAATGAAGAATGGTGCATGCATATGGATGCATATAGCGCACATAGCGCCATATCATCTAAATCAATGTCTTCCATATGAGCAAAGAAATAATCACTAATCGTTGCCGCGTAAAGTTGGCCATTAACTGTGACGCAAGCTCTGTCCTCGTCTTTGAAAAAATTATGATCGATGGAGCCACTAGCGTAAATACCACACCAAGCAGTGCACTTTCAGCTTATAATTTAGCCTCATGAGTTTCTTTTGGACTGAATATATGGTACATCAACCACAAATGGTTTTTTTGCTCCATTAACCCAAAGGTGACCCTTGTCATGAGACATGATTGTTTGATGAAGCTCATCAACCTATTCAATCCATGAACTCCGTCGCAAGCCATAGTCTCGAGGCTTTAGTTCCTGCATCAGGAGGATCTTATACGGGTGTAGCCCGAGATCTTTTCATAAAATTGTCTACATAGTGGACGAAAGTTTTAAACCCGATGACTGGAGAGCATATGAAACATCAATTTTAAATATGATATTTAGAAGATAATAAAACACACAGTTGCCAAATTGGTGGACAATGACTTCGTCCTCTGGGAATCCTGCGTAAGCATAGTCTACTTGGTTCAGAAATACCACCAAAACGTTCCCGGAATTTATTCAGAAAATTAAAAATACAAGTTTATTCATCTAAATCTATATAGTCCCCTTCACAGTATCCCCATCGACTGCAACACACTTATGCCAGCGCTTGATCCAATCCTCGAAACACTTTTTATATTCGGTTTTGGATATGACCATCAGTGCTTCCTGCGAATTTTCCATTACCTACTCTCGGCTGCTGAAACGCGTTCCCCGTAGTGGTTTTTTAACTCGATTGAACAGAAAGAAGTCACAGGGAGCCAAATCAGGTGAATTCGGTGGCTGTTGGATGGTATTTGTTCCACGAGTTTCTGCTCACAATTTTGGTCTCTTTCGGCGAATTGCTTCACGCAAACGTCTCATAACGCCCAAATACTCGTAATACTCTTTGTTTACTGTCTGGCCTTCTGGCAAAAATTCATCATGCACTACACCGTTGTAATCCATTAAAACCGTGAGCATTGCCTTCTTTTTTGACTGAAAACGACGTGGTTTTTTTGATCTCGGCTCATTTGGTGAACGCTATTCATCATCTCTTTTGCGACGTCAACACGGTCTCTTTTTTGCATGAAATTGAGGTTTTTTGGCACCAACTTTGCTGCTACACGACGGAAACCCAAATCATTAACCAAAATGTCTTGGACGGATCCATAGGCAATGTTCAAGTCCTCCGCTATCTCTCTGATGGTTAATTTGCGGTTATTGACCAACATTGCTTTTACTTCATCAATGTTTTCGTCGGTTTTCGATGTCGATGGTCTGTCTGCCACTGCGTTCATCATCTTCGATTGACTCACGACCACTTTTGAACCGCTCGTGTCACTGGTAAACGACCGTTTTCTTTAGAGAATCGTTGCCGAAACACTTATCCAACATTTCCAACATTCGCGCACCATTAAATCCGTTTTTTACGCAAAATTTAATACAAGTTCGTTGTTGCAAATTTAATTACTAATAAATAGAGTAATTCTACCGAGGCATACTAATACACGTACGTTATATGTTATAGGTATATGCTTGTGGTGAAAATCCCAAACAATGAACAATCTCTGTATATTGTTAGACGTGACATGAATATTGTCTGACATGATTCTAATGCCTACACAAAGAAAATAAAAATACGATAGAAGTTAAAAATCCCTACATTCAAATTTGCTCGTATAACAAACACCATTAAAACAGTGATTGACTAGACTATAACAAATTCAAGCAGGGCAGTAGTAGTAACTACGCCCGAACTCAATATAAGTGCCCACAAGATGTTCATTATTAATTTTCGCCTAAAAATGGGGGTTATAAAACAAAGTTGCAGCGAATAACATTGAGTATCTCAAGCACAAATAACCTGCCAGATACGAAATAGTGCTCGATTTATTAACAGCGCGGATCTAAATACTATCGAACGGATGCTGCAGGAAGAGCTGATACGAATAACGAGAACCCAACTCCGTTCAAAGGTAGTAAGTGATAGAAATCTCAACTACGAAGCTTAGAGCGACCATCAACAATGAGGACAGTTGGTACAGCTACTGTGTCGTAAGGAACAAATCGCTAGTGCCCACGATCAAAAGTCCATGTGGAGAGTTAATAAGACACTCGCTCTAAGTGAGCTGGTAAAACCGATCAATAGCATATTCTTTAATGACTTACGTATGAGAAATAATAAGAACACTGTCGATGAATTTAACGGTTCTTTTTTTTGTAAAAATTGTTTGTAAATTAACGAATCGATTCCTCATGTACAGTATAGTATGCGATCTAGCCAAACAAACGCAACATTCCATTTTAAAATATTAAGGAGGTGCTGACCTCGACAAATCAAACGAGGGATTTCAACTGTATCAATGCGAAAATGGTTCTGGACGCAGTAAGCATAGTTGGTCCTATATTTGTACGCCTGATTAATCTTTCTATGAGCGGTGGTGCATTTCCTGAGTCATGGAAGGAATCAGTTATTACCTCCATTGAAAGTCAGTGAAACAGATAAGTGCGAAAAATTTCGACCTATTAACTCACTGAACGTAAATACTCTGAGAAAGTTTTGAAAAAATAGTCAAAACTCAACCTGAAGAATACTTTGAAAATAATAAGCCATTGATTGGAAACCAGTCGGGCTTCCGAAAAATAAAACATATGTAACATAAAACATAACATAAAAAATATGTAATAAATTTGTATATTACGTTAATTTAAGTTTAAACTGTATAAAATATTTATATTTTTGAAATTTATTGACATGATTTGCTACATAAATAAAAAAATTCTTCAAGAAGCGCACCATTATCAACCAGCTTCTGTACTTCGATATGAGTTGTACCATCATTTCGTCATTGACTACCCACAAATCTTCGCCAAAGCAACTGGCAACCAGCTACGATGTTGACGGTATGCAAGTATGTACTCCAATGTTCAAAAATGGTCTAAAACGTGTGCAGGGCGTGACACCCGGTTATAACCTTAATCAAAAGGGAATGGAAGAGTTCTATTTATAGGATAACCTGAGAATAGTATAGAAACTGGTGCTCCATCGATTGCTGGAATTTATTTGTTTTGAAATGTATTTAACGGAATAATACACGAAAATAATTCTCACTGTCAGATTGAACGGATTATTCAACCTGTGCTATGAAAATCAATATTTCTATCCAAACGACCAAAATGAGGTAATGATAGTTATGTTATATCTAAACTAAGGCACAACAATACTGCTCCACCCGACAGACTAACTGCTGGGACCGGCAGACTATCTGCCGAACTAGTTAAGGCAGCTTAATATGATAAGTCCACAATTTCATACAACCCCAGATCGCAGACAAAAGAAGTCCAGCTCAAAACACTTCACTTCTTTATCGATTTTAACGCCGCATATGACACCATTTGTATTGTAGAGACGAGCTATAGAGAGCAATGACTTTTTTTGACATCACTGCCAAACCTTTCACATTATGCGGAATGCCGAATTATGAATATTAATGGAGAATGCTAACTGATGTTTTGTGTAGAACGGAAACAATCTTACGGAGGTATTATGGGAGGCGCAATTTCCCAAAAGTTAGTGGGACTACTTGCTGATGACATTGGCAGAAAGCTGGTGTCTTTGAAATTATTGAAACAGAGGAGGCAAAAATTGGTTAAGCAAAAACCGAGTTCAAAGCCAATTATATGCTGAGAAGAGACATGGTCACACAACATGATCGAATCGAACCGAAAGGCGTAATAAACATCTACGAGTATAAGTTTAAAGTTGGAGATTTTGTTTACTTCGGCTTCACTAATAACTCTAATTATGACACCTCATCAGAAACTAAATTACACGTGTCAATCACTGTCTAATCAACGAAAACAATTAGATAATAACGGCTCGTCAAGGAACACTACATATCATCTCAATTCTGCTCAATGGCACAGGAGTGAAACGTCATTTGAAGTCATTTTGCGCGCAACATTCTTTGACTGATTGTTGTCTTATTTGCGTTGAAAGGTAGAGAGTATTGGATTACTCGGCTTAGATTGCGCGCACAAGTGGAAAGAGACCATTGTCACCATCTTCAAGTGTGCAACTGGAGGCAATTGATCAAAGACCGCGTTTACTGGAGGCTTGCTGGTTGAGGTCCTGGTCCATTCGGACTGTATTATACTATCTAAGTATTATAATATTATCTATTTCACTTAAGACTGTACTACTATCTATATTACTATCTAACGTTCCACAGTACGTAGCCTTGGATCGTATATTTATCCCCTCGTCATAGAGGATGGCTCTATTCACAAAGTAGCTTGTTATCATTTCATCATGTTATTCTATATAATAGGGGCAGTAAACTTGTATGTGATGGCGAAAACGGTTTGGGATACTACCAGTATAAAAGATGTTCGGCGACGTTTTGGAACACACAAGTTCTGATGGCAGCAAGTTTGGTGCAACCAATAGTAGTCGAATACCAGCGGATCAGGGAGTTCAACAGATTTTTTTTTAATTTTATAAACTACGAATTTAAGTGGATACCTGCTATAAAAGTTAATGTATAGCCAGTGAACTATGTTACTTCAGATTTAAAAGAGACCTTAAAGACCTCAGTTATGAATTTAGATTGGAGAATGGTGCGACGTACGTAACTTGAATCTTCGAATACTGTCGATATATGTGAATTGTAACCATTGGGAAACGGATTTTGGGAGGATGAAGGACGTTATGCTGTCTAATATTAACCCAAATATATTGTACTTCTGTTAGGTTTTTCAATCCGAGAGTGGGTACATAACGAGGGAACCACAACAATCTATCAGGAGTAGATCGCTTATCTAAGAATGAGGTCGCAATCGCAGAGTTATTAAACTGCTGGAGTTATGTGATTTGTATGGACTGAGAATACTGTAGTTGAGGCGATTATCTTTTACTTGGCTACGAGCGCTCTGTAAATCCGGCGATGATTCATTCAGGAATTTTTATTTGGAAGCCACTTCAAATTATGCACTCTGAGACGGAAGCTGGATGAGGGCAGTGATGTACCAATGTTCAGGAATTATGGAAATTGGTAATGAGGCTAAATGGAAAAAAATAAAGGATCTTTCAAAAGTCGGGTCTAGATATCAGTAGTGATTAATTTCTGAACGCTACCTTTTTTTTATGTCATCTTTGACATTTGTGAAGTAGACACATGTATAATTTTAACCAACATGATGCTGGTTTTTACACGCAAAATCATCTTTAGTGATGAAGCTCATTTCACATTAGATGGGTTCGTCAACAAACAAAATTGTCGCATCTGGAGAAGAAAATCCTCGAATAATTTCAGAAAAAATCATTACATCCACAAAAATGTACTGTTTGATGTGGTTTTTGGGCTGGGGTAATCGGAGCTGTCATTGTCAATGGAGAGTACTGTAGACAAATGATTGAAGATGGTTTGTGGCCACAAAATGAAGAAATGCACAGAGACAATCTTTATTTTCAGGTTGTAGCTACGAGTCACACAACACGTGCAAACATTGAACAATTGCAGTTTACAAGTAAATCCTTGAAAATGTTGATGTTCGTATGAGAGTCTGCTCGTAGAGGTGTTATTTTTCACACATAATTTTTAAGAGCCATAAAACACCAAAACAAATCTAAGAATTTACATGTTTTATTTAAAAAAAAAAACAACATCTAGACGCTACTTCTGAAAGACCCTCTACATTATCAATCTCAAGCTCAGTTCTGAAGGTCTCGCAAGATACTTCAAGATACATATCCCTTCCATTATGCCGCACCTTTCTACGAATTACTGATAACGAAATATTTGAAGTTCTAAACCGACTTGATGACGGAAAAGCTGCAGGATCGGATCGATTTCCCTTCGAGTTCTATAGATATGGCACAAACGAACTAATAAATAAACTCTATGTTGTTTTTAACACCATTCTAGAAGACGGGGTCATCCTTCAGCAATTTAAAAACCGTTGATTTCCCATCTAATTATCGCGGAATTTCATTTATAAATTCTTACTATAAAATCTTCACTACGATTTTACAGAAACGACTAAACTCATGGATTGCCACGAACAATCCATTAGCTGAAAATCAAACTGGTTTTAGATCGGGATATTCAACCACTGACAATATTTAAAACCTATACCGGGATAAATAAGTAGCAGTTTGGAATGGCGCGGAAGTATCGGAATATATGATTGAATCGGTAATGGGACAAGGATGCACCCTGAGTCCCAGCTTATTTGCGCTTTTCAAAGACGATCTACCTATAATTGACTTCATTCCCGGAGGTATTGATTGTGCAGGACAATGAAAAGTGGTATTTTAGTGGGGAGAGATTGTATAGAGAGTTATAGAGGTTAAATATCTAGGCGAGTATTTCACCAAGAACTTAGATTAAGGAGAAACTTGTAAAGGCTAAAAGTGTAATGAGCGCAACATGGACGAGATATTTTGCCAACAAAAATATTGCGCACAATATGAATATTAAGTTTTCAAGGCTGTTTCGGAAAGCATTCTGTTTTATGTGGCGCAAGTGTGGGGCTTCATTCAAAAAATACATAGCCTTCCTTCAAGAACACCAAACTATATGATAACGTTGGAAAGGGGCTTTTCTCCACTCTTCATAACAACATTCAAATTACAGGTGAATTGTATCTTAGAAGTCCTTCATATGGATAAGAATCGGCTTCCAAAAATAGCTGGAAATGCCACGCGGTTATGGAAATGAACTGAATTTAAATAGCGAGATTCCAGTAACTGGAAAACAACTCTTTACCAACTCATAAAAACTGTGGATACACAATGTTGAGATCATTCTCTACAGCAGGCATCGGATTCATTGCACAGGACTATGTAATGACCTACGGCATAAAAACTACTTTAGTGATGAGGATACTATAGACGAAATATCACCAGTGCTTAGATTACGCAGAGAATTTCTGCCCCTAAACTACATTGCTCATCAGGATGAATTACCTATTCATTTGTGGGCTATGCAATTTGATGGAAAAAAAGGATATTATGCATTTTTTATGCAAGTGCCCAGTTATGACAGAGGCAAGACGTTCCATCTTCGGCAGGGATTTTTTACAGGGCGCCCAATGCATAGCAAAAATAACTGAACTAGAAGTATCGCCTTTATTTCGGTGCTGCAAAATAGCTTTAGCTTATCGAGAAAGGATTATTAATGGAAATTGTTTGTTGTTAGAAATTATTAGTTAATCATAAACCTGAAACAAATAGATATATACAATTATACATACTACATATCGTATACAGTGTGGGCCAAAACTAAAGCAATTTTTACGTAAACGCAAGGCTCTGCGGTAAAACTGATTAAATTTCACTATATTTTATTATGTTTTTCTTTACAAAACAAGTAAATGTCTTCGGAAATAAATTAAAACATACAAAAATAATTTTTCATAAGTACAAAAAATAAAAAATAAAAAATACTGTAACCATGCCGATTTTAAACAGGCCAAAACTAAAGCAACTTGATAGTAAATGACATTTAATAACAATACCGCGACTTAATCTCAATATTTTGTGGCGGAACATTTGTTTTTGATTACTGCACTACATCTTCTTTTCATACTCTCAATCAGATTGGAAATCATACGCCTTGGGATATTTTTTAAAGCCCCCTGGACTTGAATATAAACCCCGTCCCTATTCTTGAACTGCTCCCAAACTATTCGTCGATCTACAATCTCCCATACAATATCGGGTTGAGAATGGAGGACTGGGCTGGCCATTTCATAACATTGATTTTCTGATCCCGAAACCACTCTTTAACTATTTCTGAAGCATGCTTCGGATCATTATCCTGCTGAAATATCTACCACCTTGATCAAAAGTTCCCGGGGGAAACCACCGTGTGGCGCTCCCATCGTTCCGATTTGATTTCTGTTTTGTTGTTAAGTTGGTAAATCTGTTGTTGATATTCCCTCTAAATTTTAGTATCATAGCTCGACATTTGCAAAAGTTACGTAGCCAAGTGTTGGCGATATTTTACAATTTTAGAAATGGATTTAAATTTGTAACAACGAACTTTTATTAAATTTTGCGTAAAAAACGGATTTAATGGTGCGCGAACGTTGGAAATGTTGGAAAAGTGTTTCGGCAAAAATTCTCTAAAGAAAACCGTCGTTTACCAGTGGAACGAGCGGTTCAAAAGTGGTCGTGAGTCAGTCGAAGATGAACGCAGTGGCAGACCATCGACATCGAAAACCGACGAAAACATTGATGAAGCAAAAGAAATGTTGGTCAATAACCGCAAATTAACCATCAGAGAATAGCGGAGGACTTAAACATTGCCTATGGATCCGTCCAAGACATTTTGGTTAATGATTTGGGTTTCCGTTGTGTAGCAGCAAAGTTGGTGCCAAAAGACCTCAATTCATGCAAAAAAGAGACCGTGTTGACGTCGCAAAATAGATGATTTGTGAGGCTGAGTCCGATCCCACATTCATCAAAAGGATCATTACTGGAGACGAGACGTGGGTTTATGAGTACGACACGCAATCCAGACTGCAGGCAAGCGAATGGCGTTCACCAAATGAGCTGAGACCATAAAAACGTCGTTTTCAGTCAAAAAAGAAGGCAATTCTCACGGTTTTCATGGATTACAACGGTGTAGTGCATCATGAATTTTTGCCAGAAGTATTATTTGGGCGTTATGAGACGTTTGCGTGAAGCAATTCGCCGAAGGAGACCAGAATTGTGGGCAGAAAACTCGTGGATTTTACACCATGATAACGCACCGTCGCACAGTGCCATCATTATTCGTAATTTTTTGACGAAAAATGCAACAAATACTCATACCATCCAACAGCCACCGAATTCACCAGATTTGGCTCCCTGTGACTTCTTTTTGTTCAAACGAGTTAAAAAAAAACCACTACGGGGAACGCGTTTCAGCAGCCGAGAGGAAGTAATGGAAAAATCGCAGGAAGCATTGATGGACATACCGAAAACAGAAGATAAAAAATATTTCGAGGATTGGATCAAGCGCTGGCATAAGTGTGTTGCAGTCGATGGAAATTACTTTGAAGGAGACAATATATATTTAGATGAATAAACTTGTATTTAGAATTTTCTGAATAAATTCCAGAAATTTTTTGATCAAGGTGGTATTTCAGAGGCACTTCCTCCTCAACATGCGGCAGCATGCAAGTATACTTTTGTAAATAAATCGATCCATATTTACATCTATTTTATGTATGGGAACAATCCCATATCCAGAGAAACATCTCCAAACCATAATGCTTCACAGTGCCCTTTAAGTATCGAGGATTCAATGTTTCATTGCGCCTCTTTACATTGGCGCGGGCAGGAAGATTGTCCGAAAGAGAGGGAACGCTTTTTATTGAAGTGGGAAGAAGAAGGGTTACTTGCACCGAAAATCCACTTCTAAAGTGGATTCTCGGGTGACCCATATCGTTTTTTTCCATATCGTTCTATTTCTGACACACTTTTTCATTTTGGTTTTGATCGTTGTTGCTCATCAACAACAAGTGTAAAAAAGAGGAAATGAGGTATGTTTCAGGCAAACTGCTCAAATTTGAAAATGAAAAATGCTCCGATTCAAGTGTTCCGCTTGTCAAAAAGTGTTTCAACACCATGAAAATGTGAACACGACGTTCATGATGAGGACTTTCATCCCCTCGCCAATGTAAACAGGCAGATTGATTGGCTCTCGCAAACGGAGAAAAACATCCGTTCAAATTGAACTTGGATTCGTCGGAAAATAGTACTGTTTTCCACTGCTCTTCTACCTTTAGCTCAAATAAATGGTTTCTTTGCGATCCTGAATGATGAAAGACCATCCTTAACAGCTCCTCGACGAAATATCCTGGTGCCAGCTTCTATACTAAGCTCGTTTTGTAATTCTCTAGATGACATTAAGTGATTACTCTTTATCGTTGTAATGATCACATTGTCTTCCGGGTATGTGGTAACTCTTGGCCTACCACCTCGATGAATCGTTTTGACGAAGTTATAAAATTTTATAAAACGGCTTATCACCGATTTCGGGATTAAATACTTTTTGAATAGTTCAGATGGTGAAATACCACTTTTATATTCGCCAATAATTTTTTCTTTAATCTCATCGGAGTACTTATTTCTGGCGACTTTAGATACAATTTAAGGGACACTTCTAAAGATCTTGCTGCAGCAGACTGATACACGCGAATGAGTCAATTATCATTTTTTTTTAATATTGACAAATCAGATATCGGTAGTTGTAGTCAAAGTAACGGTTTTTCTATTTCTCCCGTAACAAAAAATTAGGATGCAAATTGAGTTGCTTTTTTTTTGGCCAACACTGTATATACACATATGTATGTACATCATTAAAAAATTTGTATAGTAGTTGTTACAAACGGTAGTGACATGCTTTTTGATGTAAATTAAATTGTAGAACTCCCGGACTTTACAAATTTATTTGTATTGTATCCTTTGAAAATAAAAAAAAATAAATAAAAAATAAAATAAATTGTAGAATAGTAAACATAGTATAAAAAATAAAAGTTAAATCTAATCTAAATATCTATTGCGAGGCTTTCGTTTATATCGCATAAATTGCGTCTATTTTATATTCTGATTGACTACAATCGTATTCATGTTCCGAGGAGCCTTCAAGGGCTGACAGGAGGCTCTTGCGAATTGTCCGTCAAAGAACTTTCTATCAAATAAATAAAGAGGACGATAAATCCGGACGAGTTATTGTGCAATGGATGACCTCTATTCTATGTAGATTGCGACTGGTGTTCCAAGAGACCTTCTCGTGAGGTTTTTCCGTCAAATGATATCCGGTCAAAAAGACAAATAGCCCGATTTACCCTTTAGTGCCCTCCCTAAACAAATGCGTCAGCGTCGCATTTATGTCAGAATCGTCGCATGTCCATGCACTTTGTACGGAAGCCCCCGCAACACGCAACGTACTACCGCACACACCAAAATCAATTTTCTATTTTCAAATGCGTGACAAACTGACGTGGAATACAAGGAATACAAGTAAAGCAAGTAAAGTTGGGTACAATGAAGAAGAAAAACAGAGTTCTCCATGACATTCTATCATGAAAAGAGTGGGCACAACCACCTAGATACGAGGGCGGGTCAATAAGTCCGTGACTTTTGGATTAAAACACAGATTTTTTGATAAAAAAATAATTTTATTTTTCAACGTAGTCTCCCTTGAGCTCTATACACTTTGTCCAACGCTTCTCCAATTTTTTTATCCCTTCCAAAAAAAATGATTTGTCGAGGTCCTCAAAATAGGCCTTTGTTTGCGAGATGACTTCATCATTGGAGTCAAATCTTTTTCCACCAAGCCATTTCTTCAGGTTTGGGAACAAGAAGTAGTCGCTCGGAGCCAAATCTGGAGAATAGGGTGGATGAGGGAGCAATTCATAGCCAAATTCATGGATTTTTGCCATGGCAACTGCACATGTGTGCACCCTTGCATTGTCTTGGTGGAAAAGAACTTTTTTCTTGGCCAAATGAGGTCGTTTTTTTTTTCAAATCGTCATTGAATCGGTCCAATAAGTTGGCATAATATTCCCCATTGATTGTTCTTCCCTTTTGAAGGTAGTCAATGTGGATTATCCCGCGTGCATCCCAAAAAACAGTCGCCATAACTTTATTGGCTGACAAACCCACCTTGGCCTTCTTTGGCGCCGATTCACCCTTAGAAACCCACTGTTTTGACTGTTGTTTGTTCTCTGGTGTGTTGTGATGGATCCATGTTTCGTCCACGGTTACAAAACGGCGCAAAAACTCCTCCATATTGCGATTAAACAACGCCAAACCTTCCTGTGAAGTTGTTACACGATTGCGTTTGTGGTCGACTGTGAGCAAACGCGGCACCCATCTTGCGGAAAGCTTTCTCATGCCCAAGTGATCATTCAAAATTGAAACGACTGAGCCATGCGAGATCCCTACGGCTTCCACAATCTCTCGCACTTTCAATCTTCGGTCGGCCAACAACATATCGTGAATTTTTTCGATTGTTTCGGGTGTAGAGACCTCAACTGGGCGTCCAGGACGTTCGGCATCTTCAGTGCTTGTACGGCCACAACGAAATTCAGTAAACCACTTTTTTACCATTGAAATCGATGGTGCAGAGTCCCCATAGTATTTATCAAGCTTAGCCTTGGTCTCGGTAATGGTTTTTTTTCGCAAGAAATAATGCTTAATAAGCACACGAAATTCACTTTTTTCCATTTTCTCCTTAAATTAGTGAGTAGTCTGATAAAAATAGCTGTCAAACACAAACTAACTGACGCAGCAAGTTTAAATTTTGACAGGAGTCCTGTTGACAGGAGCACTTATTGACCCGCCCTCGCATCAATCACAAAATCACAAAATTTCTCATCATCGATTTTCAGTTTGAAATTTCCAACTTTTTATTGAGTTTACTCGTAATTATATTTTTTTCTTTTCCAACTTCACTTTCACAATTGTAAACAATAGCGTTGTTCAGTGAGAAAACAACAGAACAGAACAGCACAAATTTGTGAAAAATGTCAGATTAAGTTAGAACAGAAAAGTACGACCATTTATTAGCTGTCAAAAAATGAAATATTTCATATTTTTCAGTTATAGCGGTTCAAAATCAAAATGGTATAAAATCCACATTGTCCTCATTTAGATCAGCGCCAAACAATTGCTCGAAATTTTGCATGCAAAGATTATCATCTTAAAGAATAATGAAAATTAACATAAACCATGTTAAATTCCACAATAACAAATCGCTAGAATCAAATCAAATTCAACTACAGCTGTTTTTAACACTTCTCACAAATCTATTTTACCTCAAGTGTAAGTGCAGAAAATCCTGTTCCAATCTGCTTGGAACACAGTCATTGAACACAAAGCATATCAGTTTCGGACAGAAATTATTCTCATTGAGCACAAAAACTTGTATTGTACTTTTCTGTTCTGAATTACTTGGAATAACGTCATTGAACAAACCTAAATTAAACAAATGAATTGACAAATGAATTTGACAGATGTGAAAAACAAACTAAAAGACCGAGTGTTTCTGATTCTAACAATTGCCTTATGGACGAGCTTAGAACCCTAAAATATAACAAAATTCAGTGCTTCCGCATAGCGAGTATATTTAGTAGATCAGCGCACTAGAAAGTTTAAGCTTTGTTCAGTGAGGAAAAACTAGAACAGAACAGCACAGATATGTGAAAAACGTCAAATCAAATGAGAACAGAAAAGTACAGCACAGCTGATTTTAACACTTTTCACAATTGTGTTCTACTTCGAAAGTAGGTGCAAGATTTTCTGTTCCGAACAGATTGGAACAGCTTCACTGAACACAGAGCAGAACAGATTCGGACAGAAATTGTTCTCACTGAACAGGAAAGCTTGTACTTTTCTGTTCGGAACAGTCCGGAAGAGCCTCACTGAACGAAGCTTTACAGACACGTACGAAACTTATATAAAAATATGTAAACTTAACCTTACTAAAAGAAATTATATTTGTAACAAAATTGAATCATGTCATGATCAAAAAACAATAAAAAATTTAGTTTTAAAACAGGAAAAGCTGAAATTCGGCTTTGTGGTAAATTGGAAACTGGGAACTACGTCGTTGCTAATAAATTTAACAAATTTGATATCAGTGTATAATAATCCGCCAATCGTTAATTTACCTCAATCACGAAACGTCTTTAAATTTAGGGTGATTGAACTAAATGAGCTAAGAAAAATATGCAAAATGATGAATCGTAAAAATGCCTTAAATTTCAACATTAATATCGTTGTTGATTATTTCGATATAATCGGACCAATAATACTACAAACAATTCTTTTACTTGTGGTGAGTTTCCGAAAAACTTAAAGAGAATGACACAAAAGACTGTAATAAATTTAGACCCATTAATATGTTGTCATTGTTAGATAAATTTATTGAAAAGTGCGCGAGTTACGTTACACTCAATCAAGAATCATGCACTCTAAATTCTCTTTTATTTATATAAATTGTCAATATTTCACTTTTCGTTTATTCTAAATTTTCCCACGATGTAAATTGTTAGCATTGCATTTGTAGATGAAGAAAAAAATAATTAAAACTCAACTATTTGGAACACCCTGCTTCAGAGTACATTTCACACTTACAGTTCGCTAACGGTAACGATGTACAAAAAATCATGTTTGGACCATCTGATCAGGCGATCGACCAGAAAAAACCCCATAAATACTAGTGAGCATGTCTCTAACAGTCAGTCAAATAAAGATAACACTTGACGTTATAACAAATTGTTTTTCTTGTGAGTCCGCACCTTCCACCCACCACCTACAATATCAGAAGTGGGATTCGGTTAATAGTTCAACTGTACAGTTTAGTGTATGCCGAAGATTGATTCTGCTAAAAGTTTATTCCGCGTAGTGTAATTGAAAGTTTAATTATGTCTGAAAAGTGGATGGAATTTTTGGAGTCTTCGACTATGTGCAGACTCAAAAACATTCTCAGATCATTAAATTTTCGACGACCGGCACTACAGCGGAACTTAGAATCCGAGTGCAAGAAGCAGTTCAAGATTTTTCGGAGGAAGATTTTGACAGTTTAATGCAGGAGTTTTCTTCGGCTAACAAAGATCCTAGTGCTGATGATTCAATACCACCTACACATTATTTTACAAAATGTTTAATTTCAAATTGTCTACATACATATATATCCAATTACAATTATTTTCACACAGTCTATAGAAACGTAAGCAGAATTAATGTAAAAAAACCATAGAAAAAATAAATGTTTTTGCTTTTTGATCAAACCTCTGTAAGAACCAGTTGTTTTTTTTCCTGTCCGGGTACCTCCCAAACATAATTGGCGCAGTTGACGGAGTGTGAACGGTTTATCGATATTAAAACAGTTTAAGTTATCGACGGTTTATCGATATTAAAAAGTTAAACTATATCGACGGTTTATTGACATTAAAAATTGTAACTATATCGGCGGCTTACCGAAGTTATTGTCAACCAAACTAATATCAATACCAGACACAAGAGAACCAGAGCGGACTTTCAGGACAGGATAGGCAAGGAAAGGAAGAAAGAATAATGCAAATGTAAGTCTAGAAGTAGTAGTTCTTAAAATCCATAGAATTCCCAAAAAAGCCACTTAATTTAAGATCCCGGTTATTCGCAAATAAGTTATCTTATAATTCTTGTTTAAGTGATAGTAATTCTGAATCTGATTCGGGTTTAAATTCTATTAAAATGGCGCAAAATAGTGAACAAAGTGTTTCCTCCGCAAGTTTATCCGCTAACCCTGCTAGTGCACCGAATTTTGACGTTTTTCTCGCCTTACGAGTACCGGATGCAATTAAGGATTTGCCAAATTTCGATGGCAATCCATGTCTTTTGTTCGAATTCATAACGAACGTTGAAGAAATTTTATCGTTGATTCCTCAAATAGATGGCACTACTCATGGCAAAATTATACTTAGAGCCATACGAAATAAAATTACTGGTCCTGCCAACATAATACGGCACACCCCTTATCTGGAATGCAATAAGAACGAATCTAGTTTTTAATTACTCAGATAAGCGAAACGAAACGTCCCTTATTCGAGACCTCCACGGTCTATATCAAGGATCACAGTCGATCGAACAATTTTACAGCAAAATTATTGAAATCTTCGCCAATAATTGGAAGCCATGTGGCCGTCCATGAATAAAACAAAAACAGGACAGAGCCAATAGATTTAAGAGAAGACACAATTATATTTAGAAAAGAAAATAGAAGAAATAAACTTACACCTAGATTTAGCAAGCATTAAATTAGAACAAATAATTACTAAACAAAATAAAAAATTGCATAAAAGTAAAATTAAAAACAAACGTAAATTTCAGACTATTAATACTCACGACCATAACACTACTGACCAATGCTCAAAAACTAGAGCAATAACAATGGAATACTGACGATGAAACTTGGCAAAGCCAAAATTATTACAAATTTTGATAACTTAACTTAATAACGGGCTGAAAATTATTATTATTATTATTATTTTATTAGCATAACAATAAATTCTTAAGCTAATACAGAAATTGAAAAACAAAAAAAACAAAAAAAGGAGCACTAGCTACAGAGGCTTTCAGCTCTAAATGAATATGAATAAGTGAAAAACTATGTAATATGAAATATTATAAGTGATAGAAATTCTATAGATACTTTTTATATACTCGTAACTAAATTCTCATTCTGGAGGAAGTTGTAAACTTTTGTTATATTTTCATGGTTGATTGTATTAAGTAATAAGTAGACTGATTGATTTTCAAGCTCGGAATTTGTCCGAGCATATGTGCTATGTCGATTATGTTATTGCAGACTGGGCACTGTATTGGGCTGTTCTTCTTTAGGATGTGTTGATGCGTTTGAATAGTCTGGCCTAGGCGAAGACGGACGAAGTTGGAGTTCATTGCTTTAGAGGTGGATGTCGGGTAGATGGGAATGGAACGGCTAGTGTTGATTTTAGCGTAGTAATTTTGGTGACTTAGCCAATTTAAAAGTCGGTGCATCTTAATCTTTTGGGTGATCTGTTTTTGCAGATCATGCTTTGTAAGTATATCAAAGGTGAAAACAGGCGCATTATTTCAGGATTTTGCGGCCATATCAGCAAGTTCGTTACCTTGTATCCCCATGTGACTTGGAACCCACATAAAGCTTTATTTTATTGGGGTATTTTGTGAGGATATCCCTAATGTGGTTTATAAGTCCAGTGTTGTGGTTGGGGTTTAATGACGCTTTTAGCGTTGATAGGCTGTCGGTGCATATTATGGCTTTCCCCCTTAGTTTTGTCTTTATTTTTACTGCTTCGAATAAAGCAATTGCTTCTGCAGTGAAAATTGATGCGTTTTCTGGCAAAATTCCGGCTTTTAATAGAGATCCGTTTTCTGAGGTGACGGCAAAGGATGTGGTGTGTATTCCGTCTGTGAAAATAGGATTCCATTCTTTAGATTTAAGTTCACTAATTACTTCAAGAAAATGTGCCTTGTAAATACCGCTGTCTGTATTGCCTTTTTTATGTTCAGTCAGAGTCAGTAGAACCGAGGATTGTTTTATGCACCATGGTGGGTAAGATGGGGAGTAATGTTTCATTTGTTCGATGGGTAGATCAAATTCTCTTGCGCTGTATATTGTTCGAGCTATGGTTGATGGGAGACGCTTGATGGTTTTTGATCCGATAACGGCGGTAATGTCCTTGTCAATAATGGAATTGTATGAGAAGGAGAATTTCGCAAGAAGTTTGGTAAAACATTCTGCTTGTCTTTCTTCTAAAGTAGGAAGTCCCGCTTCTGCCATTATATTTTGTATTCTGGATGTTCGATATGCGTTGATACTTCTTAGGAGGTTAAGCGTTGTTTTGGGACATTTACCGTATATGAACAGTCCATAATCAATTTTACTTAAAACTAAAGCTCTGGTAATATTACAAAGAGAATTTATGTGTATGTTCAATCTTTTACAAGCTAAATACTTAACAATGTTGGCTCTCCCAGCTAGGCTCTTCTTAAGCTCTATACAATGTGGTTTCCAGTTGTATCTATTATTAAATTATTTACATTTTGAACGCTAACATTATTCCAGTGTCTTACATTTATCTAATGAAAGCTTGGCACCAGAGGCGGAGGTTCAATTTAATATTTCTGTTAGCAATTCAGATAGGATAGCTTTGGTTCTTTCTAGATCATTGAGCTTACACATGATGGAAAAATCATCTGCGTAGCTACAGTGATCTAGATGTCTGTATTTTCCCACTATTGTATTTATTTCTTCAAAAGCTATAATGAAAAGAACCACCGGCAAAGGGGATCCTTGAGGGATACCATTGTGCAGTGGAAAAGTTGAAGAGAAATGGTTGTTAACCTTAACCGAAAATTTTCTGTTAATAAGAAAAGATTTTACATAACCGAACATTTTTGGGCCGATGCCCCATGCTTTTAATTTGTTAATAATTAGATGAATACCGATTTTGTCGAAGGCCTTTTCGAAATCTAGTGATTGCAGAGTCACGTGATTTCGAGACAATAGTGCATTCGAGATATAAAAATCCACGTGTAATAAGGCATCGGCACAACCTCGATTGGGTTTGAAGGCCACTTGATTCTCGCTAATGAGTTTGTTGGAATCGATAAACAAGAGAAGGCGTTTAGCAACTATTTTTTCTAAAACTTTAGACAAACAGGAAATTAGCGAAATTGGTCGGTAGCCACAAACTGGCTTGTTAGGCTTGGGCAGGGGGATAATAGTAGCTGACTTCCAGCTTTGTGGAATTATGCCAGTCTCAAGAATTTTATTGTATAAGCGACAAAGCCTTAATTTTGTTGACGGTGGTAGGTTTTTTAGCATAGGGTAAGATATGCGGTCCCTGCTTGGCGTTTTGCCTTTCAATTTGGAGAGGCAACTGTCCAGTTCCAGATTCGTTATCGCAACTTCAATGTGCCTTGCTGATGGAATTAGGGTAGCTGAGGGGGGAGTATCATGAAGGCAATTGTTTTTCATGGTATTGAAGCTGATCGAAAAGTGTTCGTCTTTTGACTGATTTGACCAAGTGTGGGCAAAGAAATTGCTAATCTCTACTGCGCACGAAGAAGGGCCAGTTGGTGTTTCGATGCATTTAATGGAACGTGGAACGGAGTTCCCAGTTAGGCAGCGGATTTTGTGCCAAATTTTGGAGAGAGTGGAGTTTGGATCGATTGAGGAAGTGAACTCTTGTAGGCTTTTGGCTTTGCTAATTTTCATTTCTCTCCGGAATAGAACATTGGATTTTTTATAGGCTATTAGGTTGGTATTGGTGGGGTGTTTCTTAAAAAGTCTCCAAGTTCTCACTTTCTCGGAATTTAAAGTTTTTAATGTGGGATTCCACCACGGGACATAATGTTTGGTGCGGGAGGGAGCGGTTTGGGGTATAGAGATATTGGAGGCGGATCGTATGGCTTTTAGGATCACTGCGGCTTCTTTGTTTATATTGGACGATCGTGTATGTTTTAAAAGAAAATCAGTAACATAAATTTTAAACTTGTCCCAGTTGGCCTCATCAGTTTTAAATTTGGGGATTAGTTGCGCGTTTGGCTTAGCGGGGCCTATTGCAACGTTAGTAATAATTGGAAAGTGGTCACTGTTGTGAAGATCCTCAAGGATTCTCCAAGAAATTCGCGGATGAAGTTCTGGTGAGCAACAGGCCATGTTTGGGTCTATAACTTAGACGTGTGGTTTGCTAAGAGATGGCGTAACTTGTATTATTCCATTGTTATTATTCCACTGGAACATGCGTTGGAAAACTACTGTCATTGTACGTCATTTCAGTATATGTCATTATTTGAAGCGTAAACAACAATAATTTTTTTTCACTCAAATATGTCGAACTTTGTGCCTGAAAAAGTGTTTTTGCGGGGAGTTCTTCTTCATTGCTTTAATATGAAAAAAACTGCTGCCGAAAGTCATCGTATTTTGGTGGAAGTTTATGGTGAAAATGCTCTAGCTGAACGAATGTGCCAAAAGTGGTTTGCACGATTTAAAAGTAGTGATTTTGGCTAGGAAGACGATGAACGTCCTGGGCAGCCAAAAAAGTTTGAAGATGAAGAACTGGAAGCATTACTCTATGAAGATTGTTGCCAAACACAAGAAGTGCTCGCAGAATCTTTGGGTGTCACTCAAGCAGCCATTTCAAACCGTTTAAAAGCAGCTGGATATATTCAAAAGCAAAAAAATTGGGTTCCACATGAACTCAAGCCGAGAGACGTCGAAAGGCGGTTTTGCATGTCCGAAATACTGCTGGAACGCCACAAAAGGAAGTCATTTTTGTTTCGGATTGTTACTGGTGATGAAAAATGGATCCATCACGACAACCCCAAGGGCAAAAAATCATATGTGAAACCCGGCCAACCAGCCAAATCAACGGCAAAGCCGAATATCCATGGTGCGAAGGTAATGCTCTGTATTTGGTGGGATCAGATGGGTGTACTGTACTATGAGCTGCTAAAATCGGGTGAAACCATCAATGGACAACGCTACCGAACACAATTAATCCGTTTGAAGAGAGCAGTGGCCGAAAAACGCCCGGAATATGCGACCAGACACGAGGCAATAATTTTCCATCATGATAACGCTCGGCCCCACGTTGCTATTCCGGTTAAGAACTATTTAGAAAACAGTGGATGGGAAGTCTTACCCCACCCGCCTTCTAGCCCAGACCTTGCCTCTTCTGACTACCATTTGTTCCGGTCGATGCAGAACGCCCTCACTGAAATACGGTTCACATCAGAGCAGAATATCAAAAATTGACTTGATTCGTTCTTGGCTGCCAAGCCGGCGCAGTTCTTTTGGGATGGGATCCACAAATTGCCAGAAAGATGGGAAAAAGTCATAGCTTCAGATGGGCAATACTTTGAATAATGTACTATAGTACATGTTTCTTTTAAATAAATGTTCAAATTTTGAAAAAAAAAACGCAAAAAATAGTCAGAATACATATTTTTTACCTAATCCTTTTCATAAAAATTGTGTGTTCGATTCGAATTGAATCCTTTTTTAGTTCATATAGATTTATTGCAGGAAGTATTGAAGTATTTTGTTACAAAAAAGTAGTGGTCAGGCAAAATACGCGCATACCATATATGCGCTTATGATTCAAATGGGTTAAATATGAAAGGAAGTGGAGAGAGTTCAGCCGCTTCGTAAATATCAGTGAGCAGATGAGTAGCATGCCCTTCCAGGTTCTCTTTGCGCAGCTTTCGAATTGCACGGTAATTTGAAACGGAATATAGCCGACCGTGTTAAGATTTCGAAATATTTTGAAGTCCCTATGCATTTCTGCGCATGCATATCGCTTGAATCTTCGATATAGTGTCCCTCATTCTGATCGCACTTAGTGTCTCAGCTATGAGCGAAGGGCAATTACCAGACTTGCTCGAATCAGTCTTAATAGGAACATGCAGTCAATGTATACCACCTTGATCAAAAAGTTCCCGGGGGAAACCACCGTGTGGCGCTCCCATTGTTCCGATTTGAGCTCTGTTTTTTTTGTTAAGTTAATAAATCTGTTGACAATCCCTCTAAATCTTAGCGTCATAGCTTGACATTTGCAAAAGTTACGCAGCCAAGAGTACATCTATTTCTGTGTGTGTTAGAAATGGATTTAAATTTGCAACAACGAACTTGTATCAAATTTTGCGTAAAAAACGGATTTAATGGTGCGTGAACGTTGGAAATGTTGGAAAAGTTTTTCGGCAACGATTCTCTAAAGAAAATGGTAGTTTACCAGTGGCACGAGCGGTTCAAAAGTGGACGTGAGTCAATCGAATATGATGAACGCTGTGGCAGACCATCGACATCGAAAACCGACGAAAACATTGATGAAGTAAAAGAAATGTTGGTCAATAACCGCAAATTAACCATCAGAGAAATAGCGGAGGACTTGAACATTGCCTATGGATCCATCCAAGACATTTTGGTTAATGATTTGGGTTTCCGTCGGGCGTCGTGTAGCAGCAAAGTTGGTGCCAAAAGACCTCAATTTCATGTAAAAAAGAGACCGTATTGACGTCGCAAAAGAGATGATTTGCGAGGCTGAATCCGATCCCAGATTCGTTCAAAAGGAGACAAGACGTGGGTTATGAGTACAGACATCAGGCGAGTGAATGGCATTCACCAAATGAGTCGAGACCAAAAAAACCACGTCGTTTTCAGTCAAAAAAGAAGGCAATGCTCACGGTTTTCATGGATTACAACGGTGTAGTGCATCATGAATTTTTGCCAGAAGACCAGACAGTAAACAAAGAGTATTACGGCGTTATGAGACGTTAGCGTGAAGCAATTCGCCGAAGGAGACCAGAATTGTGGGCAGAAAACTCGTGGATTTTGCACCATGATAACGCATCGTCGCACAGTGCCATCATTATTCGTAATTTTTTGACGAAAAATGCAGCAAATACTCGTACCATCCAACAGCCACCGAATTCACCTGATTAGGCTCCCTGTGACTTCTTTCTGTTCAATCGAGTTAAAAAAAACCACTACGGGGAACGCGTTTCAGCAGCCGAGCGGAAGTAATGGAAAAATCGCAGGAAGCACTGATGGACATACCGAAAACCGGATATAAAAAATGTTTCGATGATTGGATCAAGCGCTGACATAAGTGTGTTGCAGTGGATGGGGATTACTTTGAAGTAGACAACATAGATATAGATGAATAAACGTGTATTTCTAATTTTTTTAATAAATTCTGTTTGATCAAGGTGGATTAATAAACAAATCATCCTTATTTTAATTTTTGTTGGATACGATCTTTTTAATGGGTAACAATGAACAGATTAATCGCCTTCAAACGATGCAAAATAAACTCATGCATACTATAGGCTCTATACACCAACATGGATACTAGCTTGCCTAAAATGGTTAAACACAAAACAACGTATCATTTTCAACGTATTAATGTTCATGTTTAAAATGAAGTACAACTTATTGCCAGAATAGTTTATCAGATCATATGCCATTGGAAGTAAAATTTTAAGTGTCAATTGGCAGGAATAGGACTAACACAAACGACCTCAGCTCCAGAAATTATTCTGGAATGAAAAAATGTCAAACTCTTACCAAACTAATTTAAACTTCGAACTCATTCCACTGTACTCAATCCCACCAATTCCATGTATTGATTAATTAACAGGCATCATCAAATCCAACACAATTTGGAGGCAAGAATGGAAAAAGTAAACAAAAGTGGTTCGACAAGGACTGCATGAAGGCAAAAACAGGTCGTTTGATTTTCTTAAATTACTACGAAGACACAATACTTATATTTTTAAAAGACTATCTGCCGACGCAAATAAAGAATTTAAAATTATCTGTGGTTTAAAAAGATCAGCGTACAAACAACAAAATATCTCCAAAATAAATAGTTCCCGATCTTCATCGGATCTAGTCTAGGAACAAGCGACTTACACATACATTATTGATGAGCATCCAAATGCACCATTCCAAATACTTCAAGTCATCAAAAACGCAAAATATAACAAAGTCCCAGGAGCGGATGGAGTGCCTTTTGAATTTTACAAAAACCATTCTATCGAATTCGCACAAGCGCGTAAGAACGAGTTTAATCGACAATTTTTTAGAAAATCGATAATATTTCCGCTTCAAAAAAAAAGGAGATTATACAAACCCAGTAAAGTATAGAGGGATATCCTTCTAAACACCGCTTTCAAAATTATTTACCGACAAACTCTTAGAAGGTTAACGAAATAAATTCAGAATAAAAGCCACTTGCACGAATTCCAAGCTGGCTTTAGAGAGAATTACTCGACGGTTGACCAAATTTTCACCCTGCTAAACTTTGCGCAAATTAACGAGCAAAAATATTTAAACAATTGTATGCCATGTTTGTAGACTTTAAATCATCTTTTGTTTCAATTCCTCGCGAGGCCCTTTTTTACAAGTTATCTATAGTATGTAGAATGGGTATAAGTAGTAAATAGGTTAATATCATAAAAGCTCTGTATATGACCAACAAAGCTGCAGTATGGGATGAACACTTTTTGTCTGATGGCGATGGGTGTGAAGCAAGGTTGTATTTTGAGCACGTTACTATTTATTTTGTTTATCAACGACACAACAGACGATATTGCGGGTGATGTGACAGTTAACCATACAGCAATACCAGATCTAACGTATGCCGACGATATTGTTAACAGCATGCAGCTTAAAATCAAACGGGCTGGAAACCTCGAATTTAAGGGTAAATCTCGTAAAGGCGAAAATTCTGGTGTTTCGAAATGGAGAAGGCGATATCTTGTTTGAGTCTTTAGATATCCAATTTCTGCAGTAAATGCCTAATTAACATAACGTTTTACTATTTTTTTCTTATGGTCAATGAGTTTGCAGAAAAACTCACAGATTTTATGATACTTGGAAAAACCATCTCATTTATGGGGAATGCTGGTGTAATGCTAGTGCTGCAGCCGGACTTTATCATGAGAGAGAGATGCTCAGCGTCATCAGTATCATCGAATGCTTGTAAATGTGCACCGGTCATTCCCAGAGGGTCGCTTTCCAAATTGAATGGTTAGTGAGGGAAGACCCGTCATGCCCTACGAGGACGAGTACGTGCAATTGAAGAAAGCATAGGAGTCCCCAAAAGTACAGCACACCGAATTCTAAGGAAAAACTAGCTTCATCCGTACCATGTACAACGAGTCCAAAGTCTGCTACCCCGAGATTATCCAGACAGAGTGCAATTTTGTCAAACGATGTTGCAGAGGTTCAGAGAAGATCCGAGATTCTTCGAAAAAAATTCTATGGTCGGACGAATCAACTTTTTAAAGGGACAGTTACACGAACCTCCACAATTTGCACGAGTAGCACGTGGAAAATCCACATTTGATGCGGGAAGATAGATCACAGTACCGTTTTAAAGTAAACATGTTAGTACACGGGAATTTTGAATGGTAGAATTATTGTCCCATTCGAGCTGCCGCGGAATTTGAATGAATTTATTGGAAGAAGTGCCACTAAATATTGCTAGCTAGCGCATTGTGCTCGCACAGTACGAGAGTTCCTCGATTGGGAATACTCCAACAGGTGGATAGGGCGGTCTGGTAAAATTACGTGGCCAGATCGTTCACCTGATTTAAGTCCACTCGATTTTTTTTTTACTGGGGAGCAGTAAAAGAAAAAGTTTATTCTAAGCCGATAGAAAATTTAAATGAGGTGCGCCAAAAAAAATGCAGAAGCCGTTGAAGACATCAACTCCAGAAGATATGCCCGTCTTATTACCAGATCATTTGTAAGAAGATGTAGAGCTTGCATAGCCTCTGAAGACGAACAGTTTGAACATTTGTTGTAAGACACACGATCGGTAGATGGCGTTTAGTCGCGCAACAAACAACAATTGTGTAAAGCGATCCTGAGAGTATACACCAAGAAAACGTAGTGTTCTGCGTGCTCTGTGACGGGAAAAAAATTAAATGAAATGACAAGTGTGGCATCTCTATCTGTTTCACTCACACTAGTCAAAATGGCGTGTTTATCCGTCTCAATCACGCCGTCACTGTCTGTCTCGCACACACTTGGTACTCATTTCAACTTTTTAAAAAGAATTAACTATGAATCGGATTTCTTTAACAAAATATTTTGTTTTTGTAGTCAATTAAGCGTTAGTCTAGTAAATGTCACACCATTTTGGAATCTAGACTAAATACGCCATCTTTTAAAGTTACTTGCCAAAATGGCACAGTATATTTTTTTGTCAGTACTGCCACCTAACTTGTGATTAATGATTTTCAGATACATGGATGGACAAAAAAAACAATATTTTAGTTAAAACCGATAGAGTTATGTTTCAATTTTGGACCATAGTTTACAGAACAGTTACTCAGGGTTACGTTGCAAAAAAAATCGAAGAAAAGCAAAGATTTGCGGTCACAGTACTTGAAAGATCGTCACAGGGTGTCAGATTTATCGATTTTTTTGAGTGCAAATAATTTTAAAAGTACATGACTTAGATTTTTTTTTATAATTTTGTGATAACCGACACAACTTGACCTATCACCGTTTCTGGATTGACATTGATTTTTGGGACACCCTGTATGTTATAAATTTCCACTCACTTGACATTTCCTACAATTTTTCACACGGTGCAAAAACAAGTCACAAAACTCTCTACGATGACTAATTTTATTTATTTAAACTGGCAACACCGTTTCTACAGATTGTCAATTTGACAGCTGGAAGTTGATTTGTGGTTAGTGTGTACGTTTTGCCATTTTACGATGAATAGATTAACGCCAGAACAACACGTGCAAATTGTACAAACTTATTTTGAAAAACATGGTTCGGTTCGCCAAACTTATCATGCGCTACGTCCATTTTACGGTCGACGTAATTGTCCATCTGAGCAAGTTATTCGGAGCACGGTGAATCGTTTTCGCACCACGTACACTCTAGTGGATAATACGCATACCCAAAGACGGCAAACAGTGCGAACAGAAGAAGTTATTGCCGTTGTGGAATGCAATACTGAGGAGAACCCGAATGAGTCGATTCGCCATCGTGCACAGCAATTGGAGTTATGCCCATCCACTTTGTGGAAGATCTTACGGAAAGATCTTGGCTTAAAAGCTTAAACCGAGTGATAATTTTACGAGTCGCATGTTCGGTGAATGGGCCGAAAACATAATTCAGATTGATTCTCATTTTCAACGCAAAATTTTGTTCTCCGATGAGGCCCATTTTTGGTTAAATTGATATGTAAACAAGGAAAATTGCCGAATTTGGAGTGGAAAAAGCCCAGGAGCATTTGTCGAGATGCCCTTACAACCATTAAAACTCACTGTTTGGTGTGCTTTATGGGCTGGTGGAATCTTCGACCCATATTTCTTTAAGGACGATACCAGCCAGAATGTTACTGTCAATAGAGATCGCTATAGAAACATGATTTCTGACTTCTTCGTTCCTCAGTTGAATGGCATTGACATGACAGAGCTTTTGGTGCAAAAAAGTTTTTTTCCGGTCTAAAAATGAGTGAAAAAAATACAGTGTTGACGATTAAACAAAAAATGGAAATAATAGTTTATAATTGCTAAACAAAGGATATTCTTTGAATAATCTAGCAAAAATGTTCGATGTCAATAAATCTACAATATCACGACTAAGTAAAAACAAAGCAAAATTAAAAACCTTTCTCATGAACATCGGTCTGGTCCTGGCAAAAGAAAAACTTTAAAGGAATCGGAGTAGCCTCAAATGGAAAAAGTTCTATTCAAGTGATTTGCTCAACAAAGATCGCGGAATATACCTATAACGTCTGATCTTTTAGGAGAAAAGGCAAGGCAATTGCACACGCAAATTCACTAGAAACCGGGTAATTTCCTTGCGGGTAGCGGCTGGATAACTAAATGTCGAAAGAGACACGCAAATTGTCAAGCAAAGTAGAGTTGGTGGATCCTTTTATAAAAGCATTTCAGCAAAAAATTAAAGATCCGGATCTGCAACCATCACAGATCTATGTATAATGTAGATGAATCTGGATTATTTTGGAAGCTTCTATCGGAGAAAACTATTGTACAACCGAAAGAAAAATCAGTCCGGGGCCAAGTCTAGCAAGGAAACATTGACCTGCAAATGCAAATGGCACGCACATGGCAACACTATTTGTCATAGGAAAAGCATAGAATCCAAGAGCCTTAAGAAGCTTTGCGGAGCCAGTTGTATATAAGGCAATAAATCTGCACGGATGACCCTTACTTCGTTTGCGGTTTGGTCTCGCAAGACATTTGTTCCTGAGGTCAGTTTATGCGTGATTTTTTTATATAAAACAGCTGAAAAGTGAAGATTTAACTTTATTTAAGAGAGAGAACATGAGAACATTTCTCAAATCAGAAGGCTATCCACCAAAGGCACTCCTTTTGATTGATAATGCGCCCTGTCATCCTAAAGATGACGAATTGTCGAGCTCAGATGACTTAATTACAATAATGTACTTTCCTCCGAATTGTACGGCAGTTATCCAACCAATGGACCAGAACACGATCAGATTGCCTAAACTCTTCTATAAAAAGGCTTTCTTGAGTCACATCCTATCATCAGGTCTTCATTTGTGTGAAGCTATAAAAACTATGACTGTGAAGCATGTGATTTGCTTTTTGGCGTCGGTTTGGAATAGAGTTGACAAATCGAAATTGAAAAGTGTTTCACGAAACTTTTTACAAAGGATTCAGAATGGGAAGACGATGACGATATTGAATGTTCAGAATCAATTTCAAGTAATGAGATTGAAAATTGGATAATTCAGGACTGCATTTCTGAGATCGTGGAAGAGATTGAAGCAGAACCAATAGAAGAAATTACTTCTTTACCAACGATGAACATCAAAGCAGATGATGTAATAATGTGTTTAACACTTGTTTGAACTGGGCAGAACAGCATAAAATTCCACTTGCTGATGTGATGACTCTTCAAAGACTTCGTGGATTAGCAACCTTAATATATAAAAGAGAGTGACG
The DNA here is from genome assembly GCA_963966105.1 of Volucella zonaria. Classification (NCBI taxonomy): domain Eukaryota; kingdom Metazoa; phylum Arthropoda; class Insecta; order Diptera; family Syrphidae; genus Volucella; species Volucella zonaria. The sequence continues at coordinate 186,642,883 of OZ014530.1, read as the reverse complement.
TTAGTTACTACGCTTACAACTCAAGAACACCTGGACCGATTTCGATGATTCGCACCAATTCGGACTGGTCTCCGGCCAAACAAGAAGAAAATTCATTTTCGCATACATTTTGTATTAGAGCGATTTTACGACGCCATCTTCACGACAGATGACGTTTATGTTTACGTTACGTTGTGACAATTTTTTTTTTTTTTTGTCGGTTTTTTGCGACAATTGTTTTTGCACCAAATTTGTGTGACAACTGTTTATTGCCAGTAGACGGCATTGTGTTCATCAACTTTCGACAGCTGATTCATTTGCACAATCTTTCCATCGCATACTATTGTGCTGTGCAGACGTGTGTTGCGATTTATCAGCATTTTTTCAAGTTTTATCAAATTTTTATCAGCTTTCGACAGTTTTTGCAATTGAATTTGATTTAATATGTATATTGTTTTGAAACGATTGTTTGTGAAAATTACCAGCGAAAAGTGAATTCATTGAGGTGAGTTCAGTTTGATGAAATGCACATTGTGAATGGTTATGTTCTTTGTGATTGCGTGCGCATCGACAATCAATCCAAACGTTAATTTCGAACTGTGCAATTAATTTTTAGCTGGATTACTTTGAAAATCAATTCGAATTTGCTGTTCATTTCATTCTGATTGATCATTTTGGTGTGGAGTTCTATTTTCAAAAGGTAAGTTGCCAACGAAGATGTTTATTTTGTGGTAGTAGGTTATGACATTTGTGCACATGTATGTATCGATAATTCCTTAATTGCTTTTGTGACATTCATTTCTCAGTGTTATTCACAATTCCGCGAGCCAGAAGATCTAATCTTTCGCATCGAACTCGTAATGCAAGTAGAGTTCGGAATATCGCCAATCAATTGAATGCGGATGAAGAAATCGCACGAAGACAGCGCCGTATTAGTATGGCCCGACTTCGTGCTTCACAAACGCAAGAAGAAAGACAGGCGACAAATGAAACGGCTCAGTTAACAATGAGAAATCGTCGAGCAAATCAAACAACTCAACAACATGAAAATCGAAATCAACGCGTAAGAAGAAGTGCTTCAAGGGTTGGTTTGAATCGAGTAGCGTTTCATTACGATTGCTCAATTGACTACAGCTCACATCCTTCCGTTCAAATTGGCCGAATGGAGGTTGTGTGCATCCATTGCGGTGCATTGAAGTTAGCTGGAGAAACGCCTGGATTATACTGTCTCAGTGGCAAGGTTAAATTACCACCATTGCCCTTGCCACCAGAGACATTGCATTCTTTGTGGTGAAACACCAGAATCACTTCATTTTCTACATATCTAACATTCAAAAATATAACGGATGCTTTCAAATGACTTCATTTGGAGCAGATATTATTGATGAACGCAGATTCCATCCGACATTTAAGGTAATAAAAGATTAAAGAAATTAAGAATAAATAAATTAAAGAAAATCATTGATTCTAATTTCGTCATCGACTCTACAGATCCAAGGCCAAATTCACCATCGAATTAGATCATTGCTACCGCTTGAAGACGCACAACATAAATTCCTCCAAATCTACTTCATAGGCAATGTGGAAAATCAACTTGATCAGCGCTAAACAATCAATGCGGCAATGAGAAGAGGAATTCTTCGAGATCTGCAGCAGCTACTTCATGAACATCATGCATTGGTTCGGTTATTCAAAACTGCGTTGGATCGCATGCCAAGTGATGACTATAAAGTCCTGATCAGAGCGGATAAACGACCTGCTGGAACGTACGAACGCCAATTTAACGCTCCAACAATAGATGAGGTTGTAGTTGCGATTGTTGGCGAAAATCTGGAATCACGCGATATTGTGCTCACACGTCGGGACTCTGGGCAATTGCAACGAATATCCGAAACACATCGTTCATACGATGCATTGCAATACCCACTGATGTTTTGGCAAGGAGACGATGGATATTATATCAACATCAAGATGATAAATCCATTGACCGGTGAGTATCGATACCATAATAATATTCATTTCAATATGACACTAATGTCACTGATATCATTTTAGGTGAGGAAACCATGATTCGCGAAAATGTCGATAACTATTTGCTTCGATTTCTTCAGCAATTTTGCGTCAATATGTATGCTAAAATAGAAGCGGAGCGCCTGCTTTTTATCAGGTTAAATCAAACCAAACATTCATTTACGCGATGCAATTTGCACCGAAGGAAATGCAGCTGATATTGGTCGATTGACCATTTTACCGGCGACGTTCGTTGGCAGCCCACGTCATATGCATGAATATGCGCAAGATGCAATGACATATGTACGTCATTACGGCCGTCCAGACCTATTCATCACCTTCACGTGCAATCCAAAGTGGATAGAAATTATTCAACTGCTGCTTCCTGGCCAAACATCAAGTGATCGGCACAATATCACCGCATGCGTATTCAGGCAAAAAATCCGGTCGATGATGTTAAGCATCGTGTCCTTAGGGATACTCCATTGAATGGCAAAAAAGAGGCTTGCCGCATGCGCACTTTCTCATTTGTTTAGTCGAAAGAATGCAACCAGACCAAATTGATCACATCATATGTGCCGAGATTCCTGATCCCGAAACCAATCCAGACCTGCATGATGTCGTAATTACAAACATGATTCCTGGATCGTGTGGCGCCATTTACCCACAATCACCGTGCATGGTCGACGGCAAGTGTTCCAAGCGTTATCCACGAAATTTGGCCGATGTGACCATCACTGGCAACGATGGTTATCCACTGTATCGGCGTCGATCATCTGATGATGGCTGTAGAACAATCACAGTCAAAGTGAAAGGAAATGATTTCGTGGTCGACAAATCTTGGGTTGTTCCGTATTCGCCATTTCTTGCCGAAACACTCAAGGCGCATTGTAACGAGGCGTGTTGCAATTCAGTGAAGTCCATCAAGTACATCTGCAAATATGTCACGTAAGGCAGTGACATGACGGCTTTTGGTCTTCAAGCTCCTGACCTCAATGATGAAATCACGCGCTATCAAGTTGATATCGATACGTAAGCTTCAAAGAGGCGATTTGGCGTATACTCTCATTTCCCATTCACGAACGCTATTCGACTGTTACACATTTGGCAGTGCATCTGGAGAACGGTCAACGAGTTTATTTCACTGCAGATGCCACGTTATTACACTTGGAATGCTTCATCGAAGAAATTTCAACGTCGAAAGCAAGGCGATCTGGTCATCCAGATGTGTGTTCTACTTAAGCTCATCCGAAGAATGATGAATGCTTTTACTTGCGACTATTGCTGGTGAATGTTCGCGGGCCAACATCATTTGAATCACTTCGAACTGCCTATGTAGTGTTGCCAACATTTCGTGCTGCATAGCAGGAGCTCAACTTGCTTGAAAACGATACGCATTGGGACACGACAATCGCTGAAGCAACTGTTTCCGCATCTCCAAGTCAGATACGCACATTATTCATTATATCCACATGTTTTCCATCGAATCCACGTGAATTGTGGCACAAGTACAAGGATGACATGTCAGAAGACATTTTGCATCGAGTTCGTGTCCATTCTGAGAATCCCCATCTCGAGATGAATGAAGAGAGGCACAACCAAATGCATTAAGCCAATTGGTTCAAACGAATGTGCCTTTCTTGAATCCCCAACAAAAAGAAGTGTACGTTATGGTGATGTTTTTCCTTGATGCGCCTGGTGGCACTGGCAAGACATTCCTCATATCATTGATTTTGGCTACAGTTCGTGCAAGATCAGAAATTGCTGTAGCAGTTGCTTCTTCTGGAATAGCGTCTACGCTGCTGGAAGGTTGCCGAACCGCTCATTCGGCATTGAAATTGCCATTAAACCTTCAAACGGTTGAAGAACCAACATGTAACATAGCGAAACATTTAGCAATGGCCCAAGTTTTGGTAGCAAGCAAAATCATTATCTGGGACGAATGCACAATGTCGCATAAACGTGCGTTAGGAGCTCTGAATCGCACTATGAAAAATCTGCGTAATGACGCAAGACGTTTTGGAGGTGCATTGATTTTACTCTTAGGCGATTTCCGGCAAACACTACCAGTAATACCACGATCGACCGCTGCCGATGAGATCAATGCGTGCCTCAAATCATTGACATTGTGGCGTTATGTGAAGAAACTTCGACTGACGACAAACATGCGAGTTGCATTGCTAAAAGATCCATCTGCCGAAGTGTTCTCCAATCAACTGTCTACACATCGAATGGATTGATTTCGTTCCCGCCGAATTTTTGCAATTTCGTCTCAACGAAAGAGGAGCTCATCAACAAAGTGTTTCCGATCATCATTGTTAACTACAAAAACTACGATTGGTTGAGTGAAAGAGCAATTTTAGCAGCAAAGAACAAAGGATGTGAATCACTTAAATTGCACAGTTCAAAATCAAATCGTTGGTTCCCTGCATTCCTTCAAATCTATCAAACGAAGACGAAGCAACCAACTATCCAACTGGGTTTTTGAATTCATTGGATGGAGATCATGCTTCGCAATCTCAATCAACCAAAATTATGCAACGGAACGCGTTTAACGTTCACAAAACTCATGAGCAATGTAATTCACGCGAGAGTACTAAAAGGAAAGTTCAAAGGTGAGGAAGCTCTCATTCCGAGAATTCTAATGATCCCAACCGATATGCCATTCGAGTTTAAGCGAATCCAATTTCCAAATCGTCTCGCATTCGCCATGACAATCAATAAATCACAAGACCAATCATTGAGTGTTTGTGGCCTGAATCTGGAAAATGAATGTTTTCCACACGGTCAACTGTATGTCGCATGTTCCCGTGTCGGAAAACCATCCGCTTTGATCGTCTTAGCACCTGACAATAAAACGAAAAATATCGTTTATCACAGAGTGCTTCAATGAGGGGTAATACAATTCAAAATCGACCCGACCGCAACCCATCCAGCAAATTTTTCAACACAAAGCATCAATTGCAATGGACAATTGACCACAGATTTTCTGCAATCTGAAATGACGCAGGGAAACGCCTGCAGGGTCAGCTAGTACGAGGGCGGGTCAATAAGTCCGTGACTTTTGGATTAAAACTGATTTTTTGATAAAAAAATAATTTTATTTTTCAACGTAGTCTTCCTTGAGCTCTATACACTTTGTCCAACGCTTCTCCAATTTTTTTATCCCTTCCAAAAAAAATGATTTGTCGAGGTCCTCAAAATGACGAGATGACTTCATCATTGGAGTCAAATCTTTTTCCACCAAGCCATTTCTTCAGGTTTGGGAACAAGAAGTAGTCGCTCGGAGCCAAATCTGGAGAATAGGGTGGATGAGGGAGCAATTCATAGCCCAATTCATGGATTTTTGCCATGGCAACTGCACATGTGTGCACCCTTGCATTGTCTTGGTGGAAAAGAACTTTTTTCTTGGCCAAATGAGGTCGTTTTTTTTTCAAATCGTCATTGAATCGGTCCAATAAGTTGGCATAATATTCCCCATTGATTGTTCTTCCCTTTTGAAGGTAGTCAATGTGGATTATCCCGCGTGCATCCCAAAAAACAGTCGCCATAACTTTATTGGCTGACAAACTCACCTTGGCCTTCTTTGGCGTCGATTCACCCTTAGAAACCCACTGTTTTGACTGTTGTTTGTTGTGATGGATCCATATTTCGTCCACGGTTACAAAACGGCGCAAAAACTCCTCCATATTGCGATTAAACAACGCCAAACCTTCCTGTGAAGTTGTTACACGATTGCGTTTGTGGTCGACCGTGAGCAAACGCGGCACCCATCTTGCGGAAAGCTTTCTCATGCCCAAGTGATCATTCAAAATTGAAACCACTGAGCCATGCGAGATCCCTACGGCTTCCACAATCTCTCGCACTTTCAATCTTCGGTCGGCCAACACCATATCGTGAATTTTTTCGATTGTTTCGGGTGTAGAGACCTCAACTGGGCGTCCAGGAGGTTCGGCATCTTCAGTGCTTGTACGGCCACAACGAAATTCAGTAAACCACTTTTTTACCATTGAAATCGATGGTGCAGTATTTATCAAGCTTAGCCTTGGTCTCGGTAATGGTTTTTTTTCGCAAGAAATAATGCTTAATAAGCACACGAAATTCACTTTTTTCCATTTTCTCCTCAAATTAGTGAGTAGTCTGATAAAAATAGCTGTCAAACACAAACTAACTGACGCAGCAAGTTTAAATTTTGACAGGAGTCAACTGACAAATGCCTGTTGACAGGAGCAGTGTTGCTGTTTCAGTAAAGAGGTCAGAAATTCAAAAATGCACAGAATTATTGACCCGCCCTCGTATCTCATAAATTAAAATGCACAAAACATTAAAAAAGTTTGATTGAAATGACATGTTAACTTCTAACTTTTCACCTCCATATGCAACATATGGAACATGTATTTTAAACCTAATTTGTATCTATGCATTAGATTGAATAAAAGCCTTTAAGTTTTGTATGTTTCCTAGTTCCTAGTCTGATTTGCAAAATTTTTTTTTATTTACTCGTTTTTAATAAAGAGGAACAAATAACGACCACTCTAAGTCACATTGGAAGGCATCATATACAAAAGAAAACCAATAAACGGTATAGGCATGAGATTTTTTACCATATGGTAGATATGACAGTGATAAGTGCTTGGATTTTGTGTGGTTAGATCTCTAAACTCGAGACACAGAAGATCTTTAGAGTTGAATTGGCAGGAATATTATGCCGCGAAGGTGCAATGACTACCGCAAAGCTGGGTAAGCCTTTATCAGATATCCATGATATCCAAAAAGAAAAAAAAATTCTTTTAGACGAAGGTTTGTTTGGATTGCTCTTAATGAAGATTTTGTAAAATTTAACACAGTCCACAATCCGTCGATTTAAATTTGTTGGCCTATTGCTGGCTCTAACGAACAACTTAATTGGAAATGGAGAAATAGGAGTACTTATGAATGTTAGTAAGAAAAGTAATTTCGTAAAAAAACAATACTACAGTGTATAAGTTTGTCTACTCCTGACATCATTCTGTGGGCAGTAGTAAATCTCAATGGCAGTGCTACAACAGTTCAACAACATTGACTGCTCCAAAACAACGTCATTATCTCACATCATTTCGAAACTAATCTCTGCAAATTACTAAAGTTACGAACTTATAAAGCAGCAACTCGACCGCCTCCCTAGGACAAAATGACCCTATCTTAACTTATTAATCAATAAAAATGCACATCCTTGTTGGTTTCTGTTTTTCGAATACGCAACCTTGCCAACTGTCTCAGATATACGAGTATAACCACAACAACTAACATACTACAAATAAAAATGAAAAGAAGATAAAAAGCCTAACCCAATTGGCAACACCAGAATACAACAATAAAATGGTACCAGGAGAGGGCTAGTATAGAGGTGCTTCTGCAAACAGCGCAACATTACATATAAAAAAGAAATTATCAGCAAAAACATGAACATCGAACAATAAGAGAGAAAAATGAAAAAATAAAAAACAAAAAACAATCAACCACCTCCTCCTAGGGGCAAAGAATATGATTTCGGGCCTGCGCATCAGGAGACCCTTCCGCATCATGTCCATGGCTGCGTGTTCACTAAAAATTATGAATAGGCACTCGCATAATGATTTTTTTCCCCGAGTCCTGATATTCATTTCAAGTTTTTTTTTTTTTGTTTTTTAATTTCTGCCACCGGGCTGTAGTGCTAATTGGTTTATGACCACAAAGAGCCATTTCAGATTCCAGCAGGTGAATGGGAATACATATTTAAGATTTCCAAGAGTTGGACTCGATTTGCAAGTGGTAGCCACCACCACCGTTTGGCAATTATGCAAGGACGCGTCGTCACGTTAGTTAGTGGTTCTCTCCTCATTCTCGAAAGATATGATACGGAGAGTAGTGTAGTAGCTGGAGAGTAGGCGCGCAGCATTGGAACGCAAACTAGACAACCAACACACTGCAGAAGAACTACAAGAGAAGAGATACGAAAAATCGAATCGAATAATTAATTATTAGCAATCGGTGAATTCCTAATCCAATACTAGATTCGGTTTCAACGACATGGATCGATGTTGATACAAGTTGAGTCTGTTCAAGATTTGCTTCATCATCACTATCGTCATCTGAGTATCTGTCGTGAGTTATTTGGAAAAATTCAAGCTGAATACCGTCCGCTTGTTTTTCTTTTTGTATCTTCTCTTGAGAAGCTAAAATGCGTGGTGGATACATCCACTTGGTGGTATCCACCCTTCATTTATATGTATGACGTCATGAATTATTTTACTTTTTTTTCTAATCCTTTACCACCGGGAAGACAATTTGCAAATTTCGCTGGGAAAGAAAATATAAAAACTAAAAGAAAAGTGTTTTACTTACCTGGCTGGTTTTTGCTGTTAGGCTTTGTGTGCAGCGAAAGTAAGTCGGTGGCTTAAATCCCCTGAAGAGCAGGCTCTGGTTAATTGATTTTATGCAGCAGGAATGTATTCCTCTGCACTTGGATGGTCGATGGGTGTTGGTTGATTGATTTGTATTCTTTTTTTTTTTCCTTTTTCACTTTTTGCCTATTTCACACTATTGCACTGAAAATTTGCAAGAAATTTTCTTCCACAGATTTGGATTTAGAGGGGAGGAAATTCGATTGATTCCTTTCGGATTCTTTATATTTTCTTTGGGATTTTTGTATTTTTTTTCACTCCAGTAACAGTGATTTGATTTGACACAGGAAGAGACAGAAGAAATGAAATTAAATTGTAATACAGAAAAAAACTCCGGACACCTTGAATGTCTCAAGTTCAAAAGAGAACTGTCAAAATGTGGGAAAATTTTTTGTTAGAAAGTTCATGAAAGAAGAAACGAAGTGAGCTTTCTTGTATGGTTTGTTGAAAAGTTCAGCATGTGGGCTATGGTTTTTTTTATTATCGATTGTTGATGAAACGGGACGATGAGTGCTTTGTATATGGAATGTATTTGAAAATATTTTTTTGTTTATTGTTTTTCCACCATTTTTATCTTTTTTTTCCCCAATTTTCTTTTCAATTTTGGTGTTGAAACTCTCTGAATATATTATCAAAGTTATATAGACTAGAGTCTGAGGGACAGATGTCGCTACCAAAAAGCTCAATGAAAAGTTTGAGAAGATGGTTTGAAGAATGCCTAAATGTCAGAGTTGCTGAATAGCCGGATAATTTCAAAGGTTGAATGTTTTTCGAACAACGACGCCATTTAATTCATGAAGAAACAAGAAATTTAGAAAGAAACCAGGAAGTACCAATGAAAATCAGCATCGGTGGAGAAAATAAACTGATACAAACTAAATAAACAAACAGGCTGGTCTTGGCCTCCACATTTGTGAGAATATACAGGGTGTTCCAGATAATGTGCCGATGACTTTTATGGTTGAAGAGGGATTCCGGAGGATTTCACATCGTATCGAAAACCGGATTTTCGACAAAAAGCGTTCACATCGAACATCGACTAAATTTCGTTTGACAGTTTTATCAGCTGTGAAATTGTTTTGTAGGCAAGAATTTTTAATTAATTTTTTTTTCTTATGTATTTATTATTATTTTATTTTATTTAATATTGAATTATTTATTGTTAGAAACTTTCCATGAACGACAATCAATACTCGTATTTTTTCAAATTTGAAGTTTGGCAATTTTGTTTTGACAACTACGGTAAACCGGGGCACATTTGTCAAAGGCGTTTTCGATGTGATGCGCTGTGAATTAGGCAGAGATGATATCGCTGAACTCATCCACCACTGAAAATATGAAAATAGTCCAAATTTGAAATTTGTAGTTTCGCGCTCTAAGAAGTTGTGGTATGTTTTCCATTTATCTGCTTTCCCTTGTAATTTTGTGTTAAGGTAAGTAAGGGATTTTTAAAGTCGATTTTATTGTATTAAACACAAATTTTTGTGGTCTGGTAGTACGATCTGTTCTGTAATTAAATATATAGTTAAAATTAGACTGTGATTAAAAGTGATAGAAATTTGTACAAAGAAAAAAGATTTGAGAAGCCGGGGCAAATTCAGCATCTGATGTTGGGGAACGTTCAGCAGATGCCGAAAGCGCCCCAAAATTAAAATTATAAAAAGAAAACAAATAGGGTCAATATAAATGAGGGATTGATGAAAAATGCAGTAAACGATGTCGTGAAGAAAAAAAAAGTGTTTCATCTGTGGCTAGAAAGTACGACATTAAACGTCAGACCTTACAGTCAAGAATCAGTAAGCGGGACTCATTAAAACAATCATCTGGTTCAGAAAGCGAAAATGAAAATAAGTTTCAATCAAAATATACGTCAAAACAAGTTTTTTCCAAGGTCCAAGAAGAAGAACTTGTCGCTTACCGTAAAAAAAACTGCTTTTCATGATTTTGGTTTAACGTATGCCTTCTTTTTAAAATTGGCTTATGAATATGCAATAAAAAATAATATATCACACCCAAACAATTGGTATATACGAGTATCTAAACAAGCTTGGCTTGGCTTGGTTGGCTATATGAAATTTTAAAAAGTAATCAAAGTCTTACTTTACGTAAACCAGAAAACATCAGTGTTTCTCGAGCAAAAGTACTTAACAGAACGGCAGTTAACATTTATTTTTCGAATCTTCGAGAAGTATATGATAAACACCATTTTCTCCCAAAAGATATTTACAACCTAGATGAATCAGGAATAACGACTGTGATGGATACCCCGAAAGTATAATATATGACATTATACATATGCTGGTAAACTTAAAATATATAACTGTTATTGTAATTTTCGTCTAGGTGCTTACCCAAAAAGGACAAAGAAGCGTTTGTCGGGTTTCATCCGCGGAACGTGGAACATTGGTAACCATTGTAGGTATTATAAATGCGATTGGAAACCATTTGCCACCTGTCTACATATATTCTCGACAACGATTCAATGACAGATTTGCGATTGGCAGCTTTCCAGGTTCTCTATGCTTGCTAAGTAAGAGTGGTTGGATGGTTTCGGAACTATATATAGATGTTTTGAAGCATATTCAAAAAAATACCAATTGTTCAAAAGGCAACCCAATACTTTTGCTACTAGACAACCACTCTTCACATTACAGCCTAAATATGTAGTACTAATTTCTCAATAGAAAATGGCATTATTCTTCTAAGATTTCCACCTCACACATCACATCGTCTGCAGCTGTGTTTGGCTGTGTTTGGTCCATTAAAAAAATGTTGCCGGACGTCCTTCAATGATTTTTTATCTGAAAATAATGGAAAGCGGATCACTATTTATGACATAGCAATGTTAATAAATCAACTGTTTCAAAAATCATTTTCGAGTAAAAATATAACTAACGGTTTTAGAGCTACTGGAATCTATCCTTTTAACTCTCAAGTTATTGCATAGGAAAAATTTGCTTTGGAAAATTCACTTAACGAAGAATTTACAACTCCGAAAAATTTGCAAAACATAAACTGTTCTTTACCAGATGCTTCACAATCTTGATCTCTTCTCCTCAAGGTATTCCGAGAGTTTGTCCACTATACAACCTCTCTGATTCACCCCGAACAAAAGTGTACTGGGGGTGTTCTGTATTGACCTATGGATTGTGTTATTTAGAGCGTATTCTACCTGCGATAGGGTCTGCACCCAGTCAGCATGCTGCATTGGTTCGCTTAGTTTACCTAGCATAGGTGTCTCTTGATTCTCTGTACCTGCCCGTTGGCCTGGGGCGAGTGTACTGCGACCTTGACATGCGAGATATTCAAATCTTGTAAGAATGAACTGAATTCTAATGTTCTATCCGAACTGGTCGACTGTAGTAATCAAAATACTTCTTAAGTGAAGCGCAAACCTCCTTCGTACTAGTGGATATAACTGGATATAGCTTCACGTATTTCGTGAACGAATCAACAACCAGAAGCATGTGTTTCCGTTTGGAGTTAATGGCCGGAAGTGGTCCGAAGTGATCAAGGTGAAGGGTGTGGAACGGAAGGGGTTCATTGGGTATACTAAACCGATTACCTTCACTCGATCACGGAGGGAAGGAGTACATAATGCATCTGATACAATTTTTAATGAATCTATCTATTTTTGCCTGCATTCCTCGAAACCAATAATGCGTTCTCATTTGGTTGTAACACTTTGTGAGACCTAAATGTCCAATTTTCTCGTGAATATGTCGGATAAGGTTAGTTTCCATTTCGAAAGGGACATATAAAAGTAATCTTCCAGGCTGATTTTTCTTAAAAACGATTCCGTCCTGCAATGCGTATTGGGTTGAATTCCCCGAATACAGCTTTTCCCTAAGGGCCACAATGTCTGGGTCACGGCTTTGCGCAGCACGTAACTGAAAGTCTATATCCTCCGTATCTATTTATTATAGAAATTACATAGCATGTTTCGCTTTGTAGTTGTAATTCTCGAGCTCTAGTGCCCATCGAGCTATCCGGGGGTTTACATTATTTTTACTGAGGGTCAGCGTCAATGAGCTGCAATCAGTCACGATAGTGAATGGAATCCCTTCTAGGTACACCCTGAATCGCCGCAATGCTGGAATAATGACGAGTTCCTCAAGCTCGAAGCTATGATACTTAGATTCTTGGCTAGTCGTGCTCTTAGAGAAATTGGCCACTGGATGAAACTTCCCATCGTCTTGTCGCTGAAAGAGTACGGCACCATAACCTAGTTAGCTTGCATCACAATGCAATTGGGTTTAACGAGTTGGATCATAAATGGCTAACACTGGGGCGGAAGTGAGGCTGTCTTGCAGCTGCCGTAAGGCACTCTCACACTCGGGCGAAAATATGAACGGTTTATCTTTCTTCAGAATATCATATAGTGGTCTAGCTATCCTAGAGAAGGAACTCACAAAGCGGCGGAAATAAGAGCTAAGGCCCAGGAAGGAATGCACTTCCTTGACACTTTTCGGTACTGGGTACTGTTGAATGGCTTTTATATGTGAGTCACTGGGTTGTATTCCATGCTCTGTTACGTTATATCCCAAGTACTCAATACTAGAAAAAGCAAATCGACATTTGGATAACTTCAGTTCAAGACCGTTTCTAGAAAGGCACTGCAGGACGTCAGTAAGCAACTGAAGATGATCAACCAAGTTATCGCTGGCAATAACTATATCATCCATATATACAACGATCCGTTTAGAATCTATAAACTCACGGAGGACACGGGATATAAAACGCTGGAAGACACTAGGAGCATTCTTCAGTCCGAAAGACATCCTTAAGAATTCATACTGACCACTTGGTGTAATGAAAGAAGTCAGGTGAGTTGAACCCGGTGCAACTTTAACCAGATGGAAACTACTATTAAGTAAAGTAAATACATTCTTCCCACCTAGATATTCTAAGCAATCCTCTATTAGTGGAAGCGGATAGTTGTCGCAAACTGTGTGCTTATTTAAGGCCCTATAGTCTACGCATATTCGTATCTCTCCAATTTTTTTCTTTATCAAAACAATTGCTGACGTATAAGGAAAATCGCTATGATTAATGATTCCGTGATCCAGAAGGTCCTTTACAACTTTACAATCCTATTAACCTCACATTTCTCGGTGTATGAAAGCCGTCGCGGAGGGCAAAAAAAAGGGGCATCCGTCGTTAGCGGTATCTGCATCTCAAACTCTACTGGCCATATTTTGCACCGGTCAAAATGTATGTAGTTAGTGTTAACTATCTCAAGCACCCTATCTATAGTTATTAAGTCTAGCTCTGGGCCTATCATAACCTCAAGTCCATGCTCAAGCTCTATGGGGGAAATATCTAACTCCCTAAAATCTCTCTCTGTTATCAACACGTTTAGATGAAGGATCAACATCATCACTACACGGCTTACAATTTTCGCTGAGGCTTTTATCAGAATTCATTACTGCGCTATTTTCGGAAGTCACTGTTGTTTTACAATAAGGAAGAGAGAAAGTATTCACGTGTGAATGTTTCAATAATAATTTATTTTTGTTAGATTTTTTATTAATTTGAGATAGTATACACTGTCGTTGCACAGAAGAGACTCTAGTTTTTACTGTTAAAATAATATTGCAAGTTTGCAGGACGTCACGACCCAGAAGCAAGGGCGCCGGTATAAAACCATCTGGAATAATTATTAAAGATACTTTACGCTTTTGTTTAGCTAATTTAATATAACAGAAAATAGTACCGTAAGTGAAAATCTTGACACCTCCCAATTCTCTGTACCGTAAACAAACTTCCAACCGAAATTTCTTCTGGCAACATTGAGCGCTGAAGCAAACTAACCGGACTGCCGGTATCGAGAAGGGAGTAACAAAAAAAGAACTTTGTACTCTTTATCTCACTAATAAAAGGGGCAACACTCACCAACTGCACTGCGCCTAGCGAGCTCCCTAGCTCGTCACTATCGTCGCTAAAGGATGCGGTTTCTTTGACGGCTCCAATCTGTCTCCTTGGTGCATTGGGGCACTGCTTGTGCGTATGTACAGGGTCTGCGCAACGGAAGCATGATTCAGAAGGTCTTCTTCTTTAGGGCAACTGGCTTCGATGTGCACAAAGGCCGAACAATGGAAGCATCTAGGTCGAGTTTCCGAAGCAGAGGTGTCTGAAGCTGGTTCTCTTATGGTGACTGAAGTTGGACGTTGGGTTCCGGCTTTGGTAGTAGGCCGCGACGTAGTTGAGGAACACTTCTTCTCATACCGAGGTAACAATCCCTTAAGATCCGCCAGAGTTCTTACCGAATACAGGATGGATATGTTTGCTGAGGTGCCTGAAAGTCCATCTATTATGAACTCCACAAGATCTGACTCATCCACTTCGGCGGGTGAAGCAATCTCTTGCATAGAGAGCACGTAATGCAACAGGATTCGGAGATTAAGCTGCTTGTATGCCCCTTGTCTTGTGTCCCACGTATTCCCTCGGACAGTTCTCACCAGTAACCTGGCCGTGCCTTGCATGAGTCTGCGCGCACTGATGTACTTGGACCGATCGTCGCACCCCACGGATTGCTTCACGTCTTCAAAGTCCGCTATGCACTTCTTAACGCCATAGGCATCATCTCCAGAAAATGAAGGTACGGCATTTTCGATGTCAGTGAAATCAATTCTTCTTCCTCTCGGAGCGGGTTCTATTTCTGCAAGTTCGCGGAGATCTGCGATACGTTTGGGCCTCTCAAGGCGAACAAGTTCCCGTTCCTCTTCTATATCCGAGTCCGTTATTTGTGAATGACAATGTACGTTGGCAGAAGCACGGATGGAAGCAGCAGAAGTGCATGTTGCTGAAGTGGATGTCCCTGATGTGTCTAAGGTGGCAGAGGTAGCAGAAGAGACACAAGGTCCAGAAGCGGCACTAGTTCCAGAAGTATCGGAAGTGTATGTTGCGGAAATGGATGCTCTCGGTGTGACTAGGGCAGCTGAAGTGTACACAGCAGTGGGAAGTTCCAATGGTGTGTCCAGGGCTGCCGGGGTTGCAGAGCCGACATGCGCTTCGGCGTTCATGATAGGTCCCGTTATAATGGCAGAAGTGGTGGTAGTTAAACCGGTGGATGTCTCTGCAGCTATTGGTGCAGGCGATTCTCTTTCCCTGGTGTCCACTGCTTCGCTGAGCTCCTGGGCACGTAGTGCTCGTAGCCGTCCTACAAAAGCGGATGGGGGAACATCAACTCCGGCGGCCAGCAATGCGTCAACCAGTTGCGCTTTTATTAGCTTATCGCTGCTCATACCCACTGCAGCAAATTGAGTTTCTTTATGTGTGACCCCATACCCGATGTTTTAAACTCAGTTTTCTTTAAACATTTTTTATTAGCAATTTTCAATTTTACAAGTTGAATTATAAAGCGAACCGTCACGCTGGAGCTCTCGATCGAAAAAGAAAGATTTTTTTCTGTTTTAGCGCTCAAAGCCCAGTCAATGTGTTTTGACATGTACCCATCTGACCAAAATTATGAGTACACTACTGATCTGATCTTTGTCGCTCTACTACAATATTTCCATCCTTTTAGACGGTACTACAATTTCGTATTTTTATTTTCAACTTGCTTTATGTTCCTAACTACGTGATATTTTTAATTTTTTTTTTTTTAGTGAATCGAAGTTAACTTTTGTTTTATTGAAATATTATTTGTTCTTTTATTGAATTAAGCGTTGCTATTTTTTAAAAAATAACTTGATAGCCGAATGTCCTCCATCAAATGCCAAAGCTGCCCCGGATTGGGGCACATTCAGCAAAATGACTTGAGTTTTTGAAAAAGGGAAATTGTTGAATAGAATTAACAATAAATGTAGACTTTTTTTTAAAATCATTCTTCAATAGTGAAGTTGTCTATAACTTCAAAGAAATTTGTATTTAGTGTGTTATTAAAAGAATGGTGAAGCTTAAAAAAAAACAACAACGAATGTGCCCCGGTTTACCATACCCTGTCAGCTGTTCTGCTGAATATTTCCAAAGGAGTGCCTGCTTCAGCAGCCTCACAATTGTGAGTAGGTTTTGAGGAGGTTTACGAATACGGTATTCAAACCGAGTTTTCGATAAAAAATATTTCCAGAACCTCATTGGAGCGTTCACACCAAATACCGATTAAGTTTTGTTTGACAGTTGTATAGTGCTAGATACTCGTATATACGCACCCCATTTTTGCGATTATTTTTTTAATGAAAAAAATTGGTTAGTTATTGGCATGACTTAAGTCAATAGAGTCTTGTACAATTGAAGCGCAATTTCGGGGGCGAAAGTGTATTTTTTTTTTTAATACGAGTAAATAAGAAATAAATCAAGTCTTTGAAATAATTTAAACCAACCAATACTTTTTCTCTCGAAACGACTGAGGATAAGCTCATCCACTTTCGATAGAGTCCATTCTTCAGCGCCATAAAATTGGACTAGGAAGATCAAGGTCTTTTATAGTCTCCTTAGTTTTTCGGGATAGGACCTTTGTACTCAAGTGCCTTCTTGAAACAGCGATTGGCAAGAGTGATTCTTCGTTTTATTTCTGCTGAGGTGTTTTTGGGGACATTTATAACATTTAAGGCAGGCAAAGCCCTTTACTACATCAAAGTTATACTCGTACATAGATGTCAATTGCGAAGTTCTACTCAATTCCTCCATGTTGTGTCTCCCTTATTATTGGTAACATTTACTTGATTTTGCCACGCTAGTAGTTTGGCAGATTTTTAAAGACTGTGGCTCCAGTGTTCGCTTGTGAGTTATGCACATTTCTTTCAAGTACGATATTAAAGAAATCAAATAACAGGGCGTTACCTTGTTTAAAACCTTTTTTAGTATCATAGGTCTCCGTTAAGTCGTTAATCGTCATTCTCCACAGACAGCGAGTTTGGCAAGGATGCCAAAACTAGACATGATGTAGAGCCATGCTCGTCTCTATACATGCTGGCATATGCGGCTTTAAAATCCATGAAAAGATGGTGGCTATTGATTTGGACTTGGGTTTTTTTTCAGAATCTGCCGGAATGTGAAGGTTTGATCAATTGTGGATTTTCCTGGGCTGCAACCGTACGGATAAGGACCAATCAGGTTGTTAACGAAGGGTTTCAAATGTTCACACAATATGTCAGATAATCACCCCTATCGAGGTATCCGTTCGGAAGAAATTCCGAAGTGAAAGTCAATTCCGTTCGGAATTCAAATTGCGTTCAAGGTATTTGTTTCGTAACAAAATAAATGAAGCATATAAACGCGTCCATTTGACATAAACAGCTGTTTTAGTTCCATAACAGTGTGATATCAACTTTGGTTGATAGCATGTCAACCCATCGCTCCTGCTGGACCCTCGTCGTTGTTTTTGTGAAATACAAAATCGATGGGATAAGCAACAATAAATTATTAATTTTTTAGTTTTATTACTTATAATTTTGAAGTCCTTTCCATTTTTCCTGAAATTTTCCGCAGCAATTCTTCGTCGGAGAACTTCTGAAAAATTTGTCGTGTAGCTGTCAAAAATTGTTTACTTAACACCCCACTTCGCACTGCGGCAATGTGCGTTAGATTTAATCGGAGGATGTGTCCGACGAGTGTTTCGGAACAATACCTCGAACGAAAATTTTCTTCCGAACGGATACCTCGATAGGACTGAATATCTTGTATACGGTGTTGAGGAGACTTATACCTCTCTAGTTGGCTCAGTTGAGGAGTCTCTTTTTTGCGGATCGGACAAACGATGTTGAAATTACATTCATCAGCCCATTCTTATGACCAGATATGAGAAAAGAGTTGATATATGCTCTCTACAAAGTCATTTCCAGCAGCTTTGAACACCTCAACCGGCAGGCCGTTTTGTTAGATTTCAGTTTAAATATTGTTATCCTTACTTCATTTTGGTCAGGTAGACAGAAGTTTTGTCTACCATCATCAAGGTTGAATGGTCTATTCTGCCTGACGGCGGGATGTCGGGCTTCTTCGCCCGTATACAGTCTCCAGAGAAAGTTTTTCCATCTTCGCAGCACCGACTGGGATTCTACTACCAGGTTTCCTTCTTCATCTCTACAGGATTCAGTACTTTAATATGTTCTTTTTACCTGATGGTAAAACTTCCGTACGTTATTCCTGGAGTACAACCTGTCAATTTTTTATTATCGCGCGGTTATCTTACTTTTTTTCTGCTTCTAGGGAAGTCGATGTTTTTCCCGTCTCTTCTGCTCGTAGAGCTCACAAGCGGCTCTCGTCCTTCGCTGCAGCTGCACTTTAAACGCTTCTTGCGTTAGCTGCATTGCACTAACGTCTTCGTTGCTTGATGCTGGTGGCATAGGAGTTGTTGAGAGATTTCGGGATACGTGTTCGGCGAAGATTTTGACGCTTATGGCGCTTGTGAAATCCGCATCCGTACCTTGGCTGCAACAAGGTAGTAAGTAACCCGAGTCAATGTTGGCTGCCAGGAACGGACGTCCAGAATACTGAAGGCAAGCCTTATATCTATCACAATGTGATCAATTTGATTTAACGTTTCATGATCCGGAGACCAACATGTCCCATTGTGTATATTGAGATGAGGATATCGTATGCTATAGTGATATTTCGTCCCGCCGCAAAGTATATTGCCTCTCTATTGTCAGACGGGACTTCGTGTAGATTATGCTTACCAACTGTCCCAACAAATATGTCATCCTTTCCTATCCTGACGTTAAACTTATCTTAACGTTATACTTTGGGCGTTGCTCAAATGTCTTGTAGAATCATTTTTTCGTACCGTTGTGTTTGTCTTCCTTAGAGGCCTGAGCGCGTATTAGGCTTATGGGGCCCCTGCCAATTGTTGGGTCACACGTTTTCTGTCAAGGGTCCGAACATTCCACATTGGGCCACTCCTATTTATTCTATTCATAATTGTCCTGACTTCTTTCAAGTTCAGGTCTGAATGTCTTTATATGACTTGAAGCGAGTTAATGACTAGTGCTTTTTTAATGGATTATATTTTATTATAAACAAATGTTCAGTTATAAACGTTAGTAGAAAACATTTCCCTATTATCTTTGACTGCAGTATTCAAAATATTACTGTTACTGACCAAAACCACTTTGGAGTGATCTTTGGCACTAATTTTTGACTTGTACTACATAGTTAACAAAGCGAATCGCATCCTAGGTTTCTTGTCTCGTAATACTCAGGACTTTCATGATTCTTACACGATCCTGGGGTATTCTTACGTGGTTTGGAACCCTCATTATCGCAATGCTGAAATTCGTATAGAACGAGTACAAAAACGGTTTACAAAATTCTCTTTGGGTATAATGAGTTCGATTATGTTGTCATATGAACTGGATGTGCGCCATCTAACTTAAAAACTCTTGCTAAAATAAGAACATATTACTCAGTGCTCATTGCACATATTGATTCTCCGTTTTTACTCTCATTCACGGTTTTATTTGTATGGCCCGCCACACGTTCTTCGACCTAGAGGACGTTATTTTATATACGAGGGCGGATCAATAAGTCCGTGACTTTTTGAATTTCTGACCTCTTTACTGAAACAGCAACACTGCTCCTGTCAACAAGCATCTGTCAGTTGACTCCTGTCAAAATTTAAACTTGCTGCGTTAGTTAGTTTGTGTCTGACAGCTATTTTTATCAGACTACTCACTAATTTGAGGAGAAAATGGAAAAAAGTGAATTTCGTGTGCTTATTAAGCATTATTTCTTGCGAAAAAAAACCATTACCGAGACCAAGGCTAAGCTTGATAAATACTATGGGGACTCTGCACCATCGATTTCAATGGTAAAAAAGTGGTTTACTGAATTTCGTTGTGGCCGTACAAGCACTGAAGATGCCGAACGTCCTGGACGCCCAGTTGAGGTCTCTACACCCGAAACAATCGAAAAAATTCACGATATGGTGTTGGCCGACCGAAGATTGAAAGTGCGAGAGATTGTGGAAGCCGTAGGGATCTCGCATGGCTCAGTGGTTTCAATTTTGAATGATCACTTGGGCATGAGAAAGCTTTCCGCAAGATGGGTGCCGCGTTTGCTCACAGTCGACCACAAACGCAATCGTGTAACAACTTCACAGGAAGGTTTGGCGTTGTTTAATCGCAATATGGAGGAGTTTTTGCGCCGTTTTGTAACCGTGGACGAAACATGGATCCATCACAACACACCAGAGAACAAACAACAATCAAAACAGTGGGTTTCTAAGGGTGAATCGGCGCCAAAGAAGGCCAAGGTGGGTTTGTCAGCCAATAAAGTTATGGCGACTGTTTTTTGGGATGCACGCGGGATAATCCACATTGACTACCTTCAAAAGGGAAGAACAATCAATGGGGAATATTATGCCAACTTATTGGACCGATTCAATGACGATTTGAAAAAAAAACGACCTCATTTGGCCAAGAAAAAAGTTCTTTTCCACCAAGACAATGCAAGGGTGCACACATGTGCAGTTGCCATGGCAAAAATCCATGAATTGGGCTATGAATTGCTCCCTCATCCACCCTATTCTCCAGATTTGGCTCCGAGCGACTACTTCTTGTTCCCAAACCTGAAGAAATGGCTTGGTGGAAAAAGATTTGACTCCAATGATGAAGTCATCTCGCAAACAAAGGCCTATTTTGAGGACCTCGACAAATCATTTTTTTTGGAAGGGATAAAAAAATTGGAGAAGCGTTGGACAAAGTGGATAGAGCTCAAGGGAGACTACGTTGAAAAATAAAATTATTTTTTTATCAAAAAATCTGTTTTAATCCAAAAGTCACGGACTTATTGACCCGCCCTCGTACCTAGACATCGAACTTATTATGGTCATAATGACCTAATAGCCGGGGCCCACGGCATGTGTAAACTACAATTTATACAATAATATAATAGATTTTAACATGAATATAATTATTTGTAAAGCTGCTATCTTTAATTGTTAAACTTAATATATAAAAAAAATCATGTTCTTATTTACTTAACGTATATGTCTTTATTATTATAACACATGGAATTGATTTCTAACAAATCAACTATTAGAAGTAGTTTAGGCTAAGATATTTCTTGTAAGATGAAATAAGTTAATAAACAATATATGTAGAGCCATATCTAATTTTAGCATCCCTTCCAAACTCGTGTGTGCAGAAGGAACGCACAATATCGACGAATTTAACAGAACGTTACAGTCGACAGCTATAACTTTGAGGTAGGAAGGGACCTTGTCTACCTTGGTTCTGCTATTAATTCTGCCAACAACACCTCTGTGGAAATAATTTTATCAAATGTTGTTTCTTTGAGGTGCTGTCCTACAGTCCTACTTTATGGCTCTGAAGCATGGACTCTATCCAACGAGCTGTACTCCGACATCCACCTGAGATGGCTAAAACATGGACATCAATACTCCGGCCCAGTCTCCGAATCAAACGCGGAAGGACAACGCAGTAGCTCACCCCGTACTGTAGCGCCACCTATGTAAGTATAGCAATCAATGCCGCTTTGTAAGAGGCAGATTGACATGCATACGACGTGATCTACGGGACGCTTCCATCTGGATGTCGTCATTAATTTGGAAAAAAGAGTTTGATGGAGTTCCCAGATACATATATAACAATGGTTCGCGCTATGCATGATGTTAAAACATAAGATACATGAACAGAGTGGATAACCGAACAATTCAAAGTTTCGGTGGAAATAACCCTTCTTCTTCCCACTTTAATAAAAAGCGTTCCCTCTCTTTCGGACAATCTTCCTGCCCACGCCCATGTGAACAGGTACTAACAAATACATAACATGATTTATTCCCCTGCTATGTGAACGCTCTTTCTCCTTTACATAACTTTTCTATTAATCCATATATATGTACAATGTTGTTGAACCGAACATGCATGCGCGTTGCAAATACACAACACAAAAGCAACAGTGTCTTGTACATAACGGAAGTGTCGTCACTCGTCACTCGTCACTCGTCACTATGTTTCTCTTTTTTTCATTTTGTTTAGTCTCTATCCCACTTAGTTAGGAAACTCTTCTGCAATCGTGTAGTGACTCTCGCAGTCGCAAACTTACATAAAAAAACAGAAATACATTTCATAAGTCAAAGCAGTCAAACAAATTCCTTATGAACCACATGCACAAAAACGATTCGACTATACGCTTATCCCTAGCATCTTTCCTTTTCTTGACCATTGACTTTCAAAGGCGAACAGATTTTTTTTCTGCCATGTTGGAAAATAACCAAATTTTTTAAATGGGTTTACCAAGGTTCTACTCAACCGTTTGGCAAAAAAAATACATTCTGCACATCTACGCGAAATTACCTTTCCAATGGTATAAGTATCATGCCATTCGGTTGGGTAGAACGGTGTAAAAGTGTACGACAAAAATGGGCAGCGTGTATTTATATATAGATCTGGAATAGATTCTCGCAATAAGCCCCCAAAATAAGAAAGTCATCGTACCAAACTGCGAAAAATATTAATACTTAGACTCCATTGTTAACTACAAAGGAAATTGCGAAATTTGCTTTACCCAGGAGTGATTTAGGTCAGAGTCTAAGCCAGAAAGGAATAGAGTCGGGTCTTCACTGCACTAAGATGCGGTGCTTGTGCATCGTTAGATTTCACTCCTCGTTAAGAAAACTTGCGTCTGCCATCAAAGTAGCGATACACAGGTACGCAATCGTGATGGCAATAAAATTTATTATGAAGAATTGGTGTAGAGGGAGAAGTATCTGTGCTGTGTTTAAGGCCTTACCTAAACCCTTTCACCACTTTCTAGCTGGTTCGAAAATTCAAGTTTTCTGTGAACGCAATCGGAAGCCTAAGTTCACTGGGTTCTATGTCAGAATGATGAGCTTGCTAGTCAAGGCTCAGAGAAGAGTTTCTCAGGATCCCAACCTGCTTTTGAACTGCCTGCAGTAGGAAAGACCAAAAGTCGGTGGTAACTTGCAAACGGTTCGCCACAGATCACTTTTAAATCTTTTGCCCACCGTTTCGCGCTAATCCAGCATAGACGGTATTCGATAAGGACTTGGTGATTGTTCGACGTTGCCGCGTCAAAAAATTATTTTTCTGATCGCTCACTGCCTACTTGGGTTACATCGGCGTTTAAAATATTCCAATTTTCGTGTTCAATTATCAGTTTTACTGCCATTAGTCGTTCGCTAATATTTGATGCTCCAATGATCTTATATAGGAGTTCAACCGCCAAGATAATGTCAATTCCTTTCTTGTTTTGTTCTATAATAATGCATTTTGTACGCATTCGTTTTGAAGTTCAAGTAACGAGCCCTGTTTTCGACAATTCTCCATTTGGTTTCTTAAATGCTCTGAACGTTGCCGTAAAACGTTTCCTGGTTTGAAACTGTTGCTCGTCGACGTTCCAGTTTGCGATACGTCATTTGTTTCGTGAAAGGATCATATTGCTCCACCCCTAAGTGTCGAGCTCGGTCATGAATATTTCTATTTGCATAGGGATCACTCTCCACTTCACAGAGGACTCACCTCAGGTATTGGAATGCCTGAATATGATTTTTCTCCATTTAGCCGCCTATGAATGCCACGCAGCGTTGCACCGTTGTACATCGTGGACTCTATTCTTAAAAATAATAATCCGAAACACGTAAAAACAACAGATCATAAGACACTCAACTACCTCTAAAGCAAACACATTTAGGCTCAGTACAAAATATTTTTTTTTTTTCTCTGTTGTTAAAAATTGTTTCAAGGGATAGATATGAAGCTAAGTACTATTCAAACTCCAATGTTTGTTTAACATCAGACATTGTTTTCCAATTAGTTGAAGTGAAGGTAGCTACTCTATCGAACGAGTTCCGGTAATCTTCTTTCAGATGGCAAAATAGACAATATCAATGCATCAATCTTCTCTTTCGAAAACTTCAATGGCCAAGGTTTAGGGGGGAGGCTAAAATAAAATAAAACAAAGGCAATTACTTCAGATATTATCAACTTGTATATGTATAAAGTCTTTACCTTGTAAGCCAAACACCCTGTCTTTGATCTTTCGCATTTTTCTCGACTCTCGCCAGATGTTTGTAGTATTTTTGCCATTCTATGTCTATATTCTCAACAGTGCTCGGAATCTGTTCGATTTTGGCAAATCCAAGACTAAGAAGTGCTTCGGCAGGATCAATTAATTTCTATAATAACAAAGTTAAAGTTAAGAAGAGAAAAAAGAGGAAAACCAAATAAAGACTATACCTGTTTATTCTCTGGACATACTAGAAGAACTCGACATACAGCACTGTTGTCAGCTCCGTTTCGAGATATTGGAGTAAATTCAACGCGTTTGCCGACAGCAACAGTTTGGAGCCAAGAAAATCCATTCGCATTTATGGAAACACTTGGAAGCTAAAAACGATAGTTCGGAATGAAAGAATAAATTTTGTTTGTAGTGGCACTAATTTTCTAAATAAAGGCAACGGTGGACTTCTGGGTAAGGTTTGCATTTTGAATAACAAGGATGAACTTGGACGAAAAGACGTGGAGTGACGGTGATCAGTGGGATGCAATTACACTTATTTAAGAAAATACGGTTCGAACAAAGCGGAGATGCAAATGCAGACAAAGTCTACTCCCCAACTCTGCGAGTATAATAGAACAGCTAAATAGTTTCAAAAAGAGGTTGAAAGCCCATCAGTAACCTGATGTCAAGTACATCCGGTGCACGGAAGAAGCCCATAACGCAAAGACATATTCATGTTCTAATGTACTACCGTGCAGCGGAGGTACTTGACATCACTTTACTGATGGGGCAAGTGACCAGTTGGGAAGGTTTGTAAAATATTGAAGAAAATGCTTATTTTTTAAACGTTGCTTGATCACCAGAATCTTGTTGGTTAGAACTTATAGACAACTCTGGTCGGGTGTACTAAGGTATGAAATGTAGGTTTCCAGGTTATGAACATGACGAGAGAATACTCCGGCTATACAAGTTCCGTTACGAGAGGTGGAGATAGCGCCTACACACATGCCAATTTTTGGCACAATTTCCGAATGCAACCTACAACCCGCAGGAAAATTGCCCCGTGTGGAGGGCAATTGGGTTTCCATCAAACCAAATTTGTAGATTGACAATCCGGGCAATCTATTTAAATGAACTAGGAATTGTGTATATAAATTCCACTGTGTGTAGGCATTGTAACCCGATCTGCATAATCTCAATCAAAATAACTCCATCGGAAAATCAAAACATGGTAACAGAATTCGTCGAGATCAACCTACGAAGAATTGTTTGGTAGATTTAATAGATGTGTTGGGTGAAATGTAGAATGACACAAGGAGGGCACGTTTGCCGTGTACAGTAGTCTTGACCGGGCAAATGTCTCCGATGCCATCATGTGCTGTTGCTATTCGTTTAAATTCCATCTCAGATTGTTCGAATTTCAACAAGTCGTGTTCAAGCGTTTGTAAAGCGTCGGAAATAGTCATGTTTTCAACACGAGCAGTGTTCCGTTTAAGTCTAGATACAGTCCAGAGGCCTAGTATATCGAGCGGATTATCATTCTCAATCCAAGGCTCAGACAATATATAACCCTTCAAATGAGGTTGCGCATGAGAGAACCGCATATACTAAATGCTGATCGTGGCTTTTATGATATTCGTATACGACCTTGTTGTAGGTATCGCCCAGCGATTTGTGTGTAGTTATTGCGTAGAACTCCATCGATGCGTACCTTTACACGTAAAGATTGTACTCTTTGTCTGTACGGTCTCCGACACTCTTTTTAATTTTCATCAACGATCTGGTACTTCTAATCCAATAACATATATTCCTTTGCTGACGACAGTACTCTCTGCTTTTCATATTCGTTCCCGGATTCACGCCTCTGCTCTTCGGCTGTAGAACGGGAACGCCAGCGTATTTTAAGCTCATAAAATTCTGATATTAACAGCATAAATAATTGGGGAATCACTAACAGAGTAGAATTGAATGCTTCCAAAACACAATGCTGTCTGCTGTCGTTAAAGCGAAATGTAAGCACCCAGCCGTTATCCATGAGTGGCACTTGCATGAATGACCATATATTCGGTGTCGTCAAAAACGTTGCGAAATGTCTACGTTTCCTCAAGCGATGTAAGAAATACTACACCCCCTCTGATCTGGCCTCAATATAAATGGTGTTTATCCGCCCGAAATTGGAGTACAATTTCGTGATACTAACATCACTCAAACAATGGACACCCTCGAACACCGACGTAATGTCTCATATCTCAATTTGTTTTATCGCCATTTCCATCAACATGCTCCATAGAAATCGCCAGTAGCATTCCTCCCATTCAATCTTTTAACCGTAACACCCGCCTCGAAATTAATGCTCATCAGTAATACCCTCAAGCCTACTTTCGGACGTACTCTAAAATACCGTACAACTCGCTTATCGAATGCCTTGCCTAGCTCTTTGTTTCCTAGTCATAAGAACCTTCAAACATTTAAAACCAACGTTCTATTCTCCCTGTTTTTCCTTCGCCCGCGCTGTATGCAAGCATTTTAAGGGTACTTAAATACCTTGACCACGCGCAAATTAGAAAAAAATTATTTTTCCCGTTCCACTGTCGCGCTCAACATATCGTAGTGTATCAATTGGGCCGTTGACTAAATCATTTAGCACGTCGATATTCGTCCGAATCACATAAGGTTTGCCGACCTGTAGACGATGCATGTAAGGCAAGCCTCCGGCCTCGTTTGGTTTAAATTGATGCACCTTCGATATGCATATGGCATAGAAAAGGCCAACCATCTCTTCATCGATTTCAAAGCAGCATATTGCAGTATTGATCGCCTTGATCTCTACGACTGTCGGATTCGGGATCACGGTAAAAGTGATCCAGTTATTTCGCGTGACGATGGAAACGAGTTCTCCTGAACTACATATTCCTGAACGATAAGCAAATTGAACACTTTCTTCGTCGAATATTTGATCCCGTATGCAAGAGCGAATGAAGTTGATACAACCACGAAGTCTATGAGCTGCCTAAAGATGTGGATTTGATCCAGAAAGCTAAATCCCGTCGACTACACAAGTTCGAGCACATCGAGCGAATAGACAATAATGCTCCAGGAAAGGGGATTACAGCCCCCAAGTTCGAAACGACAAGAAAGACCGAACCTATGCTTTAAGAATTAAGCAATCGCGGATGCTAGAGCGCTTGATCTGGACAACTGGTAACAGCGTGCCCGCAATCGAAGAGATTGGGAATATACCATGTCTTAGACATAGAGCCTTCAAGGGTTGAGAGCCCATTAAATAAGTAGATAAAGTGGAATTGCCACACACTACCCCTTTATCAAAGATGTGGCCACTTAGCAAAGCGTATGCAGAGCCTTGTTTAATTTTAGCATCTTTGGTCGACTTATTGGAATGACTATGAAAATTTTCGTTGTTTTTCTATCAAGGTCAGCAACGAATTCAACATTAGCTTTAAAATTAAACAAAGATGTCAGACAGTTGAAACTAGATTAAATGCTGACCAGCTTAAAAAGAGATACAACTTTGAAGCAAAAAGAAAAAACTTTAAGATTTTAAATGCACCTAAAAACGTGCACATTGATCCGGAAAATATTAATAAGAGTTACTTCACATAATGACGTATGGAATTATGACGATAGATATTAACGATGATGTCACATTAGAAATCTAATGAATCCTTTTCATAATAATATGCAAGATTATTAAAGTAACATAATCCATTGATCCAAATTGATTTCTCTTCTTTTGGGCAACGAAAGCGAAATTTTGTAAGTTGCAACTTAGCGACCATTCAAACATTAAATTATTGGGCAAAGCCATTAAAAGTAAATAATTTACGAAATCAGATGCACAAAGCCAGGAAATGTAAATAAATTGATGGTGCAACACTCCAGTATGAACCTAGGCCTAGTGTCTCCACTCACAATGTTCGTGTTTTCGTTTTATTGCATAAAGAAAGGGACTTACAATTTTGTGCTGATTCTACATGAAGAGAGAATGAAAGACATTTTATGTCAAAAATTATTTTCTTCTGTCTTTCGTTGTTTGGCTTATTAATCACACCAAGTTCGTCTGGCATAGTATTCGACTAATTTTAGCACTGCACACGCCACCACCAATTATCTGTATTTCCGTTTTTATAAGTCCGCAATCCCCACTCCAGACATCGGCACAATATTTAAAGGACCTAATAGCGTTAATGTGCACAAATGTTAAGTGCTTAAGTTTAGTCGTAAGGTAAATTGAGATGAAGATATTGCACATCGAGTGGGGGTGAAATGATGAAAATGACGATATACTCGTATGTACATATACTTTCAGGTATTTTGATCGAAAAATACGCAAAAATGTGTGTCAACGGATATTGGTAAATTATCAGACTTCGTAGAACTAACAACTTCGAAACTAAATAAAGAAAAAAGCTGAGTACCGTGAATCTAAACATTATAGTTCGCCTCTGTAAGGCGCTACCTGATATTTCCTTTGGAGATATTTCTGTTACAAATATAAAACGCTATAAAAAAATAAAAACAGTAAACATATTGTATTCAAAATTGTTTCATTTATTAGACCACAATATTGGTTATTAAAAAAAATTGGATTCACTCGAAATGACTGCCTTTTGCTTTGATACAACCTTTCGAACGGCGTGGTCATTGGGCTATAGCGGCACGTACGGTTTCCATGAAGAGAGTGGACGCTACGCTGATGAATGCTGTTTTAAGGCTTTCCAAATTTCAGTGTGGAGTCTTGCAGGCCATGTTCTCTAATTCTGACCACAAACCATAATCCAGCGGATTCAGATCTGGACTCCCCGACGGCCAATCTTCTGCTGCTATAAAGCCAGGAATATTGACTCTGCGCCACTCCTACGTGGTTTTGGCTTTGTGCGCTGGAGCAGAGTCCTGTTGGAAGATTCATCTGCATCCATTGAAAAGGGTATTGGTCAAACCCTTCGCAAGACCCTCTAGCGCATATTCTTGATAAACCTTTGCACCAGTTTTTACGCCTTTTTCACAGAAATGGAACAACTTTTTTCGCTTCCTTAGATGAAGTGACACAAATTTTGTCATTTTGTTTATTGAAAACTTCTTCGTCGGTAAAAATTTTCTCATCCATAAACAGAATGTTTTCATGGCCATTGTCCGCCATATGCAGATCATATGCTTTCATATGCAGATCATCCGGAATCAGCCTAGACATGGATCTGGTTGATTACCCAATTCCTTGGACATGATCTTCTGCTTCCTAAGGGGAATTCTCGATATTCTGAGTGGTTTTAGCAACTCGAAAATTTGACCAGCACTTTTCCGCACTTATCCAACGCTATTACCTCAACTCGATTTTCTTTAACGCCCCGCTTCATGTTAATAGTTTACAAACTGAAACCAAACTGACTAGTATTCTTCACTGATCAGTGCAAGTGTTTTGAAAAAAAAGTTAACGGTTCTATTCTCGCAAGAAGTTTTGAACGATAAGCGCCTGGAAATTGTGTAACAGAACTTATGGCAGGACTAGGTTTACCTTGTTGATAAATGCGAGAGAAATAGATGGTAAGCTGTTGATACACTTCACCAATGGGAAACACTGCTTCGCTCTACTCTACCATGCCGTAATGTGTTGGGTTTATGCTTACACATGCTGCAGACCAGTTATTGATGGCTAGATTCCAGAGTAGAGAACGAGTAGAGAACGAGTAAGCAACAACGGAGACCGCGATTGAGGTTGAGAAGGATAGCTTTGATTATTGATTCCACCAACATCTTATCGAAAAAAGTTACATCATTGAAAGCGATAACACCATGCTCAAACATGTTGTGCGTGTACACGACAGTAACGAGCGATTTGTCGAGTGGTCATCATTTAAGCAACTGTCCCAAAAAGTTCAGCAGGTTCTATCTGATATGCCGTGAACATTGCGATAAAACGTTGGTTTATAAGTTGAATTTCTGTCGTCCAGAACAAGAGGCCAGCATCTTTTAGTAGCTCAATATCTATTTATTCTATATCACTCTATAGCACCAACATGCTAAAGAAAATAAACTACAGTAAATGGCTATCAGCAGATGCCTAGAGACAGTACGAAGAGCTTATCTCACCCAATGTGAGAGGTACATAGTTTTTTAAGCTCAGTTCGTGCAACAGAAAGTAAGTACAGCGTAGTGTCAGACGGGACAAGGCGTAAACACATCATTGCTTTAGGTGAGAAATTGGAGGAGCAGTGTAGCATTTTGCGAGTATGTTAAACCATCTTCACCCCTCGGATTTTGAATGAGTGCTTCGAATGAACAATCCTTTTCCTCAAACATTATAGAGTTTATATCTACCCCAGAATCAATCGCAGATATAATGAAAACTATCATAACAAATGGGAAAATAAAGGGGAATCAATCTTAAGCTGCTACAACACGACAATCTTATGAATTCCGAAGATCGGTGGGGTGAAATGTAAAGTTCAACATAATGATGAGCTGACAGATAGTAATGTTATCTGCAAGGTCAATGTTAAAAGGAAGCAAAGACGTGAGGTCTCTGAATACACCACGTGCTTCTGAACACCTAGTAGAGACACTGGACGACTATAAGGCTGACATAATCTTCATCCGAAAAATGCTATGGATTGGACAAAACTATCAAAACTTGTAAAATCAACTAAGGCGATTGCAAACGCATGCAGGATATATACAAAGATGCGGATTGAGAAAAGACTTAGGTCATGAAGTCATGCGCTTTTTTTAAAGCGAGCGACTGATGACAATTCATACCAGGAAAAAATTAGCCAACATCAGGCGCCACAACGGGTAAATAAAACTACCAACGAAAATTCTACGAATTCCTAAAGGAAACTTTCGAGAAATGAGCGGTGACCTCAACGTCAGAATAGAAAAGATGCCCTTTAGGAGCGCTGTGAGCATGCACAATCTGCACAACATCAAATCCGCGAACGAACACAGGAAGATTGTCTTTGCTGGTGGACGAAACATCGTTGTAGAAAGCACGCGCTTTCCAAAAAGGCACATGGCGGTTTCCTGATCAAAACTCGACTCATTAGACTGATCATATATTGATGTCCGCACATTACATGGTGTCCACATTGACTCATATTATTACCTTATAGTAGCCAAGGTATGAACGTGGATATCAAGAGCAGTATAGCACCGGGAAAATGCTATAAAAAGGTTTGAGGTCGGAAGGCTACAAAAAAAAAGAGAGAACATCAGAGGCTTTGCTAAACGCGTTTCCTTCAACATTCCTCATAATTCCGCATCACGAACAGCAAATGCGAAGAACCACTAACTATGCTGCGAGGACATGAGAAATGCAGACGATGATATGCTACAATAGTTTTAACAAAGCGCCCACGAACAGGGAGCCCATGGCAGGCACTAGCAGCCAAGAAGGAGCCGTATCGTGTAGCATTGCATGGCAGCACGAAGCTTATGATGACAACTCTTATTATACGTACCAGAGATGGTAAAACGCGAAGTTCTGTCAATCAAAAGGAATGAGGTATGACAAACAAAACCCGAACTAAAGACTGCAAGAAAAAGGACAGGGAAAGAACCATTTCTGCAGACTGTTAAACAACGAAAGTGGCAAAAATACCGCTACGAAGTCAGGATGGCAATATCCAAACTGAAATCTGACAATCTTAGCCGCCAAACCTTACAAAGCTGGCGGAAATGATCTGCATGAATGGAATCTCAGCACCACCTGTTCGGTTCTGAAGGAAAGACGCTACATTAGTCCGCTCAACTTCGAATACAAAATTTTTACTACCGCATTCTGTCAACGGCTAAAACCGATCGTCAAAACTCTGATAAGTCCGTCAGTGCGGTTTAAGATCTGGTTAGTTCATCGACCAACAATTTCATTCTGGAGATCTTGGATCTCGACAGATTTTAAATAAGACCACAAAATATCTAATCGATACCAACCACTCCTTTATCGATTTTAAGGCTCCTTATGAAAGCGTCTTATCGCTGCTTAGACAAAGTCCGAAGAAATATCGACAGCTTTTCGTCATAGTGTACGCAGCACTGAAGTCAACACCAAAAGCACCATATGCTGTCAAGCATACCATATGCAGATGATATTGACATAATCGAGTGAAATTAGCGGGATGTCAATCGGACATTGTGAGTTGTAAAGTAGAAACATTACAACTGTTCTGGCGGTCAATGAAAGCGCAACAAAATACATGCTGTAGATACTTCTCAGGCAATGAACAAGTATAACATTTCGGTGGTAAGGTAATACATCTACCTAGGTTCTGCAATCAACTCTGGTGATGGTATCAGCGCGGAGATCTATCAAGCTATTTTTATGGACTGGAAAGGCAACTGAATAGGAAAGCTCTATCTCGAGCAAAGAAGACTCTGTGTATATAAGCCATTCACTGTCCGGTTCTATTATACGAGGCAAAGGTCCTCCTGAGTGTGGAGACGCAAAGAACTACACCGGACGTACAGCTATATATGGTCAGAAGACTGTGTCTGCACCGATTAAAATGATTACGCCAGAAGAAGAGTGGCGGTTGCAGTTGCAAGGAGAACTCTATTAACTTAGCTTGCGTTACTGGAGGCTAACTACAATAGATATGAAGCTAACGGGAGAGTCGTGTTTGTAGATCTGTAAGATCCGTTGAGTAAGCTTCTTTCCAATGAGGACTAAACGAGAATTCTCAGTTAGTAAGACAAGGATATTGCTAATCAAAATTTAGCACAACATAAAGTTTCAAAGATAAAAATTTTAACGAAATTTTCGACTTTAGGTTGACCCTTCGAAACAGTGAAAAAACTCTTTCGTGTTGGAAAACAAAACAATTACTCGCAATAAGTTCATATTGCATTATGCAAATTGAGGGGATAGTTCAGGGAACATTCATTAGTTATCTTCTGGAACATCTAAAGGGTTTTCATTATTGCCACTAATGTAACATATAAGAGAATGAGCCACTGTGCCAACCAACTCTGTGATATTCACTTTTAGGAAGCATGAAGTTTATGTACTTACCTTAACAGGGAGTTGCTTCGAAAAAGGTACCAAGAATCCCAATGGTGGTCTGTGATTAATTAATAAAAGCGGTCCACTCTTCGCACTTGGATTAACCGCCTCGATATTTCCATGCTGAGTAATTTTGTCTCTGACAAAGATTTTCGGTATATCTCTTCCTTTTCCGAATTTCGTTACCTAAGCAAAAAATAGATCATAAAATGAGTGTCAAAAAAAAGAAGAAAGAATAGAAATCCCTTACTGGACGGATTTTGTAATAAGAATAAGCGAAAAGAATCCCTGATGTCGCATAGATGCCAATCTAAAACAAATCAATAAGAGGAAACCCCATGACATTATATAATTACAAACAAATAATAAAAATAAATATTTTGATCACACCGACGATAAAACACTCTGATATGCATATATCACCCAAAATACCTCAACGCCTTTCGTGTCTTTCTGCATGTAATCGCAGAATCCTTCGTAATAGCTCGATAACTTATCTTTAATTCCAGCCATCTTATGTGGATATGCAGTGGCTTCAAATTGAAAATAGCAAATATATTTAGTCTGTTGTGAATTATGATATTTTCGGCAGATTACTTCATATCTTTTAGGCTTGAAACAATTACGTAGATCAACAAAATCATCTGCTGTCTGTCGTAGATTCGGTTAATACACTTCTACAGTTCACTCATAACACGAAGTAGCTTTGACAAATGTCAAAATTGACATTATTGTGTGATGTCATTGGTGTAGCGTAACGTAAAGCAAGTTTTCGGATGATAAAATGGTAGTGAGGGCCAGCGCACATTGGACTGATTACCCCGGTTAAAACTGGCTTTATAGAAGAGGGGGATGAAGTGTAAAGTAAGAAACGGGGTACAATTTTCAACCAGTTTTGAAGCTGTTGAACATCGAAGGAAAACCAAACACATAAGTTGTCAATTTTAAGGGGTAAAGACTGTGTGAAAAGTGAAGAACAAAAAAAATTAATTGAAGAATATGAAAAGTATCCTATTTTATATAAAGCGAAGCATCAAGACCACTTAAAAGTTGATAAAACGAGGGAAGGAGTTCTGGCTATTGTTGCTGCTTCGTCTGCATATATGTAAGCCAACTCTTTGGTGCTATGAAGAGTTATCTTTTTAAATGCACCTGAGCAAAGAATGTGCAGGCTCGTCTAATATAAATATTTCGGTGGTAAGAAAAATAATTAGCATCTGTATAGCATTGTATTCATATGATTAATCATTTTTACAGATTCTATGCAATAATGCCAGGAGTTGAAAGGATGCCACTAAGTGAAAAAAAACAGGCGCAGCCTTCTAAGAAAGTACATATATATAAATATGGATATACTTTTGTTACTGACATTTATTTCCTTTTTTTCAGAAACAGAAGCGAAAAACGAATATAGCGCAATTTCATAGTACGGCAATCATAAAGAGATTTTCGAAAAAAAAGAACCGGTTGTATCAAAAGAGGAAGCCTTTTGTCAATATTTAAGCACAGAGCTCCAATCTCTAAAATTGGAGGATATTTTTGACGACTTTAAAATGCTGGGAATGGTTTTGCTACAAATGTGAAAGCCAAAAAAAGGAAGCTACTTAAACAAAATTATGTATGGAGAAATTGTTCATCGACACGCCTTTCGCAGAAATATAGGACCAGCAGCGAAACAAGTTCTACCGGGTCTATGAATAATTTAACTCTAGTAATAACACCCCCAAGTAGTGCAGTAGACTCATATAGTGATTTTCCTGTCATCTTGACTGACGGGATTATTTGTGAAGCAAGTTATGAAGAACACTTTCCTATTAAATCTGGTTTATTAAATGAAGCCATGCACGGATTTTTTTTTAATAAAAATTGTGTTTTTATTTACAACATCTTTTCTATTTCTAGGATGTATAAAAAAATGTTTATAATCGTATGTTTCCTTCGTTGGCAAAGTATTCCCTAAATGATGTTCGAATTGTTTCCACACATTGTTCTTTTAGTCTCTTTTGATTTTCTTCGTTTGTATTATTTTCTTCGTCGTAATTTAAACAGTTTGTAGTAGAAATATCGCTTAAGTTTCGCTTGTAACATAAACTTTTTTCAATAAGATAATTGTGTAGTACACAACAGCACTGCACAATCTTCACTGTTTTAGCTGAATTCAGTTTTATTGTTGATTGCAAAACCCTGAAGCGATTAGTCAGTACGTCGAAAGCCCGTTCAATATTTTGTCGGGCTCTTCTCAGACGTGCATTGAAATAGACAAAGTCCTTTTGTATATGTTTTTTTGGGTAGGGCGTTAAAAGGTTCTGCATATTGGGAAATGCGTTGTCTGCTACTATTACATATGGTAGCTTTCTGTTATTTCCAAGCACTGCTGGTTTGGGAAATAGTGAATCGCCTTGACTTAGAACAAACATGAGATCAGATCGCATGAGTACACCATCATCGCTTATGCGCCCATTGCAACCTACATCTATAAAGGTGAATTTGCAATTTGCATCACACATTGCCATTAACACGATGCTGTTGAAACCTTTATAATTATAAAAAATAGGCCCTTCTTCCTGTGATGGTGTGAATGCGATATGTTTCCCGTCAAGAGCACCTAGACAATGCGGAAACTGCCACATAGTTTCGAAACCTTGCGAAATCTCCAGCCACTTCTCTTTTGTTTCAGGGAACTGAAATAAATATGTAAATGGTTATGCCTATTTGATTAAATGTTTCGCATAATAAACAATCTTACAGTCAAGAATTTTTCCCTCATATTTTTATATATACTTTCGCATACTTCTATGATGTTCTTCCGAAGAAACGAAGCAGACAGTTTCGTGCTTTCATTTAACTCATTGAAATTTTCACCTGTGCATAAAAATCTTAGAGTGACTGCCAGCCGTTCTTTAGCAGGAATAGCAGCTCTCATCTGGGTGTCTTTTCGAGTTATGTCTTCTTCAATGCATTTCAAAATTTCTCCAAAACAAAATTCATCCATTAAAAGATAATTCTTTAAATCGTTGGATAAATTGAATTCGTTGAGCAGCGCTTGTATATTACCACAGCGTTTTCGCTTTTCTCGACAGCGTTTCACCCAGCAGGACCTTTTTCTTTTTTTCTCCAAAAGTCGGACTCCGATGGCTGAAGAGCAAACTGTTATCACCCCTGCTGCTACTATGATTTCTAAATCTGAATTATTCATTTTGATATTCTATCTAAAATAATAATTACTTCATAAAATACATAATTGTTTTACAAGTAAGCATTTCACAAACCTGTTACGCTTCGTTTCAGTTCACAAACAAACCAAACCTAAAAAAAAAAAAAATGAGAACTGTCAAATTATCAGATATACCACTACAAACAAAATCGGTTCATGTATACACAAATTTGCCCCGCTTTATTCAACCAGTGGGCGGTTGAAGTAAAAGATACCCCGGGGTAAGATTGATTCAGTGTGCACTGTCCCTAAAAGGTCAAAATGTCTGGATAATCTCAGCGATAGGGTATACTGAGTTTATTCTTGCATAAAACCCAAAAACTTGAATTGTGGCTTAAATAGAAAAGGCCTTATACTTACCCATTCTATGTTAACAGCGAGAATTTAGAGCTTTCAATATTGAGGCGGCGAGTATTAGACAAACAATTGTGATTTAAGCAACAACAGTTCCGGATAAGAAAGACTTAACCGTTCTGTAACGACTCATCCAAACGACAAAGCAAACAACGTTCGGGCATGCACCTGGAATATGAGGACTCTTAACTTAACCAGGTGCTCCTGAACACTGGAGATCCTAGAAGCAATCCAAGAAATACGATAGAACCGGACAAGAAAACAATCAGAAGCTGCGACGTGTACTACGGCGATAGTAATCGCTTGCAACGCATATTTGGATGTGGGTTTAATTTTAGAAGCAGACTTAAAGATTAAGTCATGCGCTTTAAATCTATAAGCGAACAACTAGTGGCAATTCTTATCAGAGTTAAATTAACTAACACCAGCCTTATATGCATGCTTACCCTAACAGAGGTAAGAGCTCTTACAGAGAACCTATGAGCAGTAAAAATTGTGTTCAGTGACGCTAATGTCAAAAAAGGAAAGTATGGCACCTTTGGAAGCGCTGTGGAAACAGAAAATCGGGAAATGGACTTAGGCTGATACATTTTGCTAGTGGACAAACAGCACACGTTTCCCACATCCTTGGACCCAAAAGGGCAGATAAGGGTCTGATCAAAATATGATAGGTTAGATTGATTACATTGCACTAGACGGAAGCCACGCATTCAGTATTCTGAGTGACTCGGATCACTACCTAGTAGAAGCGGATGTACGATTGCGGACATCAAAGGCAATACAATGCCAGGAAAATAATATGAGGAACCTTAACGTCGGGCGGCTACAATCACAAGAGATCGCCAGAACCTTTGCCGATCGCATTTCCCTCATACTGCCTCATAATAGCGCGTCAATAATATCACGTTCGGAGGACTTGTGGTAATGCTGCAAGAAATGCCTCCGATATGCTGGATTTCACAAGGCGGCCGCAACCAAAAAATCCATGCGATGAATGCCGACGTGCATTTTAAGCCAAACAGGAGACGTACCATGCAATACTGTACGTGGGGACAAGAGTTGAAAAAGAAAAATATCTAACAGAAACAAGTTGGAGTTCGAAAAACGCAAAGTTGAAGAGATAGAGAGATGCTACTGTAGGCCTGAGGCTCGGAAATTTTACTAGAAGGAATTTTTATCAGAACTGAAGCCGGCAAAGACGACCAAGAGAACATCGTAGTTGAGACGCCGCCCGTGGTAGAATCATATCTGCGGACTGTTAAACGGCGAAGACGACGACCAAAATATTGCTATGAGGCAGAGTACACTACTCCGAAATCACCACCAAACGAAAACGTCCGTCCACCTAACTAAAACGAAATGGAAATAGCTATATTCAAACCTATATTTAGCAAATCCTCGGAATCCGATGGTTTAGCCGCCAAGTACCTTAAAGCTGGAGAAAATTATCTGGTAAGGAGCATGCACCAGCTCATATTTGATCAAAGACACGCATCCCCGCTGAACGTAATCTGAGCTTCAGCTGTCCGGTACTGAAGAAAAGAAACCGTATTATGTGGCCGTCTCAATCCGATCGCCAGAAACTTGATAGGTCCACATCAGTGCGGTTGTAGACTTGGTAATATCGAACAAATTTTCACTCTGCGGAAGATCTTGGATAATACCAAATCGAAACCCACTACCTCTTCATCGATTATACATTTTGGACAAAAAAATCTGATGTTAAACGTCTTTGAAATATTAAGTGCATCCATCTTACTTTTCTCAAATTTATCTAAAATTTGTTTCTATAGGGTGTGCCATAATGTATGACCCCTTAGATCCTTTTCTTTAGAATGTCGGTTGTAGCTCCTGCAGTATGCGACGTTGCTCCGTCCTAATGGAACCACATGTCCTCCAGTCCCAATCCATCTAATTGAAGAATGAAAAATTCATTGATCATTGCTTTCTACCGCTCACCACAGTGACCGTTTGGTCCGCGGGTTCTGAAAAAAAAAAACTCCTCCAGCGTAAACAGCACACCATGCAGTGATTTTGAGTGGATGTAATGGCCTTTCGTGCACTACTCGCGGATTTACAGTGCCCCAAAACCGCAAATTTAGTTTGTTCACGTATTCAAATAGGTGCGAATGGGCCTCTTCAATGCGCTAAAATCAATGACGAATTGTTCATCAAAAGCATCGTGACGAATATTCTGCATCTTTCAGGAGTATAGCGTTCCATTGTTTATTCACAACAAATTCTAATTCTGTATACTTCAAAAAGTCAAAATCGAATTGACATTCGATGTCATTTATAAAATTTGTGGTACTTTCCGATTGGATTATAAATTATGGCCAACCCTGTACTTTTAGGTGAGACATGCCCATAGATTCATTAACTTAGATGGCAAACTTTCCAGATATTGGAAATCCAAAACCCGCTTTCCACTGATCGCCTCTATCCGTGTGACCCTGCCTATGAATACGTGAATTATCATCAATGCCAATTTCTCTCCCATTTTACACAAAACCCGCACATTTTACTCAAAAAACGTCATCGACATTGCACACACGCGTGCAAATCGCTCTCATTCTAGCAACTTTACTTGTAAATTGCTCTCATTCTAGCAAATTCTGACAGGTTATAGAGATGTAAAAAGTGTTGGTAATTCACTTACAGTATGTCTGTGCGAAAGTTAAGGGTTTGCAAAAGTATTAGTAGAGTCTATCATCTAGGTTCGTTTATCTATGCAATGGATCGGTAGGAAGAAAACGCAGAGGATTCGCTAATTTTAGGTAAAGGCTGCAGAAGTTCTATTGTCCATCTACTCGGAGAATTGTAAAAAGTAGGATTGATGAAAAGCTTACGCAGTGGTATTGCCAGCATGGAAGAACACTTCTTCTTCTGAAGAAGGGATATGACATCTGGACTAGTGGCTCTGTGTATAGTGAGATCTAGTGCTGGTGGACATGACACAATCTGAAAGCGTTGAAAGGACTGCAAAGAGCAGCTGGCAACTGGAATGCCATTATAAATGAGCGTCGAGATGTAGGAGTTCGAATTTTTAATGTTTTAAGCGAACGCCAGAAAAAACTTGTTTTATCTTTGGCACATTGTAGTATTTGTTGCCTCAGTTTTTGGTCGTAATCGAATTTCACACGGTTAGGAAAGCGTTGCAGTCATTCCTATATCGGGCTGCTCTTATAAGACAGAAAAAATAGTTCCTTCACCTTGATAGAACTTTACAGCTCGAGTAGTACAATGTCCTTTTGTTTTTGGCTTGGTACCTTTCATTGAGGGATAAGGGATCTCATTGCAAAGAGAATAGTTTTGTGATCATATCTGCAGCTCCAATTGGAGAAGTTAAAAACAAGTGCAGAGTGCCAGCAGTACGACTATCAACGTCTCGTTTATAAGTGAAGATCTTAAAATACCGTCTTTCGGAAGTTGTCTGCCAGGAATGTTGTAGCCACGTTATGAATGAGGATACAGGGATACAATTCGCTGAATAGAGTCAGACAGCAAATACGTTGAAAGTCGAATAGGTATCCAGTTTGGGACTTCTGTAAATAAAGCAGTAGTGGAAATTTCATTAGAGAACCAATTAAACCATACGAGCTTGAATTCCATATAGGAACAGAGGTCACATTGTGGGGGAGCTTGATAAGCTACATCGCACACACATCAATGACAAGGCCGCGTGAGAAAAGAATAATAACACAAGTTCGTATCCAGGCAGTTTCAAATTTGTGTAATCCGAGAGGTGTGCGCCTGCGTCTTACTAAGTGCCAAAACAGCTGGTGTGAATATGTGATTGGGGTATCGAACAAGGGCCGGTTACAGGGCGGTGTCCTCTTTATGTAAACTTGTGCCTGTCTTTTGAGCGGCGATATACGCAACCTTGACAGCAGTGAACTATATTGGGAGGAAATGGTTGAAGGGACAAAGTATCTGCATTGGTTACGACAGCCAAGGTGCGATCAAAGTTTTACTGAACTCACCATATCTCAGCTAGTTCAAGATTTGAGGTTTTTTTTTTGCATGTGTGTGCGAATCTGAATTCATTGAACTTTGTCTGGATTACAACCTGTATATGCGTTGGGACTACCTCGACAAACTTATGACGCAACTCATAAGGAATCCTTATAAGCACAACCGAAGTTTGCATAACTCTTTAGGTTGCATGCGGACCAAATGATGGACCCGAACATCGTTAAAGTCAGTGGCATGTTTATTGTCTTTCAAAGACTGTACACTATTTACTGGCGTCTTAAGGAAGCACTTCGCTTTTGCTAAGCACCCAAGTGTGCTAGGTATAAGTGACACCACATGACATTCAATGAATATCGAGTAGTTCAACTTCTTATTGCCTTCTGAGAAAGAGATGCATCGGGAATAGAGGCCCAATGGGAGCACACATATTGAAAAGGAAAGTATAAGGGACAAAAAACCACAGCTGGTTTTTGTCACGTGCGGGATGGTAAGTCCAAACATTTATTAAGAGAAAAAAGTATTACTCGTACGGGACTGCAGGACACGATTTTTGCGATGTATATTGGGATTTTCAGTTCCAAAGAGCGCCTTGCAACAGTTGAGTTCCGTAACCTTTATAATAAAAAACAACAACAAATCCAATTTGTTTTTTATTTTTTTTATTACTTGTTGATTGATTTGTTTTTACTTCATTGCATGAAATCCTTATAACATGTACAAAAGATATAGGTATGTTCTTTTTTTATAATTATATGTATGTTTAGTTAGTCGTTTTGTTTCTTGTTTTTTTTTTTTTGTGGCGACAAATTATTAGAAAATAAATAAAAAGATCATGTAACATTGATGACGCTTGTTCGACACATATGGTAATACTAAATGCCTACGGAAAATATAAATTCAAAATACATAGAACTGTAGGGAAAAAGAATTCGATTCTCGATTCATCCCTTTCTGTACCGTTCCCATGTGTGCATTCTTAATCTCACTCGTTCTTTGTGGCTTACACTGATGATATACAACGAAGAGGCACAGAAATCACAAATTAATATTGAACTAATCTAACCCCTAATATTGCTTTCATATTCAATTCTAGGATAAAAAACTAATTTTGGGGAAAAATGAACAATGACAAAAACAGAAAAAAAAAGACGAAAAATAGGACACATAGGGATGTGTTTGGTTTGATTTAAATCAGGAGCACAGTCTGAAATAAATTTTAGTAAATAATTTGTGTTGTCCTTCCACTAGCTGATGACGTAATGGCTTCTTCAAGATTGGAATCAAGTTTTCTATATGCGGCTGTATGCTTTCGACGGCCACCTCTTCCTTTATCGTTGCGTCTTCCCTCGAGTAAAAGGGCAAGAATTTTGGACTTGTTGTGATACACTACGTACAGAATGATGCATAGGAACATTCCGAATAGGAAATATGTAAAGAAATTCGAACCGGATTCCTCGAGAAAGGGATCGGTTACGTGATTTGCATTGGGAATATAATTACTATCGAAAATTTCTTGACTACTTTTTTGATCGGCTTCGTTTTCATCGGGACCTGCTATTGGTGTTTCTTTGGGTTTGGATTTTGCGTTGGGTTGAGGTGCAATCCCGAAGTCGTCTGGATCTTCGTCGTCTTCTACATTGCCATCTTCACTTGGATCAGGATCAGAGTCGTTTTCATTTAGATCTTCATTATTTGCTGGCTGATAGATCGGGATAGATTCCTGTTTGCCTAAATTTGTTGGTAGATCTTTGAGTGATTGGTCGTCATCATTTGAATTTGGTTGTTGTTCTTCTGCATTCTCTTTAGGTGAAGTGGATTGCTTATTTTCTTCGACGGGATTAGGCAACACAGGAGTTTGTGCGGGAGATGCTGCTGCAATCTTTCCAACATTGGAAGTCTCTTTTTGTTGAATAGAACTCTGGTTACCTGAAGTGTTTACTGGTGGGCTCTCGATCTTGGCCTGTGTGGATACGTTGCTTTCTTTATGTGGTTCGTTGTGGACGGGTTCTGCAAAAAGAAGTACAAGAATATTTAACTTTAAATTTTAATTTCAGTTTTATAGTAGTATTCCTGGTAATAGACGGAGCTGAACTTAAAGCACAGTTCCGCGTGGTAGAGGGCAATAGAGGGAACCAAACTTAAAGCCCGGTTCTGTGTGAAAATAAACGAAGATTAATGCGTGACATCGATGCTTTGATTCTTTGAAATATAAATATAATAAGAACAAGGTAAAACAACTTAAAAGGTTCTTTTCTGCTTCAGATGACTATAATCTAAATACTCGTATATGGTAAACGAAAATAGTGCCGATTTTCGTAGGTCAACAACTATGTCCAACTAGAATAATCTTTTGTAGGCGATCTCCTGTCTAACATGTAACTAGATTTCCAAAGGAAAAACTTTTGCAAAACTCCACTTCAATATCTCGTGGATGGGATTAAATATGAACTCGAGAAGAAAGTGCCATATGGCATTTTCATCAACAATGAGCGTGCTCGACAAACTGCCTGTCCCTAAATTTATATCATAAGATCGATGCCGTCTTTCGTGTGCAAAGAATTGCTGTTCCGTACAAAGCGCTGCCTGCACCTCTTACCCTATCTAACACAATGACACCAGAGCTCCTGTTGCTGCAAACATATGAAATCAGCTATCTTTGTATCCAGGACTAGCTTTTGCAGAAAAGGCATATAGTTAAATCTGCACTGATGGCTCCAAAACAAAACAAAACTCTAGCGCTATCTTCATGGATAACAACACACTTAGATATCAGTTTTTTTTTTTTTTTTTTTTTTAAAGAACTTAACACTCAAGTGGGTATGAATACACTTATAATGCCTCAGCATGTGTTAAGTTTTTTACAAAATGGAATAGAGAGAGAAAGAAAGATGTTTGGGCTCAGTGGTTATTTCGTTCCATGGGTGGCATCCAACATTTAATGGGGAGACTAAATTCTTAGTGGAAGTTGGCTTGATGTTGATTTCTAGTCAACTACTCGTCTTACTTGATTTTCGTTAACTGAAAAAATGGATGATATGTCTTTCGGGCGAGGCTGGGATTCGAACAAAGAACCTTCCGATTTTGAAGCCAGTCCACTACCACTTGAGCCACTGCCACCCACAGGTAAACGAGCGCATGTCTTAAGCGGATGTACATGTAGGTTATCGTTATATGAGGAACGGGCGAAAGAGGTGTATCTGTCTATAGAGACAGTTTAGCTATGCCTAAGTTATTATTAGATATTTTGACCACTTCTAAGTTGCTCGTAGTTAGACATTAAGATTTTTCTGGATTTCTGAATTAGGTTCAATGCCTCAGTACATTGTGTGCAATACAATCTAAAATTGGATCGTAAGAAATGATTTAGATGAGGGTTTCTTAAGACCTGAACATGTGTAAAGACTACTTGTGTCGGTGTTGGTGTTTCATTTATAGTTCTTTTGCATGTGAGCCCGACTGTAGGTTTCCCTTAGTTCTAGCGGTATTCCTGCAATCCCTAACCAGAAGAGACTTTTAACTGGGTTCATAAGGATACTAAGCACCTTAATTTAGTAAGCATAAGAGCGTGACGACGAAATTGAATAATACTTTTTCTGCAAGTAATGTACGTTAATGTTACTCATCATTCTATGACAGTCTGAAATATCACACTAAAATAAACATATAAGAAGCGATAAAATAAACATATAAGAAGCGATTGATTCTTTGTCGGCGTTCTCTCTTGCGGGGAAAAAATAAAAATGCA
Organism: Volucella zonaria; assembly: GCA_963966105.1. NCBI lineage: Eukaryota > Metazoa > Arthropoda > Insecta > Diptera > Syrphidae > Volucella > Volucella zonaria. The sequence goes on along the minus strand of OZ014530.1, from coordinate 186,598,247 downwards.
ATCCAAGCATCCTGGGACGGATGAAAGCCTGTGGCCATAGTAAGACTAATTATTACTGATGGACGAATAGCATGGCCAAAACGAATCCACTAAACCACAAAAATAAAAACACTTAAAATCAAGTACGAGTAACTTGCTTGCCCAAATTTATGGAGTATGACGAACATGCCCAGCCGCAGACCTGATACTACTTTTGCCACTTAAGGGGACAATTATTTTTTTTTAATATTTGGAGAATATACGAGTACTGTCAAGTTTTTATAATGATGGGTTTTACATCCCTATTAGCAGGTTGCGGTTGCCCCGCCTCATGTATGAATCCATTGTTCGTGCAGCTGCGTCGGCCTTTCAATAAAATTTGAATGATTCATATATACCTGATTCTATATATTGTCTATGTGTATTTTTCAAACTTTTTTAAAAATAGCATATATGTAATAGGGGAAAATTCGTATTGTATTTAGTTTTGGAGTTTGGTAAAGGTTCATGTTCTTCAAAACTGCGAGGGGCGTTCAATATATTCTCGGTATCGATATGTAGGAAAATGCGAATTCAATTTAAATTGTTTTTATTTTTCAATGTAATCTCCCCTAACATCAATGCATTTGTTACATCTTGAGATAAGCTTTTTTAAACCCTCAAAAAAATAAATTTCCTCCTCCTCCATTTATTGCCGACTTGAGTTCTTCATCATCCGAAAATCTTTTTCCACGAAGACATTTTTTCAAATCCGGAAACAGGAAATAATCACTAGGGGCAAGGTCTGGACTATAGGGTGGGTGTTGGATTTCTTCGAAACCACAATCTCGCGCAGCAGCCTTGGAAACTCGCGCCGTGTGAACAGGAGCGTTGTCATGAAGAAGCAACACACCCGCTGCGAGTTTACCCCGTCTTTTCTTTTTAATTTCCTCCCGCAAATTATGCAAAGTGGAAGCGTAGGATGTGGCGTTGATGGTTTCACCTTTTTTTTTGTACTCAATGAGCAAGATTCCCTTTGAGTCCCAAAAAACTGTGGCCATGAGCTTCCCGGCAGACGGAGTGACTTTGAACTTCTTCGGGGGGTCTGTTCCTTTTTTATGCCACTGCATGGACTCTTGTTTGCTTTCAGGGTCATAGTGGTGGACCCATGTTTCGTCCCCAGTAACAATTCGATCCATAACACCGTCCGCGTTCTCACTACACATCTCCAAAAGCTCTCTACAGCATGCGATTCTCACTTTTTTCTGAGGCGCTGTGAGCATTCGTGGCACCCACCTTGCACTGACCTTTGAAAGGTTAAGATGGTCATGAAGAATGGTGTGAATGGTACCAATTGAAAGCTTGGTGATCTCTGCCATCATTTTCACCTTTATTCGGGCATCCTCAAGAACAAGTTTTTCGATTTCTTTGATGCTTTCTCCCGTACAAGCAGTAGCCGGGGCGCCGGAGCGGGGGTCGTCTTCAATGCTCTCTCTGCCTCTCTTGAACTCACTTGACCACTTTTGCACAGTTGATAATGAAGGTGCGGAACCCTGGTAAACAGCCACCATCTCTTCATGAACAGTTTTTTGACTTTTTCCTTGCTTAGTGAGAAATTTAATTACAGCGCGATGCTCAATTTTCACCATCATCGTCTCAGTTGCCATTATGATTCTGTTTAACTAGAGATAAAACGCCAATTAATAATCACATTTATATGAAATTTTACATGAATGCACTAAAATAATAGTATTACTTGATAAATAAGTCAATTTATATATACAACCACAGCTTCACCCCGATACCGAGAATAGTTTGAACGCCCCTCGTAAGTCTTTAATGGTTTGCCCTGTGGCCGTCTACCTGGTTGACAAAATACATACTTAAGTTTTACATTAAAAATCTCCATCTATGATACCCTTTCTATAACAAAGTGCTGCTACTGAGTAATCATATAAGACTTTCCATCCTTTTTCTCCATTTAAAATGCTCATTACTTCATCTTCGTCTAAATCATGTTTTCCGAACATTGATAGTCGAAATTCTTTTAAAATCGGACAAACACCAAGAATATGTAAGATGTCTTCTCTCTTCTTCACGTTGAAGAGGTCACAAAGTATTGGTAAATCTGGTCTATAGGGTATAAAGTTTAGTTGAACGAGTTCCCCTCTCAGTTTGAAAATAGTACTTATTTTGTCAACTGCGTGACTATCTAGGAAGTATGATTTTTTCATTTAGAAAATGGTTTAGTTTGCTGTAATAGTTCATAGTTCAGTGACGATTCAGCTTCTTCGACAAATTGGTCATATGTATGTCTGCCAAAATTCTCCAAAACCAAGTTAAATTTTTCTCTTAAAAGATGAGTATGCTCGTTCACTTGAATAGACAGATTTAATCCGCATTCAGAAGCTGTTTTCTTCCATTCCTGGCAAATGCCTCCGTTTGTTCTAATTATGCTTCTTAAAACTACGTTTGGTATTCTGCATTCATTCATTTCTAGTATTTTTAGGATATAGTTGAAGTGCATTTTGAGCGTGTACAAGAGCAAAGGAGGAGTTCCCGTTTCAAGATGTAGCACATAGTTCGGGGTATTTTTTGGTAATCGGAAAATCTTCTTCAAAAAGTAGCGAAGAAATTTTTCCACAGCCTCGTAGCCTTTGTAACCCCATACCTGAATTCCGTAAAGCATTTACGACGCTGCGGTTGAGTGGAACAAAGTTTGTTTTGCACTTTGCGATACATATTTATTTTTGAAGCAACGTTCTCAAATCGAACAGATAGCTCTTTTAGAAACAGCTAATTTTTCCTCAAAGTGTGGTTTGAAATTTAAGGAGGACGATATTAGGATACCTAGGTATCTGTATCAATCTCTTCCCCGTCTAACTTCCACTTTTCCAAATGTGAAAAGCGTCCTCCTTCATTTCTGAATATCATCATTTTTGATTTATCAAGATTTACAGTGAGATTCCAACTTTTACAGAAAGCATTAAGCCTGTTTATCATTAACTGCATACCTTGGGTTGTGTCACCCAGAAAGACGATACCATCAGCATACATCAGCGGAGGAATTGATACACCGTTGAATCTTATTCCACCTTTGACATCATCTGTTATATCATTGATGAATAATATAAAAAGCAGAGCACTTAAAATACAGCCTTTTTTAACACCAATTGAAGTTTCGAACTCTTCCGAAATTAAGTCTCCATCCCATACATATGCAATATTATTCTCATACTAGGCTCTCAGGATTCGAATAATTTTACTTGATACACCGATTTTGGAAAGCTTGTAAAAGAGTGCTTCACGTGGTATTATATGTTTCAGCAATGTTTGTTAAGCAGAATATCTGGTCGATTGTAGAATAACCTTTCCTAAATCCAGCTTGGAATTCTTTAAGGATGTTATGTTCTTGTACCCATTCATACAAGCTTTTGTAAATTAATGAAGCAAACAATTTGGCTGAAGTGTTTAAAAATGTGATTCCTCTGTAGTTCTTCGGGTCCCTGTAATCGCCTTTTTTGTGTAGGGGAAAAATTATTGATTTCCATTCAAAGTTATATTTTTTTGAAAATATATATTATATTTTATAATTTACTAAAAAAAATGGATAGAAAGCAGAGCAAATTTAGTAACAACAGACCTGGTTCGAAAGCTAAGAAAAGGTCATTCCAAGGTAATCAGCATACAATGGAAAATACAACTCAATACAAAAGTACGAGTACGTCGGCAAAAAAATTACAAAATACTGAGGAATTGAAAGAAATGCAGATCCCAGTTTCGGTTATTGTATTCTTTAGTTTACCACAGTATTTTTTACATTACAAACATTATTAGAATATAAAGACTGTAATGGTGCAATGAAATTTAGTAAAAATGGATAACGTGGGTCAGGCTTTAAACTTTCAGTGAAGTGTAAGTGTAAAGAAACTTTATTTGTATCATCTCCATTTGTGGAAAAAGCCTTTGAAATTAATCGTCGCCTTGTTTTCGCTTGAGAATGTTTGGAGTTGGTTTTCAAGGCATATACAACTTTTGCGGAATGATGGATTTCGAGCAAGATATCTGTAATATTACAGCATCATAATTAATATGAAAATTGCAGCAGAAGCCGTTGCTAATATCATTTTTAAAATAACAGTGAGATAAGAAATAGAAATGAATGAAAAAGAAGAAGATCCCGCTAATGAACTGTCGGCATCTGATGATAGATCTAGAGCAAAACGTGGCTTTTCTTCTCTTCCTGGTATTGCTTCAATAATTGGAAAGCACACAAACAAAACTTTCGACGTTGTTGTCAAAAGCCGTATATGCCAAGGTTGTTCAAGTTGGACAGAGAGAAACAGATTGCTGTGAAATATGCAGCATGCTATGATAAACACTAATAGCACTGCAATGCTAATCATTTGGGCAGCGCTGGTAAAATGGAGGTGCATGGAATAATAGAAATGTTCAAGAGCTTTGAAGAGTTACATGGAGTCAAATATGGAAATTATATTGGAGATACAAATACTTTTAAATCTTTGTTAGACATAAATACCTACGCTGACGATTTTGTGGTCCGTAAAACGGAGTGTGTTTTGCATGTCGAAAAACGTCTATATAAACGTCTTACTGAAGCGAAAAAAAAATATGCGCAACTCCACAAGCCAAAAAACAATTATTGGAGAAAGAAGAAAAACAAGAAAAGACAAAAAGAAATAAAAAAAAAACTTGAAAAAGATACAACACCAAGACCAAAAAAGAGAAATAAATTATTGCAAGAGCTGTATATGTACAAGTATTATGGTTTACAAGCCCATCGACATCCGGATTCAGTTGAAGATGTGAAAAAAAAATATGGGTGGCAGTTTGCAATAGTCTCGATGGACGAAAACCCGCAATACTTATATTGTCCGATAGGCCCCGAGTCTTGGTGTAAATGGCGGAAAAGTGAAGCTGAAGGTACTTTGAATACCTTTCAGAATCCACCTGCTCTAGATGATGACGCGAAAGAAGTATTAAAGCCGATTTACGAGGAATTAGCTGTAGACAATTTATTAGAAATATGCCTCGGCAGTAAAACTATTCATCCGAATAATCTCAAATTTTAATGTTATTCAATATACCAGTGGCTGTTGTCGGAACCGCCAAACAATTCTTATTTTAATAACTTTTTATTTTTGTCCTAGAAATATTAATGAAAAAAAGTCTGTTTTCGGTATTCAAATTTCAAGAGCCCGCCATTTTGCCAAACATTTTTTTTGCTTTTTTTCTGGTTGCGACGCCTATAGATTATTAACTCAGTACTCCGCGTGCTGTTGACAAAACGCGCCACATGGGCATAGTATCCCGGCGTTAAATCCCGGACCCTACAAATTCATTTGTATCGTTCCCTTGATAATAATAATAATAATAATATTTTTTTTCAGATAGTGAAAGATTCAAAACCACAATAGCCAACAAGGTCCATTTTTTTAGGGTGTCTTCTTCGGCACCATTTTTTTAATAATTTAAATTTTTTATTTTTATTATAAATATGTTTTTGTATGTACACCCTGAATGATTGAACTGCAACCAATTTCAGACTGCTATAATTTCCAAACCGTTCATGACAGTGAGCTCAAATTTTGACACATGACAGATAATTTTATTATTTACGAGCCTTTTAAACGATTTGCGTCTCAGTTGTGTTGAAAAATTGTTATCCACGATGGAATTCAAACGTGATGGTGTGATTGCTTTATATTTGGCTGGAAAACCACAAGTAGCCCTCCAGAACCTCAACGTGAATAAATCATTTTTGTCTCGAACCATAGCTCGTTACCGTGATACTGGCAGCGCGAGCGTTGCAAAACGCCATGGAGGTGGTCATAAAAAATCCGCGTCGAAGTGGAAGAAAAATGGCTCGTGAGCTCAACATATCGTTGGAACGGATGCAACACATACTGAAAAACGAGCTTGGGCTCAAGCCATTGAAGTTCCAAAAAGCACACGATCTTACACCGCAACAGAAAAAAGTTAGAGTCAAAAGAGCGAAGGAGTTGCTACGCTTGCACGAAAGTGGTGAGTTGCCGAATTTGGTTTTTACCGATAACTCGCCATTTGTTATCGAGCAATATGTCAACAAACAAAATGACCGAGTTTACTTGCCAGAGAGGTCCTTCGAAAATTTACACCTTCGGGCGGCCACCAGAAAGCAGGCAGCACCGATGGTGATGGTTTGGGCCGCCATAACCGCCGATGGTCGCTCTCCCCTCGTATTTTTGAACCGTAGCGTCAAAATTAATGCGATCGTATACCGTGAAACTGTCATAGAGGCAGTATTGAAGCCTTGGGCAAACAATCATTTCGGTCGGAGACCGTGGACATTTCAACAAGACTCGGCACCGTCTCACAAAACGCGCGTCAATCGAGATTGATTAAAAAACAATGTTCCACACTTCTTTTCTACGAAAAAAATGGATTGCAAATTCTCCGGGTGCAAATCCGTGGGATTTCTCTGTCTGGGGTATTTTGAAGGCGAAGGTTGGCACTAAAAAATACCAAAGTTTGGACCACCTCAAACAAGAACTTCGCCGGGAATGGGCCAAAATACCGCAGAGCCACTTGCGTGCAGTGTGCGATGCTTTCTTCGGCCGTCTCAAGGCCATTATTCGCGCCAAACGTGAACATATTGAAAACTACGGATATAATTTGAAAATTGATGTATTTTCCAACATTTTTTGCTTTCCCATAATAAAATTTATTAAAAAATAAAAAAATTATAGCATTTTAAAAAGTTGGAGTTTGAGTCATTCACCCTGTATATTAAGTATTATAACAAACCTACAAAGTTATCGTTGTTCATTTAATTCACCTTAAAAAAATCCTAAAAATGCCTTAAATTTACGAGCGCTAGACCACCAAGATCATCAACCTTGCGCGATAAAAAAGACTATATTAAGAATGAAAAAATAAAATAACGTTATATTTATTGGTTCCTTGTATTCAACTATTAGTAGGCATCATACGACACCGGCATATGTGGCCGTTGAGATAAGGTACATCATTTCTTTAATGCTGATGAAGTCAATAATTTTCATTCGCGATTGTAGAATAAATTTCTTTCTATGAGATCCACCAACATATCTTAAACAGATGATCAATGAACAAGAGGAAAGCATTAAAGGTTGAATTAATACAAATGTAAGCAAGAAAAGGGAAGCAACGACTGAAGACTTGGAACACTGAACAGATCGATTCTAATTTGAAATATCGAAAAATCGAAAACATCGAAACCAACCGATGAAAGCAGTTCAGCAGGACAAAAAGTACCTTAGTGATCGGGCCTGAGAAGTTATCTAGGCAAAGGTTCGTCCAGCCCGACCCGAGACACTCTGACCAATCATCAATCGCAGTATGGGATTGGAAAATAGTCCGCTGCTCGAACAATGACTCGCTTTAAAAATTTTTCGGTGTCGAATAGAGTAGCCGATTTCTTCTAAATTGGGCCATTGGGTTGGAATTTCCACGGCTTGTTCTTCAACATAATAAATAATAAACTTCGCTGCAATTTTGACTCTTATCTAGCAAAAGTGAAGGTCGAAAAAGCCCATATAATTACTTGTGTGAAATAATGGCAGCGTTCCACTCTTGAATCAAGTTTTTTCGGGTCTCTTTTTCTGATCGTTCTGTAAAGATTTTTCGTTAGTCAGAGTTCTGCGCAGCTTTCGATTTTCGTTTTAATGCGACTGTGGGTTAGTCTCCAGCCTTTCTTTTGTACGCACCGACTCCCAGATCTTCTTTGATAATCAAAAACATGGGTTTTTGAGAAATTTTTATATCAGGCAACAAGTTTTTCAATTTTCGTACGTACTTTAGTCTTTCTAGCGCGTCAGTGGCTGTAACTTTTACGAAAAATTAAAAGTGAGTCCAAGTGACCGCAAAAAGGCGAGCTTTTTCCATGTTGTATTTGCGAACGACAACTACAATAAAACGATTTTCGGTGCCACTCCATTAATGAAAGCTAAACGACTTATCGACCCCACTTAAAATGCACGGTACATGTATTCCCATTGCGGAATGCGAAAAATACCTTGGTCTCATTCTAGGTAGGAAACTAACCTGGAAAGCTAATATATAAGAAAGAATTAGGAAAGAAACTATAGCCCTTTACTCTTGTAGAAATTGGCTGTACTTAGCCAATGTATGGGATATTGTCCTTGTCTTGGACAAGGCAACTCACTTTCACAATCTAGGGAAGATCGCTCTTAGCACCAGCCTCACCGCTGCACTGGACAGCATTCTCTATTTCATTCGTTAGACATCTTCGGCAGCCATAAGGTTGAACGCCTCTTCACAGTGGTCGTATATAAACACGGGGCACTCCACAATTTTAGATAGCGAACAACAAATCCCAGCAGATACCGGCTACAAAACTACTATTTCGAATCATCAAGACTGGGTGGATTACTTGATATCCACCTCCCAAAACATTGTACGTAGTAGCTCTCAGGCGGATGTAATAGCTATTAAGAAAGCTTTCTCCAGACTGAAATGGAATGTGATATCATTCAAAGATATGTACATTTACACTGACAGCTAGTTAGATATCTGATTTCAGTCACTTTTAAATCAAGAATAGCCTTCATTTGCGCGCATCTCTGCACGATTTGGCTGAGGGGTTAAATATTCGCCTCTGCTGAGTGCAGATGAACTTGCTAAGCATGGTACAACATTGTAAAATTCACAAAACCCGAGATCTTTGCACATACCTCTGGCTACTTGTGAAAATATTATTCTACAGGATTCGATTGGTAAGGCGAACCGCAGGTAGGCAAACGGTGTAGCGAGTCATGCCACTGGACAGATCTGCACTTAAGGCTGGCCAATCTAGAAGTTTAATTCCATATTCTTGAAACCACGTTATTGCAGTCCGTGCTTTATGGATAGGAGCGTTGTCTTGTTGAACAATTGTCATCAGTCACCTTTATTAGGGGAAGAAGGTGTTCCTCCAACACTTCATGGTAATTCTGGGCGTCAATTCTTCCAGAAATAAAGACAATTTCTGTTTTTGGATTACCGATGAAAGCTGCCCAAACCATAACACTTCTTTCCCCTAAAGGCCTGCGTGGCATGATTTTTCGTTCTTTCCTAAAATCATGCCAATAGCATTTAAAGCCGTCGGGGCCGTTGAGGTTGAATTTCTTCTCATCACTAAAGATCACATGCGACCACATTTCACCGTGTTGGACATGTGTTTCAGCAAATTCAAGACGTGATTCTTTATGCCGCTGTTTAAGTGCTGGTTTAATGCAGCACTTTCGGTATTTAAAGTTGCCCGAAGCTGCTGCCCATTTTCTTGCGAGGCTAGAATCGCAGTCCAAATTAAAACGTCGAATCATTTGGGATGAAGAAACTCCTGTGTATAACATGTCACGTAAAACAGATCGTTTAACCATTGCAGTTGGTGCATTTTTCATTGGTCACCCAGATCGCTTATTTGTTCCACAATTTTCAATTCCGGCTTGTAGAAAATTCTTTACTACACCTTCGAAGAAAACCATTTTTGAAAAAAAAACTATTTATTATCACTGCAGGAGGTTCGTACTGTTTTTTAACAATAGTGAGCACACCGATCTTCGCTTAACAACTAAGCATGTCGTCGAATAAAATCTTGAGTTTATACTTTTTCACAGGTGAATTTTGGTTTTTTTTAGAAATTCCCGTAAAAAAGGGAAATATACCATTAAAGGGTTTTCTCTGAATTGGTATTGTTTGGCAATATTTTAGGACAGAAAAAAAAATTAAAAAAAAAGTGTAAAAAAGAATTAAAATTTTGGTTTGAGTCTATAATTTTTCACAGCACTGTAGGTGTCATTACTCGGCACTGTTTAATCGAAAGACAAGGCTTGGCATCCTGTCGAATGACTTCTGTAGAAGCTGTAGGGATGAGGAAAAAGAAGAAACGACTCTTCATCTCCTTTCTCAGCCTTGTCTCGCATTTGGAGACCTTTTATGGGCTCATACTTTCTGGACGACCTCGCCGATCTCGCAGAAACCAATGTTGCCGATTTTCTTCGCTTCACCACAAGCTCAAATTGGTTTTAAACTTTTTCTCTAACTTTTAGGTTTCTTCCACGCTCCAGAAATGGGCCAATTTGGCTTAAGTGTATCTGTGTCCAACAGGCAGCCCCACCAACCAACTAACCAGTAAAATAATAAAGGAAAACAAGAATAACTCTTGTTTCGTGTGGTAAATGACAATTGATTAACAAGTGAATATACAACAGAAAGCTTCGCTGCAGTTAATCCAGGAGAATCTTCATTGCAGCCTAGTTGGCGTACACAAATATACGTACACGATTTATATATACGATGTGGGTGGACTGGCTTCCAAATCGGAAGGTTCGGTGTTCGAAACCCAACCGCGCCCAAAAGACATTCATTTCTTCAATTAACAAAAATTAAGTAAGCCAACTTCCACTAAGAATTTAGTTTCCCCAATAATTGTTGGATGTCACCCATGGAGCGGAATAACCACTGAGCCCACACATCTTTCTTTCTCTCTCTATTCCATTTTCCAAAAAACTTTATACATGCTGAGGCATTATAGGTGTATTCATACCCACTTGAGCGTTGAGTTCTTTTAAAAAAAAAATTAAACAATTTTAATCGAGAACTATATATATACCTACACTCCTACCCTGCATTGGACGTATTCATGTCCGAAAATTCTTTGAATTGACTGATGAAGACGAACGTGCCTTATCACAATTTTGATCTACAACTTTGTATTGATAAGATAAAAAAAAATTTATTGATTGGCGTTAACAACTAAGTACATACATTTTAAGTGTATAAACATGTGTTTAACGAGACGTAGCAAAAGCGTATGTCTAATACACACGATCTCCAATCACTTATCTATTTGGCATTGTTAAAAATGCCAGTATCCAATCAATCCTGCGATTCTTGGAATATGACAAGAATTGTGTAAAAAACGAAGTGATGATAGCAATAGTCATAAAGGTCTTTACCTGGGACTTAGGGAATACTTTCTCACAATTGATTATTAGATAGGCTTCGGAAGAAATCAACCACTAAGTACAGCTGGAAATTTCGAAGTTAAAGTTGTAGTACACTTTTTCAACGATTCACAAGAATTTTTATGAAACGAACACGTTGATATATCTGAAACTTCTCTTCTTGTAGCTGAAGACAACACAACCATAATTAAGGTCGTAACGATCATTTAGATTACGAATACTAACGAAAATTAAAAAGAGGATGCGCTAAAACTTCACTTATGTACGAGCAATTATAAGAAATCTATTGTGAAAAATTGTAAGCTAAGCGCGTCAGCACGTATACAAAATTGGCCTTAATTGAAACTCATGTTACGGCCGAAGAAAAAAAATAATAAAAATACGTTTATAATTCCTAAAATGGAAATGGAATAAATAAAATAAAGAATATAGAAGAGATCCTTTTAATATACTAGACGGTGGCTGATAGATTCGAAACCCAATGGACACCATTTAGCTTGTAATAGCTAAAACGAATACTTGATCACCTCAAGACGGTGTTCTCACATCACATATTTGGCCACTTGTGACAGATGAGGTTAAATATTTTGGAATAATGGCTTTCACGTGACAGCTTGGGCGATGTAGCCTTCTAGTTTCGGGAAATTTTTTTCCGGCACTAAGTTTAATTCTTGAGGTTTAAATATCAACCCCTTAAAAATTGAGATCGTTAATTTTGCCAAGGGAGGAGTAATCCTACTTCCTACTCTATACCTTGACCTAGTATGACGACTAAGTAAGGTGGTATTTGGAGGAGACTTTAACGCTCGCCATCAATATTGGGGAGATAGCGTCCAAAACAGAAATGGGAACAAAATTTATGATTGGTTCTTTAATGGTCCTTTCTTAAATCTTGACTTAATCTCGCCAAACAGCCCAACATTCCCTCGTTACTCCTCCGTATTAGACTTTTTCTTGCTGTCGTCCAGCCTGAATGATGTATCTCATAATAACTGCTGTCTTACCTTTCCTACAATATCTGACCATTATGGAATTTCCTACAAAATAACTCTTGGTACGTTTATACCTATTTTGGTACCACCAACGGTGTACAGAAGCTTCAAAAATACCAACTGGCCAGCTTTCAGAGCCGATCTTCATAATGGTCTTTCTCGATTCAACGTTCCATTTAATAGAAATCTTATCAATACAGAAATAGATGCATTTATAGAAAAAATTAACTCGGCATTGGTATCAAGTATTAATTCTAACTCGGTTATATACCAATCTAAGCAATTCAAATACAAAAGCCTATGTTCTCTTACAATGAAATTGATTAAACTACGTTCCCATTGGCTTAAAAAACTTAAAAGAATTTACCATAGACATCTCAATAGAATAAATCAGGAATATCGCGAGTTGTCATCAAGAATTAATTGTCTTAGCAAAATAATAAGTGAGAAAATAAACACAGATATCAATTCTGCGTTCAAATTAAAAATACAGAAAATAAGACCTTCACCTCAAGCTTTTAAAGAAGTAGATAGAATAACAGGAAGAAAATTTTTTGATTCAGACATCTCAAAAGACATTCTAACATACAACGGTCTGGAACTAGTTGATATTGATACTAAGTTAACTACTTTTAAAGAGTTCTATGCCAATGTTTACTCAGAAAAAACTCCACATTTCGATAGCAGTTTAACTTCTGAAGTTCTGTCAACTGTTACTGAATTTCGTGCTAATCAATGTGTTACCTCTCTTACAACTTTTTCACCATATCTTTGTTCTACGAACCCAAATTCGCCACCTTTTACCACGCCTGAAAAAATTAAAATTCTTAGAGCCAACCTTAATAACAAGCTGTCATCGGGCATTGATGGGATATCCAATTTCATTTTAGGCAAATGTTGCTCTAAGCTGGATTCAACATTGTGCTCTCTGTTTAACCACTGTATTAACAATGGATATTTCCCTACAATTTGGAAAAAATCAAAACTCTTACCTGTAGGAAAAAAAAGATCAGCTAAAGAAATCGAACACTTTCGTCATATATGCTTGCTTTCCAATATAGGAAAATTATTTGAAAAAGTTTTAGCCGATCACATTTTCGTTATATGTGAAGATGCAAATGTGATCCCAAACACGCAATTCGGATTCAGGAAAGAGCACTCAACCGAACACGCGATACTACTTTGGAATAACAAGGTAACCCAAAATCTCAGGAATAAAAAATGTACGGTGGGTTTGGACATTGACCTTGAGAAAGCGTTTGATACGCTTTGGCATAAGGGTATAGTTTTTAAACTTATAAAATTAAACTTTCCGACATGGCTGGTACGATTAGTCTATAACTATCTACAAAATCGTTTTGCTTCAATAGTTATAAAAATTCCGCAGGGCTCTATCCTAGGTCCGATTCTGTTCATAATATATTTGTACGACTATCCATATGACAGTGTAATAAATAATGAAAGAGACTTTGGTGAAATTTTCTTTGCAGATGATACTCTAATTTTAGCTAGCGATTCGAGACCACAAATTGCTCTCAACAAAATCAAACAAAAGCTTCCTTTGCTGTTAGGCTACTTCGAGAAATGGGGGCTAAAACTCAACTTAAGCAAATGTGGCATAACTTGCTTTCGCAATGCAAGTGGGAAAGGGCACCGCCTAGCTGTGAAGGAAAGCAAAACGTTGAATCTGCGAATCGACAACCACACCATTCCCCTGTGCTCAGAACTGAAATACTTGGGTGTAACATTTCACAATAGATTTCTTTTCAATAAACATGCCAGGAAAACCTTAGCAAAACCCAAAGCCGTTTCCGCCACATTAAAGCCCTTATTGCAGTCCAAAGCATTACAATCAAGTACAAAGATACTCATATATAAAACCCTTATACGACCAATTTTAGCCTACGGTTTTTGCGTATGGTTCACCGTCTCCCCTACAACCGCAAACGAGTTGGAAAAATTCGAAAGAAGGATACTTTAGATTCTGTTGTGGAAAATATCGAAGACCAGATAAGAAATGGTATCCAAATAAACTTCTTTACGACACATGCAAGGTAACACCTCTTATGACATACCTTATTAACCTTACATTAAGAAAACTTCAACGAGTAGAGTTTTATCCTAATAATTTAATCAAGCCTTTGTTGGATTCAAATAAAAATGAAAGTTTAGACGACAATTACTACCTTTCGCCATTTAACCTTCTTAATGAAAGATCTCATTCTCATATCGAACAAAATGTTAGTAGGTTTCTACTTTTATCTGAAAGCGTCACGATTTAATTTAAGAGGATAACTCATATATGTACATGAACAAGAAATTTATTGGTCGAAATTCATGATCGCATTATATCAGTTTTTGAGGTTATGTACATGTTGAAAAGTTAATTCTGCTTTAGATTATATAATAGCTTATATATTAACAATTAAGCAGATTAATGGAAAACTCACACAAAGAAACATATCTGTATCTTCTGGGTATAGGGTATAATAATCAATATTGAAATTAACTGCATTTTGCGGTATGAGCGGTTAAGTATAAGTTTATTCCAGTCATTATTTTAAGTTATAATATGGATTGATTTAAGTATGCCGGGAGCAAGCATATAGTAAAATACTTATATTGTTATTTTATAATATAACACATATATAATGATTGTTAGCTTATGAAGTTATATACCTTAATTTACAAGTCTTTAGCCAGGCATACGCTTTCCAAGTCGGCTACAATTAAGTTAAATTAGACATGGATGATATGTAATATAATTGATTTTTTTTTAAGTCTCAATAAAGGAAACTTGAAAAAAAAAAAAAAAAAAAAAGTAAGGACTGAAACGAATAAAATAATGTAAATTTTAATACGGGCTATACTTCCAATGCGTAAAAATTGCAATCCCATTTTGTACCCAAATTAGCCTGTATAATCTCTAGTTTCAGTTTGGTATTGATTTTAGTTCGGTGCGGTTTAAAATAGTTATAAAATATGAGTCAAGAGGAACGCCGAAAAAGATCATCGACAAATGGCTCGAAAATACTTCGCGTCCAAACCATTTCATCGCAAAAAATTTAAACATAGCACGCAGTACAGTGGATTCTGTTATTAAACGATATTTGTTGACGTTGACAGTTAAGCGAAAACAGAAAAGTGGAGCTAAAAGTGGAGCACATGATACAAATTTGGACAGGAAAATAGTGGGTACCATCGTAAAAAACCGGACTATGTCATCGGAAATGTAATACCAACCAAACAATGGTACAAAGATCGAAAAAACGTAACGGTCTAAAAACACGAAAAAAACAAAAAATACCAAAAGTTACTGAAAAGCAAAAAAAAGTCATAAAAACACGAGTCCGAAAGCTATACGAGTTGATCGGCAACAAGAAAGCGTGCTTGGTTTTGGATGACTACTTTTCCAGGTGCGCTGAGAAGTTTGAAGCTGATATTCTTCCGCAATCAACAACATCGATTGGGATGGAAAAATTCGGGTCAAAATCTCATTTGGCAGGCCATTTACCAATGTGGACACAGAAGCTCATCGCTTATTACAACGGGAACAATTAACGGAGAAGTGTACATTAACGAATGCCTAAAAAAACGGTTGATTCCTTTCTTAAACAAATACGAGGGTTCAACATTATTTTGGCCAGATTTAGCTTCAGCTCACTATGCTCATGCGACGTCGAGCTTTCTTGTTGCTAAAAATGTCGACAGTGCCGTCCCATTGAAAGGTATTGGGCTTTGGTCAAAGCTAAATTGAGGAAAAGTGAGCAGTGGAAAAAAATGGAAAAGAGCGTCCAAAAAGATCACGGATGTAACTGTCACCAACCTTATGAAGGACATTCGAAAGAAGTTGAGGAAAGAATGGGAACCCAAATATTTTTTTTTATTTTTTGTAATTGTGAATGAATTTAATAAAAACAGTCTCTAATTCCAATGTGGAACAGAATATGGTGATGATTGTATCCGAACTTTGGATAGCTGGCGACTTCTTTTCGAGCACAGAGTGACATCACTTTCTCCCGTACTGGTAGGACAAAGATTTAGGAAAAAAAAAAAAAAAAAAACCAAAGGCGGAAGAATCTGGAAGGTGTCGATATGTAGATGTACATAGGATAGGGAAAAACGAGGGAAAGATTAACCTAAAGGATGAGGATATTTATAGCCGTTCCGTCGTCAGTTGTTCGATATTTTTAGTAGCCGCCTGCATCTCACTGGAGCAATAGGAGCAAGATTAACAATTATGATATGCTACAGCCTGTCGAAGCATGGGTCGGTCGTATCTGATCACAAAAGAGAAGCAGACTGTGTAACCGAAAGGCAGGATCCGTATGGAGTTTAAGATTCCAATTGCCTTTCGGGTCACATATAGCCGATCTAAAGCGTCCGGTTGCTATAGGAAATAATACATCCAAACTACAGTGGGCCATAGGATGCTCTAAAAGAGGCCGGCATGAAAGTGAGGAAAGCTTTTGCTGTAGTCGAACATGGTATGTTGATTGAATAAGAAACCTCTGTCTTAAAAATCTCCCAGATTTTGCTCTTAATAAATTGACGGATCTCTTTAACAACTGTCTTAGATTGGAATACTTCCCCAATGACTGGAAAACTGTTAAGGTAATTCCAATTTTAAAACCTGGGAAAGCACCTGACTTACCTTGAAGTTACAGGCCAATTAGTCTGCTAAGTTCACTTAGTAAGTGCCTGGAAAAAATTATAAAGAACAGAGTTCTAACTTTCGTTGGTAACAGTGCAATTTTGCTCCCAGAGCAATTCGGATTTAGAGCTTTTCACAGCACTACTCATCAAGTGCATCGGATCACAAATCATGTTAAAAAAAATCTGCCAGAGGATAAAAGTACTGGCATGGTCATCTTGGACATAGAAAAAGCGTTCGATACTGTTTGGCATGATGGTTTGATTTATAAGCTAGTGAATTTTAACTTTCCCTTACATTTAATTAAAATCATCCAGTCATTTCTATCCTCCCGAAGTTTCAAGGTATCCATTAACGGGAGCCTCTCAAACAATGAACTGATGCATTATGAAGTTTCTCAGGGATCTGTTCTTGGACCAGTGCTCTTCAATATATATACGTCGGATTCCCCCAACTTAAACAACTGTGATATTGCCTTATTTGCTGACGATACGTGTATTTATTCTTCAGATGCAATCGGTTTCAATGTTGAAACTAATCTGCAATCAGGCTTAAATGCTGTCGAAGCGTATTGTAGTAAATGGGAAATTAAAATTAATCCTACAAAGACTCAAGCTATTTTTTACACACGTAAAAAAGGAAAGCTTGTTTACTTCCAAGTAACAGTCTTCAAATCAACGGTGTACGAGTCGAGTGGAAGTCGAATGTAAAGTATCTTGGCATTCGTTTAGATAAACGGTTAACATTCAAGACTCACATTCAAGAAGTAATTAAGGAGATTAATGTTACTATAAGGATCCTTTACCCATTCATATGCAGAAATTCACAATCGAATGATTCCAATAAATTATTAATTTTTAAAGCTATTTTCCAAGCAATTATATTCTACGGCTCTCCTGTTTGGGGCATGTGTGCAATAAGTCATCTGCGCAAACTCCAAATAGCACAGAACAAACTGCTCAAAATGATGCTTAATCTTCCCTCGTTTTTTTCCACAAAGGAATTACATATAATGGCTAATGTAGAAATGGTTACAAATAGAATCGAAAAACTTTATCGCCAATATAATACGAGGGCGGGTCAATAAGCCCGTGACTTTTGGATTAAAACACAGATTTTTTGTTAAAAAAATAATTTTATTTTTCAACGTAGTCTCCCTTGAGTTCTATACACTTTGTCCAACGCTTCTCCAATTTTTTTTATCCCTTCCAAAAAAAAATGATTTGTCGAGGTCCTCAAAATAGGCCTTTGTTTGCGAGATGACTTCATCATTGGAGTCAAATCTTTTTCCACCAAGCCATTTCTTCAGGTTTGGGAACAAGAAGTAGTCGCTCGGAGCCAAATCTGGAGAATAGGGTGGATGAGGGAGCAATTCATAGCCCAATTCATGGATTTTTGCCATGGCAACTGCACATGTGTGCACCCTTGCATTGTCTTGGTGGAAAAGAACTTTTTTCTTGGCCAAATGAGGTCGTTTTTTTTTCAAATCGTCATTGAATCGGTCCAATAAGTTGGCATAATATTCCTCATTGATTGTTCTTCCCTTTTGAAGGTAGTCAATGTGGATTATCCCGCGTGCATCCCAAAAAACAGTCGCCATAACTTTATTGGCTGACAAACCCACCTTGGCCTTCTTTGGCGCCGATTCACCCTTAGAAACCCACTGTTTTGACTGTTGTTTGTTCTCTGGTGTGTTGTGATGGATCCATGTTTCGTCCACGGTTACAAAACGGCGCAAAAACTCCTCCATATTGCGATTAAACAACGCCAAACCTTCCTGTGAAGTTGTTACACGATTGCGTTTGTGGTCGACTGTGAGCAAACGCGGCACCCATCTTGCGGAAAGCTTTCTCATGCCCAAGTGGTCATTCAAAATTGAAACCACTGAGCCATGCGAGATCCCTACGGCTTCCACAATCTCTCGCACTTTCAATCTTCGGTCGGCCAACACCATATCGTGAATTTTTTCGATTGTTTCGGGTGTAGAGACCTCAACTGGGCGTCCAGGACGTTCGGCATCTTCAGTGCTTGTACGGCCACAACGAAATTCAGTAAACCACTTTTTTACCATTGAAATCGATGGTGCAGAGTCCCCATAGTATTTATCAAGCTTAGCCTTGGTCTCGGTAATGGTTTTTTTTCGCAAGAAATAATGCTTAATAAGCACACGAAATTCACTTTTTTCCATTTTCTCCTCAAATTAGTGAGTAGTCTGATAAAAATAGCTGTCAAACACAAACTAACTGACGCAGCAAGTTTAAATTTTGACAGGAGTCAACTGACAGATGCCTGTTGACAGGAGCAGTGTTGCTGTTTCAGTAAAGAGGTCAGAAATTCAAAAAGTCACGGACTCTTGCTTATCGTCCGATAATGACTTGATTTCCAGCTTAACCTCATGAGATTGTTATTTATTTTTTGTTGTTACTAATCTATTTCTACGTTTATCTATTAATTTATTTATTTATTTTGTAATTTACTTATATTGTCACTCAATGTTAAAATTGCTTTGAAATCAAGTGTTGTAACCACTTCTCTCTTCCTCGCTGAGACATAATGCTATCTTTAATGAAGGTTTTTAGTGGCTTTTCCTTCAAAATTTCAATAAAATCTGTGATATTACATTTAAAAAAATTATATATATATTATAGTGTAAGGTACTTTAAACCAAATCTCTATAAAGTGATAATTGTATCTAAAAGACTGTAAATTTGTGCCACAATAAATATCTATCTATCTATCTAAAATGGTAATCCAGAGCGAAACCTACGGCGACCAATCGAAACTACTAGAACTCAGAATACGAAATGGTGTCAATGACGACGTCTTCAAGACAAAAGCCGCAATTCCACTTTGTGCACAGTTAATTTCAAGGGGTCCAAATAGTAAAATACGACCACAAAAGCATCCTGGACTGCTTGAGAAATTTCATAATCAATACGGATGTACCCTAGTTAAATGGTTACCAGCGCGCAGATCATAAGAAATAAGTTCGTAACTTCATTATACCAAAATACTGAAAAGAAACAACGGAAAATTACATGAAAGTGCTTAAACTTCTAAATCGTTCCACCTACTGCGCAGGTAACGATAATGCACTATAAACTTAGTTTGCTAGATGTAATAGAGAATAGGAAGAGCGAAAAAGCGATTTACCATACATTCATTGCGTAAATGTTTAAAGGCAGTCAGCGCTAGTCTATCGAAGGGTGATTTTTTTCCTGTTTGGTTTTTCAGTGTTCTATTTTTGACAGCTCACGAGCGATCCGTGACATGTGTCAAAGTCAAATATGCTCAGTTAGCATTGGCATTTCATCATGGAAAAACTTACATCCGAACAACAGTTATAAATCTTCGAATTTTATTATCGATTTTTTTCGCGCACTTCGACAATTTTACAGTCGTAATCGACCTACTGAGCAAGCAACTGACCAAATTTCTCATCAATTTCTCGCTGTTGGACATCAAGTCACCTACGTGGGGTGCGTACAGAGGAAAATATTACTGCTGTATCCGCCAGTGGTAATGAAGACCGTGATTTGTCCATTCGTCGCCGTTCGCAGCAGTTGGGATTGTGTTACTCGAC
This sequence comes from Volucella zonaria, assembly GCA_963966105.1. Lineage (NCBI taxonomy): Eukaryota > Metazoa > Arthropoda > Insecta > Diptera > Syrphidae > Volucella > Volucella zonaria. Next base: position 186,578,051 of record OZ014530.1, on the reverse strand, counting down.
TGCGTGGAAGATTTTACGCAAGGATCTTGGTCTGGAACCTTACAAAATACAGCTCGTGCATCAACTGAACGACCTACCACAGCGTCGAATTTTCGGTGAGTGGGCCTTAGAAAAGCTAGAAGAAGACCTGTTTTTTTTATCGAAAAATTGTCTTCAGCGACGAAGCTCATTTAATAAACAAAACATTCGTATTTGATCCGATGAGCAGTCGCAGGGAATACGAGAGCTGCCAATGCACTGTTTGGTGTGCTTTGTGGTCTGGCGAAATCATTGACCCGTATTTTTTCAAAGATGTCCGTGAGAATTACGTTATCGGGCTAAGGATTTGATCACTAGCAACATCTAGACACCAAACAATAGAAGATTTGAACACGCTTTAGGAAACAGATTAGCGTCTTTCTTTTACGCAGCCACACCAATACAGATCAAACGGTGGAAACATGAAAGACAGAACGAAACATTCACATATCGTTTGGTGTCCTGGATAGTCTAAAATTTATTTTTGAATGTATTGAAAAAACAATTGGTTGATGGCCAGCACAACTACAAGGAAACGTTCTTCACAGAAGGAAAGAAGAATGACCGAGAGCCACAACTTCAATATGCAGCAAAAATTTAACAAAATCTAAAAATATGTATTCGAAAGGGCTCGGCTTTTACGGACAATAAGAAAAGGAAATCCAGAAGAAAACAAGAGCTCCGTTCAATGGGGCAAAGGACACAAATTCCCAAGTAAACAGGGATTTATATAAAGTTCTGTTCCAGAGTCCAAAGACCGGTGACAAGTGCTAAAGCGTATTTTTTACAAAAATAAAAAAATAATTTTTACAAAAATAGAGCAAAAAATTCTTTAAAATAGCCTGCGGTTCCAGGATATATAAAAGTCTAAAATGGGAGCTGCACAAAGACTCTTATTACAAACTCATTTTCCGGGATTGATGCCAAGCCAGAGTAACAATCACTAATTGAATCGACAAACATACAATATTTCAGATTTACACACATTTTAAATAATAAACTTAAAACTTATAAAAGAAATTCAGTTTTAAAAAATTAAATGAAATAAAGAAGAAAAGAAAGGGAAGAGAGAGAAGATATGAAAAGATAGGAAGAAACATGTAAAAAAAAAAAGAAATGCAGGAGTTAGGAATTTTCGGCAAAAAATGTAAAAGCCTTTTTCGCGAAAGTGTTTGTGTTGCTTATAAGTTTAATACTGAGGGCAAGTTGGTTTCAAAGTTGAACGGCTTGAACAAAAAGTTGCCTTCAGGTCACAAGGTACTTATGTATGGTATATCCGGGTAGAAGTATTTGTAATGTCCGATTACTTCTTACAAACTTGATATGGTCAAAAAGATATTTTGGTTCTTTACATTGTATTGGGTCTACAAGTAAGTTTCCAGCGTTTGTCAGAGATGGCGCCACCAGTGGATCCCGGGCAGAAATGTCAAACCCCATGTGTTTTATTTGTAGGTTTTGTATCTGTCAACAACATTGCAGCGTTATATTTGAGCAGTTCTATCGGTGTCGTACATTTTATCGAACAAAATCGTGGCAAGTTTCCAGCCAATTAAACGTCATTTGCGGGAAGCGCTGCTTTTATTCTTTAATATGAAGAAAAGTGCGGCTGAGGCCTATCGTTGGCTTTCGGAAACTTATGGGGCGGAATGTATTGGTGAATCGACGTGCCGCGAGTGGTTCAAACTGTTCAAAAGTGGTGATTTTGGAGTTGAAGACAAAGATCGCCCCGGAAAGCCGAAAAGTTTTGAAGACGAGGAATTGGACGCTTTACTGGATGAGGATCCGTGTCAGATTCAAGAAGAACTTGCTGCATCATTGGGCGTCACGCAACAAGCCGTTTCCCTGCGCCTAAAAGCACTGGGATTCATTCAAAAAGTTGGAAACTAGGTGCCGTACGAATTCGAAGAGACGTCGAATGGCGATTTTGCATGTCCGAAATGTTACTGCAGCGGTATAAAAATAAATCATCTTTGCATCGTATTGTCACTGGTGATGAGAAATGGATTTATTATGATAATCCTAAACGCAGAAAATCGTATACAAAGCCCGGCGAGCCCGCCCAATCGACGCCGAAACGAAATATTCAGGTGAATAAGGTCGTGCTCTGCATATGGTGGGATCAAAAGGGTGTCGTATACTACGAACTGCTTCCGAGTGGTGAAACCATCAAAGGACCATTATATCGAACTCAACTAATTCGTTTGAAGCGAGCATTAAAAGAAAAACGGCCAGAATATGAGACCAGGCATGAGTCCGTCATTTTTCATCACGACAACGCTCGGCCACATGTTGCGGTTTCGGTGAAAAACTATTTGGAAAATAGTGGATGGGAAATTCTGCCTCACCCGCCTTACAGTCCAGACTTGGCACCATCTGACTACCACTTGTTTCGTTCGATGCAGAACGCTCTTACGGGAATACGCTTCAGATCAGTAGAGGAAATCAAAAATTGGCTCGATACGTTCTTGGACTCGAAAGACGAGAAATTTTTTTGGTCCGGAATTCATAAATTGCCAGAAAGATGGGGGAAAGTTGTAGCTTCCGATGGACGATACTTTGAATAAAGCATTGTAACTATGTTTTCATAATAAAACTTCAAATTTTGGAAAAAAAACGCTGGAAACTTACTTGTAGACCCAATATTACTTTTTTTACTATTAACAAAGTTCGATATTTCAATGGATTTGATACGAGTAAGCAGCAGTCTGCTATTTGTTTAGAGTACTCGGAAATGTGGTCGTATCTTTTTAGATCAAATATATATCTTGCAACAGTAAGTTTTCTCTTGGACTCAAAGTTCATGTTAGCAAATAACTCGCAGCTGTACAGAAAAATGGGTAAAATAAATGATTTTATTAATCTGAGCTTCACATTGGTTGGTAAATACTTTGCTGTGGGACTTAGGCCTCGAAGCGCACCTTAGGTTTTTGAAACTGTCTCCTATTTATATGTATAGTACATCCCAGTTTAGGTCGAAATTAAAGTAAACCCCAAGATGTTTTGTGTTTTCCACATATGCGATTGGGTTCTGGTTGAGGAGGAGAGTAGGGAAGTATTCTTTACATCTGCTTCTGAAGATCATGACTTTGGTTTTTGTTAGATTGAGCTTCAACTCATTTCCAACCGTCCAAGATGAGATATTACACAATTCCTGATTCATTCTGCTGGCGGCAGATTTTGGAAACATTTTAGAAATTTGAACATCGTCTGCATAGATGTGGTATACGGAATCTGAGAAACATTCAATTATATCGTTAATGAAACAGGAAAATAAAAGGAGTCCTAGCACAGAGCCTTGTGGGACGCCCACTGGAACCCCTTTAATTTACTAGAGCACTTAGTTTCGTGAAACACATACTGTGACCTATTAAAAAGGTATCATTTGATCATGTTGCATAAGGAGTTTTCAAAGGAAAACTTAGTCTTAAGTTTATTCAATAAAATGTTATGATTGACGCTGTCGAATGCCTTTGAAAAATCCAAGAATACAATCAATCCCACCATATCCTTGTCGAACCCAGCACGAATATCTTCACAAATTTTGATCACAGACCTAGTGCAATTGTGTTTTGTATGGAAACCGGATTGGTGGTTAGCAATTAGTTTCTTATTATTAAGAAAAATCTTTATCTGATTGCTCATAATTGTTTCCATGACTGTGTTCAAAAATGGAAAAATGGAGATTGGGCGGTATTCGGTTTTGTTTGCTAGGGAGGGCTTAGGTAATGGCAAAACTTTGACAACTTTCCAGATATCAGGGAAAACAGAAGTCGTCAAAATAGTATTAAAAATAAACGTTATTGGGTGTAGCAAAACGGGTAGGAGAGTCTTAATAAATTATGGTGGGATGTTATCTGAACCAATAGCTTTTGACTTCATTTTTAAAATTTCATGGCCAACCCCCGCTATGTCAACACAAGAAAGTGAAAAAGTATCTCCTTGATTAATAAAAGAAACGTGTGAGCTTACGTTCGATGGAGGTTGAACGAATTTTTTCAAAAAGTGGAACTTGAATCACCTGGATTAAATTGGTTATTAAAGAAAGATTTTTTGTTTCTCCTTATAAGATAAGTGACTGCATTGCGGGCAACCTTGAATTCATTATGAATAACAGAACATTTATATCTTCGCCATCTCGCATGTAAATCATCACGCGCCTTAATGTGGTCCCTTACTTCTCGTGTTATCTATGGACAATTATTTTTCTTAATTTTTTTATGCTTTAGTTTCACATGATTGTTAAAAAGGTAATAAATATTATTATTGAAGTATTCAATCTGTTTATTAACATCACATGTTGAGTAAATAGGTGACCAATCAACGCTTCGACTGTCATTGAACAGATCCACGAAATTTATTCCCGAATAATCGTAGTAGATTGCAGACGTATCCACTGTATTGGTAAAAAGCGCGTTAAGTGCTACGAAAATTAAGTCGTGACGTGAGAAAGCAGGTGCCAGAAGTTGGTCATAATGCATAACCAAGTTGGTGCTAGAAACTAGAAAAACATCTAACAAGGTAGATGAACAATTTGGTTTAAAATGTGTGAGCTGCTTGGTGTTAATTAAACTTAGGCCAAAAGAATTCACCATTTCGATAAAATATTTATTTTTATTATCTAATAAATCAAGATTAAGATCTCCGCAAACTAGAATATCTGTATACAAGGGAACTAACTCGTCTGGAAGATTTCTTACTAAGGTAGAATGCGCTACATCAGGTGCCATATATGTAAATGCAACCAACTAAAAATTTACCACATTCACTCACTATTTCAATAGATAGATATTCTATTGATTCGTTGAATGACGACTTTTTTATGACATTAAAATTAAACGAGTTTCTAATAAAAATAGCTGTCCCTCCTGCCAGTTTCTTATTCGGTATATAAATAAATTCGTGCGGTTTTTTTTCTTCAAAATTTGAACGTTTATTTAAGAAAAACATATACAATAGTATTATTCAAAGTATTGCCCATCTGAAGCTATGACTTTTTCCCATCTTTCTGGCAATTTGTAGATCCCATCCCAAAAGAACTGCGCCGGCTTGGCAGCCAAGAATGAATCAAGCCAATTTTTGATATTCTGCTCTGATGTGAACCGTATTTCAGTGAGGGCGTTCTGCATCGACCGGAACAAATGGTAGTCAGAAGGGGCAAGGTCTGGGCTAGAAGGCGGGTGGGGTAAGACTTCCCATCCACTGTTTTCTAAGTAGTTCTTAACCGGGGGCCGAGCGTTGTCATGATGGAAAATTATTGCCTCGTGTCTGGTCGCATATTCCGGGCGTTTTTCGGCCTCTGCTCTCTTCAAACGGATTAATTGTGTTCGGTAGCGTTGTCCATTGATGGTTTCACCCGGTTTTAGCAGCTCATAATACAGCACACCCATCTGATCCCACCAAATACAGAGCATTACCTTCGCACCATGGATATTCGGCTTTGCCGTTGATTTGGCTGGTTGGCCGGGTTTCACATATGATTTTTTGCGCTTGGGGTTGTCGTAATGGATCCATTTTTCATCACCAATAATAATCCGATGCAAAAATGACTTCCTTTTGTGGCGTTCCAGCAGCATTTCGGACATGCAAAACCGCTTTTCGACGTCTCTCGGCTTGAGTTCATATGGAACCCCATTTATTTGCTTTTGAATATATCCAGCTGCTTTTAAACGTTTTGAAATGGCTGCTTGAGTGACACCCAAACATTCTGCGAGCTCTTCTTGTGTTTGGCAACAATCTTCATAGAGTAATGCTTCCAGTTCTTCATCTGCAAACTTTTCTGGCTGCCCATGACGTTCATCGTCTTCCAAGCCAAAAGCACCACTTCTAAATCGTGCAAGCCACTTTTGGCACGTTCGCTCAGCTAGCGCATGTTCACCATAAACTTCCACCAAAATACGATGACTTTCGGCAGCAGTTTTCTTCAAGAAGAAGAACTCCCCGCAAAAACACTTTTTCAGGCACAAAGTTCGACATATTTGAGTGAAAAAAAATTATTGTTGTTTACGCTTCAAATGAATGACATATACTGAAATGACGTACAAAGACAGTAGCTTTCCAACGCATGTTCCAATGGAATAATATAAGTTACGCCATCTCTTAGCAAACCGCACGAATTAAGTTATAGACCCAATAGTTTAAAAAGTTCGTCACACATCTCCGGCTTTAACCAAGTCTCAGATATGCATATGATATCAACTTTGCTACTATCGAAAAGTATACGCAAGTCGTCTATTTTATTTATTAAACTTTGGGCATTTAGGTGACAGACATTGATACCTTTCTTTTGTTTGCATAATATATCAACCAGGATATTGCATTTGACCATGGAACCGCCCTCGATGTTAGAGCCAGCGAGGGCACTTAGCAACAACACTTTCGGAAAGCTTGACACAAGACTTAATTGAAGATATAGATTTAAGTTTTAAGAATAATATAATCTAATAAGAAGAAAGAAAGAAAGAAGAAACAGATTTAAAATTATAAAGAAAAGGTAAAGAAAGAAGGAATAAATAAGAGATAGAAAAACATTACATAATTTTTTAGATGTTTGGACACAAAATTTCATCGTCATTCGTTTTGTCTGCTGCTTGACATCTCAGAGGATCTTGGAAAACATTATAGGATAATTGATTTCTCACAGCACTTGAGTGGAACCTCTGTCATCGTTGAAATTGCAGCTTATGTGGCAGCCCAGCCAGTGTCTTCAATGTAGGTTCTTTCGATTTCATGCAAGACATGGAAATCAGTAGTGGATCAAGTGCTCATGACTGGGCGCGATCAACTGACTCCATACGTATAAGCCGAACAGAGCAGGAAGCTGAAAAACAAACTAAAGAAGGTAGGATTCGTCGTAAAAGGTGCTTTAGATATCATGGATGATAGCGGCATCCTTTATTGACCTGGCATTGATGATTCAGTATGAGGTAAGCCGATCAAATTCGCTTATGAATGTTTTATACCAGATTTATTAGTATTCAAAACTTTAAAGCGTTTTCCCCACAACTCACGTTTTCAAAGTCGGTGCCCCTCAAAACCTCAAAACTACTGCACCGATCCTTTTGAAATTTTGAACACTATTTCTGTACATAATTTACGAGGTAACGCTGGAGGATTTTTTCAAATTTGTTAATCATTTTTATTTTACAATAACAAATTAGCTGATTTTTTTTTTCGCAAAAAATCGCGTTTTTCCCTTCAAAGTGTTCCAAAAAAGTGAAAAACTAAAATTTCGAAAAACCCTCCCAGCGGCGTTACCTGGGGAAAACTATTATCTAACGAATGAACTTTGTTTTTTTGATTTCAAATGATCCAGCACCAAGTTATGAGGGGCACCGAAATTCTACTTTTTTCCGACACACGTCCGAATAATTGCTGCCATTGCTGTATTTTTTAATATTTCTTTGTGAAAATTTTATACAATATTCTTCGAATGTCATACTTTAATGTACTATTGGTTTTAGTAATGAGAATTTAACTGTGTCGTCACAAAAACATGCCTTTTTTTGTACGAATTAACCTTAGCACCCCTTTAAAGTGTTGAACCTCTGATTTCGAGGTAAAACTTCTTAAAAGGCCGTGGCTTTCTAACGGATTCAGCTTAAGAAACCGTTGTGCACATTTTTGAAACAAAATTTCAGCAAAACGCCAGCCAAAATTATGGCAATTTAAAAAATCTTTGGATCAATTTCATCAGAAAAATGCGTTTATCTTGAAATTTTTCACTTTTAGTTTAACTTTTTTTTATCAAAACTTTTGGCTTCTCATTATCTACGATTTGTATGTATGACCTTTCCACCTACGAACAACGGAAGTTATTGCAAACCACTATTTTACTCAGGCAAATGGGTCACAAACTAAATTTAATATCCCTTTAAATAGTTTTTGTGGTCCTAAAGAGGGTCGTTACGCTTTAAGATTGCAAAACGCTTTTATAGTAAATTTTCGAAATGTTGCCCGTGCCTTTGATGATTTCAGACTGCAAACTAATGTCTGGTAAAATGCCTCTTAGCTCCTCTACCACTGCTCTCTTTTCGACTTGAAATCTCAGTCAAATAAACCCTTTCTTTTATGGGTCCCCAGAAAAAAAAAATCTATTCGCGTTAGGTCAGTAGATCTAGGTGGCCAAGGAAAAGCACCAAATCGGACAATCTACCATCCATTAAATTTTTGATTTAAAAACGAAGCTACATTATTGCTACAATGGCAAGGAGCTCCATCGTGTTGGAAAATCATTCTTTGACTCTGAACAAGAGGAACAATTTCCAGGAGTTCCGGCAACTGGTCTCTCAAAAATTCTAAATAGAATGTTGAATTTAGGACATGTGGAAGTATGAACGGCATACAGTTAAGAAAAAAACATCTGCATTTCAACTGAATCTTTACCTTTGAGAAGATGTTGTTCGTGTTAAGTGAGGATTAGAAACTGCGTAATAGTGGGAATTTCGTTGGTTGATAATGCCCATTCTCGTAGACTGGACTTCGTCAGTCCATACATTTTGCTGAATAAAGTGCTCATTCTCATCTTGTTGATGCAGCAACCATTGGGAAAATTCAATCCTTTTTTGGGTGTATAATGAAAGGGGTAAACGCCATTGGCTTGAAGAACTCTATGGATTGTAGTTCTTGGAGTTTGCAACTGTGCTGCAAGCCTTCTGGTGCCAATAGATGGCTGCATTCTTACAGTATTTAAAAATTCTTTCTTCCTCTTCTGCTGCTGTTATGTTAGACAATCTTTCTCTTCTTAACCCATATTCTGAGCCGAGGATTGAAAGGCGGTGAAAAGCATTGATAAAAATTGGCCTAGAAGGGATCCTCCGTCTAGAATATCGCCGTTGGTACCCTAATCTAGTAAACCCTGCATCCCCATTACAGAGTGTTGGGAGTGCCACCTCTGGATCTGGAGGCGATACGTCGTATCGCTTTCAAGATCAGAAAAGGTCTCCCTCTTAATGAGCGAGACTGGGTTTCCCCAGCAGAAGTGGATGGCCTATCCCTGAGGCAGCGTAAAACCCTCCTTCACGCATGTGTTCTATCTAGATGGCAATCTAGGTGCGATGCTAGCGACAACGGCAGGGTTACTTATGGCTTCCTGAGGGATGTGCTGACCATGACAGTATTTCCTGAACGGAACTTTACCCTCAGCCTGCGCTTTTTATTAACCGGGCATGGCTCCCTTAATGCATTCTTGCATAAAAGAGGGCTTAGTGGGGCGGCAAGCTGTTCATGTGGAGTCACCCATGAGAATTGGCTTCATGTTCTCTGTGAGTGCCTAAATTATTCTGGCGTTAGGGACTTGCATGCTATGGGCATCATCTACAACGGTGATGCCTACGACGTCAGCGGAATTCTCACTGACACCGTACGGTTCGAAAGAACCCGTAGCTTTGCAAGAGAAGTATTTCTTAGAAGATGCAGTAGGCAGTTAGCGGGTGGGTTCTTTTAAAGTTAGGGAAGCCTTAAGTGGCAAAGGCTGCCAGTCCTGGGCAGTGAGGTGCCTAACTGGAAGTAACCTCAAGGTTGCGAAGCTCGACCGGAAGCTATATTCTGGTACTACGGGAGGTCAGGAGCCCCCGGAACTATGGTTCCGGCCTGACCTAGGAGTTGGCTCCCTTGTGGGAGTATCGTGGTGGCTGTAGGTTTGTACCAAAAATCGCGGGGAGAACAGAACTAATGGTGCATGGACATCTCATGGCTTAGCTTATGTGTAGTCTACTACGACCTGTGCTAAACCATAGGATTGCTATGGAACCAATTGGTCTGCTCGATGTGGAGTTGCACTGCAACCGGGTGCCATGAACCACAGAATGGCTGAGGTATTAGATAGGCCTCGACCCTTCACCAAAGGGGAAGTTCGTGCCTTACACACGACTTCGAATCTGGTACTGGCGGTGGTACTTATACCACCCGAAGGGCGCTGATCAAGTGGAAAATTTCAAGATAAACGCATTTTTCTGATGAAATTGATCCAACGATTTTTTAAAATGCCATAATTTTGGCTGGCGTTCGTCGAACTCGACGGAATTTTAGTATTTTATGCACACTGAAATTCTCTTTCAAAAATGTGCACAATGGTTTCTTAAGCTGAATCCGTTAGAAAGCCACGGCCGTTTAAGAAGTTTTACCTCGAAATCAGAGGTTCCTCACTTTAACGGCCTATAGCTTGGAGGGGGGTGAAAATAGCCGCCCTCAACCTGCAATACAATTTTTTGTTTGCCATAACTTCAGGAATCTTCAGCTATCAGGACGGAAACCTAAACTGGGACACCCTGTATACCTAAAACATGATTTAATGAAAATCTCAGGAAATCAAAACGCGAAAAAACAGCTAAATACCAAGAGTTTAAATTCACTGATAGTTATGAGTGTTTTTTTTTTATTTGATTTTGATTTGCGGCCCGGGTCAACCCCGGACAGATTTATTAATGCTTATTGCAAGCTTATTCTTAGAACTAACAATTTTCACTTAAAACTAAAGATAAAAACTAAAGGGTGGGAACGGTTAAAAAAAGTTAGGATGTGAGGCGTAGATGAAAATAAGAGTGTTTTTAAGAGAGAGTTTGGTGAGATGGTAGTCGAAGAGAGGCAGAATATCGTTAACTCCACGAAGCATTCTAGACATTGGCTCCAAGTGTCCGTAATTCGTTCGGTGAAGACTGAGCCGGAAAAGCGGCACAGACCTAAGATTGCGAGGGTTGGTATTAAAAGAAATAAGTCGAAGTAAAGAAGGACAATCGATATTACCAACTAAAATTTGATGAATAAAGAGAATGTCGGCAACTTTTTGACATATAGAAAGGGGTTGTAAATTTATAAGTTTCAGCCGGTCAGTATAAGGTGGTAAGTTTTGGCTATCATCCCAGGGAAGTCCTGCGTTGAACAGCTTCTATCCGGAGGATGTGTGTTCTGTAGTAGGGTGACCAAACTTGGCTTGCATATTCAAGAAGAGGCCTAACAAAGGTTATGTAAAGAGATTTAGTAACATAAGGATTGGAAAATTCGTTATAGCCTGACACTTATTGACGTTAAGTTCAAGAAAATTCTTCTGACACCAAGTACAAAATCTGTCAAGATCTTCCTACAGTGGTAGGCTGTCTGAGGAAGAAGATATATATCTAAAGATTTTCATATCGTCTGCGTAAACAGATATGTATGAATTTTTAACGATGCAATCAACATCATTAATGGCCAGAATAAATAGTAAGGGGCCAAGGTGGCTGCCTTGAGGGACACCAGAGGAGGCTTTAATTGGGTCAGAAATCATGGACCTAAATAAAACATAGTACTGTCTTTCATTTAAATATGATTGAACCCATCTTATAAAGTTTGTTTGGAAACCAAGAGCTTTTAATTTCAGAAGGATTATATCATGTGAAATCCTATCAAAGGCTTTGCTGAAATCGATGGCAATCACATCAACTTTATTTCCAGATTTCAGTGCACATAAAGTGCTTGATACGAATTCCGTTAAGTTGGTGGTCGTAGATCTACCTTTGAGAAATCCGTGCTGGTTTTGGGAAACAATAGGTTTACAATGGAAAAGCATTATGTCATAAATAATGCTCTCGAAAAGCTTAGGTATGCAGGACAGCTTAGCAATTGGTCGATAGTTGGAAATATCGTCTTTTCGGCCTTTTTTATGTAGATCATCAGGGCCGGCAGAATAATCATCTTTGAGGTTTATTATTTTATCTTTGACTTGCTCTAAAGTTATAGACACAGATTCCAAAGTTGTTTGTGGGCAGCTATTTAAGTAGGAAAAGTAAGAGTGGTCTGGCTCTTGGGAATGGGTGGCGAACGCTTGGCTAAAAAAAATTGTGAAGAGATTTGCATTAATTTAGGGATCGCCCGAGGACTTATCTAGAAATTTCAGAGATGATGGATAGTTATCCGATTTACTTTTAGTTTTGATGAACTAAAAGAATCGCTTGGGGCCGGAAATGAGTGTGCGGTCCATTTGGTTTAAATAGTTGTCATATAGAGTTTGACAAAGTACAGAGAAATTTATTTGGGCAGACTGGTGGTAAAAGAAATCGATGTCGGAACGCGATATTAAGTAAGTACGCCAGAGCTTATTTCTCTTATTACGAAGAGATCGCAGCTCTTTATTATACCAGGGTGGTGATGATGATTGATTCTTTTTGGGTAAAAAAGGTACAGATTGGGAGAGACATTTGAAAATTTCGGTATAAAAGGATGCGAGAGCATCGTTAACCGTGGGGTTGGGATTATCGTAAAGAAAGTCAAAATTGGCCATACTGAGGAGGTTGTTTAGTTTGGCGTAGTTAGCCCTATGAAAATTAAAACTGTAAGAATACTCATAGGATACGCGATTAAGACCATTGTCATACGCCAACGTAAGAGAAAGGGGAGGGTGGTAACTATCCAACTTAGAAAGAAGATGTCTGCTTTCTAAAACGATGCAGTTATCTGTATTAGTGGCGAAGACTAGGTCGAGTATTGTTGGTTGAATTATTGTTATTTGAGAAACAGGTATAAAAATAAATTAGAAAAGGATGAAAATGAGAGCATTAAGAAAAAAATTGGTAAAACTAGAGACTAGCCCGTGCTTTAAATGAAAAGCAGAATATAATAATAATCTCCGATATTAACGAGTGAATTCCGTTTTTATCATACTATCCAAAGTCGTCTAATTTAAGTAAAGGGCGAGCCAACAGATAGCGTGGATGTTGGCTATCAATTACTGTCATTTACTAAATTCAATGTGGTTGATCTTTTTGACAGATGTCATACAATCTTTGACAATTTTAGTCATGGAGTCAATTACCACGCAACAACGGATTTTTGTTATTCAATCTTATTACGAAAATGGGCGCTCTGTAAAAGTAACATTTCGTAAAATTCGTAAAATTTTCGGCCAAGTGAGTCCGGAATTCGTGCAATGGTGAAGCGTTTTGAAGAAACTGGTTCGGCATCGCGTCAAACTCGATATTAGCATGCTCGGGCAGCACGTAAACGCCAAAATATCACCACTTTAAGCGAAAGTGTTCAAAACCAGCCAAGCACCTCAATTCGTCGCCGAAGTCAACAATTGGGCCTCACTTATGGCACTTTACGGCGAATTTTAAAAGTTAATCTTCATTTGCATACCCATAAAATCCAAATTATACAACAATTGAAGCCTTTGGATCATCTACGACATTGCCGATTTGTTAACTGGATATTGGATAGTTAGGACAATTGGTCATCGAATTTGATCTTTTCCGATGAAGCCCATTTTTAGATGAACGGGACCGGAAAACCCATACAAGATTCACGAAAAATCAATGCATCCCAAAAAAGTCACCGTACGGTGCGGATTATGCTTTTCGAAGATGAGGCTGGAGAGACAGTTACAGTGAATAGAGAACGTTACCACAACATGTTGACCGGCTATTTTTTTTTTCCAAAATCCATGAATTGGATCTAGACGATCTCTGGTTTCAACAGGATGGTGCTACCGCCCACACAAGCCATCAGTTAATCAATTTATTGCGTACGAAATTTAAAGATAACATTATTTCGGTTAGAGGAGAAGTTGATTGGCGTCTAAGGTCATGCGATATGACACCTTCTCTCTGTTGGGTTATTTCAAGAGTAAGGTCTATGCCAATAACCCAGCCACAATTCAGGATCTCAAACATAACATCCAAACTGAAATTACGGTCATTGACCCAATTATTCATCAAAAATTCATCGATAATTTGACCTTCGGATGGTCGCTTGCAACAGAAGCCCCGGTGATCACATGAACGATGTTGTGTTCCATTCATAATTGCCATAGACCGAACATTATTAATCAATAAAATTCTACACTGATTTCACAATAAATGTACGAGGGCGGGTCAATAATTCTGTGCATTTTTGAATTTCTGACCTCTTTACTGAAACAGCAACACTGCTCCTGTCAACAGGCATTTGTCAGTTGACTCCTGTCAAAATTTAAACTTGCTGCGTCAGTTAGTTTGTGTTTGACAGCTATTTTTATCAGACTACTCACTAATTTGAGGAGAAAATGGAAAAAAGTGAATTTCGTGTGCTTATTAAGCATTATTTCTTGCGAAAAAAAACCATTACCGAGACCAAGGCTAAGCTTGATAAATACTGCACCATCGATTTCAATGGTAAAAAAGTGGTTTACTGAATTTCGTTGTGGCCGTACAAGCACTGAAGATGCCGAACGTCCTGGACGCCCAGTTGAGGTCTCTACACCCGAAACAATCGAAAAAATTCACGATATGGTGTTGGCCGACCGAAGATTGAAAGTGCGAGAGATTGTGGAAGCCGTAGGGATCTCGCATGGCTCAGTGGTTTCAATTTTGAATGATCACTTGGGCATGAGAAAGCTTTCCGCAAGATGGGTGCCGCGTTTGCTCACAGTCGACCACAAACGCAATCGTGTAACAACTTCACAGGAAGGTTTGGCGTTGTTTAATCGCAATATGGAGGAGTTTTTGCGCCGTTTTGTAACCGTGGACGAAATATGGATCCATCACAACAAACAACAGTCAAAACAGTGGGTTTCTAAGGGTGAATCGGCGCCAAAGAAGGCCAAGGTGGGTTTGTCAGCCAATAAAGTTATGGCGACTGTTTTTTGGGATGCACGCGGGATAATCCACATTGACTACCTTCAAAAGGGAAGAACAATCAATGGGGAATATTATGCCAACTTATTGGACCGATTCAATGACGATTTGAAAAAAAAACGACCTCATTTGGCCAAGAAAAAAGTTCTTTTCCACCAAGACAATGCAAGGGTGCACACATGTGCAGTTGCCATGGCAAAAATCCATGAATTGGGCTATGAATTGCTCCCTCATCCACCCTATTCTCCAGATTTGGCTCCGAGCGACTACTTCTTGTTCCCAAACCTGAAGAAATGGCTTGGTGGAAAAAGATTTGACTCCAATGATGAAGTCATCTCGTCATTTTGAGGACCTCGACAAATCATTTTTTTTGGAAGGGATAAAAAAATTGGAGAAGCGTTGGACAAAGTGTATAGAGCTCAAGGAAGACTACGTTGAAAAATAAAATTATTTTTTTATCAAAAAATCAGTTTTAATCCAAAAGTCACGGACTTATTGACCCGCCCTCGTATGTTTAACATAATGAAAATTTCGATACTAGCTGTTGGCTCACCCTTTACTACTGAATTTAAATTCAGGCAAATTAATAAAGGGTGACCAAATAAGAATGATGGGAAAAATAATTTAAATAAATCAACAACGGTGTGAAATATAAAATTGATTCTGGCTTTATTTGAAGCTACGTTCATGCCATTATGTGTGGAGTACGACATCATTCAAATGGCTGCCTCGGCTTCGCTGACCAATTTTTGATGACTCGGTCCAATATGTGCGGCGTTATTCCAGCAATAACGTGTCGAATGTTGGCCTCGAGCTCGTCCAAAGTGGTTGGCTTGTTAGGGTAGACTAAGGACTTGACGTAGCCCCACAGAAAATAATCGAATGGTGTCAAATCACATGATCGCGGTGGACAATTGATAAACGCTCACCGTAAGATGACCCAGTCGCCAAATCTCTAATTTACAACTCCGAACGTTGCGTCGCTTGTACGCCATAAAACCACAGCTAGGATACATCGATATTGTCGAGCTCTGACCATACAAAGTCGTTAACATCGCTTTACTGCTGAGACTATTGACGATAACGGTGTCTCCTTCCACATTTCGAAAGAAATCAGGTCCAATGATCCCGCCATGCTATAATCCGCACCAAACAGTCTTTATTTGTGGATGAATTGATGCTGGGCCGAACACTTGTGGATTATGCTCACTCCAATAACGGGAATTTCGTTTGTTGACATACCCGCTGAGCCAAAAATGGCCCTAGTCCGAGATGATTTTTTGGCCAAAATCCGGGTCCCCGGCCAACATTTCCACCGCCCAGTTAGTGAACTCATGGCGTTGTCTATGGTCCTTCGGCTTCAATTCTTGCGTTAGCACAATCTTATACGGATGTAGGCCCAAATACAATCGCAAAATAAGCCGGGTTGACTCTCTGGCGATGCTCAATTCAGCTGAACGGCGCCGAATCGACATTTCTGGGTTTTTTTCGATACTGGCCGCTACGGCGGCTATGTTTTCTTCATTTCGCACCAATCTCTGTCTGGTTGGTGGCTTAAGATCCAACGTACTTACGCTCAAACTTTTTCACGGTACGACGAATTGCCTGCACACTGAAGCCATGATGACGACCAACCTCACGACGAAATTTACGTTGCGTATTTACAACTGTGCCGGAATTTCGATAATATTTTTTTAATAATTTCTGCAAACAATACATAATAAAATGCCAAACCTTACTCAATATTTTAATAGCTGGATGTCATTGGCAACTTTGAAAGCTGCTGAAACATAACAATAGGAAAAACTGTCATTGCTATCTGGTCACCGTTTATAAACCAATTGAGTCATATTAATATTAAAAGGACTTCAATTTTGTGAGTACCAAAATGCTCGTTGATGCATTGGATGTGGTTAGTTCTGTCTTAGTCAAACTTATTAATCAGTCAATGACCACAGGAATGTTTCCTGATACGTGGAAACAATCGATTATAACACTAGTAGCAAAAATAAAAGGATCTAACAAATGCGAAGACTTCAGACTTGTAAACGCCTTGCCAAATTATAAAAAAGTGCTTCAGAAAATTATACAGTTGGATGTATAAATTGAAAGATACAATCTTTTAATTGAAATCCACCCAGGCATTGGGAAAAAACGGCACTCAACTACGTGATGATCAGTTGGAAAGAGGAAATAGCAGCAAGGAAGCACGTTATCGCTGTCTTTCTAGATTTACGAAGAACATTATATTGTATTGTATTTATTTATTTATTTACTATTCTAGGTACAATTTGTAGAAGTATGGATTACATAAATTCAAAAAATAGTAAATTTCAAAAAAAAGCCATAAATCCAAAAGAATACCCAGAAATATAAATAAAAGGAACAGTCTATAGCCAAGTTTAGAACTACAGCTAGTAGCGAGTGTCCCATCAAAAATTCAAAATCAAATATAGAATTCTAAAATGAGCGTGGGGAAAAAAGAAAAAAGGATTGTTTTTATTTTAAATATAGATGTTTAAGAGTCGTTCAATCTGTTGGTGGTTAAATTTATAGAGCCTTGTTTTTACTTTAGTTAGGAAAGGTAACAAATTACGTATACGTCGGATGAAGTCGGGTAGCTTGTTAAAGATTGTCGGAGCTACTATCAAGAAAAACTTTTTAAAATGCATTTTATTGTGCGATGGTACAACAACAGAGTTATTTGAATGGATTTGCAAGTTATAAATAGAATTTCTTCTAACTGAAAGATAGCCACTTCTAATAAAAAAAAGTTTTAGCACTTTACAGCAGTAGAGATGCCTTAGGGGAAGAATTTTCAGTTCTTGAAATAAAATAAAGCTGTTATGGCATCGATTTTTCTTATATATAATACGTATAACATGTTTAAGAGCCAAGAGCAGAGGGTTAATTTTGTTAGCATGAGTTCCACCCCAACATGTGATACCATACTGAATCTTAGAATGCACAATACCATAATAGATCATAACCAGTAATTTTTTTGAACAATATAAACTGAGATTTTAAAATTGTCTGGAGCAACATAGCAAATATTTTTTCACAGCGTTATTAGAATCGACCCAGTTTAATTTGCTATCCAAGATCACTCCAAGATACTTAAAGGATTGAACAAAATCTATTTTAAAACCATGATTGGAGCAAGTTTCACTAAAATTAAATGTACTGGTGCTCGATGCAGAGTTAGTTTCGAGTTTAAACTTAAGACAGTCAGAAGCATGATAAAAAAGATTACAGTCAAGCAGAGTAGAAGACCCTGATAAATTGAAATACATCACTTTAGTCTTATTACTCAAAATCATACGATGCTGAGCAAACCAGCGTCTCAAAAGATCCAAGTCAAAGTTAATGTCAACTATTAAGTTAAGTGGAGATTTACTTGCGTAAGAAAAGGCTATGTCATCAGCAAAAGCTGTCGAGTAACCTTTAAATTTCTGTAAAAAGATGGAGTTAACAAAAATTAAAAAAAGTAATGGTCCAAGGACTGACCCTTGTGGTACACCTACTTTTAACTTACGTAGCACACTGTATTTTTCTTTAATTTTAACATGCTGTCTTCTATCAGACAAATAAGAAGCAAACCAATAATACAAAAAACCACGAAATCCTGCTCTATAAAGCTTACTCAAAAGAATGTGAGGATCTACTAGTTCAAACTAGTTAGATCAACAAAAAGGGCAGCATTGAAGAAACTTTGGTTGATACCATCATAGATCTCACTACATAACTTTAAAAGTGCGTCTTCAGTAGATCGGCCAGCTCGAAATCCAAACTGACAATCACTAAAAAATCGTTGTTTGTTTAAAAAATCTAGAATTCTTCTTTTCATGGCTTTTTCAAATATCTTGGAGCAAACGGGCAAAAGAGATATCGGTCTGTATTTATTAAGACAACAAGGGTTGGATTTTTTATGGAGCGGAATAACTTCAGCAATTTTAAGTGCATCAGGAAAAACTCCTCCGAAAACGCTTTTGTTAAAAATGTGAGCTAGAACATCCACAATATTAAATGCTATCCTTTTTAGAATAACATTAGAGCAACCATCCGCTATAACAGTGTTGGAGTCTTTTAATGAATTAATAATTTTATATAATTCACTTGAAGAAATGGGATTAAAACAACAGCTTTCACTAAAAAAGGTATCACTTACTAGTCCCTTGTCAGCAATAGTAGGATTGTTTTTTACGAAATACTTCAGTAACTAAATTATTAGCTGTGGAAACAAAAAACTCATTGATGTGATTAGCAACTTCAGTCGGATCCGAAACTGTCAAATCATCCACTGTCACAATTAATGGTTTGTCTTCACGGACTTTGCGATTTAAAATTTTGTTGACTACGCTCCATTCCTCTTTTAAATTTCTTTGGTTTTTATCGAGTTCAGACAAATAATAATTTTCCTTAGATGTCTTTATCTCAATTGAGATCTCTTTACATAAGCTTTTGAAAGAAGTTTTAAGTTTAGTATTTAAGTACTCGTATTTCTTACATTTAAGTGCCAATTTATTTTTCTTGTTTATTTTTCTTAGCAAAGGTCCAGACATCCACTCCTTTAAACGTTTAGATTTGTGATCAGAAGTATTTAAACAGTCAAGCAAAATCCCTAATTTGTGTAAAAAGTTATCAAAAGCTATAGAAGGACAATTTTCGTCATAGACATCAGGCCAAAATTCAAAGCGAAGAAGGAAGTTAAGCCTATCAAAATCAATTTTTTTAAAAAGGTTTGCTAGTAATTGATTTATTGCTTTCATTAATAATGTCTAAATAGTGAAGACTTATCATGCAATGATCGGTGATACCGAAATTAGCTAAAGAGCTCACAAGACTACAACTACGAGATCTACCACTTCTAGAAAAGATATGGGCAATGCATGTACTAGAGGTACCACATATGTGCGTTGGCTTATCAATACAACAACCCAAACCATTAGCAGCCAGTAACATTAAGTAACTATTCACAAAATTAGTCTTAGAGAGGAGATCAATGTTAATATCACCCAGGAAAATTAAGTTTTTGGATTTTTTATTCACGAGTAATTCATTAAGTTCATCAAGAAAAACATCTCTATTACTATTATGCAGCCTATAGGCACCAACAATGACAGTTTTTTCATCTTTTAAATAAAAATTAATTTTTATAATATCCACAGATTGCAGATTAAAGTTAGAAACTTCTGAATTATTATATATATTTTTAATAAAAACACCGACACTATCAGACGAATAAGAATTGTTGCATATAGCAAAAAGGCATAACCCGGGATTTTATAGTCATCTTTTTCACTATTGAAAATCCAAATTTCGGAAACAAAAATAAAGTCAGGCTTATTTGAACACGACTCAATATGCAGTACCAATAAATCAATATTAGCGCGAAGACTACGAATATTTTGGTGAACTATAAAAAAAGCTATCTGAGAATTCATGGTTATTTTGAAAAATACTTTGCAAAATATCTTTATCAAAGCTACAAGACGAAACAATATTAATTTCAGGATCAAGATTGTTTAAGTTAGCAAAATGCATTTGATTAAAGATTTCTTAAGTCATCTATACAATTAATTTTAATAACTTTATCACCTTCTGATTTTCTCATCAACAGCTCTGAATTATTGAACCATAAATACTTGTAGTGTTTAATTTTTTTTCTTTCCTGCGCAGCTTTCCGAAGTTCCCTGGTGTGAAAAGATAAACTATGGTTTATATAGATACAATTGCTATTGTATTCGTTTCCAAACAATTTAGCTGTCAAGCGTCTTTTGTTTGTGGCCTTCTTTTTCATAAGCTTCAGCTTTGTGTTATATGAACAAAACTTGATATAAAGAATATCAGCTGATTCAGTGCCAGTAGTTTTTGTTTTTATGTAAATGTTGTCAATTTGATCTTCATTAATATTTACATCCAATCCATCCGAGAACAGCTTGAGAGCTTTGTCTAAAGCATTAGACTTAGTTAGATCAGGTACTCCAATTATTTCTACAGCGTTCCGTCTCTGATTTTGCTCAAGCGAATTTATCCTATGCTGCAGTGAATTAATTTGTTTGAACATGTCACGAAGTACCTCAAGCGCATTCAATAGGCCAGTGTTGACTTTCTTAATCTCCAAAATTTCTCTATATATGTCTACCAGAGAGATTGGCAGACCAAGAACATTCATTGGTGTAACAAGATCAGCAGTGGCGTTGGTTTTTGTTGTAACAGCTGATGAGTTGGCGACAGCGATGGAGGTGACATGCGTAAGAGCAACTGCAGAGGTGGTGGTGATAGGAACAGTAGCAGCGTCCGTGGAATGAAAAGCAGCGGACAGTGGAGAGATGATTCCTGATCTAAGAGATGTACAGGAAGGGCAGCGGAATGGAAGACCACAAGTTAATTTGGAAACAGATCTATCCACTTTACTATGACAAATTACGCAAATGCAAGGCATTTTTTTTTGTATTTACTTTTTTGGTAATCTTTGAATAATTTAACTCAACAACTCGTTAAACTCCAATGTGCACCCCACGACTTTCAATCTGCGATTGAAACCATCGATAGGAATATCCTTATAAATAAACTTCGAGAGCTAGACATCAAAAACATTGAACTAAGATGATTTAAATCTTATCCTAGTGGCTGATGAACCTCTCCATCCGCAACGAGTAATTGCCTTACCGAAAGATGTTGACTGACTTTTTTTTTGGCTGAAAATAATGCTATAGACGAGGTCGACGTTTATTTTCAGCAGGACGACGCCACATGCCATACAGTAGCTCTACTGCGTATTAAATTTCCTGGATGTGTGATTTCTCCAAATGGAAACTTCAATTGGCCGGCGAGATTGTGCGATTTCATGCCATTAGACTTTTTTCTTTACGATAAAGACTATGTTGGTACTACAATTTAAACCCACATTGGCAACACGTGTTTATGTATATGGGTAATTCCATGAAAAGTGGACATGAAACAAGAAAAAAAAAAAAGGGAATTTCCAATCCGTTTAATTATGTCAAGCACTTAATTAAATATGGCAACGTTGGTAATTGCATTCAAATTTAAAAAAATGTTATACGAGTATATACAACCCTTTTTTTGATGATGCACAATAACAAGTGCAGACATCACCAAGTATTGACACAAACGTATTTTAAAATATCAGAATTTCAGCGTTTATTTTGTTCAAATCGGTAAGTAATATTTGTATTCTCGCTTTAAATAAGTTCATGTTTTTAGTTTTACATTAAAACCGCTATTCGAATAACGTTTATTGTGTAAAATAGTGCAAGTTATGTAACGTAAATTTTGTAACGCGAGTTACCAATGAATGCTTATTTTTCCTGTATTTTGAAATTATTTGGTTCGACTCACTTGATTTTTATATTTTTGTTTTCAAGTGCTGTGTTGTTGAAGAAAAACAAATATTCTTTTTATTATCAACTTTAGTTTCGTTAAAAATTTCATTTTTCTTTTGTAACGCGAGTTACCGGTAACGAGTTACCTTTTTTGTAACCATAATTTCTTTAAAGATTTTTTTGTAATTGAATTTTTTTAAAGGTAAAATGCCTTTAACATCTGCTGAAAAAATGAAACGAAGGAGAGAAAAATTACAAAGAGAAGGAAAATACGAAGAATACAAGAAAAAACATCAAGAGACGTGCAGAAAAAGTAGATTAAAGAAAAAATTGGAAATTGAAGGTCTTTCAGTTCATAAAAAAACAGGAGTTGATCACTGACCAAAGAAGGACAACAAAAGAACGAATAGCGAGATTTAGATTAAGAAAGAAACTTCCCCAAGATGACTCGTATAATGAACCGCTAATAACACCAAAATCATTAGGAAAGGCCACAGCACGGGCTCGAAAAGCTTTGCCAAAATGCCCCATTAAAAAGAGGTTAGTACTAAAAAAACTGCTTGATACCAGTGATGAAGCCTGTTGTTCCAAGTCAATCCAAAAGAAACATGTATCAACTCTAAATGAGGAAATAAGAAAACAAATTGAAGAGTTTTATCAACGTGACGATATAAGCCGACAATTTCCCGGTCCCAAGGATTTCATTAACATACGCCTTGAAAATAAGAAAAAAGAAAAGGTCCAAATTCGGCATCTACACGCATCACTATCTGAAACTCATGCACTCTTTGTTAAAGAACATGGTGTAATTGTTGGAAAAAGTAAATTTGCAGAATTGAGGCCGAAACACGTCTTAATATTGAATAAACTTCCTCATAATGTTTGCCTTTGCAAATATCATGAAAATTATAGCTTAGCATTTATTTCACTCCATAGTGCAATTGGAAGTCCGAAATATAATCACGATTTCATAAGTACTACGATTTGTGACAAGCCAAGCAAACAATGCTGGTTGAATGCTTGTGAGCTCTGCAAAGACGAATTGAAAAATAAACTGGAAGAATGGGTTGAAAAGTGTGATAACTTACCTCCAGAAGTAACTTGGTATGTGTGGAAAACCGTTGACGGAAAGATTACCAAAATTCAGGAATCTGGCATTATTTCTGACCTAATAAAACATGTTTTGGATATGTCTCCAAAATTCTTTGAGCACACGTACTTCAAGAGATGCCAAGCCAACTCATACCATCAGGATAAGCTTGCTGTATCGTCAGATAAATATGACCCTGCCATTGCTTTGATCCAGGTGGACTTTTCGGAAAATTTCACATGCATAGCTCAAGATGAAATTCAAAGTTTTCATTGGATGCATCCACAGATATCTCTGTTCACCGTTTCTTTGTGGTTTAATAAAGAGCAACACCCAATCGTCATTGTCTCTGATGATTTACACCATGACAAAAAAAGGAGTGTTATATACATTGACAGAATCTTTAAAGAGCTACAGCAGAGTGTCAACCAGGTGAATATATGGTCTGATGTTCCGAGCTCTCCCAATTTAAAAATAAATTTATTGCTCAGAGCATAAAAATGCTGGAAGAAAGAAACAAGAAGCATATAGTATGGAACTATTTCGCAACGTCACATGGAAAAGGCCCGGTCGATGGAATAGGCGGTGCAATTAAAAGATTTGTTAGAAATAAAGTATTACAAAGGCAAACCGTCGTCGTCAATGCTGAACAATTCGCTGATGCAGCAAAGGATTCTTCAGTAAAAATAATTATATGTTCACCCAAGGACATTGAAGACATGACCAATGAAATGAATTTGGATTCACTTTTTTCCGAAGCGCCGCTGATAATTGGGATATCCAAATGTTATATATAGTAGAAATTATCTTTTTAAAAAATAAAAAACAGTTTGTTTCGTAAAGAAATTCAGATAAACAATTGTGTCGTAGATTTCTCTAGAAGTGCGCTATGTCTGCAAACGTAGTATTAATTGAAAAACTGAAGAAGAATAATTTCGATACATGGAAACTCCAAATATGTGCTGTGTTAATCAAGAACGATCAGTGGGACTACGTCAACGGGTCAAACCAGAAACCAGAGCCAGTGATTGCTCAGGACGGTAGTGTAAGTAACACTATTCAAATAAATTCTTGGGAAAAATCCGATCAAAAGGCCAGAGCGGATATTATACTTTCCATGTCACTATCGGAACTTTGTCACATAAAGCATTGTAGTACAGCAAATGATGTTTGGACAAAGCTAGATGAAGTGTACCATTCGAAAGGACTCGCTCGTAAAGCTCCTCTGTTAAAACAGTCACCCTTCCCAAAGATGAGAGAATGTTTTCGGCACAATCGATAAATTAATGGAGATGGACATTGGCATTGCTGAAGACTTGCTTGCCATCCTTCTATTATATAGCATTCCAGAGAGCTATGAAAATTTTCGATATACCATAGAAGCCCGAGATGACTTACCAACACCACAAGCTCTCAAAATTAAACTTCTGGAAGAGTTTAACGCACGTAAAGAAAAATCAGTTCAGACCAAACAACATTAGCAGGATGCAGAAGCATTTTATGTAAAATACAGTAAACAACAACGATACCTCCACCGAAAAAACAAGCCACAAACATTTACAAACAAGCCAGCTGGAAGTGCAAGTAACAGAAAAACATAGAAATGCATTTTCTGTAAAAAAGATTGGGCACAAGGCAGCAGATTGTTGGAGTAAGGGCAAATTGAACAAATAGAGTACGTCCAATGCTGAAGAAGATGCTTTTCTAGCAGTCGAAAATAAAAACCAGACTAATAAAGAATCTTTAGGAATCGCTCTTCAAGCGTGTTCAGTTTCGAGGGAACGTGATTGGTGCATCGACAGTGGGGTAACATCCCACATGTGTAACAACATAGAACAATTTTTAGAGTTCAGTGAAATACAAAATCAAACCGTTCGACTTGCCGTAGACAAAACCACCGAGATTCTAGGAAAGGGAACAGTGCGTTTGAATGTAAACTGTTCAAACGACACAAAATCTATTAAGTTGAATAATGTACTATATGTTTCTGAATTAAAAACGAATCTAGTGTCTATTGTAAAAACTTTTTCACAAGGTTACAGGATTCATTTTGATGAAAAGAATGCGGACTTTAAGAACGATGAAAATAGAACTATTTTAACTCCAGCAAGAAGAGGAGATCTGTACTTCATCGAATTAGGACCAGAGTCATCATTAGCTGCAAATGACAAACCTCATAAGCTAGACGAATGGCATCAAAGGTTTGGTCATCTAAACGAAAAAGATTTGAAGATGATTATCGCCAAAGATATGGTAAAAGGTATTCCTAATTTAACTGCTGGTCCGAAGACCTTTTGCGAAGATTGCATTCGAGGAAAGCAAAGTGCAGAACCTTTTCAAAAACAATCACAGACAAGAACTAAACAATTATTTAAAGTTGATTCATTCGGACGTCTGCGGTCCCATGCGAACAAAATCAATCGACTATTCCAGATTTGTCGTTGTTCGCTTTCTGAAGGCAAAAAGTGATGTCAGAGAACCATTTATAATGCTCAAGAATCTAGTCGAAAATCAGACAGAACGTAAGATCAAATCAAGTGGTCAAGATTTTACTCACCAAATATCGAAAGCTGGAATCAGAAGAGAACACACCGTAGCGTACACTCCGCAGCAGAAAGGGACATCAAAGCGAATAATAGTGCCCTGGTCGATGCTGCAATCAAATCTTGCACCAAGTTTCTGGGGTGAAGCCATTGCTACAGCCGCCTATATTCGAAATAGATGTCCGACGAAAAAGTTGAACAACTTGACACCTTTCGAAGTAAGGTATGGGTACAAGCCGGATGTGTCGTATAGTTTTCGGTTATAAGGCGTTTGCTCTTGATAAAAAGCCAGGTAAAGGCAAATTCGAATCTATGTAATAGATCAATCGAATGCGTATTTGTTGGATATTCAACCACATCAAAAGCTTACCGTCTATGGGATCCGGAAGCAAAAGACAATTTTAAGCAGACATGTCAAATTTATTGAAAATTCAACATGTAATGCCTTTAAAGATGAAGATGATTTCATAAAATTTGAAACAATTTTTGATTTAAAGAAACCGGAAGAAAGTAAAACAAAAATTTGTGAGAACAAAGATAAAACTAAAAATATCGTTCAAATTTACATAAAGAACAACGAAAATATAACTAACGATGAAACTATTACAAATCATTGAAGCAACGAACCAACCAAAATTTGAAAAAAATGAAACGCCACTTAAGAAGGGGCCTGGAAGAACAAAATTTGAGAAATCTGGAAAAAGGGGCAGGCCACGGAAACTATTCAATATGCTTGAGGCGAAACTGGAACCAAGAGCCGCAAAAGCAGAAGAAGCAATGAATATTGCCTTAAGTCCTACATTGAAAGAAACATTAGATGGCTCAAATTACTATGAGTGGAAAGCCGCGATGGAATTAGAGTTTAATGCCCTTTGCGACATTAAAGCTTGGAAACTTGTTGAACGGCCGAAGGACAAAAAGGTCATAGGTTGCAGATGGGTCTTAAGAACGAAGTTCAATGCAAACGGAAGTATCGAAAGGTATAAGGTTCGATTAGTAGCTAAAGGTTGCTCCCAACAACCGGTTATCGACTTCCAAGAAGCAAATCTTAATTCGTATTCTCATGGCTCTCGCAGTAGAATTCGACTTGACACTTTTTCAGTTAGATGTTGAGATGGTGTACATCAACGGAGATATCGAAGAAGAGTTGTTCATGGAACAGGCTGAAGGTTTTGTCAAACCGGGCGAAAAACATCTTGTTTGCTCCCTTAAAAAAGGCACTCTACGGTTTGAAGCAATCGGGAAGAAGATGGTACATCAAGCTCGAACAAAAACTTTTAGAGCTGGGGATGAAACCGCTGAATACCGAAAAGTGTATATACATTTTAGAAACAGAAGTTATCTTTATGGTTTTGGTCATTTATGTGGATGACTTGATCGTCGCCACAAACAATTTAAATGCGTATAGAAAACTCAAGCATCTGATGTCGCTCGAATTCGAGAGAAAAGACCTTGGTAAGTTACATTATTGCCTTGGTATTGAATTCAAACAAAATTTGAATAAGAACATTGTGACGATGAATCAATCGAAATACATACAAAATATTTTGCTTCGATATGGCATGAATGATTCAAAGGCCACGGTAACTTCATTGGATAGAAACTTCAAATTAAGCAAAGAAATGGGACCAAAAACCAAAGAAGAAGAACACGAAATGGCAAATACACCGTATTCATCTCTAATTGGTTCACTAATGTATCTTGCTGTTTCAACTCGTCCAGACATCGCTCACACTGTCAGTGTATTAAGCCAGTACAATTCAAACCCAGGGCAGAAACACTGGAAAGCTGCCAAACGCGTACTAAGATACTTACAGGGAATACAACACTTTGGACTGGTATTCAGATTGGGGCGGAAACGTATTTGACAGCAAATCGTACATCGGATTTGTGTTTAAGCTGGCTAACGCAGCTGTAACTTGGGAATCGAGGAAACAAGGGTCAGTAGCTTTATCTAGTACTGAAGCAGAGTACATGGCTCTGACAGAATCTGTCAAAGAGACCATATATCTTCGTAACCTACTTAAAGAACTTGGACTCTTAAGAGAAGACGCGGACGCCAATGCTCCACGTACGATTCATGCACTAAAAGAGAATATTAGAGCTGTCATTCGCGGAATACAACCTCAAATATCTAAAAACGTGATGAACAATTTCATCAAAAGAATGACTTTTTGTAGACAGAGCTGAAGCGAACATTTGGCAGATATTGTACTCCATTACTAACCTCAGACTTTTCATAAAAAACGTTACGTTTTTCTATTGATTTAATATGACACCTCTTGTTGGATGATCGTATACTAAAGAAAACAGACGCAGCAACTATTTGGTTGTGGTTTTATTTGCAAGCGGCGGGCTGAAGGAAAAAGTCCTGAGTTTCGGCACGCGATGTGATTGAAGGCATTGTAACAATCTGTATCAAAGCTAAATTGGCAACACCTGCATGGCATATGCTCACCGTTTCTACAAAAGAAATAGACGGTGGTATCAAAGAATATTTCTACGACATTTTGGACCAAATCTACGGGTAATATCCTTAGTATGACGTTAAACTTGATCTAGGTAGTTTAAACGTTAAAAAAGGAAAAGATAACGTCAATGGTAATAAAGGAGGAAAGAATTTCCTACATCCCGCCTTATTTGGAAACGGTCTTAGAATAATTGACTTCGCTGACGGCAGAATATTACTAAAACCAGCATACGATTTCCTCATCTCAATATGCACAAATGTATAAGCGGCTTAAGGCACTCATCTAGTATTATAGATGTTCGAACAATGAGCGATCAATGTAGACTCAAAGCAATACCTACGCAGATATTCGTAGATCTATCTCAGACGTCACAACCAAGGGGAAATACTGTCAACAGATTTAACTTAGAAAGGCTGCAAACGCAACAAACCACCAGAATCACAGCCGATCGCGTATCTTTCAACCTCTCGTTAATACCTGTGCGACCAGCTGAAATTCTGTGGCATCGATGCCAAAAAACCATCAGTAATGTCGTAACTCATGTTTTGGGTTTCACCATGATTCGACCACGCCAACGGAACCGCTTTAGAGTGCCTACAAGCACATCGAGCAGAACAACTTGACTATAAAGTGAAAAGTGATCGAGTAAAATGAGAGAGAAGTTTTCTTCAAAGTTAAAACGAATATTTAATAGTAGAGTCACAGGCATGCTGA
Organism: Volucella zonaria; assembly: GCA_963966105.1. Lineage (NCBI taxonomy): Eukaryota > Metazoa > Arthropoda > Insecta > Diptera > Syrphidae > Volucella > Volucella zonaria. The sequence continues at coordinate 186,549,284 of OZ014530.1, read as the reverse complement.
GGATATAGAAAAACCACTTCTGCAGATTGTTAAATATCGAACGAACCCTTCAACTCGGGAGATGAAAAACAAAGTTTCCGTTCAACCGTCCAAACTTAAGTAAAGAGAGTAATGAACGGTATACCCAACGAGCCATTTAAGGCAATGGGAGATGACTTGATAGAGAGCGTATTCTAATTCATTTCCAAGATTTCGTCGGAGGATTGAACCGATGGAAGCAGAAAAGATACATCCTACACTGACGGAAGGGCAAGGCAATAAAAATGGACACAGCTTCGCGGATAAGTAACGTGAACCTCGTTCATATTGGACTCCGCAACTGGAAGCCCAAAGGCCAGGCTTATTGGTTGAGGCCCGGGTCCACGTCGGACTAGAGTACAGTTTAAGTGAGCAGGTCAATTATGACTTTGTGTTTAGATTCGCACTCATTACTCTAACAAGAAAAACAGCGCGCTTGCGCAAACCCATGGAGATCTGAGTGTCTATGTCATCAAACAATTACGCAACAAGGTCCTACCAAACACTTCCTCCACATTCGATTGCTGCACGCATCACGGCAACCTATACAGCAACGCAAACAAATTTTATCTGTGAATCATCAATCGATAGACAATTTAGTGTCTATCGTCATTCGTTTGACCCTATCACAAGAAGCGGTCTTCTACATAACATCGCAACGCAATACCAATAACTTTGACTTTGTCTTAAAAATGAGAAAACACAAAAGCAAATATGCTTAAAAGCACTCCAACTCAAAGTTCAATCGCCTCTCTCTCTCAAAGTAATGCCATTGACATTTACATTAGCAACTTACCTAGTTTCTTACCAGTAGCACCAGTTTTCTCAACAGCCGTCGGCTTCTGAACTTCCTTCTCCGGTGTTATAGCCTCCTGCTCAGCCAAATGCTTTGTGTTATCTTCGCCTACACTAATATCAGGTGCTGCAGGTGATTTCGATACTGTTGGTACCAAAACAGGGGGAGTAGTCTGGTTTTTTATCGCTTCACCCATCCACAACAGGTACGTGCAGATTGGTTTGGGCAAAATCTTGGCACTCTTCATCTCCAGACATAGAAATCCACAAAATTGAGGATCGTGCAAGTCGTTCATGTGGGTATTTATTGGATAATGCTTTGCTACTGGAAAATCTGGAGCTCTCTGGCAAAATTTCTCATCCGTTTTCAGTTCTTTGAGTTGTTTCTCGACTACAGATTGCTGGACGACATAGTTTGTGTCGTTTAACTGTAAAATTGCGTCGAAATAGTTCGCACAGAGGGTTTGGGTTTGCGTGTCGTCAAGTTCATAGCAGTCCTTTAGAAACGGAACTACGCTTTCATTGAGCAAATTGCTTTGATAATTTATTAGCGATTTGTTATTCCTCAGGTTTATCCATGGAGCTGTAGAGTTTACTGGTGCTGCTCCGGAGAGCACAATTGTGGAGCAAAGAATTGACAGTAATATGGTAAGCATTTTGCTTATTATCTAGACACGATTTTATTTTTCGTTTGTAGTTTTGTGATTTTCTAAAAGGTATATTTTCACAGACGTTAAAATAGTAGCGCACTCATTTACACGACAAAAACGTTCTTCGGTATGGTTGCTCGTTTTCTAATGACAGTTGGGTAGACGTTGACAGTTTGCTGACAGTGGAGAAATTTTGTTGATGATGTTTGTTTGGATATTAAGAAATGTAGAGAATTATTAAAAAAAAATGGATGTATTCAGGCAATGTTTTACTGAAAATACCGGCTATTTCAAGAACATTTCATAATTCTTTTGTCGGGACAGAAAAGAGTCTATTCATTATAATGCGTATATATTAATTTGAAAGGAATTTCCAAAACTACCGTAGGAAAGGAAGTAATGGTGAGTTATCGTTTTCAGTGCGTTGTATCTTCAGCCTGGTGCAGGCTGTAGCCGTATAGAGTAATATGCAGTTCTAATGGATAGAAACATGACGAAGCGAACCCTAATGGCCAAATCACTATGTCGGGTACGCGTGCATGCTTTATATCGAACTTACGATAACTTACGCCAAAGACACGAACTTCAAATTTGCAATCCGAAACGTCGCTTCAGCGTTGTATTGCTTCCTCAAATTTCTTATATAGTACATGAGATAGAGTAGTTATTTTTAGTAAAATTTAATTAAGAGAAATAAATTCACAAACAGCGTATTTTAATCAATAAATTAAAGAAAAGCCGACATATATGTACATAGTTCAAAACTAGTATTTTGTGCATGATAATCGTAAAATGTCATATATTGGACAAATGTCAAAACGTCAAAGTAGAAAATAGGGGTCTACTTTAGCTTTGCATTGCGTTTACGATATTTACGATACAATGCTGGTGCGAAGTTTGAAGTAACATTATGAATTGCTTTGTTTCTATGCGATTTTTTTTATTTTTTTTTATAATTTGCGGACGCTCAAGGGATTTAAGTAGCCTTAAAATGTTTGGACACAGCGCGGGCGAAGGAAAATCAGGGAGGATGGGAAAAGAGGTACCGGTGAACCTTGGTTTTAAATGTTTGAAGGTCATAATGACTAGGAAATACATAAAAAGCTAGGCAGGGCATTTCATAAGCGAGTACGGCTTAGGAACGAATCATGATACTTTAGAGTACGTCCGAAAGTGGGCTTGAGGGTATAGGTACTGATGAGCATTCATAGCGAGACGGGTGTTACGGTTAAAAGTTTGAAGGGGGCGGAATGCTACTGGCGATTTCTATGGAGTACTGGTGGTGGAAGGAGCGATAAAACAGAGTGAGACACGAGGCATTACATCGGTGTTCGAGAGTGTCCATTGTTTGAGTTATATTAAAACAACTCACCTATGAGTTTTATCGCACGGTTTTGAATCCTATCTGGCAGGTGCAGAGGTGTTTTGGGTGCACCCGACCAGATGTGGGCATTGTACTCAAATTTCGGGCGGATAGACGCCTTATATATTGAGGCCAGATCAGACGAGAGTGAAGTATTTCTTACATCGTTTAAGGAAACCTAGACATTTGCAGCATTTTTGACGACACCAACGTAGGTTGCCATTGACACACATACCGAGAAGGGAAAGTTTATCGGTTGAAAGTGCCATTCATGGATAATGGGTGGGTGTTTAAATTCCGCTATAAGGACAGCAGACAGCATTGTGTTCTGGAAGCATTAAATTCTACTCTGTTAGTGATTCCCCAATTAGTTATGCTGTTAGTTTCAGAATTTAGTGAGCTTAACATATGCTGGCGTTCCCGTTCTACAGCCGAAGAGCAGAGACGTGAGTCTGGGAACGAATATGAAAAGCAGAGAGTACAAAGGAATATATTGGATTAGAAGTAGCAGACAAGACATTGTTGATGAAAATTAAAAAGAGTGCCGTAGACAGAGAGGAGCCCTGGGGCACACCAGCACTTATTTTGTGAATATCAGACTTAAAACCATCCAAGACAACCTGAATTGAACACTCCGAAAGGTAATTTCGAATCCAATGAAGAAGAGAGTCGTCGATCCCAAAAGCACGCATATGCCAAAAATTGGTAAAATGCCTTAGAAATATCAAGTGCAACTATCTTGCCTTCGCTAGATTGATGTACGCTTTGGTTCCACTTTCCATCAAATCACCAGTGGACCTGTTGCTATGAAAACCATACTGCCGGTCATTAAGAAGTTTTCGGGTTTTGAGATATTTCATGAGCTGACGGTTTATCAGCGTTTTCATGACCTTGAGTGCAATGGGTCACTAGGAGGACAGAGATGAAGGGACGGGCTCTGCAAATGCCGTTTTCCATCTGCTCGGAAAGAGTCCTAAAGAGTAGGATTGACGAAAAAGCTTACTCAGTGGTTTTGCCAGCGAGGAAGAACACCTTTTCAGAAGAATGTGAGATATACCTGGACCAGCGGATTTGTGCATGTTGTGATCTTTAAGAACTCCTGCTACTACACGAGCGCGAAAGTGGATTCATCCCATTGAAGATTCAACGCACTTAAGCGTAGACGGAGAAAAAGCACAATCTGGGAGTGTTGAGCTGGCCGCAAAGTGTGCGGTAAGCAGATTGGGCTTGTCCAAAAAATTGGCAGCTGAAATATCATTGTGAATGAGCGTTGGGATGGAGGATGAAGCAGAATTTCTAATATTTTTGATGAACGACCAAAAACTTTTATTTTTTGCCTCAATTTTTAGTCGTATTGGAAGTTTACACGTTTGAAAGACGTTGCAGTCATTCCTGGCTCGTTTAAACTTTTTTCGGTTTTCCTCTGTTGGGTTGGTCTTGAAGGACCGAAAAGACATTTCTCTAACCCTGACAGCCTCTTTACAGCTCGAGTCGTACCATGCCTTTTCTTTTGGTTTAATACTCTTCATCCGAAGAGGGATAAAGTTTCTTATTCTAAAGAGAATGGTGTCTCTGATCATAGCAGCAGCGGCATTCACGTCGTTATCGAGGAAACATAATGGCCAGTTAAAATTCCTAAAGAAGCTGTTAAGACCGCTCCAGTTGGCTTTCTCGGATTGCCGTACTGTTCTTTTTGGAATCTTTTCTCTAACTGTGTGACAGCTCATCAAACTCATTAAAGGTCGAGTTGCTGTCCAGTTTGTGGCTTCTGTAAATAAGGCAGTAGTGGATAATTTGCTTGCGGAGATGGAATTTTAACCACATGAAATTGAATTCCGGATTGGAAGAGGGACTACATTGCTTGGTAAACTACATCACAAAGCACGTAAATGGTGAAACCGCGGTGAGAGAAGAATAACGGCACTAGTTCGTAGGTAGCTTCAGATCAGAGTGATCTGAGAGGTGTGGGCGGGGATCTACTTGTGTTTCACTAAGCGCCAAAACAGCTGATCTGTATTTACATACGTGGACGTACACAGAAAACTGATTACTTTTTAGCCCGCGTATATTGGCAATATCCATTCTAAATTCCCGAGTGATTATAAAGAAAGACAAACACAAAAAACACAAACACCGTCGTTACTAAGCGCAGATGTGAAGTACAAATTCGGAGTAGGTTTACCGAATCAAATTATTGTAGGTGTTATGCCCTTACAGCAATACAAAACAGCACACCAACAAAATTCATACCCACAGCCCGCTATCTATCTATTGTTACATACACTCAGCCACTGCACGCGTTGTATGACAATGTAATATAGCAACGGCAGTGACCGAGTGCAAGCAACAGTTAGACCACGTCCGCAATGTGGATGTTAGTTTCGGTTTCACTGCACTCGCGCGTTATTGTTATTTCTTTTTTTTTTACACACGAGGAACGAATTTTACAGTGCACTTGTATGTGTGCACTTATCGATGATCAGCTCGGCACTCAATATGTCAAAGCAAGCGCGCGAACGTGACATTGTGAAATGGGTGTAAAGGTCCTTTATTTGAGAAGGCTTGTGGTTTAAAATAGTGTATAACAATTAAGTGCGAATATTTCCGGAACTGAAAGCTTGTATCTTATATGTTACATCCCTTTCTGTAAAAGAAAGCGGTTGAACATGGTTCACAGCTACAGCTATACACCGTAGTTGGTATCTGTCATCAGCTGTGATGATGGATGAGGCCACGAAACGCGATCTTGCTTAATTTGATATCTTAACATATAACTACAATACATAGTTATGCCACAAAAAGTTACAGACCAGCTGCTGGTAACTCTGAGGAGAATCATCATTGCTAGTTTAACACTGGCATACATACCGAAACCCTGGCAAACAGTGACAGTAAGCTTTATATTGAAAATGACTACACACTCGCAAAGAGCTTCAAACCTCTCAATTTGGCCTCCTTTATAGTGAAGAGCATGGAAATATCGGTCGAGTTTAATTTTTTTTTTTCCTGTGGGTAGGTGATAAATCTTCATAGGCACTATAAGCTTCGGTGCTTACAGTAGTGTGAGATTCTAACTCACTAAAAAACACCTCCCTTATACAGACTACGACTGAGTTCACACTCAACAAGCTGTTCTTCTTTCGCGTTCTATTTTGCTTTAATAAGATATTTTGCAGCCGATTTTCCATTGAAAATTCCAACTCACTTTACAAATTAAGCGCTGCTGATCACCGCGCTAGATCGAGAGGCTCAGTCCTTTTCAGACTGCGCAATAAATTTGTCTCGTCAAGTATTGATTGAACAGAAATATTCGTGTGTCCTTGTAGTCGATTTTTGTGTTTTCGCGCAAATATTTTAATTTCGTTCTGAACGTTTTTGATAGGAGTCATAGGTCTCTGTGGATATCATCGTTTCCAATGTAACTAATTCTGGTACAATCCCAAAGCTGTATACCATATGTCCAGACCGGTTTTAGCAATTGCTTGTATAGCAGCAATTTATTTTCTAAACTGACCTTGGAATACTTTCCAAGAAGCCAGTACATGTCTCTATACTTAATCCCAAGCTCTTCAGGTTTTTTCTTAACGTGTGCTCTCCATTTAAGTTTAGAGTCGAGTGTCATACCAAGATATTTGGCCTCGGTCGCGAAAGAAATTTGTACTGCGTTGATAAACACAGGTAGATTATCAGTTTTCTTGAGAGTGAAGTTCACATGGAGAGACTTGTTTTCATTAAGCACGATTCGCCCAAGTCTTTGCTCAATTGCTTCTTCGACGGTTTTAGCTGTTGCCAAAATGGCAGTGTCATCAGCAAAAGTGGCTAGCACAGTACCGTCCGTTTGCGGTATGTCGCGGGTAAAAAGCAAATACCATATAGCAGAGGGCCAAGTACACTTCCTTGCGAAACCAAGGTCTGACATGGAAGAGTCGGTCATCTTGGTATGAACTTAAAATATGAGACAATTGCTCAGGTAGGACTTGTCGAAGTTTATATTTCAGGCTCTTGTGCCATACCTTATCAAAAGCTTGCGAAACGTCAAGGAATGCGCTTGAACAGACTAACTTACACTCGATTCTCGTTCAATTACATCGGTTATTCGATGCACTTGGTCAACAGTAGAGTGTTGGCTTCTAAAGCCAAATTGATGATCGGGCAAGAGGCGATTTGTGTCAATAATCGGTTTAAGAAGATTAAGTAAGATTCGCTCGGAGACCTTCGATGTAATAGGGAGGAGCGATATTGGTCTGTGTGATTTGACTTCAGTCAGCGGTTTACCGGGTTTCGGAACCATAATAACTTCGGCAACTTTCCACTGATGCGGTACATTCTCTAATCTTATGGTGGCATTTATAAGATAGAGCAGCTTTAGCAAACCCTTTTTCAGTAGCGCTTTAGTAGCCAAATCTCTCCCATATCCGAGGGTTTTATTGGGCTTAAGCGTGCCTATAACTTGTCTAAGTTCCCTAAGTGTAGCCTTTTCTATTGGAAGGTTCGTCGTCAATTCTAGCGTATTGACATTCTCTGGAAGCACTTCCGTGTCGAATGGTTTGAACGTTTCTGCAAGATGGTTGGCGGAAACGTTAGCTTTTTCTTTATCTTCTTTCGCCCAGTCATCCTGGTTTCTTCTTATTGGCGCCACGTGTATTTGGGGCTTTCGAACACTTTTAATGGGTCTCCATATGGAGTAGTTGGTATCCTTTGTCGCTGTGAGTCTTTCAAGGTAGTTATTAATACCTTGATTATTGAAGTCCTTGATCGATTTTTTCAACAAGTTTCAGAGCCTATTGAAGGACGTTTTATCTTGTGGTGCCCGGGTTTCATGCCACTTTTTCCGCGCTCTTCGTTACTTCCGTATCATTTCCCTGATTTCCGGCGGGTATCTTATGCCGATACTGGCAACATTGTTTGATTCACGTGGAGTGTTATTCCAGGCCGCTTACTGTATGACTTCAATAAACTGTTCAACTTCTTTTTCAAGTTGATACGGCGTTCTGAGCGGTACTTTTAACTCAGTTTTTTCGACAACCTCTATTCGGAAATCTTCCCAGTGAGCTTTTTTGTTGGATAATCTGGGTGGTCTTTGTTTCTTAACCAAGGATTCGCACAACGAAAGGATAATTGGAGAATAATCAGAAGAAAGATCGAAGCTTTCTACAACTTTGACGTAACTAGAGTTTACACCTTTTCCGATAAAGAAGTCTATCAGATCGAGTGTTTTGGCGACATCCGAGGGCCAGTACATCGATCTGCCTGTTGAGTGAAATTGACAACCACATTCCATACCAGCTCTGTAGAGGGTTTTGCTTTTTTGTGAGATACATCTTGAACCCCAAAAGGTGTGCTTCGCATTAAGGCCGCCACCAATAATAAAGATTGATCCAAGAGAAATTTAATATGGTAGGTCAATAAATTCGTGTTTTTCTATTTTGCAGCGCGATTGGCAATACGAGTTTCCGACGGCAACGTAAAGATAGCGGCACTCGTCAATAAAAGCTAGTTAATGCTAGTTGTGCATCTTTTGACAGTGGTTTGAGTGAGTCGATGTGAGTGTTTTTTGTGAACATGGAAAAAATTGAGTATCGAGCTGTTATTGAATCAAAAATGAGTTGGACCCTGTGTATGGGGACTCTGTACCATCATTTACCACAGTGAAATTTTGGGCAGCTGAATTTAAACGTAGTCTTACGGCCAGATGAGATGTTGAATGTTCGGGACGTCCAAAAACTGCAACCACTGACGACAACATTGCTAAAGTTCACCAAATGGTGTTAGACGACCGCCGAATTAAGGTGAGAGAGATAGTAGAGGTTGCGAAAATGTCCAAAGAACGTGTTTGTTACATTTTAAATCAAGATTTAGGTATGACAAAGCTGTCCGCGCGTTAGGTGCCGCGTTTGCTTACGTTAGACCAAAAACGTGTTCGAATGAACAATTCCAATGCTCTGTTGACGCAGTTTAGGCGCCGGCTCCAAAAAAAGGAAAAAATTTTTTTCGGCTGGCTGATGGCGACTGTTTTTTGGGATAGTATAGGAGTTATCTTCAAAAAGGAAAAACCATTACAGGAGCATACTACGCATCATTACTTGCCAAGCTGAAGGCAGAAATTGCGGAAAAACGGCCACATTTGCAGCAAAAGAAAATCCTGTTTCACCAAGACAACGCGCCGTCTCACACCTCAGCGGTTGCCTTGACGAAAATCCACGAATGACGGTTTTAACTGCTTGACCATCCGCCTTATTCACCAGATCTAGCCCCTTTTTGTTCCCTCATCTAAAAACTGCGCTCGGAGGACAGAGATTTTCGTCAAATGAGGAGGCGGCAATCATCTTAGTGAACAATTATTTTCCAGAGAAAAACACCAAGTACTATTCGAACGGGAATAAAAAAAAAATTTGAGAAAAAAAGTCTTGTGTCATTGTTCGGTCGGAAACTTTTCAGACAACCCTCGTACATTGCCGGAGTTGGAACGAGAAGATACAACGATGAATTATACCAACTACGAGATCGACATAGACATGGGCAGAGGGCTTCGCCACAGCGATTAAAATGGCTAGGTCATTCAGAGCTAACGCATTATATGGAGACCTTAGGAGCACGGAGTTGGAAATTGACGTTAACCAGCTCGGTGTGAGTAACAGCTATGTATCGATTTGGCTGAAAGGGCATACGAGTTGAGGCCCAGGACCGCCCTGGCCTGGAAAATGCCATCAAAACAAAAAATGTTAAGTAAAAGTGTCATTGGCAATAAGTTTGATGTCTCATTTGGGATCTCGACATAACTAAGATCCTTCGACTCAGTTATCCCTTATCTTACTTACCCCAAAGTTGGTTCTTTCGTCTTATACCACATCACGCCTTGGATCAAAATGGAAAATTCTGAGCGAGCATAAATCACTTGGCCAGATATTGTAGATGTTTGACAGTTCGAAGAATATCATACAGAGGGGAGCAAATTTTAATTGAAAATCGCAATTTTTTTCAAGTTTTCTTTTTGTAACTTTATTTTTTTATTTGTAAAGAATAATAATAATAATAGTAAGAAAAACTAAAGTAACCCTTAATTACTCGATATATACCAATTTACATTATTTATCTTCAATTGAACCACAACATAACCTAACACGTAAACTTTTAAGTTCAAAATATACATTTATAGTTATTTTTACTTATTTCACATAATGATTCTTAAATTTCTAATAACCATCCACACTTTCTGGAAAAGTATAGTACGCAGTACGCGCTTCAACTTCAAGTACAAGTATTGTTTTAGAGCTGGACTTTCACAAAAATTAACTTACTTACGCCGCTGCTAGCCATAATCATTGTACAAATAACTGTCAAAATTTGATAGTTTTCAATCGTTTAAATAGCTGATTAACCCATCTGTCAAAAGAGTGTTGTTGTACTTTTGACATTGACACACTGATCATGTTATCGGATTACTAGTTGCCTCTTCTGTCACGGGGTTTGTTTGGTTGCTCTTAAAAAAAAAAAAAACGCTCACTTACAAAGTAAAACCTTAAACATATACTTTTTGGAATAAGTCTTATGCACACAAAAACAAAAAAAAAATAAAAAATATTTAAAAAATAAAATAAACAAAATAAAACTAACAAACTAATTTACATCCATCAAGTGTTAAATTAAATTACGATCTTCGAAGTGATCCATTTTTGTTTTAGGGGACATATCGAAGCTAAATATTTAACGCTTGCTTATCTTTGGTTATGCTCATACTCGTGCTCTGGGCCAATTCGTTGATGTTGAGCTTTGCTTTTGAATAGTTTTCGTTGTTGTTGCTGTTATTGTTGTTGTTGTTCATATCGTCATGCCTGACTTGCTTGAGTTTCTCCAATTCGTCAATCATAAGTCGATTGATGCGATTCTTCTCGACGATGTACTTTCTCAGGCCATTACTGTCAAGAGTTGCGCCTTCGTCGATGTCACCGTTGGCTTTCTTGGTCATTGCTTCAGTGCCAAAGGCATGATGGGTGCCATCACCTGTGCGTAAAATGCGGCTTCGTAGAACGGTTTCACTGACAGTTTTGCGATCGTATACGGCACCATTGCGGGCTAAGAAGTCGATAATTTTGGTGGTGAGATTGTAGGGCATGCCCAATTCAGCGGTGCGATAGTCCCATGGGAAGGTGTGATGGTAGTTGTGCCATCCCTCACCACCGGCAACAATTGAGACAAAGCTAGATTCCGATGAAAGGATGTTCCTTGGAAATAAAAAACATTTGGATTAGTAAAGTGTCACTGGGATTTGGTGAAGTTATGTCTTACTTGTCATAGGGTTTGTTGCCAAACATGTGAGCGGCACTGTTCACCGACCACGTGAAGTTCAATTGAACGATGTAACGGGCAAAGAATGTGGCAAAGAATGACACCAGAAGGCTTTCCCCCCAAACCCAGCAAGGCAAAGCAGTTGGCAAAATCAATGTGAAGATGATGTAGAGGAGCTTGTAGTGTCTATAATAAAAAAAGATTGGTTAGCATACAAATTTTATAGACTAAAGGATTTTTATAAGCAAATTCTAGACTATCAACAGGTATAAGAGAATGAAAAGCTGTGGTCCCTATGATATTTATGGTATTTCTATAATAAGACAATCAGGTATTCGATGGCGATCTGTGCCAAACATAAATGCCTTTATGCATAAAAAAATGCTCTTGCGAGCTCCTCATACCCGACCTTATTATATCGGATGTTGCTGCAAATTTTCTCTGTAAGCACTTTATTAAGATAGTTGACGTGAATAGTTGTTCTAAAATTTAGGGCAACTATTACCAACTAAACTACGGAATCTTCAAGTCAGAAGTATTTTAAAAAGAAAACATGAACAAATGGGAAGAGATTGGAGTAATGCAGAAAATAACTTTTGCAGCGGATAAGCTTAGATGCAAAACGGGATTGGCTTGCAGGACGAAAAATTGGCAGACTTGTCCGGGTCTTGTTCTAAAAAAGAGCATTGTTTGACGTGGTTTTTTGCGTGTAGAAGTGTTGATGCTAGTACTTCATATAAAACCCAGCTTGACCGCTTGAACAAGACTGTGGAGTGTTTTTCAAAAATGCGTTCCCAGATGTAGAAGTTCAGAGAGAACTCATCCAGTGCATTCATTAATGTCAATAGATGACTTGTCGGAATAAAATGATCTTCATACACGCTTGAAAGAGCAGTGGAATGCATTGGCCATAGGATTGAGATTGCGGGGTTTTATGTACAATAGCTCTCAGATGACATGTATTATTACTCTTCCCTGCCGATCGCACAAGACACATGCCCATGGACATCATAATTTTTTTGGCGAACCGCTATTAGAGGGCACTATCTTGCTGTAGTAAAGGTACGAATGCAGATATTTTGGACACGTAAGAAGTACCCTAAATTCATCTTTTTGCAGAAAAGGACGAGAGCTGCTCGACGAGCAAAAACGATGCACGAAAATGTTATCTGAAAGAGATATAAAAAAAGCCTTATACGGCCTCCATCGAGTACATGAAGAAGTGCTGCTTGTCATGCAGAGTGTATAAATGAAATTTGGTGTCATTGTCCTGGAGGACTATGTATTTATGTAGACATTTTAATAGTGATGATGACCAGCATTTTTGTAGCCTCCAGTATGGATGACAATAACGTCCATCTAAACAAGAAAGGGTATATAAAGCGATCTCCAAGCTAAAAACCAACAAATCTTTTAACGCAGACAAGATAACTGCTGAGATGTAATAAGTAGCAAGAGGCGACTCTGGTGCTACTATGTAAGAGAACCTGGGCTCGAATCCCAGAACAACACCGAAAAGCAGAATAGTTTTCAATTTTCTGACATCACCAGAACATCAATAGATGGCGGTGTAGAGTAAGCAAAAATTTACGACAGTTTACCGATGAACGATGCCAAAAGGAGGCATTCGTACAAGTTGTACTAGTACACTTAAGAACAATAGCTCCGACAATATGCCAGAGCGATCATCGCCTACTCATGAGTAATATGGTGGAGGAAGACCAAATAAAAAACACCATATCAAATCGAATGGAATGCCTTCAGAGGCTCGAATGCATAGGTATCTCTTGTACTATGCGAACCTATCCCATAGCAGTCATTGAAGCTTTCATTGGGCTTGCTCCACGCCATGTATGTATGTGTTAAAAGAATTGCCAATTTGCAATATAGTCAAGTTATTTCAAACAGGAGACACCCGCAATACGTTTGGACTCGACATGATCTCTGCGGTAAATGACTGCATACCGAAAACTTCATGCTTCGGCAAAATGATCAATATATTGATCCCAAATCGACAAGCATGGCACTTTCAAAACCCAACATCAAGCCTTAAAGGATGGATCCAAAGCTGCGCACGGAGTAGATGTAGGTAACCATGGTACAAAAAAAAAAAAAACCTTATAAGGCCAATGTTCAGCCTCTTTCTAGCTGAGCTTCATGACATTCAAGAAAGCGCCAACCTTATTAGACTCTAAATCGGTGCTGCACAGCTTAAACATTCTTTAGGACTTATCAAAACAAACAAAGTCAAGCTCTGTGGTACTGTACAAAATTAAAAAACCGATGAAGTGGCAAATAAAGATTCAGCTGATCCCTCTAATGGCCAGAGCCTTTCTGCGGCAATCCATATTCAGCAATAATTTCAACAATCAAAATTTGGGAGAACAAAATGTGTGTATCCTGTTGGGAGAATATACCTGGTCTTGGACAGTCTAAAAGAGCTGTTAAACGTTTTTAACTTCCAAAGGTATGATATCAGAAGACTGGTTGCCTGGGAAACTGCCAGCTTCGATATTACATAAACGATAACGACCAAACCGCGGAACGCATACGAGCAATATGTGAACTTGGGGCTCTAAGAGCCATAAGGGAACATTACCTTCCCACAGAAATCTTAGTGACTGAGGAAAAGCAAAGTATGTTATTTCCAGCAGAATTGAGGCTCATCTGGCGTCTTTGACTGATTTTATGGCACAATATACTATCAGGTCGCTATGGCCACCGCGATTGGCCAGTCCACACCCCTATAAAGAAAGGCCACAATATACAGCTATAACTTTGCTCCATCCTCGATGGACAATGTTGTAAAACAGGACAGGAAAGGATCTTAGCCAACTTTATGTGAAGACAACTGGAGACGGTTAATGCAAGTTCACGCACACCCCGGATTACAGTGCTACCTCTTTTGAATTAGAGCAAATTACTTGATGTCTTTTACACATGGTGGAATTTCTTCAGAAGTTGAGAATAAATGATGAATCTCCTTCACTTTAAAGCAGTATAAGTACTCGTATCTGTTAATATGTGGCCTAGATGGCTGCAGCTGTTGAAGGAGAAACTACCCCTACACAATACTACTGTTTGGACAGATAGTTATTTGAATTTTCTTTGATTTGGTTGCGAATTCATGCGATACAATTTGGCCATCTTTATGTTGAGTAAAGTGGTGTTAAAAATACGTGACCATTGGAAAACATTGTTTGACTTTACTCTTGCATACTTGCTGATAACTAGATTCCTTATGACTGATATTCACAATAGCAAGTTTGTGAAGTGAATAAAATAAAAGACAGGAAACGAGGATGAAATTAGTGAAACAATAGTCGAATTGTGTCACAACCTTGTTGTTGCCGAAATACGCGTTCATACTAAGCCATTAAGTAGCACTCGTACGACTTTGGTTTTTGCTAAAGCTAGCTTCCGTAAACTGAAAACAAACTTATTTATCGACTGCCCTGACCGGATCCAGTTTTCATGGACAAGCGAATAGTGTTCGTTGCTTTTCTTCTTTTCACAGGGATGATTCACTCAGTATTCCGGTTAACAAGATCTTTGTACCTATACAATACTATAATGCTCACGATAATCCTGAAATATTTCGCAACTTTTCCCTTTTATTAACCAAAAACGAGGCATTAAGCCCGACAACAGCCAATTAAAGTATGATGGTCTGCGCTAGGTCTGTATGTCGTGCTAATACCACCTTGATCAAAAAGTTCCCGGAGGACACCACCGTGTGGCGCTCCCATTGTTCCGATTTGAGTTCTGTTTTTTTTTATTAAGTTGGTAAATCTGTTGTTGACATTCTCTCTAAATCTTAGCGTCGTACCTTGACATTTGCAAAAGTTACATAGCCAAGAGTACATCTATCTCTGTGTGTGTTGGCGATTTTTTCCAATTTTAGAAATGGATTTAAATTTGCAACAACGAACTTGTATTAAATTTTGCGTAAAAAAAGGATTTAATGGTGCGCGAACGTTGGAAATGTTGGAAAAGTGTTTCGGCAACGATTCCCTAAAGAAAACGGTCGTTTACCAGTGGCACGAGCGGTTCAAAAGTGATCGTGAGTCAATCGAAGATGATGAATGCAGTGGTAGACCATCGACATCGAAAACCGACGAAAACATTGCTGAAGTAAAAGAAATGTTGGTCAATAACCGCAAATTAACCATCAGAGAGATAGAGAAGGACTTGAACACTTCCTATGGATCCGTCCAAGACATTTTGGTTAATAACTTGGCTGTCTCGTAGCAGCAAAGTTGGTGCCAAAAGACGTGGGTTTATGAGTACGACATGCAATCCAGACATCAGGCAAGTGAATGGCGTTCACCAAATGAGCCGAGACCAAAAAAACCACGTCGTTTTCAGTCAAAAAAGAAGGCAATACACACGGTTTTCATGGATTAAAACGGTGTAGTGCATTATGAATTTTTGCCAGAAGGCCAGATAGTAAACAAAGAGTATTACGAGTATTTGGGCAATTCGCCGAAAGAGACCAGAACTGTGGGCAGAAAACTTGTGAATTTTGGACCACAGTGCCATCACACAGTGCCTTCATTATTCGTAATTTTTTGACGAAAAATGCAACAAATACCATCCAGCAGCCACCGAATTCACCTGATTTGGCTGCCTGTGACTTCTTTCTGTTCAATCGAGTTAAAAAACCACTACGGGGAACGCGTTTCAGCAGCCGAGAGGAAGCAATGGAAAAATCGCAGGAAGCACTGATGGACACACCGAAAACCGAATATAAAAAATGTTTCGAGGATTGGATCAAGCGCTGGCATAAGTGTGTTGCAGTCGATTAGGATTAATTTGAAGGAGACAATATACATAGATTTAGATGAATAAACTTGTATTTTTAATTTTCTGAATAAATTTTTGATCAAGGTGGTAGACTGGACTTAGACTTAGACGGTACAGTTTTATTGCATTCTAATTAACATCCGATGAGGAATAGCCGCAAGGAGATGCGAAATATTACAGAAGAAGATGTCAAGTGTAAGTCTCCGCTTTCACTGACCAAATCGAACCTCAAACAAATGACCCAACATGTGTTCAGTAGAGAGGCATTTCCATGTTTCAAAAGGAATGCGGGAATGTAAGTGCCTTGCAAAGTTGGCTATGCAATGGAATTCGCTTATTTAAAGCGACAAACAGGTCGTAAGATTCATTGTGATGGAATCGAGTTTAGCTAAGGTGAATCGAGTTGTTCAGTTGTTGTTTCGCTAACAAGAAAATATCGCATAACCGGTCAATTTCTGCCCTGCATTGATCCTAAAGTCTTTAATGAACATTTTACAATAGATATCTTTCTTGACTTAAACTCCTGTGGGAATAAAAGAATTTGTTTTTTAAGTATAAGCCCCTTGTCTTGTCAAAAACATCATTAGACTAGAGGAAGACTAATGATGATCGAGCGTTCTTTGACTCGTAAGCACACTTAAAAGTCCATTAGAGGGGTCAATCGGGATGCTAACATGTACAGCTGAACTGTATGCTTCTTATAAAGAGAATGGCTTTGAGAGAATGAACCAAACGCTCATACCGTTCAGTGTCATCTGCATCTCAAAGCAGATATTCGCTACGGTAGTGTAGTGACATCATCATTAAGAGCGTCTAAACACCGAACAGATGCTTTTCCGTTTCCACCTCACATCAAAAACACCTTTCTGTTTGGTTTGAAGGAAAAAATAAAGTCGCTGTGCTATTATTTCCAACTGAAATGCTAATAATACTTAAGATAATAACAACTAAGCTTCTGGTTGTCAGACTCTTAAAATAACGAAAAATAAATCCAAAAATATCCACATCCACATTGCCTCGGGAAATCTCTTCTAATCTCTTCTACCGGGATCCCCCCAATCAAGAGTACGAGAAATCCAAGTGAGCGAGTTCACAACCCATATTTCATTAAATCGCAGCTGTTACTTGTCTAGCCTTGGAAAAGCAAAAGAATAGAAATATCGTTGTCCACCAGAAAAAAAAAAAACTTGTTTTAAAAATGTTAATCTAAAGGTCAGTGTCTTTGCATACATTGATCAAATGTTTTTTTTTTTTTTTTTTTTTGTTTTTTCTTCGCTCTGTACCGTATCTACTCGTATGGTTTGGCACTCATGAATATTTAAAATATAAAACTCCATCTCTTTCTTTATTTATTGTAGTAGGTACTTGGCTAGGCCAAATTCGAAGAGTGAAGTCTCAAATCATTCGGTTTTTGCATAAATATTGGCACGCTTTAGATAACATTTCCGGTTGAGATAATGATAATAATTCCCAACAGCGCACTCTGAGATACTCGCACTTTTAAAATCGCGCACAAGAAATGACATTAAACATTATGCCAATGGGCTGTTGAATTGATTTTTATGATGCCAAGGTGTGAATGCAAAAATAATTATAATCACCAAACCAAACCAAACCAAACCAAACCCCATTTGAATGCTCGGTATTGCATGAAGGAAGTCTTAATCAAGTCCAAGTCCAAGATCAGGCCCAAGAGCAGGTCCGGTGTATCTGTATCGAAAGTAACGATGACCCAATGACCATGGATCGCATACAAGATATAGGAACTGAACTTGCTTGTGTGACTTTTTGTTTTGGTTAATTTTGTATCTTTCATTAGTTCGATTGTTACATAATTTTACATATTAACCATGTGGATTTATTACTTACGAGTATTTCTTAATTTTTTTTTCCTTTCACCTCTAAACAAAACGTGCTTCCCAGAGCTCATTGTAAATAAATTGTATTCATTTCACATCATCACATCTGTGATAAGGAGAAAACTAATCTATGTAATATACTCGTATCTAGGATCCAATGTGAAAATATTAACAGGTTTTCAGAGTGTCGGTTAAGGGAAAACCTTTCTGTGGACTTTTTGTGGTTTTGATTTTAATTTTGGAGTCAAGAAACACAAAACTCAATACATTATCAAACATCTGCTAATGATAGATACCGAGTAAAGTAGTCAAGCAGGATTTACTAAAAAAAAAATGGAGACAACTATCTATTACTAGCTTAAGTTGATTGAATTGCTCAGATCAGAATTTGTAGGTTTGAATGTAGATGAAAAATATCCTGTTCCATGCGAATACTCTTACTGCATTTGTATTATTAATGGAGAATATTAAATCTCATCAAGATACATTCTTACACTCATACATGGGTATCTGGTACTCGTACACTAGGAAATACTGCTTAATCGGTTTATTATTTTATTTCTGCGGTTTGGAATAGTCAGATTTAAGAAGAAAAAAAAAAATCGCAACAACAATGCGAGCTTTTGGAAATTCGCGTAGATTTTTTTTTGAAAGGTTGAACCTCAATTAACGTATTCAAGACATTTATTGAGCGAAGAGCAGGTCCGATTGATTTTAAATATAGAAATCAAGGCCGTTTTCATTTATAGATACTCGTGCGGATGGTATCTGTAGGAAGATCTATCTATTTGCAAATATCTGCGTAATGTACATCCGTTTTTTTATCAGTTGTATAATGGGGGCTATGAATGCATAACTGAATTCTTGAATTCTTCCTCTAGTCAGTACCCACGCTAACTAAGTTAGGTTGCCCTGTACTTATGGGTAAGATAACTAGTATCAATATGTATTCAGAATTTCCGGTTTCTCATTTACCTTTAAAGTCAATCATGGTTAGCGCTGCAAAATACATTCCGACCGAAGTCAAATATTTGAGGTATTTTGTCTGCCTAGAAATCAAACGAAGAGTTACAATTGCAAAACAGAATGGAGATCAAAATTCTTTAAATGAAAATAGCGTACTCGTACTCTACGAGCTGTACAACGATCTCGACCTGGTAGGCAAAGTACGCATCAGTACCCTGGCTGAGTTGGCCAGGCCATGTAGATTGAATAGATATCCGAAGATCATTCGTCACCTATCCAGAGAGACAAGTAAGTAGAGAAAGACAGGGTCTTATTATCGAAAAGATTAGCAAGCAGGTTCATCTTTTAATGTCATTCTTCTTACGAGTTCTTAGAATTCTTGAAGTTTTGGGCTGTAAAGTTATAGCCAATTCTGATGATACGACAATCAGCGTATCGTGAAAGCTTCTTCCAACTTTTAGTGACTTCACGGAGGCTAGCAATTGAGCGAAGAAGACCGACTTTGGTATTAACCCGCTGATAACTGAACTTGTACCCAAAGGTAGGAATAGGAATAAAGGCAATTCCAACGATTTATTTTTGACTGATCTTTGAAGCCTGAGTTTGTAGTATAACATGACATATCTAGCGGCTACCGGAATGTGGGTCGTTCGCCTGTCATTATTCCCAAGTCAGGTTGTCATCAAAGACAGCAAGTCCATTTATATTGTGTTTCAGGTCCAAATGATATTGTAGGAAAATGCAAGCGGACAAAGTGGCAAGATTACTGAGCTTTGGCTTAGTGAAACTCCGCCAGAAGATCGTCAGTTTTGAGCAAGCAAACAGTAGATTGGACACTTTCAGAAACATGTCTTACATTACAAAAAAAAGGCGAAAAAATAGGATTGATAGGATTCTGCTCGAAATGTTCACTAAGTAGTGTACTCATACCTGTACGCAAGTTTAGAAAGAAGATCATTTGAGTAATGCGGCCACGGTACATTGGTATGGATCCTCACTGACATTGAACTAGTCCAAGAACTGGACCAGGATAGACGAGAGTGCTATGGCGCCCACGGCCTACAACTCAACAGTGAAGGAATTAATCGGGCAAAAATGAACTGCAACACGCAGTTCAAGCAGCTCAAGCTTGCAACGTAGGTTCAACATAGTCGAGGAGATGTGCTGGCTATGCCATTCTGCGGACTGTTGAACCATAAAAAGTTAAAGAGACCTGATATATGCAGAGGCCAATATCTTCACCGGGAATGACACGATGTTTCCAAAAAGGTGCTTGCGTAATGAGTGAAAATGTGAAAAATATACATTTTAGAGAGTTCAGCAATTAATATGATATGTGAAGCCCAAAATATGGTTGAACAACTGCGAGAGATTAACAAAAAAAATCTTCCACATCTAACCATAATCCACACATGTATGTATATATATATAACTAACAACCCCTTGCTGATAGCATACAAATCACCGCAAATCTTTCCAAAATGCGTACTTCTTTTTGCCACAAGAAGGAAACGTATAATAACCTATGTGCATTGATTTACAATCATTTAAAATTCAAGATTTACCATACAAAATTTTTAACGAAAAACCTTGAATAAAGGCCATGAACTCAAGTTTTCCATTTGATAAGAATAGATTATACGATTCGGTCCAAAGTCTCTTCCATCTAGTCAACTTTTTCATCCTTAACCGACACACCAAACTACAAATGTCTAACTTCTGTCAAAATTGAATTTAAAATAACTTTCGGTTTCAAGTTCAGCTTGGTAGATTTTTAAGTTCCGCAAATATTCGCAAACGAGTTGCAAAAACGAATCTCACACTCTTACACAAATTCTATCTCTATCATAAATATTTATCACTTCACCATACTGAGGCGACATCCCTGAATACATTTCGAGTGCTCATCCAAAATCATAAGCAAATGTCCACAGAATTAATTTCCTGTTCTCCATCCATGCGCCGTCGTTTTTTTTTTTTTTAACTATTTTTCTCCCATTGAGGTGGTTACAAAAAAAAAAAAAAAACAACTTAGCATCATATCTAGCATATCAATTAATTCGATTTCAATTAATAAAATATTTTTTTTTTTCTTAGATTAAAAACAAACCTTCAGAATCGTAAAAGGAATTCTCCCCCTAAAACTCGACGAGCACTTACATCGATCGAAACTTTTCTACTATTTTGACGCCTCAACATGAGGTATCTGACGGTGAGCATTATGATTAGAAAGATGTTATAAGTGGAGAAACAGTTTGCAACTTTGTATCTATAGAACCAAAAATAGCTACACTATGCATCTACGTGTGGAAAATCATTCAAATCCACGTTCACAAAGCCGACAGAGCTTATTAGGAAAACGTGTGTGACTCAACGAGCACGCAGTATTCATTTATTAACTTGTGCGAGTGTCTATCAAATATTCCAACTAGCCTAGAACGCTTTTGACTTCTAAAAATTAAATTAATGATAAAATATTCTTTAAACGAAATACCTTGGACTAACTAGTTTGGGCAAAGAATATCGATTAAAATTCACCAAACTTATGTGTGTAACCACATATGTAGTACGGATCTATGATAGGTTTAAACCTTAACTGAGACACTAACTGCAAAAGTTAAGCAAGTATCCTGCCAAAACGAGTTTCGGGAAAATCTTTTTAGCACGTGTGCTGATCTTTTTCGGATTTATAGTATGTTTGTATGGTATTTCCTAATCGCATGTAGGAAGCAATAAATGACAACAAGGTTAGATACTTACTTCTTTTGGAACATCACCCAGAAATCAGCCTCCATATCGGACATGTCGATCTTCTTGCCATATTCTATGACCTGGAAAGGAAGAATTTAATTTATAACAAAAAATTTCAATTAAGGATCCAATTTTTTTTTATCCTACCTTAGGATGTTTTTTGGACATAAGCCAGCCAACATGGGAGAAGAAGAAACCTCTAGTAGCATTGTGTGGATCGGCGTCAGTGTCGGAGTATTTATGATGCTGCCTATGATCGCGTACCCAAACGTATAGACAGTTCTATTAAAAAAAAAAAAAAATAAATTTCTCCTTGAGATACAATTGGATTAAAGTTGACTAAAAAGCTTACCTGACCAGCCATTGTGTGCATCACGAGAAGAACAATTCTAAGCCAGGTTTTCGCCTTGTATGCTCGATGGGAGAATAATCGGTGAGCACCCATTGTGATGCCCATTCCACTAAGGAAGGTACATAGTACAACTGAAATGAATTTGAATTAATTATGTTAAATTTGTTCAATCCAGACAGACACATTTGATTTTAATGCTGAAAACGTGGTTCTACTAATGGCAATTCTATGATTATAACAGAGATTGAACTGGTTTTGCAATAAAATAATCTGCTAAACTGTGATATAGAGCCCTTTGTTAGTCATACACAAAAATTGATGACAGTGTCTGGTTATATTGTAAAAAAGCGTAATTTTTTTTTATATTTACTATTAACATATAATGTAGTGCGAAATATGGACTTTACTCGTAAGTTAATTTGAAAAACAGATACCGGTGATGAGTGTGCTCTGTAAAAGGCCAGGTAAACCCCAAACACGAATGTTTTATGATTGCACATTGCGTAGTAAATATGATAAAAGGTCAGGATGCACATATTTCCATCAGATTTTAGAAGCGAGATGATAAATAAAATTTGCTGAACTTTGCTCGCTGAATCAGATGATTGCCGAGTTTGTTTTTTCAAACAGCATTGTCAGTAGAAAAAATATGAAAACGGGCTCGGGTCGCGATATGTATTCATTCCTTTGTTTTAAAACTGGTCAATCCATATCGTAGTAAGTAGATTTGCTGTTGGAAAACCTCTAGCTTATAGCATCTGGGTCAACACCGTCTTGGCGAGCAATGTACCGGTCACTCGATTAAGGAGTTCTGCAATTCACTGTCAGCCGTATGAACTAGTTTTCCTTAATTCCTAGTGAGTCAGTAAATAAAGCCCCTTGAAAACCAATAAACAACATGTAGATTATGCTCCGTTGAGTCTTTCGAAAGAGGTCTAATTGGGTAGCAATAAGCAAAAAATACTCTGTCCTCTGGCTGGTATAGTATTATAGATAGCTGTACAAGGTCTGAGAAGAGCTCTATAAGTTATTAAGTCATTACTTAGATGGTACAGTGTAGATTGGACTTTACGAGTACTAGCCGTAAACATTCTTAAATTTGGCATATCACCTAGTATTCTTTATATAAAATATGAGACTCCGACGCCCATCAGGTTTGGTCGTATGCTGAAGACTAAGGGTTTGCCTTAAACCAGACTGTCTTGCATTTTTAAGCATCCTTTGATTACATCTGTGGTTCGGATCTTGACAAATGGATAAGCTCGACATTGCGAGTTAATTCTTTCTTCATTTCTTTGTTCAATCTAGAGAGTGACAGTTTAAATATTCGTGCATCCGTACGGCTAGATTCAAAAACGACATTTAAATGACAATCGAATGACAACCATACATTGTCATTCATACGAGTACATGTCATCGCACATGATACAATTTAAGGACAGAAAAAAAATCGAAGGCATTATTTCATAATGATTTTATTGCTATTTCATATCAATGCCAACCTGTCATTTTGACAGATAAACACGGACGTAGCGCAAGTGACAGGTGTTTGATATTATGTGATATTTACGTCAATGACTACCGAATTTCTATATTTATTGTACGAAGCTCAATTCGTATCAACGAATTTCGAAAATACTGACACATGCGTTCAAAGATACATACAAAATACTTCAATTTTCATCTTTGACAAACATCTTGAAAGAAAACCTGTCAGCTGTTTTTATTGAAACCTTCAATCAAGTTTGTTTTTTCTGAATTCCATTTAATAATTATGGAGATGACTCCAAATTTCTGCTGTCAATTTCTGCTCCATTCTGAATCTCACAATATTTTGTTGCAAATTGTGTACGATATGTAGGATTGACAGTTCATTTGAAAGTTCAATTTCAAAAATACAACGAATTTCATTATTAGTCATTTGGCGCAGAACAATGAATTTAATTAAATTAATCGTCATCGAACGTTAGTAACGATGGTGACAACTTATACACATGGAACCTGACAGTTGTTATGTCAATGGATTTCTGCATCAAGAATTCTTTAGAAACATTGAAAGAACAAAAATGGAAGAATTCAAGTGCACACATCAAATAAATCTGAAGGCTAAATCGTGCATAATGGCTTCACTCAGTCAAATAGTGAACGATTTGTGAATCACATCCAAGTGACGTTTCACTTTGACAACCAGTTATGACATAATGACGGCATATTGGTTTCGTTTTACGAATTAAATTAGCATAGAACAGTGTCCAAAGGAGGAATTCGAAGATATTGACTATATGGTGACTTACGTATGTAAGTCTGGATTAAATTATGGTTTTCAATGGAAATCAGCTTGACTTGCGGAAAAGTGAGACTCACCTTGGTGAACATTATAATATGGGTCCAATAAGTTACATTTGCTCTGTGCTTCAGCAAACGTTAGAATTAATGGATTTGTTAAACACAATATGAGCTGATAACTGTCAAATAAGGTATAAGATCATGCCATTTGGCATAGTTGAGCATGGTATAAAAGTCACGCATACGTTTAGAGGATCTAGTCGGACTAGTCGGTTCATACTACAATACATTTGCTAATTTCAGCTATTTGACATCAGCTGTTTATTTCAAGAGTTAACCTAATAAATGACGTTTGCAAACTGATTTGATTGATTTGACGTTTGCGATATACACACATATACTGCAAATCATACAAAATAATATTACCAACATTATACTAGAATTAAAGCCAAAACTGACAGGAACAATTTGAGATTTGGGTGATCAACTGATTTAAAAATATCCTTTATTCATTTTCATATAACGAAATAATACATACATGATCCTATCATCTTTATATCACGATGCTTTTGGAGCTGGAGGATCGCTTTGATACTCGCTTTTATAAATGTGCGTGTTACCTGTGAACCTACACGTCGCTCAGAAGTGGAAATATTGCAATGAGTTTTAAACAGAAGAATCAACAAATGGTATAAGCGTCAACAGCTGTCACTTTGACGTTTGCGTATATTTTGCAATTCAGGAATCACCTGAATGTTCCATAATTTTAACGGTTCAATCGTCAATTCCATGGTTTATGCTATGATTAACACTTCACTTCACACAAATCCTTTGACACTGGTGTTTACGATTTGTTGATCCTATGTTACAATAAAATATCAAAAGTGACTGTAAAGGTATGAGTGCAGGACTAAGTTTAGAATATAAGACAAATAGCGACAAATTAAATAAAATATGTATATCTAAATACGGTTTAGCTGAACTGGATTGAGACAGCTAGTGATGGAATGACAACTTTTAACATAGCTTGACTCCAATCCTTGACTCCTGCAGTACAAGGTTACGAGTCTGAACGGCAGGTGCAATATGATCAAGTTCTACACAAGAAATTAAACTATGAAGGTTCCAACACGAATGGTATTTCCAACTAATATTCCACCCTATGCTTACGGTTTCGGAGATGGAGACTAGACTATATGGAAGACAGACTATTTTAGAGAACCTCCCATAATTTGGGCCCATGACAATAAGTAAGATCAAATGTTTACTTTATAGACCAAGCGAGCGAAAGGTTGGAGATTTTGGTTTGAATCAGCGTCCCATGACGAACGGACGATGCCTCGCATTAGGC
The DNA here is from genome assembly GCA_963966105.1 of Volucella zonaria. NCBI lineage: Eukaryota > Metazoa > Arthropoda > Insecta > Diptera > Syrphidae > Volucella > Volucella zonaria. Next base: position 186,523,801 of record OZ014530.1, on the reverse strand, counting down.
AGTAAATTTAGTCTTATATCGGGGTTACATTCATTCGTGCTGAAGATCCAGGACGATGATGGTTTTGTGGACTGTTAAAGTTCTTCGTTAAGATGTCCGCTTTCGAAGACTGCTAATGATTAGCTATTAGGAGAGGTTTTCTGACGGGTTATTGATATCAGAGTTATTAAGGATGTTGACGAGGCCCTTATCCCATACTTTACTGAGGGGTTAATAGATATACAGAGTAACTACTATAGCATTGACACGTTTACGTCTAAGATTAATCATATTGATAAAATGACAAATTAAGAAAAGAAACAGGAATTTGGCCGTAATTGCAAGCCTCTAGATCAATAATAAATAGAGCTTTAGTTCTGATTGGATAGACTTAATGCCCCCTGGTGGCATTTAAGGGCTTAAGCTATATAGAATTCTATTCTATGCAGAAGATCTTACTGACTTTATGAGCTTATACCTTGATATGCTCTACTTTTTAATGAAATTCGAATTAAGCTCAATATTATTTACCCTTGTCTTAAACCTTTTTTGACATCAAAAGATCTCGTTTAAATCGTTACTGACCTTGTCGAAACAGCCAGCATTCAATTTTCAGTCTGAATAAACGGACGAGTTTGGCAAGGATGCCAACAATAGTATGACAAGGTGACACTCTGTCATATGATTTCTTTAACCTTATACTTGAAAAAATTGTGCGGAACTCACAAGCGTACACCGGTGCTTTCGCTAGTATTGAAATGGAAGCTGCCAAAATGGGTTTAATTGCAAATGAGGGCAAAACCAAGTACATATATAGAACGTCACAGTCGACAGCTATAATTTCGTGGTAGTAAAGAACTTGTCTATGTCGGCTCTGCTAAAAATTCTGCCAACAACACCTCAGCAGAAATAAAACGAAGAATCACACTTGGCAATCGCTGTTTCTTTAGGCTAACAAGGCAATTGAGACGTAAGGCCACATCCCGAAAAACTAAGTAGCCTCTATATAAGACCTCGATCATCCACTGAAGAACGTTCTCTATCGAAAGCGAATGAAAATATCGTGATCGTTGTTTCGAGAGAAAAATCCTTCGAAAAATATTCGGTCCCGTTTGCGTTGGTGGGCTTTGGAGGAGAAGATTCAACGACGAACTACGAGTATATGAGTTGTACAGCGACATCGACCCAGTCAGAAAACTGTGAATCAGTGGCCTGCAATGCCTAGGACATATGGAGCGAATGGACACTAATGCTCCGGCCCGCAGTATCTTCGAGTTCAACCCTGAAGGACAATGCAGTAGAGGAAGGCCTCGCTTTACAAGTATTGTAGAAGGGGACATCAATCGACTTGGAGTGCGCAACAAGAAGCTAAAGACCGCGGTAATTAGAGAGGCTTGTTAGTTGAAGCCCAGTTTCACTCCAAACTGTAGCATCCCCTAAATAAGTATGTAAGCTGTGCACCCTTATATGAAAAAATAAGAACGGGTAACAATTATTTTCTGGATACTTACAATAAATCACAGTCAAGAAATGCGCCTTTCCATGTGCCATGATGACAAGTCCCACAACTCCAGCTAAATGAAGGAACAAAAACCCAATGGCATTGAACCAAACAATTTGGCGTTTGAAATTCAAATCAGTTCCAATATCTTGATGAGCATTGTCATGATGTGCTTCCTCCTTAAAATCGATTTTATCAATGAATCCATTTGTTGTGCTCGGCTGAAGAACACTGTCATCTAGAACTTTCCCATTTGACAGCTCATCACAATTTACTTTCTTATCTTTTGGAAATTTGGCCGATGTGCAAGTATTGGCTTCGAGATTGACAATTGGCTTGTTACGATGCACAAGAATCGTTCCGGTTTCGGGACTCATCTTGTTAATTATTCTGTGAAAACAAAAAAAAATAGAAAAACAAGTGATCAAACAAGTGCTAGTTATCATGATTTAATGAATATGGTGAAGTTAGGATGCAATTAAATGTCATTATAGTTGGCCTCGTGTCGTTTTTCTTTTGAGAACGATCTTGCACATCTCTGTAGTAGCAATTATATTGCATTGCAAACTGCTCATAGTTCATGAGTGTGAGGTGTCACAAATAACTAACTCAACCATGAACTCACATATCAGAGTTGTTAAAATGAAACAATAGATCAAGAGTCTCATTGGTGTGGTCATATGTAAGTCATTCAGCATATGACCTTCGTTGTAACAATAAACTTTTACGAGTATTTTTCTTTGACAAACAGTGAACTCTTTGAGATCTAAATACATTTTTGTCACTTTAAACACACGTAAGTGGAAGAGTGTCAACAAAAAGATTGCCGGTGTCACCTAGAATTTGGCCGGCATAAATTATGCCGGCAGGTACAATATTTCATCAGAAACCCATGGAAGATTGTTTATTTACAAGTACTTGCAAATTATTAACCAAGTAGTGATAAACCTAAACTGCTCAGTAAACAGGAAGATTCGTATTTAAGTAAGACACCTTAAATGGATCACCACGAGGTTAAGTCTTTGGACATGTGTTACGTAACTTAGACTTTCCATTGGTGTAATGTGATGAAGGCTATTCTCAAAAGTTTTATGAGTAAGCAATTTTACTGCGCTACGAACATAACCTGCAAATCCATTACAGATGAGATTTGCAACACCAAAAATGACCTTACGCGCTGTTTTGATGTTAAAGCATGCTTTTGCATATGTAACTTGTTAAAAACTTTTGACACTTTGACGAATTGACTATGGAAATTTTTATTTTATTTTTTTTACCGCAAAATTAATATTACGCAGTGTGGTGTAACTTAAAGCTTAGCTGAAGTCATAAACTTTATTTTTTATGAGATGTTATTGAGTATCTGTATCTAAAGGTATTCATTTTCAAATTTAGGTTGTCGCCTACTTGGAGTAGTTAAAGAAAATTGGTTGCACATTAAAGCATATAATCGTGTGCTTAATACTCGTAACACAGCGTCGGATGTTAAGCACTTCCTAATGCTTGCAATCCTTCAAGTCATTAAATTGTGGTTAGGTATCTTCAGTAGGCAATGGGCGTATAAGCCATACTTCATCGATGGAGGGCAGACAGTTTAATTGGAAAAGTTGAATTTGTCAATAAAAACTTGTCAAATGAACTGAAGGATTTTTGAATGTGACATCTGTCACTTTGCTGACAAACCTGGGCCTCAGAATATCACTTTGCGAAAGCGAGCTATAAAACACTATTGATCGTCATAGTTGGCAGAGCCGTCAAAGTAGAAATCATTCCGTTCAATGGCGAAGATTTAAAAAGAAGAAACCTTAAGACAAGAAGACAAGAAGATTTTCAATAGGCTCTTGAATGGGTGACAATGGATTACATTACGTGCAATTCAGGATTGCTGCATTTGTATCCATTTGTGTCTGTTAAACTCCCACTGGAAAGGTGGTGTTTGCTTGTAAAACTAATTGAATTTCTTAATGAAATAGATGACATCAGCCATACAGGCGTCGCTCATGAGGCATCGCTCATGAGGAACCTAATGTAGTTTTTCTGTGGCTGGGTAGTGCAAGACAATCACACTGGAAGTCCATAATTGTTTCTTCAATGGGGAAGATGTTCAGCCTTTGATTACTCTTACCTTATAATATCGGCACCACACATTCATTAAGGCTGAGGGCGTTTCTCGTTTATGTTTTAAAAATCAATTGGTCCAGCTTTGAGCATATTGCAAAAGCTGGCTCCAACTTGAGTCTGCTTTTTCAGCCTATTGGCTTGGGGTAGATTATCCACATTTTCCTGCCAAATTTTAATGACTTAGTACCCAGCGAAGTGTCGTACCTAACTCCTTTTGCTTCTTCTTAAGAGATACCTAAAAGTTTTTCACTCCTCTGGATCTGATAGTACTGAATCTGAGTGTTTTGATCATATCCTGGAGATCAATTTTAATGAAGCTGCATTATTTTCCGCCAACCGGTCATCAGCATAGCGTGAAGAGGTTATGTTTATCGGCAACTACTACTACGCCAGGGGTTTAATTCACAGTCAATACATAGAAAAAAGAAAAAAATATTTCTGACATCACCTCCTTCTAGGCAGCCTTCAAAATTGAAAACTAGGTCCCTCCTTTTAGCACAAAATAACAAGATGGACCATACAGTAAGTGCTTCGACTAGGCTATGGTCCACACCAGAGTTTTTATTTATATACCGCAGACTAGTTAGTTAACAGAATGTCGAATAAGAGTGAGTTAGGTTTGAAACGAGTGCATATAGTTCGAGAAGTTGAATGAATGTCCAACCCTTCCTAGAAGACGGGAGCAGTGACTGTTAGTTTGATTCATATTGGCTGCGATCTATTTTTGAAGAACTTGGAAAACTTGGAGGTGCGGCCGTATTGTAATTGTGTTGGAACGACTAGCGTCTATTTCTTTCTATTATTGGAAGTCTATCAAACGTAGCACTGACTCAAAAGACAATGTTTTCAGACGAGAATGTCGATTAAGTTGCCTTGTGGTACCGCTAATAGAAGCATCCCGATGAGTTTTTTCTCCATAAGATGACAATTTCTACAGATTTGCGTTTTATGTAGGTAGACATATTGTGTCTTGAATAGCAAGGTACAATTTGCTGTAATTTCTCGCGTATAAAAAATGTCAGGCTGCTCGGTCTAAAATTTTTGAAAGCTAAGAGAGGATACGGTGGAATGGAGACCGCTCAGCTCACTATTTTTTTTTTTTAGAAATATTTACAGGGCCCTTACGAAAACTGTCTGCTAAGAGAAACTCAGCTTCTCTCGAAAATAGGTTTAGATCTTTAGGAAACTTAGGTAAGTGTTAGAATACAACGAACAATCTGCAGGAATCTTCTGAGTGATCATCGACTCGATTTTCTGGGAAAGTTCTGAACGAGTTTAAACAAAGTATCTCAAAGTGGTCAAAAATTATATACGGCCAATCCAGAGTGAACCTTAGATGCCAAATGTATAGTATAACATACTCGTATTGTAGCTTTCAGAAGTTACTCATGTGAATTGAAAGGGTGGAGAAATTGTGCCAAATTGGAAAACAGAGCGCTAACTTCGAAAACATTGAAAATTTACAGCCTGATTTAGGGATCAAGCTAAAAGAACACCCATACTTGAATATTCTGTTACAGCAGAAAGTATACAATAGCATCAAAAATACTCTATTATAATTCAAATATTTCAGAATACCACGTCCTATTATCATTTTCATGGTGTACAAATTCTTGGGTTTATCTCCTGAATTCATAATTCCCATAACTATTCCCTCATCGATGTTCTGAATGAAATATTTCTCAAATCTCAAATTACAGTCATGTTCTACGCCTACGTCAGGTAGTTGAACTCATACAAATTGTTCTTTAAATATAAAACCAACAATTAAGAATTCTACAACTGTCACTTATTTACGTCAAACGTACGTCATACTATGGAAAAATTCGAACACAAGGTGTGTTCGATGAAATTGCACCTAATTTAAGAGTTTCACACAGTTTGTGCATGTTTTACGGTCAGGGCTAATTTGGGAATTTTGCATACAGGTAGTGATCCAATTTGTCAGTAATTAATTATGCCAGACGAAATGGAAATCAAAGCAGAAGAAAGCCATTAATTCCGGATATGTCAGAATCTCCTTAGTTGTCAAAATTCTCATTAAACTTCAAATGACAGAAACTTACGGAGAAAAAAAAAGTCGGAAAACAAAGTCACAATAATTCCGTGGGCTCAAAATAGCTCTTGCGTAGATACTCGTACATGGTGCAGATCCTGACCTTTCATTCAAAAGGTTTTTAAAATGCAAAAAATGACACATGTATCTAAGAATACATTTCGATTTAATCTGTAGTTGGACACTCGTACGATATTTAATTTTATGTATCATTTAAGAACTATGTCTGCGTGCAAAGACTCACAAATTCTATTCAATTCATAACTATCACTAACAAAGCCATCAAACTAGTTTAGTTCTAGACAAACTCATCTTTAAATCATAGTCAATGTTATATAATAATAAAATGACAAAAAAAAAAAAAGATCGCATAAGACTTTTGGCGGTTGAGTTGAAAATGCTATTACCAACCAAAGTTAATTGCTATTCCGATTGCTACTTGATATGCACGAGACGATGTCTTCTTTCATTCATTCACTTTAATTCATTTGGGTATTGGATTTGTTTGCATTTATCGAAATTATTTATATTTAGTGACAGAATGACAGAATGACAGATTCATCTTTTATTTTTGTTGAAGGGGCTGTTGGAATGTTTTTATAAGAACAGATTGCTACTATGGGAGCAAAAGTAGTATATTAAATAGAATTAAAGCTTAAAATGCATATCTTAAAACCGTTAACAAAACAATATGTGAGTGTTGTCATTAACCCAGTGACTTTTATAAGCTTCAGTGGCAGTTAAATTTTTAATGACACAATTTATTTTGTTGAGAGTGTTTTCAGAGTGAACCCAATTACGATCCAAAATAATTTAGGAAATGGAATTGTAGCGGTACTACATTTTGACAGCTTTAAGTAAACTCTCAAAGAGAGTGGGAGAGAGAGATAGAGACAGAGAAAGCAAAACATCACGAAACTTTTTTTTTTATACAAAAAGCGCAAGATAGGAGCTGAACAGAGACATACTAATCTCCCAGGCCCAATCTGTCTGGAGATTTTATAGAATCTTCTGAACTTCCTGCCGTGGTTATCTTCTCTGATCGAGTGCATATGGCGTATTCCTCTGTCTTGAAATTTCTCGAAATATCCTTATGATCGGGCGTGACATGATTATAACTTGATGTCGAATTGTTCGGCCATGCCCATTTTATATGCTGGGGAACCAGCCCTGTGCAGTTGCAGTTGACTTATGGGATTTAATGAACCTCTGACTGCTTGTTAAAATTGTGATATTTCTTCAGGCTACATGAGTAAGGAGAGGTTCCTCAGTCGATGCCAGGTGCCGAATGTGGTTCCCTTAGAATAAGTAGAGACATCATGTATTATAAAACAGCACTGCTTTTCCAGTTCTTTTCAGAAAAGTTTTTTTTTTTTTGTAAATACGAGTAATCGAAGATAAAAGAAATGGCCAATAGCTGCTTGCCAAAGGTATCAAAAAGTAGTTAGTAAGACAGTACGACATAGATGAGTACAGTACCAGGACTGTTTACCGACCGATTATTCCATGAGTATGCCTTTGAAGGCCTTTGGAGCAGGACATTCAACAACGAATTATACAAGATGTGCAGCGACATTTATCTGGTCAGAAAATTGCGCATCACTTGCCTGATATGACTACGACATGTAGAGCAAATAGAGGCCAATATGCCGGTGGTACAACACAGTAGAGGAAGAACCCGCCTAAAAAACGAGGGCACATATCGAAGTAACTAGAAGAGAGTTCTCAACCGACTTAGAGTGCGTAACTGGAAGAAGTTAGCTTAGGGCCGAGCTTACTGGGAGGCTTGTTAATTGAGGCCCAGGTTTATTCCGAACTGTAGCACCATCTACAGTAAAATTAAAGTAACCTCCTTGACCGCCAGAATGCGCTGCGACTGCAAAAAAGGTTCATATTTAGGCAGACATGCCAAATTTCAGTGCGATGCTGTCTTTAGTTTTGTTTTGACAGCTGATTGCTGTTGACGTGTTTGGCATCATGTTAAGTATGGACAAAACGATTTTCGTTCTCTCATAAAACATTATTTTTTGAGAGGCAAAACGGCGAAGGAAACAAAAGAAAAGTTGGATAAATATTATGGGGCTAATTCTCCGTCAGATTACACCGTAAAATATTGGTTTCGAGAGTTTCGTGGTGGCCGCAACTCCACTACCGATCAAGTCAGCAGCGGCAGGCCCTCCGATGCGGTTACAGAGAACAATGTCAAAAAAATATATGAAATGGTGTTGGCTGACCGGAAAGTGAAGGTGCGCCAGCTAGCAGATACCACAAAGATTAGTACTGAGCGCACACACCATATTTTGGGCAATATTCTGCATATGAAAAAGTTATCTTGCCGCTGGGTGCCGCGCATGCTCAATCTTGATCAAAAACACGAATGCAAGAGCACTTCGAAAGAGTGTTTGGACTTGCTGATGCGGAATCGGGCGGACTTTTGGCTTCGATTGGTAACTGTTGATGAAACTTGGATCCACTATTACACACCAGAGAACAGAATGAGTGCCCGGCAATGGACTGAAGCCGGCACGAGTGCTCCGAAGCGGCCGAGGGAGACTCGATGGGTCGGAAAGGTTATGGCGTCGGTTTTCTGGGATTGTCATGGCATACTCTTCGTGGACTACCTCGAAAAAGGAAAAGCCACCAACAGCGAGTATTACTGTGCATTATTGGAGCGATTTAAGGCCGAAATCGTTGCAAAACGGCCTCACATGAAGCGAAAAAAAATTTTGTTTTGCACAAGAGCATCGCAACTACGGCTAAAATCAATGACTTACGGCTCCAATTGCTGTCGCATCCACCATATTCGCCCGATTTGGCTCCCTCGGACTATTATTTCTTCCCAAGCCACAAAAGATGGCTCATCAATAAAAAATTCAGCTCACGTGAGGAAATCATCGACGCCACGGAGGAGTATTTTGCAGGCTTTCCGGAAAATTACTTTTCGGACGGGATCAAGAAGTTGGAAAATCGCTGGAATAAGGGGACTATATTGAATAAAATAAAAAAACATTTAAAAAATTTTTTTTCATTCCCAAGGAGGTTACTTTTCACCCCACATAGGTATTCGACGTTGTGGGAGATCCCAGGAACTTTAAATCGATACCTACCAATCGGGTAAAATAACTCGGATATGTGAAGAGAATGAACACTAATGTTATGGCTTGAGAAGTCCATAGCGCAACATTATGATAAATGAAAAGCGCTGTTTGTTGAGGCTCAACGTTATTCCGGTTGGTTTGATTTTGTATTTAGAATCAAAACTCAATGCTGCTGCGTATCAGCATATTTTGACAGATGACAGTAAGTGAAGAAGCACCCATATTTTGTAAAAATATTAAGCTGGGAGAGCTTTTTTCCGTCCAAATGTTCACATATTTTGCTTTGAAAGTTCACCGAAATGTTCAATTGACCTTAGCTGTCAAATCCTTACCACAGTAAATATGGTAAATCATTTGTACTTGCCGACGAAATGACATAACAAATATACGGCCATTATTGTTTGATTATTTTAAGAACTTGTGACAATTCCTTTTGATATATTTTCTCACTTGCACAGTCATGAACAGCGTATTGTAAGTCAAAACGTCAAATATGACAGCCAAATGTCAATCAATTTAGATTAGACGTGTTGATTGGTACTCTCGTATTAGACCGAAGAAAAACTATTGTTATTTAAAAAATTACTTTCCAATTTAATCGACTAAATTCCATATTTAGATACATTGATTCATAATTTGTACAATACAAATTGACTTGCTATGGCTAATTTGCATTTAATGAATTTTTCAGTGGATTTTTCAGTTGCTACTTTGCCAATTACATTCGAATGTTTCTGGTACTTGTCATTTAAATATGATTAATTGCTTGTCAAAGAATACAAATAAAAACAAAGGAAACAAGAGGACGGAAGTATTGAACTGACCTGTCAAGATAATTTGGGAGAATATTTCCAATATGCTGATTATTTTTGGAGTGCATTTTAATGACATTTTACGAATGGAATTCAATATGAATGCTAATTCTACTAATTAAAGTAACATTTAGTATTTTCGTTTCATAATTGAATTACGAATTTTGGGTGGAACTACAATGGTCTTATATTTGACTGAAATTATGATGAGAGACAAATGCCATTTGACCTGTCACCGATGAATTCGTTACTATGCCAATAAGAATGAAACATTCTTTACGGATGTTTTTCCATTTTCAAAGATTCAATTTGTCTGGGTCCTTTCCTACATCAGTAAATGATTCCTGCTAGACTGGAGGATTCATCCAACAGCGTTCATTTGATTATCCGTGTTAAATTTAAACAAGCAAAATTTATAAGCATGACTTCAAGTAACTTTTTGAGTGATCAGTTATTAAATGTTAATAACTAGATTAAATTTCATTGCTCTAAAACGTTACTAAAAGCATAAACAAGCCATGAGCATCGAATCTATAAAACTTTCTAAAAACTAAACTTCCTGAGACGACTAAGATAAGTGTGCTCGATTGCCACGCGAAATATTGAAACAATGTGCCATCGGTTTTTGGAAACTCTTATTTAAGCCATCGTCATGGTTCATGCTGGTCGACGGTTCTTGTTGCATAGGTAAGAGGTCAGAATTTAGACTTAAATACAGAAAAAATTATATTTAATATCAGCTTTCCTTTCAGCCATCAATAGCAAACCTCCGCATATCAAAGTTACTACCTATAAGACTGGAGGTAGATCAATTAGGTCTTAAAGCGTACACACAAAAATGCCACCAATCGTCCTTTTTTCATCTTGAGGAACGAAAGTCTATTCAGACTAAGAAATGCGCTATCTGAGACAACGATATTCTATAAAAGTTTTCACATATTGCTATGACAACAGATATAGCCAGTTCAATGATAGTTTCAAAACTACCCATTTCAAGTTATTCATAAGCATTCACATTCTAAATTTTGAAGTCAGTGCGTAGTAGTGATGACTTTGATGACCTGATTAGGTACCACTTAGAAAGGACCTTGATTTACGTTACATTAAATCTCGTTGTTAATTAGAATACCGGCAAGCATGCTTTTTAAAAAGTATTGCGACTGTGTCTTTGCTTAAGGTCTTCAAGTGTAGACATCCCTGAACATTGCTCTGCCTACACTTATAACAATCTAAGGGAGGTGCATAAGTCATTGATTTTCTTGACAAGGTCCGTAAGTCTGGCGTAGAGCTATTGCTTACTCGAAAAGCTCAAAAAGTCCCGGAAAGCAGAGATAACAAGATACTGACGGCACAATCCTAGAACAGAGCCAGAGATATCAAAAATATTCATTGTTACTAATGGACAGAAGACGGGTGAGAGACAACTTTTGTGCATAAAACGGCAATGCCAAAATAGGTAGCAATAACGCCGTGCTCGCAGTTCGAAACGACAATCACGAAGAATGGAGACTTCTGTGATGGGATCTAGCTGGTCAAAAATCTCCTCCTGATGATGATAAATTCCGTTAAAAAATTCTACCGTTTCACTAAACACTGCTGGGCAGATGGTCGAAAAAGCCAAAAACTTCTTCTCGGTCTCGGCAAACGATAGCAGCAAACTCGATCAGAACAGAAGAATTGGGAAACCAAAAGTTGGATTTCATATGTTGTCCAAGATCTGGAAGAGTAGTGTTCTAAGCACGAAAACCGAGCTGCGAGTGTTCCGATCCAAAGCGGAATCTTCTACAGATAAAGTATGTACATTGTACATGAATAGTTGCCACCGTAAGCTACAAGCTTACGTCAGTAGATGTGCACGTATTTTGTTATGCATTTTGTGGTCGAAACATATCCCAAAAGTGGTCGTAAATCGAACACTGTCTAGACCACGAAGACAATTCCATAATTCACTCAATCTTGCAGAAGAGCTAGTCGTCTAAGGTAAAAGTGGCACAGAACACTCCATTCCTCCTCGACGTGACTTACACTGATTAAGATAGCTCTCTCTAACGACTTGTAGAACTTCGACCAATATGGTAAGCAGGCGTTGTTGACGCCCTATATAACCAGAGGCGTGACAGGGCCTAAAAAAGAGAGTTGGATCTAGTGGAGACAAGCTAAGCAAAAAGGACTCAGGACTCAGCACGTAAATTTGCGCTGAGGCTACCTGTCTTCTTGATTAAAGTTTTAAAACACAATTGGGTAAAACAGCGCCATTTTCGGTGTCCCTTACAGGTGGCCTAATGGGACATTCTGGTCTTGCCAAAGACCTAAATGGGACACCATCATATGCAATGGTTTCTGTAAGGGTCCCAGAGGTTTTCTTCTGGGAATGTCCGCCTTAATCACGAACAAGACTTTTAAGTACTTGGCGTTGGAAGTACTGAAACGACTTATCATCTCAATCTGAAAAACTATATTCAAGGAGAACATACAAGGTGTATAACGGGCTAGTTAAATGTATATGTCAAATGTATGAATTGTGTACTGACTGCTAAATAAGCTTCTTCACGAGTAAACTATTGCTTGGCCAAGAAAATGTGAAAGTAGTGTAGACATCTTTAAAGGCATCGTCAATATACTGACCATGCTTACATAATGTGTCCTAATATTTGAATAGTTCTGGACTCCGTGATCTTGTCTACTTAAAAGCATTCTAATCAATTTTTGCAATTTAAATTCGTCTAAAACCGCCATTTTTATATCCGTTTCTATTAGATTTCCGGTTCTCACGAGTACTCGTATTTCGTTCTAGGTCGCTGATGAATAGATACCCATGCGCTCTTAGAACAACCTTAAATTAGAGACTTGTTACCTTTTCCAATTATGGCTTCCGTATGAGGAAGTATTTAAAAAAGGTATATCCATCGGCATGCTTGTTATGTGATTATTTTTAACAAAATTGATTAAGCAATTAGTTTGAATTCTAAAATTTGATCTTCTTCTTTCTTGAGACTATCTCAAGGTCTATTTGTTAGATATGCCATACACTACATATTTGGCTTGACAAGAGTTTCATTAGTCCACTACTATTTTCAAAGAACTTATTATAATTCCATAAACAGTGCGCAGAGCTAAAAAAGAAGTAAAGAAAAAAGAATGATCAGTAATCATACATCCGTAGGCTGGATTCCAGTAATCCCAGTCAGTTAAAATTCAAAACTGACACCCAATTGACGTCAGTGTTTGCCAAATGCCTGCATGTTCCAAATATGACAATGTACTTAGAAATTTTCAACACGTTCGAGAGTTCTTTAAATGCTCTCTGGCACAAAAAAGAAAAAAGAAAAAAAAAATGAAAAACCAAACACGACTGACAAATTGAAACGACGAGATGAACTGCACATCGTTCAAAATTGAAAAAGAACCCAGCCGTAAGCTTTTATATTTATGTGACCGCTGTTGTTAATTCCCTGCGCATGCTAATGACAGTTCCATCGAGCTGTCAGAAATTTGAAATTAGAAAGAGATGAAAAAAAAAAAAGTATCTATCTTTTGACTTTCGTGATTAAGATACTTAAGGTAACAGCATGGATATAAAAAAAAACTTAAGTAACGTGTTTTGATGCGAACAGCATAGAGCAGAAGTTGAATTGAATAAATTTAATCATGGGACCGGTATTATACTCACATGATCCGCATAGATTTGCTCTATGATCAGAGTGACCATGGAAGATTCATTTGAAGATTTATTTTGAAAAGATTGGGATTTTTGTTGTTGCTGTTGTTGGAGATTTTCTCTGGTTTAAAGATTCTATGGTTAGCCGTATCTTCTTTAGTTTTCCGTATATTTTTATTAAATTTTTGAGGAAGCTGTCGACTGAAGTAGAAGGCAAGTGTTTGAAATGAAGTGACACTTATCGAGTTTGAAGAATTTCTTGTGGTTTATGGAAATTTAATTAAAAGTATAATACGTTTAGTTGTCGATACATTCGATATCTGATTGCTATTGAAGGGTTTATAACAGGTGCGTATTCAGGTTCAATGAGTGCGTGGAAGGCAGTCATTCACACTCGTACCAATCCCGGAAGTCGATAGAAATTAACCAATTTCGAAGAATATCTTGATGAAGGATGATTTCGGAGAAGTATGTAACTTCAAAAATTTGAAATCTGGCAAAAAAGACTCTGCAAACGGTACACTCGAGGGCGATTTCTTAGTACTGAAATGTTTATTTTACAAGCTCTTGACCTTAATAGCTATTAAGTGGGAATTTAATATATGGACGCTATGACTATCTGCATTTACTCGAATATCCGTCGATCTGATTCTAAGATACATAACTACGAGTGCATTCGTCTGATCTCTTGTTGTTTCTTAAGTGTGCTCAGGCTGTGCTGACTGCATCTTATAGTGTTTTCCAAGTTTGTATCTCATGGCTTTTGGCAAGGGAAAAAATAGGCGATAAACATAATTATAAGAAACGGCTCGGAGCAAGCAATCGTATGTAGTTTTGTCTCCCAAACTGTGAAACGTCCAAGAGAATGTAGTGAATCAAAAAGCCTACAATTGTGGAGAGAACGGCAGAGTAACTTATTTCTTCGCTTCTTTGCATTCGGAAAGGACTTGGATCTCTTCGAATTAAGCACCACTTTGCGTTCGTTGCCTCCAGTTGCACATATCAAGTTGGTTGAAGGCAATTCCAAATGGAATACTCCACCTGGGTTGTTTGTAGATTTGTCCAAAGAAAGCAAGTAACCTATAATATATTTTTCAAATCCAACTGGCGGAATTGAGAAGCTCGATGATCCTGCAGAATTTGGTATCGGCAATGTCTGCGAGGTTTTTAGTTCCAGCACTTAGAATATGAAGTAGCGCATACAGTACCTCGATTGGGCTTGATTTCAATCAAATCATTCAATCTTTGCCACGTTTGGTGATAGGTGTTTAACTTAATATGTTTCAGCTAAAACCAGCTAGTGAATGGATTCAAAAACTTTCCTAGCCAGAGTATTAAATTCATTAGCTCAACATTATCGCAGTCGCCGTGTCCATTGAATTTGGACCATTTTGGTAAGGTCAATGTTATTGTGCAGCTCGTATAAGCCATTGTTTATCTTCAACTCCAAATTCTTATTTTTGCTCATGGAAATATAAATGACAAGCCATTGGTGTTGTGTAGAGAGTACTTATATCCTAGGTTTTCCAATTCGGAGACTGCCAGGTTCCTATGTGGATCTTATGTGTGAGAAGCATGATAAAATTTGTCTCGCTCCAAAATCGATAGGCCAGAGTACATTTTTCCAAGGATATATCGTGGCTTCGTTTTGCAATTGTGCAGCTAAAAAAGGTGTTTTTTCCTTATTTGGCGTTACAATTAACAATCTTATCTAAACGCTGTTCCTACGGCATTGTTCGTGTTCTCGAATACCTCGTAAAAACAATTCTCTGTACATATGCCTTGTTGCAGATTGGCATCAGGTTTTCGCCGCCTGACTGAGACTTAAGACATTTTCTTCTGAAGATAAATCTGCATCCAAATATGCCTTGGATCTTGTGTCTCAAGGAATCGCTACAGAATATGTCACAGGTTTCATCCTTCTTTTCCTTGGTTCCATTTCCGATTTTGAACCTGCGATCTACAATATTTTATCCGCTGATAGTTTGCTTGCATTTATTACAAGACATAGCCGAATGTCGTTGCTTACTTTGCCTTTGCTGGAGTTGTCAGCAATAATCCATTATACTCGAGAATATTTACGCTTCATTTAATCTGACAACACAACCTTCAAAATGGAGTACCGAATGGATAGTAGCTTTTGGTTAATTGGGAGACCATCATAACCATACCGATTGCAAGAAATCTGCAAATGACTTGAACCTCCCGTATTTTGTCAATCACTTCAATAGAAAATATTTTCATTACCACATTGGGACTCAAAATGAGACACATTACAAAATTGTTACATTCGTTTTGGAGTTTATGTTGACTCCTCAAAGAGGTTCTATGAGTTAGGCAAAAAGATGCCTCCTTAAGGAGTATATTCGGGATTTGAGATCTGCTTCGGCTCTCTAAATCTAGACGTTCTACGAACCTGTACTTAAAAATACTGGTTCAATGCTAGCATGGTAACATGCGGACGTTGATTTGTTTCATCGACTACTACTTTTAAGTCTGGGTTTGATGCACATGCCGAAGATAGAAAAACAAAAAAAAAATTATTTTTAACATCACCTATTTTTCGGCAGGCAATGGCAAACTTCTAAAAGTAATAATTGTTGTCTATAAAAAAAAAATCATTTAACATCAGAAACTCCGTCACCCAGATGTCATTCTTGAACAATGAAAATGTCAAAATTGTCAAAATGTTCTACCATGTACCCCAAGCTTTCTAGAGGGAAGGCGTACTTTCCGATACGGGTGTATTTACTCTGTCAAAGGGTAAACCATTTCGATAAATCTAGCGTATCTATGGACGATTTTTCAGAAACTCACATATTGATCTTGATGTGAAGTTGAGAACAAACCTAAGAAGTGTACAAATAACTTATGAAAATAGCCAGTACGTATCCTACTCACCTTGTTACAACATAAGCTGCTCAAAACCACCACTTATTAACTCTTTACATCATGATGTATGCTGTCCATCAATTACCAACAAGTCTCAAAGCCATCAAGCTTTTCCTTAAATTAGCACACATAACCCTAGCCTTGGAGCCAGTCATCGGCTCCATGCAGTGCGGTTTCTATGAATTCGTCTCATTGCAAATCACTCATAAAAGATCTCTAGTCGTTAGCAAATAAATTGATTCGATTCACAAGTACGCATACAACAATGTCGAATGCAATTATGACGAAAAACCCATTAGGGTTAAATGCATCAGCATAATCTAAAAAAAAAAAAAAGAAAAACTACAAACATCATGTTGCCGATGGAATTCTTAAGACTTTCCGCTAACGATTATAATTATTACTAAGCCGTGTAAAAATCATTGTGCAAAGTCTTGGTTGGCTTTTTGTCTTCTAACCGTCTAACAGTCTAACCGTCTAACCGTCTAACCGTCTAACCGTCTAACCGTCTAACCGTCAAACATTCCTAGAAGGTATACAAAAAACAATAATCAATCGCGCTGCATTGTGTTGCACACAAATTTTGTAAACTCGGCGGCTGAAACTGAAATGGCGAATTGCAACAACTTTTTAAGTGATAAACATGGTGATTGAGGTTGGTTTTTGTGGAACTCATTATCACTGAAAGATTTTAACAAAAAAGCTAAATAAAATCGAATGGCAGTTGTCTGCTTCTTTTGCTGTTTAATGGATTCTGGCGACAGGAAGTTATTGCAGATTGATTTTAGTACAAAAATAATGACAGTTTATATGCAGTTGTCATTACGACGGATAATGGTTTCACATGGAGGGAGATAAATCTAGTTTGATTGCAGTTTCATGTGAATTAAGAAAATTTCACTGCAGGCTTCCTTTTTGGTGATAGAGAAAAACCTTAAACCGAACGATATTACTGCGAGATAAATGACAGTTCTCAGTTTGAAAACGTCAGACACACATATGTATATGTATCACGAGAATATCTCATATAACTTAGTACATTAGGCAGACGTTTCATTGAAAATTTGACAGAAAACTGATTCAGATTGTACGTTAGATTGAAAAATGGAGTCCCAACTAAACCAAATGGTAGATGCATCTTTTACCCTGATCTCTTTAAAGTTCATGATGAATAAAACCACAAATTCTTGTAGGTGCTTCCTATTTGTTTCGTTTTCTAAGAAAAACGCATTTACAAGACTAAAACTGTCACAATTACTAACTAAACCTGTCATGATAACTATTTTTGCAGAATTTGAATTGCTAAACTTTAAACAAAAAAAAAAAAAAAAAAAGAGAAAAAAAAAACGATTCAAGGCTGTTGGCATTTTCGAAAATATTGAAAAAAATATTTTGTGGTTTCTTGGGGAATGCGGTAAGATTAATTAGTATCCGTCATTTAAAATCTATGAAAGAAAATCTAAAATAACAGCTGCCTTGAATTTGATTGCATTTAAATTCCTGCTCAAATTTATTTCGAAAGTTCTCCAAAGTATTCATCTTCTATCTCACAAACGATTTTTAGCGTAGTGTAGCCAATTTTGGTGGGTTCTGTTAAGATCTCCAGATTAATCTTTTGAATGCAGACCAAGTCTCTTCCTAAAACTATTTAGATCGTTAAAAAAAAAAATCGAAAAAAAACCAGTTTGAAAAGAATTAGATGAACTATAAACAATATTGATTAATTCTCCCGGAAGTAAACTAATTAGCTAATAAAATAATTTAAAATCTAGATAACTATTGTAGCAGAAACTAGAGGAACTTACGAAATTGTGAGCTGTTGCAAATACAAATTGTTTAAAAATTAAAAATTCTAGTACGAATGTGGTTGTAAATTTGGACAAAATCAAGCGATTCATCAATGTCAGGAAATAAAAATGAGTAATCTAATATGTGTATAATTAGCATAAGTCCAAATTTAGTTCCGTCAAGCTCTTGAACTGCCTGTCACGCCAATCCTTTGGGATTACCTAAGGTTCTTTGCTTGGACCATGTCATATTTAAACAAAAATTTGTGTCTACGCAGAAGTTTGGCTTTTAATTATTCTAACCATTTAGCATGATCTATCGAGATGTATCCCCGAAAATATACTTTATAACCTTCATCGCTCCAGTTCGATGCCCTTTCTCTCTGACAAAGTCCATAATACATATATTGTCACTTTACTGACTTGTTAATCGATGGCACTTGTCGTAGCTGAGATTCTGAACTTCCACGTATTAGTAGATTCTTTTGTTGAGCATGAAAAAGTACCAAATTCTATCTGGTGATCCAGCTCGATACTACTTTGCCTAAAGGATTGTCAGATGCTCGGTGATATTATGCCATTGATAATTTCGGCAGAACTTGAACTTATCACTACGGATATCTCAAAATTCGTTGAAAACAAAACTAGATATATGGAAATGGTGACCGACGATCATCCTATGACAACTAATGAACGTTGAGAAAACTCATTTCATTGGTTCAATTTGTTACAGATTTTCAGATTTAATAAATGACCAGAATCATTCTTACTTTATGTTTTAGGTCGAAGTCCATGTGGTCTCAGTTGTTTGCAGTTTTGAAGAGGGACTCTTCTTATTATCTTGAGTAGTAGATCGTTCGCTTAATCTTCTATTTTTGCTTGACAAGGAATGTAACTGATTGAGATTTAGGTCTGATTATAATCTGCATCCAGGTCGGAATTCGTCAGCATAATCGCTTAAGTCTTCACAGAAAAGGGGACCGTCTATTATTCTATGAGCTCCTCGACCAAACATATGACCAATGATCTAAGCACCATATTACGGTCGTCCTCTGTAAAGGAGGGTATCCTTAGCCGGAAAGCATAGTCTGCACGAAATCACCACCGCTTTTGCAATATCTGGACACCCACGAGGCAACCTGCAGCTTAGTGATAAGGCGCAGCTTAAGAAGGAGAGGTACCGATGTACGTTGGTTTTGAATGTTTGCCGATTAATAGGATTAGGAACTAGGGACCTCGGCAGGGCATTCTACAAGCGAGTTGTGCAGCTTAGAAAAGAAACACGATATTTCAAAGTACGAAAGTGGCCTTCAGGGTAAGCTGATGAGCGTTCATAGCGACAGGGATATTACCGCTGAAAATTTGAAGAGCGGAACGCTACAGGCCATTCCTGTGGAGCACTGGTGATGAAAAATAGTGAAAGAGCAAGTATTTTTATTGTCCACACATTCCGATTTGCCAACAACGACACGGAAAACTACCATGTTGTCTAAATTAGACTTTGTAAGGCTGCAATCACCACAGACTACTAGAGACTTGTTTCCCAAAACTTCTTGAGAATTCATATGCTGCCAGATTCATTCGTAAAAGATTATCAGCGTACTATCAGAGAAACAGCATCTGATATGCTCGGTATCTTTCCTATCACAATGAAACCACCGGTTTATTAAACGTTGGCTGCAAGCGTATCCTTCCGAAATTGAAGTATAATGCTCACATCTGGTCAGGTGCTCCTAAGACCTCTTTGCACTTGCTAGATCGGATCCAAAACCGTGCGATAAAACTCAGAGGTGGTGACAATATTACACAGTCATTCGACACCCTCGAACACAGACATAATGTCTCCTGTCTCACCTTGTTGTATCGCTATTTTCACCACCAGTGCTAGTAGGATTCTACCCCTTCTAACTTTTAACTGTAACACCCGTCTCGCTATGAATGCTCATCAGTATATCCTCAAGCCCACTTTCGGACGTACTCTCTCAAATATCTTGATTTGTTCCTAAGCCGTACAACTCGCTTATGGAATGCCTTGACGTGCTCTTTATTTCCTAGTCACTATAATTTTTAAACATTTAAAACCAAGGCACATCGGTATCTCTCTTTTTTTCCTCCCTAACTTCCCCTCTCTCGCGCTATGTGCAAACATCTTAAGGGTACACAGAATTCCTTTTGCGCGCGCCAATTATAAAACAAAAAAAAAATTTATTGCATAGAAGAAAGCAAACAAGGTGGCTCTTGTAGAAGAGTCGACGTTTTTCGTAAATTCTACTAGAAAAATAGTGGTGGGGAACATGGATTTCTCTAAAAGAACAGGATAGAGCTGCAGAAGCGCTCAATAGATGGCATTGAAAAATGATGACCGATTTCCCGAGCCTAAATGTCAGCGAATGAGAGGAATTTCTGAACTAGTTCAACTACAGAGAGATCAATCTTCATAACATCCGTACACGCTTATATTTTTCTTACGCAATGAACTTATAAAATTCTATAAAAATCAAAAATAAGAAACGACCTAATCAGAATGGTTTTACGCTAACCTGCAATTGATCATATATTTTTTGTGCCACCACCTATTCGTTTATTTTTATGCCGCATAGATATCCTTTAACAAACAGTCTCCAGTACCTTTTGTCAAACAGTCACTGGATGTCGCTATTAGTATGAAAACTATTTTTTAAGATTACGATTTGACAGATTTTGTCATCCTAGAGTGTTCGTTTAAAAACACTCGGCGGCTAGAGTAATCACAGGTTGGCGAAAAACACATCAGTCCTAAAACTGTTACTTTTACTTGTCACAGATTCGAAAAAGGCTGTCAACACTCTAGCAGTTAGAAGTGCTAACTTAATTAATGATACGAGTATGTGTATTCATCCGTAACCTTAGCCTGGTCGATTTTTAGATGAGCATTTGTTCAAACAATTCTACATTTGCGATATGTCAAAAAGTATTTCGTTGAACTTAAGTATGTACATTCTCCTCCTGTCACTTGTAACGTCACCTAAATTACAAATCATTCACAAACGTCAGTTTTGATGAGACAGAAGTCTTATTTGACAGCCAAAATTATAAAAAAAACAAACTGCAATTTGCCTATAACGAGTATTTCTCAATCCAAATGCAACAAATGTGCAAATTAAATTTTGCACATCACTGATTCGCCGCTTACTTCTTTTCTAATTGAACAACAACTAGTAGGTATGTGACAATTGCAAGTTGAGCTGTGTAACATTGGTCATTTCTAAGGAATTAGACCTTCTTCGCACTAACGCTCCACTGGGTGATTTCCCTAAACAATATTGATAGAACATTTCAAGTACAATCATACTAGATACATCAGCATCAACTCGTATAAAAAAACGTCAAAATATGATAATCGGTACTATATTACTTTTTTGTTATGAAAATCATTGTCACATATGGTAGTAGCCTTCTGTCTGCTTGTTTGTTGTGTTCTAAATGAGTAAGTCTGAAGAGAAAAAAACAAGTACTCGTAGAAAGTCAATGGTTTCAGATTACATTTCAAAACTGACTACATTTCATGGATAGTTAGTTGGCTTTTTTCTTAAGATGGAAATGAAAGGGAATTTCAACAGAAAATCCACCGCCTCTAGATGACAGTGGTGATCTTGTGATGCAAATGTACGAATGTGACTTGAACAACGTCTGTGTCAGATATAAAATTTTATACTGTGATGAAGTTTTGACAGTTGTGTAAATATTGAGTATATATAAAATAGAGTTTGGTCATAAACCTATAAATTTTGACATGTAATGACATTTTCTAACATTTATCAGTGAAAGTGACTATCACATAAAGACATATCTGTCAAATTGACAGTCTTTAATATTTTTGGACTTGTGCTGTATACGCACTGAATCTTGATATAGTTCTACCTTATTTTTTCTAAATGGGGAATGATTATAGATTTTGCAGACAAATTAAAATTTTGTGGTTTAGCTCACCACACTAATGTCAAACACTATTCGAAGGATTGAAGGCTACGTGTTTACTTAATATCAACAGAGACGTATATTCGAATAATGATCACAAATAATATCCAATGGACAAAATATTAGCTTTCGCCAAAATTTGATAAGGTTACGGCAGCTTACTTCATTTAATTTATTCACCATGAGGTAGGAAAACGTGCCAGGAAATTCAAATTTCAAAATTTACATATGTATGAACATTTGTATTAAATTGCCGTACTTATAGCTTTCAGTTGATAAGATCTGAGAATTCGTGTGGAGAGAGCAATGACTTATGAGTCAGCTGCTATATGCACGCTTGTTCCTTGAGGTACATAAGACAATGGCGAGTCTTACTTTTGATACTATCCTTGCAAGCAAGGGAGGATAAGCTCAGTCTTTTGAGAAGTCTGCATATCATGTGCAAAAGGTGATTCCTGAAATACTAGTGAATGGTTGCACCGATTGATTGGTAAATTCTAGGAAATGAGACGATTATTCCTCATTTAGAATTACTACCTCGATTAACCGCCAATATTAAATATTTATGTCAGAATGCCTTGAGAATTTTTTCACCAAACCATTACTGACAATTTTTTTTTTGCTTAAATAGAGTTTAAGTTAAAGTCAACAGCCTTACTTTAGTATAATTGAAGTGTAGACAAAGGCTCAAGTTTATCTACTTATAGTCTTCACATTTGAACCAGAACCATTATGGTTCTGTTCGTGTCCAGTTTTCTCAAAAATCTTAGCCTACGACCGCATAAGATCCAGTTGATGAGCATTTGAGATCTTGGTCTAAACTTATATACGATCCAGATGCTAGAGAAGTGTTTTTTTGCTAATTGAATTTTTAAGATGTTTAAAGTTGAGTCACGTAGGTGGCATCCTTTGTTGGTCTTTCTTGAACTCGAAGACCGCATAACTATCTATACTATACTCGTAAGTTTCGAAAATCTAGAATATATGGTTTGGTCTATAGGGCGTCTACCAGAAAATGTTAATAAAATTAATCCGAACGGTTTGAGATTTAAGCACATGTCCCGGCAAAAGTAGTTAGAAAATTCGATTTTGGGCTTTATAGTGATTTTTTTAGCTAACATGGGCGATTTTAACCCAAAAGTAGCGTCAGCTGACACTTGCTTCTATAAAATTGTGGGCAAGTCAGAGTCAGTCACCTTAGTCATCGACTGACATGCGATCCGCGTGGACATCGATCCAACCAGTGCAAATCCTAATTTAATCTTGTGCGAACGCTTAAAGTGTAAATGCAATGCAAAGCAATTTATGCATGATTGAAATATACTCGTATCTGAGAACCAATTTCAGAGTGTCATCACTTAAAAACTCTGTAAGCATTTGCTAGGATCTGCAGAATAGAAAATTGTTTTCCTGCCATCAAACGCGATCAAATACCAGTAAAAATATCCAAGACATGTTTAGGAATATGCGAGCATTTATTTCCAATATTAAGGGCACTTTTGACTGATAAATTGTTACGTGAATAGAGGCATTCTGAAGCCGCTGAACCTAAGGTTCTAGTGAGCCCATTAATTTATTCTTAGAACTCATACGACCGTAGATTGAAGCACGGCTTCTTTTTTAATTAGAGTCAAAAAGTCCATTCAGTATCCGTTGTTTAATTCATGAAAATTGTGCTTGCCAAGCTCAGAGTCATTCATAGCTAGTCACTATCAATTTGGTAAGAAGGCAATTGAGTAGTAAGGCCCTGTAACAGAACAATTAAAGAGATAAGACTTCGGTCATCTCACTTTACGGCGCTGAAGTATGGACTCCATCTAAAGCCGAATGAGGGTATCCTCGGTTATTTCAAAGGAAAAATTCTTTAAAAATTATTCGGTTCCGTTTGCATTGATGGGCTTTGTAGAAGGAGATTGAACGACAAACTATACGAGCTGTAGAACGACATCGGCCTAGTCAGACAACTGCTCATCAGTCGCCTGAAATGGCTAGGACATGTAGAGCTAATTAACACTAATGCTCCGGCCCGTAGGATCTTCGAATCAAACCCGGACTTACAACGCAATAGATGGAAAACTTACGTTAGGTGGCGCGCATATTAGAAGGGAACCTCAACCGACTTAGAGTACGCAACTGGTGGCAGTTAAGGACCGAGCTAACTGGAGTGGCTTGTTAGTTGAGGTCCAGGGTTACCCCAAACTTTCAGAAATCATTTACGTCACAACGATACTTTTCGCTACGGTCATTGATTCGACTCGATCCTAGAAAGCAAAAAAGAGGCTCGAAATTTCTCATAGCAAGTGTTTATACTGTAGATAAATTGGTAAGGTTGTAAATTGAAGGAACCTTAAATGAAATCCAGAAATGTTGGCCACAGAATTATCAATTTTACCATCGGCTCTGAAGAGATTAAACTAATTGATAGCTTCGCAGATTTAAACTGAAATTATCTGCAGAAAATGGCACAAACTCTGGGTACAATAAAAATGCAAGGACACCTATTTACCCTCAACAACAACGTAGAGATCAATCGAGTCAAATATGATCTCTCAAATAGCAAATCCTACAAGTTCTAAAAGTATAGTGGCCAATATATTTTACTTAACATAAACTCAAATACAGGGCAAGGTGTACCCAGTGTATGAAAATCGGTTGTAAAGAAGCAAAATTTTGTCATTCCAAGACCGAGGGAAATCCAGAATAGATTCATAAGACTCAATTACGTCCACAAAAATGCATTGTTTAAAGTAGTAGAATCATCAATCTTTAATTATTCAAAGGTTACCGGAAAATGAAAAATAATGAAAATAGAGACAACATTGATCTTAAAGATATTTGGTTCCAAGGGGATAGTGGATAGTGTTATCGTCCGTAAAACTATTGATTTATTGGGGACTCGAATTAACGACAACATTACATACGAGTATATCGCAAAATAGGCCAGTGAATTGCGAGATCGGACACCACTCGATCACTTCTTGCACAGTCTTTGGTGTATTCTGATAAATCCTAAACTATGCAGGCTTTGGAAGTCAAGTGGCCCAAAATTGGAACGACGGAATGTGCTTTGTCAAAGATGGCCATATGTCTGAAATCGTACTCAAAATACGATGTGCTCTGTGTTCCATATCCGAAGTTAGGCATTACTTCAATCATGTCCTATGCTTACGGTTAGTGATAATTGTATGCTCTGTGAACCACACTCTTTGTTCTATCTAGCTCTACGAACTTTGTTCTATCTACTAAGTTAGCTGTTTTATAGTCTACGCACTATGAGATGAATCAAGATGATTATTTGATGGTGACCAAGCAAGGAAAATAAACAAAATTTTCCAAAATGTACTATTTTTCAAAATCCATGCTGTATTTCCCCTAAACATTCGAAAGAGTATATTCGTAGAATTTCCTGATGGCGTTTTCTTTGAATTTTAATCACAAGAATTTTGCTGATTAAACAAATATTTTTAGTCACAATTCTCAAATATGTGATGACAGAGAAGTGGTTTTGAAAAAGAATTTTTTCAGATTTTCAGTTTTCTTAAGCTGAGAATTATCAGAGCGGTTCTCTCTTTTAGGGATCGAATTCTTCTTAAAATACTTTAGATAAACTTTAAAATTGATTATTTGCACAATTATAAAAATTTAAAACCACTCTCAATATTTTTTTTCTAATTTTATGGTCCAACGATTTCTTTATCAGACGTTTGCTTTTATTTTTTATCACTTTTTAAAATTTTAATCTGCTTACTGTTTTTTCTACAACACTACGAGGGCTTATGACATTCAAATTTGCTCCTTTTGGTAAGAATTTATAAAAAAGATATAAAATCTCTTACTCACTTTGAAAAAGGTTTTTATCAAAAATTCCAGAGGACGTGTTTTTTTTTTTTTTTTAAAGTTGAGCCAAAATTGTTGATCACTAAATAGGATTTAGTTAGGCAAACTTGAGGGTTAAGTTCTCGAATATCAAAGGAATCCTTCCGCAGGATGTCAATGGATGAGTGTGATTTTTTTAAATTTATATCTTAACTTTTAGTAAGCCGACTTGAATCTGTTTCGTTTAATCCTTGAACGTATTCTTGTCGTTTGTGAATCTCTATGATATTTGTTTTTAATTTTAATTTTTCACTTTTAATTTTCACAAGGTCGATATATTTAAAATTCGAAAACAAAAACGAAAAAAATCACTTCCACACTCAAGAATAATAGAAAGGATTCAGACACAAAAAAAAAAAAAAAAGAAAAAAAGATGAGAATTGTCGTTGATACGAATATGTGAGATATTTTCGCACTTTGTAAAGGATGGGATGGACTTTGTTGGAGAATTGTAATTTTACCACACAAAACCGTCTATTCGATTTGAACGACAACCGATAAGTCAACAGTCTGCTAAAGATCACTTTAGTTTTAAATCCTGATAGATTTAAATTCAAATTACTTCCGACAGAGACAACTATCTGAACAGAAGAGACAAGCCGAATTGAACAGCAGAGGTGAAGTGTGATCGGTGTGTAGATCGGATGGGTAAATCGCTTGGTGTGTGGTTAGCACAACGTACTGCAGTGAAATAGAAAAAGAATTCATAGATACTTGGGCCCAAGTGACAAGCAGATACATAGACTAACGCTCACCAATATGCGAATAGTCGGTAAGACGACGACGAAATGTATTCGTGATGACGAATGTTTCAATGGGTTTGGTGCGAATAGGCCGCACGATCCCCTCTTGGATATTTTGGTAGTCGTCGAATGCGGAAAAACGAACAGATTGATATTTTGTTTGGATTGTTTTTTTTTCGTTTTTTTTTTTGAATTTTGAATTTTGAATTTGTGGTGAATCTATCTAACTATCGAGTGAGAGAAGGTTCAAGTTTAAAATTTTAGTTTTAGTGATTATTCGGATGGTTTACCTTCAAATTGGATGTTTAGTCCTCAACCGCGTTTCTTCTTCGTTGTTTTGTTGCTTTTTCTTTTGTCGTTTTGTACTTTTTTTTTCTTGGTTTTAGTTGGTCTTATTGGGGTCTTTTGGGTGCTCTCTGGCTGGAGGGTCTTAGATATATTGTACACGCATTGTATCTAAATTTTGAATAAAAAATTTTTGTAAATGAGTTTGCACCGGCAAATTAGGTTTGGAGCGTATGTATAGTACGAATAGTATCTATAATACATATGTATGTTGTGCGCGGTATCTGCATGTGTGAATGTGTGCATGCAGGAAATTGCTTGTGGTTTGTCATAGACACAATTATTGTTATTGCATCCGACTAGGTCGATCGAGTTCGATGACGAAATTTAATTGTTTTTTTTTTTCGCCTGAAGAGATTATTTTTTTTTATTATTATTATTTTTTTTGTTTTTGTTTGCGAATTATGGATGTGGGCTTAATGAGTTTGTACTTATTGTGTATAGAGTTTGAGATTGAATTATGAGGTTTCTCCTCGATATTTCATCCAACAAGGCATGCGAATAAATTAACTAATTAAATTTGGAATTGTATTTGCTCTTCCGTAATTAGGTTAAAAATGGAATTGTCGATATTTGTTTGTTTACCAAATTGTGGGCTTGCGGAAAGCTCCTCGATGTTTTAGAATTTGACTGATAGCAACACAATTCGACTGAATGGGAGAAAATTTGGGGAATTTTGTAGGTGGCGTGGTGGCTTTCCCGGGCTTAGGTTAGGTAAGGTTAGCGGGTTGATGAGGTATCTGGAGCCGAGTCCATTGATGATCCATGGTTCCGCTTTCCGTCTCGCGTTGTTTGGTCCCATCTTGTTGCATCCGCGAATCTGAAAAAAGATGTAAATAGTGAGTTAGCAGATAGTTGTGAGAGATCGTGGAGGTAATAACTTCCTAAAGTCTTTTGCCTCAGATTACTGAGGCTGGCACAAAAAGTGGAGGGCATCCTTCAGTGAGCCTATGTCTCCACAAAAGTCGTCGTCGATAAGGCGCAGTTTTATTGCGTGCGTCCTCAGAAGATTATGGCCTGTTAGTACTCCAGCAAACATATATAGTTCAGCTTTGTTTTTCAAGGGAATCGTACTTGTTATGGATTTGCTGAGTTTCGGCATAATTGTCTTCAGGTTTTGTAGGTTAGAAGGTTATTCCATCTTTTATTGGCTTTTATTTCTATCATTCGTTCCACTTCATCTCATCCGTATGATCATTGCTTACCACTCATTTACGGCCAGGGAGCCAGCATAGCGTAACTTTGTGCTGAACACAAGGAGCCTTAAGCTCTTGATGGCCTTGATGACAGGCTGGCTGTTAATAAATATTGTAATATCCTAATGGGATATTATCTTTACTGTCATGAACACCGTAAGTTCAATTGATCGGAAAAGATCCCGGCACCGGTTCCTATCTCCATCTAAGATCCATCCGTGAAATCCGATATCGAGTCTTGTACCATTTGATTCCTGTCCCATTCCTCTCTGCTTGGGCGAATGGTGTTTCAAAGTCGTAGGTAGTCCGTATTGGAGCATAAACCCAGTTCAATTGTAAGGATCATGGCGTTGCCTTTCGGGTTTGGTTACCACTCGTTAAGCTGACTCAATCCTAAAGCTCTTTCCGCTACAGATTCTTGCATGTATAGATGTAGGGGCAGAAGGCCAAGTATATTTTCCAATCCCATCGTTGGCGTCGATCTCATGGCAGCTGAAGCAAAAATACTACAATGTCTCAAAGGTGCTGTAAACGTTTAGTCGTTCGTCAAAATTATCAGAAATTCTGCCTCATCCTCCATTCCAACGCTCACATGTAATTCTAACGGTTAGCTCTTTGGATAAAGCCAATCTGCTCGCTGCGCACTTTTCAGACACATCAACACTTCCAATTTGCGTCATGTCTCCACCAACACTTGAGTGCATCGGATCTTCAATGGGACGAATGTGTGTTCTTTCTTGCTCGCAGAACCACTGCGTAGGCATTGATAATGAATTGTCACCTCATTTCGAGACACGAAAACTATGTTTTTCGTAGCAACACGTCCGCTAGTGATTTGATGGCATATCTAATCGATAAGTGAAGCCAAATCATCATCAACCTGGCGAAAGTTGGATAGTTACACTTGGTATTTCTAAGGCATTTGATAAAGTTTGGCATGAGGCTCTTTTGTCGAAAATGCGTGCATTTGGGATCGACAACTCTCTTCCTTAATGGATTAGAAATTACCTTACGGAACATTCAATTCACGCTCTACTGGATGGTTTCAAGCCTGATATTCACAAAACAAATGCTGTTGTGCTCCAGAGCTCCATTCTGTCTCTGACACTTTTTTTTAATTTTCATCAATGAGCCCTTGTCTGCTAGTTCTAATCCAATATATTCATTTGCTGACGACAGTTCTCTCTGCTTTTCATACACGTTCCCGGACTCACGTCCCTGCCCTTCGCCTGTAGAAGGGTAACGGCAGCGTCAGCATATGCTCATTAAATTCCGATATAAACAGCATTACTATGTAAATAGGCAATAACCAACAGAATGGAATTTAATGCTTCCAAAACGCAATGGTATCTGCTGTCGTTAAACCGAAATTTGAACACCAAGTCATTATCCATAAGTGGCACTTCCATCCTTGAAACCGAAAAACTTTCCATTCTCGCTATGTGTGTCAATAACAATTTTCGTTCAAATGACCACATATTTGATGTCGCCGAAAATGCTGCTAAATCTCTAGCTTTCCTCCAGTCATGTAAGAAATACTTTCAACCTCAATATATAAGGAATTTATCCACTCAAAACAACGCTCACATCTTGTCCGTTGCCCCAAGATCTCTTTGGCATCAGGCTCACTTTCTAGATGGGATTCAAAACCGTGCGATAAAACTAATAGATGACGCTACTATTACTCGTACACAATCAATTGACACCCTTGTCTCACTTTGTTCTATTGCTATTTTCTATCCTCAGCAGTGCAGTTCGCTTATACAATGCAATGCCCAGCTCTTCAATTTCTAGTAATTGCAAATGTTGCCGTGAAATAAGGCCAAATGCAAAAATTTGGCCTTATTCCGCTTTGTGTGAGTGAAGTAAAATCATATTTTAACATTTGGCTTTTTTCACGCTTCTTCGTCGCCCCACTAAGGGTATGTCAACAACTGTCAGGCAGGCGTCTATACCTTGTACAACACACTCATGAATCAAAGCACCAAAGGGTGGTCGGAGAGCGTAATTGTAACGGAAAAACTTTTGTTTTTGCAAATGTGACTCTCAGTGCTCGCTCCCCAAGTGAATGAATGTCACTTCTAGGGAAATAAACCATTTGTATCAAGTAATATGTTGCAGAAAATATAGCATGTTTTGTACCGTTGGAAAGGTCTTGAAATTAAGTTAAGTGAAAAACTGGAATACGATAAAAAACCTAACTAACAAATTTGGATTAGTGAATTAGTGAAATAAAGCAAAACGATAAAATTTGGCCTTCTTTCATTTTAACTTGTCCTTATTTCACTGCACGCTGCAAACATTTAAAACCAACGTACATCGGTATCCCTCTTTTTTCCTCCGCCAGCGCTGTGAGCAATTATTTTAAGGGCAACCTCTTTAGCGCGTGCTATTTATGAATAAAAGCCTTTTAAATGTCGGTTCAACTTAAAAGTTTTCGATACCCGACAGTCCTTCGTCTAACTGTGATATACGCATCGCAGTATTGGACAATGCCAGACAAATTTAATGGAAAAATAAAAATTTTACGAATATCAGCGAGTGAAAAAAACCTGATCTGATTCCCAATATATCAATACAAAGGCACGGATAGTGGAGATACTTCAGCCTGGATTTGCGATTTTCACCGAAGGTTGTCCGAAAATTCAGTCTAAAAAGCAATAATCACTCGAAACCACCAACAAACTGTTGGCCACAGTAACATGGTGAATTAAAATACAGCCGACGGTAGAATGGTTCCGCAAATTTAGGAAATCCCAATGCAGGTACGTGGCATTAGGTATATACAGTGTTGTGCAAAACATTCCGGATCACTAGCTAATGAGTGATGTACAAGAGTGAAAAGTGACCTCCTTGGGAATTAAAACATTTTTTTTTTTTTAAATGTTTTTTTATATTATTCAATATAGTTTAGTTTGATACACTTATTCCAGCGATTTTCCAACTCCTTGATCCCGTCCGAAAAGTAATTTTCCGGAAGGTCTGCAAAATACTCCTCTGTGGAGTCGATGATTTAGTCGCGTGAGCTGAATTTTTTATTGATGAGCCATCTTTTGAGGTTTGGGAAGAGATAATAGTCCGAGGGATCCAAATCCAGTTACCAATCGACACCAAAAGTCCGCCCGATTCCGCATCAGCAAATCCAAGCACTCTTTCGAAGTGCTCTCGCGTTCGTGTCATGCGCGGCACCCAGCGGCAGGACAACTTTTTCATATGCAGAATATTGCCCAAAATATGTCGTGTGTGCTCAGTACTAATCCTTGTGGTATCTGCTAGCTGGCGCACCCTGACTTTCCGGTCAGCCAACACCATTTCATGTATTTTTTTGACATTGTCCTCTGTAACCGCATCGGAGGGCCTGCCGCTGCAAACTTGATCGGTAGTGGGGTTGCGGCCACCACGAAACTCTCGAAACCAATATTTGATGGTGTAATCTGACGGAGCATTAGCCCCATAATATTTATCCAACTTTGTCGATACTCAACATGATGCCAAACACGTCAACAACAATCAGCTGTCAAAACAAAACTAAAGACAGTATCGCACCGAAATTTGGCATGTCTGCCTAAATATGAACGGACTTCAAGTCACCATAACCTTTTTTGCAGTAGCAGCGCATTCTGGTGGTCGAGGAGGTCACTTTTCACTCCATCTAGTAAAATGGTATTTTAGTAATATTTTTTTGTATTTTTAAAAGCACTTTCTATCTTAATTTGATAATCGTATTGTTAGGAATAATCTTAGATAGGACACTATCAATGTAAACTAGCACTAATAATGTTGTACAGTTATGTAACATTCATATTGAATTATTAGAAGTCAAGCAATAAAGACCACATTTTTCGTGGATACCGTAGCCTATGGAACTGCTCCTGCCTCATTTCTTGTAATTCGTTCTTCGACATTTCCCATTGGCTCCAAAGCAATTCAACAGGATTTTTATGTTGACGATTTGATTTCTGGTGCCGATATCCTTGATGAAATTAGGGAAATTGGACGTCAGACAACTGCGGTGTTGAGCAAGGGTGGCTTTTATTTGCGCAAATGGTGCTCAAACAATTCCGAATTTATACAAAAGATTCCCGAAAGTGACAGAGAAACATTTTTAGATTTCAACGACAAGCAGGTTACAAAAACACTTGGCTTAATATGGCAGCCTGATTCAGATGAGTTTCGATTTTCTTGCTCACCAGTTGAGCCTTCTCAAGTTGCGACAAAAAGAGCAATACTTTCCAGCATTGTTAAGTTGTATGATCCGCTCGGTTTCATCATCCCAATTGTGGTGAAGGCAAAAATATTCATGCAAGCACTATTCAAAGAAAAGTTGCATTGGGATGAATCGCTTCCACAGCATCTACATACAAATTGGTTGGAGTTTCGCAAAGAATTAGCACGCATAAGTCTTATAAAATTCCCTCGTTATACGCTAGCCAAATTCAACGATTCAACTGCACGGATTTGCCGATGCTAGTCAAAGGGCTTATGGAGCGTGTATTTATTTACGTTGTCAAGATACGATCCACTCAATTGGCACACAACTTCTCTGTGCGAAATCTCGAGTAGCACCCTTAAAATCCATTTCCATACCTCGATTAGAGTTATGTGCCGCACTCCTTCTGGCGGAATTAATGCAACATATTCGGCAGCTTTTGCGTCTACAGAACTGTCAAATATTTTGTTGGAGTCACTCAACTGTTGTTCTATCATGGATACATTCCGATGCATGGAAGTGGAATACATTTGTCTCGAACAGGGTAGCAAAAATAAAGGACTTGTCAGAAAGCATTGCTTGGCGACATGTGCCTTAAAATTTTAATCCGGCTGATATTCTATCGAGGGGAGCATTTCCTGCTGAATTGGCACAAAGTACCCTTTGGATGTCCAGTCCGGAATTCTTGCTGGATGACGAAGATATGTGGCCACTGTTAGACCCAAGGAAATTTGAAGAAAATCCTCCAGAGAAACGGAAAACTAAGTCAATCGCCCTATTGATTACCGGAAACGAGGATCTATCGATACATTGCAAATATCTTAATACGTAAAGGAGGTACATTAACCACCCTAGAGCTGGAACGAGGATTAAAGTACATAGTACGAATGCAACAAGTTAGTGAACTTTCCGATGAATACAAACAGCTTTCTAATCATCACATTAACACCATTTTTGGGTGAACATGGTGTCATGCGAGTTTTGGGCCGCCTCCAAAATTCATCTTTGCCCTATTCAAGCAAGCATCCCATCATTCTGCCAAAATCTCATCCATTCACATCAACGATTATTAATCATTTTCATCTTCGGAATATGCATGCTGGACCTCAAAGTTTACTTGTTGCCCTTAGAACGAAATTTTGGCCAATTGGAGGCAAACATACTATAAGGAAAGTCATAAATAAATGTATTCGCTCCTTTAGAATTCGTCCACTAGTTATGCAACAACTTCAAGGGAATCTCACGCAAGATAGGGTGCAATCATCATGACCATTTACTACGACAGGTGTAGATTATTGTGGTCCCTTTTATATTCGATCAGGAATTCGAGGCCGAGCACCTAATAAAGTTAACATCTGCCTGTTCATATGTTTCGGAGTTAAGGCTGTACATTTAGAAGTCGCGACTGATCTTTCGTCTTCTGCATTTCTGGCCGTTCTAAAAAGATTTATCGCCAGACGCGGCAAACCAAAAACAATTTACTCGGACAATGCAACAAATTTTGTAGGAGCGAACAAGGAATTAAATGAGCTGAAGTCATTATTCTACTCGCAGCAGCACATTGATTTGGTTCAGCAAACCTGCTTGAGCGATGGTGTACAATGGAAGCTAAAAACCATTTGCGTCGTGTTGTCGGTTATGTAACTTTGTCCTATGAAGAATTGCATGCATTGGTCTGTCAAATTGAAGCTATTATTAACTCTCGCCCTTTAAGTCCAATTTCAGATGATCCTTCTGACCTTGATGTTCTAACGCCAGGCCATTTTTTAATTGGAGGTCCGCTTACTGCTACTTTAGAGCCTGACACCGAGGACTTAAACATAAGCAGACTATCAAGATGGCAAATAGTTAGAAACATGATGCAGAGTTTTTGGAAAAGGTGGACCAGAGAATATTTAACTTCTCTTCAGCAACGATGCAAATGGAATCGAGAGACAGCTAATATAGCTGTTGGAAGTATGGTGCTCTTAAAAGGCGACAATCTACCTCCCCTGCAATGGTTAATAGGCAGAGTGACTCAAGTCATTCCTGGTGCTGACGGGTTCATCCGAGTCGTTTGCGTTAAAACGGCTAGAGGACTGGTAAAAAGAGCAATCACAAATATCTCAAAGATTCCTATGGACAACGGGCAAAGTTCGTCTTGAATGCAGAGCATTCAACGTGGGGTGCATGTTCGGAATAACCTTAGCTAAGTAGTTTTTCTTTGCATTGTTTTTAATAATCCAAAAAATCTTGGATTATCTTTCACGTATAAACAAAATTAAATGTACGTTTACATGCAAATGTTATATTAAAAAATAAAAAAGATCTCAATAACATGCCTGTGCAAAACTAACCGGATTTTTTTAGAGCACTAAATTTTGTCTTTCTGATAACGGTTTCTGCTGTCATTTGAGTTACATTTTTGCAGAAGAAGATTTAGGAAGTAGATTACACGTGATTTTCAAACGATTCGTATATTTAGTATGGCAAATGGCAATAACACGGTATTGTAACTTTATAAAAAATCAAATTGTAATGCCGGGTAAAAGCAAGCAGCAATAGTTGCGAAATATAATATTCCCAGATCAACAATTACCGTTTTAGTTAAAAAGTTTAGAAGTGGAAAACAAATAGAAATAACACATGGTGGCGGACGCCCATGGAAAACAACACCGGAAACTGACAGGTGCATACAGCGTATGGTTTTAAAAGATCCTTGGGATCCTCTGCGTCTCTAGTGACCCAGCTTAGTCCTACCGTTGACGCAAGTACTGTTCGAAGGCGTTTAAAAGAAGTCGGTCTTCGGGCAGTAAAAAAGCCACTCCTCTCTGCTAAGCACCGTCTTAAAAAATAATGCAAATAGTACATTTGGGAAAGATTATCAAATACTTACATTAACCTTTCGATCAGAGTTGAATTTGCACAAAAACATCTAAATTTGCCAGTTGACAAATGGAAGACTGTGCTTTTCACCGATGAGCGCAAATTTAATTTATTTTATTCTGACGGTGCACGCACAGTAAGGCGCAAAAAGGGTTCACGTCTTAAGCCAGAAAACGTTCTGACTACAGTCAAGCATGGTGGGGCTTCCGTGATGGTTTGGGGCTGTTTCTCTGTTGCAGGTTGTGATCCTATACATAAGACTAACGGAATAATGGACCGTTTCCAGTACAGAGATATTCTGGAAACAGTAATGCCGCCATACGCGGAAGAAGAAAAGCTGCTGCGTTTGGTCTTCCAGCAGGATAATGACCCCAAAAATTCCTCAAAGCTGCTTAAAGAGTGGTTTACTGCAAAAAACATTTGTGTGTCAGAGTGGCCTGACCTTAACCCGATTGAGAGTTTGTGGGACATTGGAAGGTTGGTCAAGAAAAGCACACTTCAACAAGCGCTTTTTTTTGCAGCTTTGAAGAATGAGTGGGAGAGTATTCCACCCACAATAATTGGTAATTTGGCCCCGCAGATGCCAAGAAGTATTGAAAAATAAGGGTTATTGGACGAAATACTACCTTTTTCTTTAAAAACCAAAAAAATCCGGTTAGTTTTGCACGACCGAAATAGTGCCTTTATTTTGTTTACAGGACAAACAATTTTATTTATTTGTTTTCTGTGTTATACTTGTAATAGTTATTAAATTTAAAATATAAAACTGTTGAAAACTTTGATTTTTTTCTTGTTTATTTAACAAAAAAACACAACATAAAGCAATGATGAAAAAATCCGGAATGTTTTGCACGACACTGTACATATATGAATATGTAGCCTTATACGGGGTGATCGAGTTTGCGATGCAAATATTTCGGGATCTGATTCAATGGTTCATGTTATGAAAAAAATCGTATGGGAGGGAGGGGTGGTCTATCATCAACACCCACTGAGTTACTTTAATTTAATTTAATTTCAATTTTGGTGGGGGCGAAAGCCCCCATTTATTCGGCTTAATACAAGTTATAACTTAAAAATTAAACTTAAACTAAAACTTAAAACTAAGGTTGGTTATTGTGGTGAAGGAGAACCGATTTGAGGTAGGAAGTGGTGCGGTGGAAGTCAAAGACGCTAGGGTTTGAATTAATTTTTCGTAGAATACGGGAGATTGGTTCGTTCGCGCCATAGGTGGTGTGGTGGGCTGGGAGATAGAAGAGACGAGGGGTACGTAGTTTACGAGGGTTAGTGTTGAGGAAAATAGAATTGTGAAGGGACGTGCATTCAACCTGACCTGAAAGAAGTCGATGAATGAAGAGAAAGTCGGCTGCATCTCTGCGTTCCTCAAGGGTGTTTAGGTTAATAAGGTTGAGACGGTTTTGATAAGGGGGCAGAGTAAAAGAATCATCCCAGGGCAAACCTCGAAGAGCGAATCGAAGAAAACGGCGCTGGATGCTTTCGATTCTCGAGATATGAACGCGATGATATGGGGACCATACTTGACTGGCGTACTCTAGGAGGGGACGAACAAAGGTAATATAGAGGGACCTGGTCACTTATGGGTTGGTGAATTCTTTGGACCATCGTTTTACAAAACCTAGTGCAGAGTTGGCTTTAAGGATTATCCCATCCGTATGCAAACGGAAGTTGAGCTCCCTATCACACAAAATGCCGAGGTCGCGAAGAGATTCAACGGAGGAGATAGGTTGGTTGTGGAGAAGGTAGAGTCGGGGAGGAGATTTGAGCCGCTTATGTGAAAAGGTGATGGATTGGCATTTGGTGATATTAAGTTCCAAACAATTTTTGACGCACCAGATCGAAAAACTATCAAGGTCTTGTTGAAGAAGGAAGGAGTCATGGGGAGAGGAAATGGTTTTGAAAAATTTGGTATCGTCTGCGTAAAGGGAAACGGACGAGTATTTGATGATCCTATCGAGATCATTTATGGTTAATATAAAGAGAAGGGGACCGAGATGGCTACCTTGAGGAACTCCAGAGGTGGCCAAAAATGGAGCGGAGTGGGCTGACCTAAAACGAACACTGTAAAAACGGTTTTCGAGGTAAGAGGATATCCATTTTAACAGTATGGGTTCAAAGCCGAGGGCAGACAATTTGAAGAGTATTAATCGATGAGAGATTTTATCGAAGGCTTTGCTAAAATCGGTTGCAACTACATCGACTTCGTTGCCATTCTCTACGGCAGAGATGGCAAAGGATACGAATTCAACGAGATTTGTGGTGGTTGACCTACCCTTTAGGAAGCCATGTTGTCTAGGGGAAATAAGTGATTTGCATTGGAAACTTAGAGCTTCATACAAAATACTTTCGAGGTGTTTGGGTATATGGGAGAGTTTAGCGATTGGACGATAGTTTGTTATTTCGTTCTTTGATCCCTTTTTGTGGATCGGGGTTATAAAGGAGGTTTTCCAAACCTGAGGAAATTCTCCTTGTGAAAGGGATAGACGAAAGAGATCAGAAAGGGCAAGGGAAAGAGACGAAGAACATTTTTTAAGAAATATGGCAGGGAGGCCATCTGGACCGGGTGTAAATTCGTCATTGAGTTGGTGTAATTTATATTCGATATAGGAGAGGTCCAAGATGTGAGAGAGAAGTGGGCCGTTGGAGAAGTTCAGTAGGTAACGAAAATAGGATGGATCTGGTACAAAGGAGTCGTTGGTGAAGGATTGTTTAAAGAAGCTGGCAAATAGGTTAGCAATGGTGAGTGGATCGGTTGATGACTTGTTGTTGAAAGAGAGGGAAGGAGGGTAACCATCGGACTTTCTTTTGTAGTTAACAAATTGGTAAAAGGACTTAGGGTCATTTATAAGGTTGACTAGCGCATTGTTAAGGTAACGCTGGTAAAGGGAATCGTAAAGTTCGTTGAAATGGAGATAAGTACCAAGATAGTTGGAATAGTCGGACAAGGATCTGGTACGCAGGAAAACAGCCCATAACTTGTTTCTCTTGTTTCGTAAGGAACGAAGCTTGCGATTATACCAGGGAGGACTAGTAGATGATATTTTAAGGCGGGAAAACGGAACGTAAAGGCTGAAAGAATTAAATATTTCTTTATAAAAAATGGATAAGGCATCATTTACGCTTAGGTTGTGAAAGTTAAAGGGGGGATCTGCTAAGATAATCACTGATTTTGTGAAAGTGTGCTTTATGAAAGTCGTAGAATGAGAGAGTTGTAGGAGGAGTAGACTGGAAAGAAGAGTTGTGAAAAAATTAAAGTAGAAAGGGGGGGGGGGTGGTAATTGTCGATTGTAGAGAGCGATAGGGGACAAAGTGATACTGAGGAGTTAATTGAATCTATTGTGAAAATAAGGTCCAATTGCCTGCCCATATAGTTGGATACACCACTGACTTGGCATAGACTTGAGTCTGTTAAGCGATCTAAGAAGAGACATTCCTTAGCTGAGTTGGCATTTGAAGCGATGAAGAACGATTGATCGTCTGATGGAATCCACTGTAGCTGAGGAAGATTAAAGTCGCCGAAAACAAAGATATCGTCAGTAGAGTCAGACAGGTCAATTAAATAGTCGATCGTATCGACAACAAGTTGGTAAGATTCGGTAGGTAACAGGTAACAGTTGATAACAGTTGGTAAGATTCGGTAGGTACAGGGTGTTTAAAAAAGTTCCTTCAGAGAAGCAGATATCAAGAATTATTTAGTTATAACTTATAGTGTATTACACCTAGAGCAACCAAGCTGGCTTCGTTTGATGGCCAATTGATAGTAGTTAATTTATATTTAAACACTATTTCCATCCCTGATTTTGTTTTCGAGATATTGGTTTTCAAACACAGATTTTTTGAATTTTTTTTATTAAATTTTTGGGAAAATCATATTTACGAGTATCTCGGAAAAGTGTGTTTATAATTTACTTTTCTATTTTATAATTTTGGTGCGCCATAATGTAATTTACAAAGTCACCTTACAAAGTTTTTACCTGTCGCGTACAATTTTCCAGGCATACGATTAAACATGTTAATCCCAAATATGACTACTTTTTATTATTACTTAAAACTTTTACTCTAAAATAAGTGCACTTCAGTTATCAGTTGTTTATTGAATTCCAATAACATCACATTGGATGTTATAAGTGTTATAAGTATTTTTCTAAATGGCAGAGTATTTAAGTGAAGAACATGCAGACATCCATTTTGTCTATTGCTTGTGTTTGGATGTCCCGTGTGGTTCAACGTGAGAGCAAGTTTATTGGAAAAGATTCGGGTGTTTGAGAGGGCTTGCCTTAGGGCTTGTCTTCGGTTATACAGAACACCAGAGTCTGAGTACATAAAATTCTATCGCAATGAGGTCTTGTACAATAGGGCGAACCTAATAAGAGTGAAAAATTTTGTTATTAAGTTGACTCGAAGGCACATTGCAAGAGGAATGACATCGTCGAACAACCTGATCTCTGGGGCTTACTACCCTAATTATATGTATCATGAGAGGGTTCGCTTTGACGGCTATGTTCCTCCAGAAGCGTTCCTCTACCTTGATAGCAAAGGTCTGATCCAGGACAGATTGGCTGTGTCGCTAATCTTCCACGTTGCTCGAACAGCTGCGGACAGGCGACTCAACTACGACAGAGACATCGCACACGGCAGTGCGGAGCGTCTCCGGTTCAGTAGGGCGGTAGGGAGTCGCGATAGGAGGGATATTGCTCAGCTGCACCAACAATTTTGGTGGCTTTTTGAGGGAGAGGATGCTTCGTCTTCGAATTCCTCCAATACTTGGTAGCTTCATGTGAAGCAAAGTGGGTCGCCTAATTTTTTTAGCCACGGCCGGCTTACATAGTTTTAAGTAGGAGTAAGCTAGATTTAAGAAAAAAAAATATATAAAAACAAAAAAAAAATTAATAAAACTAAAAAAATTAAAAAAAAGAACATACATATATATATACACATATATAGTAGATTAAGATTTATTTTTAGGTAGTTTGTAGGATTTTAGTTTTAAGTTTTATAATAAAATATAAAAGAGAAGTCATGTTACTAAGTTTTTTTTTTGTAAAAAATGTTTTCTTAGTTTTAATTATAAGGAATAGAAATAGTATAGTATAGTAGTAAGCTACGTCGAAAGACATAATTTAAGTGTTAGGTTTAATTTAGAGTGCCCGCATCGGGTCAGTAAGCTAGAATTAGATAATTTTAAGTTAATTAAGCTAATTTTTAAGCATTTTTTGTCTAGCAAGTAAGAGTACTTTAAGTGATACAATAAAAAATGCATATAAACTGAAAAAAAAAACTGAAACTCCATTTTGCCTATGGGTCTTGTAATGGCGGTGCTGAGGCCCGCGGGAGTACAAACGAAGATTGCCAATATGATGTGTAGTCAAAGGGTATTTACAAATACTCATAGAAGATTGCGAGAAACTGAAATAATTACAATACTTACAACCGAGCGGAAACACATGTGGTAGCAGTGAGAGATGCAGAATCAGGGAACCATAAATTAGCACACGTTCGATGTCTTTACGCTCAAATGTGTCCTCCCGACGAATTTTGTAAGTTTTGCAGAAAGAGAAAACCACCATCCTTTTCACGCAACACCAGTTCAGGCAGATCTGTCTCGACAATCGGAATTTTGTAATTGGTTGCTGGAAACGCATTTCGATGACAATACATTTATCCAAAATACTCTATGGAAATGTGAGTCGCAATCCACTAGAATGACGTTACTATCTTCCCTAACCTACACACATGAGCGAATGAAAATCGGCATACAACAAGAACAACATTATTTCAACATCGATTCACCTGGAGCCGGCAGTTATAATTGGTAATAAGTTAATTGGGCCTTTCATACTTCCCCAAACACTAAACAGTGAAATACCACCTTAATCAAAAAGTTCCTGGCCACACCTACCGTGCGGCGCTCCCACGTTTTCCATGTTTTGGCAACGATTTTCTAAAGAAAACGGTTGTTTACCAGTGGCACGAGCGGTTCAAAAGTTGTCGTAAGTCAATCGAAGATGATGAACGCAGTGGCAGACCATCGATATCGAAAACCGACGAAAACATTGCTGAAGTAAAAGAAATGTTGGTCAATAACCGCAAATTAACCATCAGAGGGAAAGCGGAGGACTTGAACATTTCTTATGGATCCGTCCAAGACATATTGGTTAATGATTTGGGTTTCCGTCGTGTAGCAGCAACGTTGGTGCCAAGAGACCTCAATTTCATGCAAAAAAGAGACCGTGTTGACGTCACAAAAGAGATGATTTGCGAGGCTGAATCCGATCCCACATTCATCAAAAGGATCATTACTGGAGACGAGACGTGGATTTATGAGTACGACACGCAATTCAGACATCAGGCAAGTGAATGGCGTTCACCAAACGAGCCGAGACCAAAAAAGCCAAGTCGTTTTCAGTCAAAAAAGAAGGCAATGCTCACGGTTTTCATGGATTACAACGGTGTAGTGCATCATGAAGGCCAGACAGTAAACAAAGAGTATTACGAGTATTTGGGCGTTATGAGACGTTTGCGTGAAGCAATTCGCAGAAAGAGACCAAAATTGTGGGCAGAAAACTCGTGAATTTTGGACCACAGTGCCATCGCACAGTTCCATCATTATTCGTAATTCTTTAACGAAAAATGCAACCAATAGCCACCGAATTCACCTGATTTGGCTCTCTGTGACTTCTTTCTGTTCAAACGAGTTAAAAAAAACCACTACGGGGAACGCGTTTCAGCAGCCGAGAGGAAGTAATGGAAAAATCGCAGGAAGCACTGATGGACATATCGAAAACTGAATATAAAAAATGTTTCGAGGATTGGATCAAGCGCTGGCATAAGTTTGTTGCTTGTAGTTTTAATTTTCTGAATAAATTCCAGGATCAAGGATTTTTGATCAAGGTGGTATACCAGAATATTGGCAAAGTGGAAGAAGACTTAGAGGAGAAGCCGGCGGCGTTCAGATTGGGTCGACAAGCGCAAGATCACATCTTTTCATTAGGAGTCATCATAGAAAATTGGATTGCCAAATGGAATGGTGGTAACACCATCCTGTTGAAACTAGAGATCGTCCAGATCCAATTCATTGAATTTTGGGCAAAAATAGCTGGTCAAGATGTTGTTACGTTCTCCATTCACTGTAACTGTCACTTCAGCGACGAATTGAGGTTTTGAGCACTTTCGCTCACAGTGGTGTTGTTTTAGCCTGTACGTGCTGGCCGAGCATGCTGATATAGAGTTTGACCCGATACCGAACCAGTTTATTTAAAACGCTTCACCATTGCACGAATTCCGGACTCACTAGGGCGATTATGTTGACCCAAAAATTCACGAATTTTATGAAATGTTACTCTTACAAATGGCCCATTTCCGTAATTAGATAGAATAACAGAAATACGTTATTGCGTGGTAAACGACTTCAAATTGTATGACATCTTTCAAAAAAATCAAGCACATTGAATTAAGTAAATGACGGTAATTGACAGCCAACATCCACACCACCCGTTGGCTCACCCTTTATGAAAATGATATTGTTATCATAGCACAGAGTCCGGACAGACTACGACAAGCTTCCAATAATCTGAAAAGGAGGGGAATGGTGGTAAATATTCTATAAATAACTAAAAGCAAAGTAATGTGCGTCTCTAAAGGAGATAGGTCGACAGAGAATCTGCATAGAATATGTAACGGCAGAGAATTCAAGTCGAGGCTCACCACCTTTTCATCGACTTCAAGGCCGCATATGATAGCATTAATCGTCAGGAGCTTTATATGGCGATGGCCAAATTCGGGATTCCGGCAAAACTGATCCAGTTGTGTCGCGTGGCACTGGAAAACACGCACTGCAACGTGCAGTTTGGAAGTAGTTCCCTCGAACTATTTCAAACATACACCGGATTTCGGCAAGGTGATGCGCTATCATGTGATTTCTTCAATCTCGTCCTAGAGCAGATAGTGCGCAGGGCAGGTGAAGACACTATCTTCAACAAGTCCGACCAGCTCCTGGGGTATGCGGACGATATTGATATCATCGGGCGCTCGCAGCGTTCCGTTGGCCTGGAAGTAAACGAGGACAAGACCAAGCACATGCTATCATCAAACAAAGAATCATCTGTCCACCGCCTAGGACAAAACGTCACTA
This sequence comes from Volucella zonaria, assembly GCA_963966105.1. NCBI lineage: Eukaryota > Metazoa > Arthropoda > Insecta > Diptera > Syrphidae > Volucella > Volucella zonaria. The sequence goes on along the minus strand of OZ014530.1, from coordinate 186,480,556 downwards.
TTGATAGCAATAATTTCGAGGTAGTTAAGGAGTTCATCTACCTCGGAGTAAACATGAACTCCACGAATGACACCCTAGTGGAGATCCGACGAAGAATTACCATAGGAAACTGCTGCTACTTCGGTTTGGCAAAGCAATTTAGTTCAAAACTCCTCATTCGAAGGACGAAATGTACGCTTTAGAAAACTCTTATCCTGCCAGTTCTACCGTATGGCGCCGATTGCTGGATGATAAGCAGAAAGGGAGAGCTAATGCTGGGCTCCTTCGAAAGAAAAATTCTTCGACGGATTTTTGGTCCCGTGTACGAGGAGGGCGAATGGAGGAGAAAATACAACTGCGAACTCTATGAGCTATACCAAGATGTGGATGTAGTCCAAAAAGCCAAAATACATCGACTACATTGGCTTGGCCACATCGAGCGAATGGACAATGAATGAATGAATGAACAATGCTTTAGCTAAGAGAATATTCGAATCTCAGCCCTCAGATTCGAGACGACAAGGAAGGCCGAACCTACGTTACAAATAACTGGAAGCAGCGTGCCTTTGATCGTAGAGGATGGAAGGTTGAAGTGTCTCTGGTAGAGACTCTCCACGGGTCGGGAGCCCGTTAAGTAAGTAAGTAAGAGAATTAGAGAGAGTTGAATCCCATCAATTGGGAGCTATAATGGAAAAATTGGCCAAGAATTAATGAGCCGGACCAAGAAAGCAGTGTCAGCATACTATCAGATAAGTGACACAATAGTGGGTAAGTGAGAGATAAGTACAAAAACAAAACTCAAAACGGTTATAGTACCAATAGCATTATACCGTACCGAGTGCTTACCCCTATTAGATAAAACAAATTCCATGCAACAGAAATGAAGTACGTACGAAGGGTCGCAAGAAAAAACCAGGAGAGATATGGTCAGTAGGGCAGAAGAAGTCAATCCTCCAAAAAATCGAGAAGAGACAGCTGAAATGATTCGGACATCTGCATCGGACGGGTGAGTCAACAAAAACAAAACAGGTACTGGAAATGAGAACCGAGAAGAAGGGCCCAAAGACCTTGGAAAAATCGCGTCCAGGATGTGGGAACGATGATGGGAAAAACCCTAGCAGAGAAGAGAAGAGAGAGTCGGAACCGTTTTCATTGCAGAAGATGGATACCCCGAGGCTTCCCCGCCGCCTAACAGCAAATAAGGTTTGAAGAAGAAGAACATATGGTTATGATAAAATTCATTTTTTCTTATGCGTCGGTTTCTTTGTCAAATACGAGTAAGCTATCAGGTGAAAACGTTACTATTACCTTTATCAGGTTTCAAAGAGCGGTTTGTCTTGATTGTATAGATGCTTGCCCTGGGACGCCCGCCTGGCATCGCAATAGCCGAGAAAGAATGCAGTCGAATCTTGTAACGATATACAAACTAGACAATATACGATTTCTCTAAACAGATTCGGGACGTCTTGTCTGGCAATGCGATCGCCGATGAATTTGCTATCCAGGTTCAGAAGAGAACGTCTCAGAACTTGAATCTATATATGTGGAATTGCTTTCGTCAGGTCTTCAGTTGATAGTTGGATTTCTTGCTAGCCAACGATTAGACGATGTCTTAATGTGCACTTTAGTTTTCTTAAGTATATTTATATGCTAGGTATAGGTGACATCAACTTCTGTGATATTACGTGCATTAAACTGATATCCGGGACTAGACATTGATATCAGAAATGATAATACTGCATCCCTTGAAGCAATTACGTATCTCTTAATTTCGAGTAAAATAAACAAGTTTTTTATCTGAGAGAATTCATGGGTACAACATCAACCGGCTACCGGCAAGCCTACCAATTTGTTAGCAATTAAGAAAAAAAATTCCGCAAGAACTGGAAACATTCTGAACCTTATCACAAAAACCATCAAGGGTATTAGGTTGCTGTGAAAAATATGCTAACATGCCAGCAAACATTGTGGGAAAATAGGAAAGAAATGAAATCACGTAGCTTATAAAAGAATGTGGATGACTGACCTATTCCAGTCATCCGATGCATGGCATTGAACCGATATAAGTTGAGTGAAATTTAAACAAATCCACGATCACTTATAGAGAGGTAGTCACTATTATAGACAGAATTTGGTGAATGCCTTCGTGATTCACTGCTCATTTTGGATGCAGTGAAATGTAGCTTTGAACCACACATTCGATAAAAAATTCCTAGAGAAGCGAAGATATTTGACGGAGTTAAGGGAGTCGAAGACAGCGATTTCCTTGGAGCTCGTGTATGTACTAATAAAAGAGTATGTCCCGAAAGCAGAATAGATGAAACAGCAGTGAAGTTTCTTTAGAAAGATATATAGTGAAGTGCGGTAACCCAATAATAATTTACATTTTTCATGCAGCCCAAGTCATTCTCGGGAAAATAAAAGTCTACCTTCAGAGCACTGTTGACGTCTAGCAGGAAGGGTTCCGCCTTCGATCCTCCTGTGTCGGCTACAACAATACAGTGTCTTAGTTGTCATCGTCACGAATTTTCTAAATTCGTAAAATGGTCTGTTGATGTTCGTTGGCTATCATATAAGTCGTAGCTGATCCATTGCAGGTCCAGTGCGACCTAAAAAATCAGTTTCTGCCGCTAATCTATGTTACATATATTCACTGGAGCTGGCCTTGGCTGACAATTTTATATTCCCTAAGCTGAAGACTTGGAGGCTATCCAACGAAGCATTTCGGAAGAATATTTCTTAGCGGCCTTTGAGAGGCTCTATCTACAACTAGCCAAAAGCTTGTGTAGAGAGGGCAAGGTACTATGCTAAAATATTTCGTATTTTTTTTTTTTTAATCAGTCCTGGAACTTTCGGGATCAACGTGTAGAAGCTGTCTTTTTCGTCGTACGTAAAGGCTTCCATCGGTGCGTAACATCTATACATATTATTGATTTTTCGTATGGAACTCTAGAATCTTGACGTCAATATCAGTTTTCTGCTTGTTTGGGATAAGCACTTGCTCTACACCGAACTTCCGTACACTTCCGGCCGAATTGCCAGAGTAGAGTAAGACAGCATCTTTTCTATCTACTGACGCCGGAGGGGGTAAATTAAAGTAATCTAGTATTCTGATGACCATCTTTCGTCAGTCAAGGATGGTTTTCACACTCTAAAATTCGTATCTGGTTGGTGTTGCTTTTCACTTTTGAGCAATGATAATTTTTCGGCGTGGTCGCAGATAACCCATCTTGGGAGAGGAGGCCTGAAGTAGCATACCCGGTTACAGCATATTCTTCGTCACTTAGTGAACTAATATTTGTTAGAAGACGCTCCTTCTATAAGAGCTAATGTGGATGCCTTCAAGAAAATTGTGTAAAAAAAAATTCAGAAAAATCCAACAGAGTCGTCAAACCTAGCTACGTGCTCTAAATAACAGTCTTCCCAAATGCAGAGAGAATACATACAAATGAAGATATCCGATAATATACATATATGGACGAAAATATGCCTGTTATATTGAAGACATGTTAGACAAGATCTACATTTTCTAAAGTCAAAAAGCGCTTGAAATTCAGAAGACGCCTATGTGTTTCAAATTCTTTTCTACTTATTTTCAATAATCCTATGGTAATGTTATTAATATCGAAATTTAATGAGCTTTACGATGTTATGTGAACAGCAAAAAGCATTGTCATTAGTAGCAGACAAAGAAATTAAAATGAGTCAGAAACGTAATGGAGCCCCGATGATTATACATTCCAACTTAGGCGAACCAACGGCATTAAAACCTTGTACAGACAGTTTATTGACAGGCATAAATCTGAGATCATGACACTGAAGTCGTCGATCAAAAACCTCCAAGTATTAATAAAAGAGAATTCGGGCTATAAACACCAACAATCCGAATTGGTTCCCGTAAATAAATAAAACATTTCGGAGGAGAGATCAAAACAAGCTTCCGAGGAGAAGCTATCGATGACGACAACTTCTTTGTGATCGGGTATCCTCAAGAGAGCTTAGAGGCAATAGTAGTGATCTTCCAGGAAGTCTATAAGGCGAAGGATATCATTGGCAAAATCAACGACCAGGAAAGTCAAGTTCATTTGTACAATTCCTACCTTCGAAATGATACGGAGAACTGGCGATCCGAGAACTCAGGGTTCACTGAGTTCAACGAAGAAAACATGGCAAATAATGTCATCGCCGATGAGAAGGAAATACCCCCGTTCATTTCGAAAGATGACCTCCAAACGATCTTTGAATCACTGAGAAGTAGAAATTAGTGGGAACCGATGGCATATCAAATATTCTACCTCGACATCTCCCATTAGAAGCGGTGGACATATACATCAAACTTTTCAATCAATAATGCACATTATCCAGCGCACAGTGGTGGTGCATCCAATTACCAAAAGGGATAAAGATATCTCCACATGCCACGTCCAAACTGGTATCCAAGTTCAATAGAACAAAAGTAAGGAACAATGCACGACTGCCTGTTTGATTGATTTGGAGATGGCTTTTGATACTGTATGCTTAGAGGGACTCTAACAATACTATACATTCCCACTGCTCCAAAACATTAAAGAACTCCTCCAAGCGCCATAGATCTTTGGGAGAAACCGTGCCGGTGTCCAAAAGTTCCAAAACCAAAACCAAAAACACCAAAACCCCAAAACCCCTCCTGGGCTTTCAAATATCACATCTCTGAGGTCTTTTAGCGAAGTCTTAAAACATGCAATAACGATCGCGGTAGTCGAAAAAAACCACACCAATGGATGAATAACACTTGAACTTTGGCACTTGGTCCAGTTACAGTTTTTGGGCAACTTTTTGGCCATCATGCGGGAAAACCCCGGACCACCTCCCATCAGAAGCCACGATGGCAGGTACCAAGGCCACGTCAAACTTATCGATTTGATAAAAGATTAATCGATCTTTATACTAAAGCCATTGACGCATTAGGAGTGGTGTGGTTGTGTGCAAAGCTCGAGGTCGTGGATAAGAAGGATATCCCTAGCAGACCTAGAACTCGCACCTGGCTCCCAGCCGAATCCTCCTCCCCAGATAGCATTCTGGGGATTATCAGGCTCAGCAATCTGACCCTTCCGACTTATGACTGGAAAATCGCGAAACTGGGAGAACTAAGGGGCCCTTATACACCCTATCGGAAGATGGTATAGTTTTTGCAAATGTTGTCATACGTCAATCATATTTGACATTTGTGAACTAGATAGCTGCAGTATACAAACAGACGCTATACACCGCAAGAGCGTGGAATAATTGTGTCGATGTTTTTGACCAATAATCGGTCGGTGGTGCTAGCGCAGCGTGAATTTCGACGTCGATTTCCTAATGGTGTCGTGCCAATTGTGCAAACATTCCGGCGCTTAACTACTTGACTCGAACATTGTGGAACCACAGGCTACCATGCAGGCCGTGGCCGCTGGTTGTTCGGCCGAGAATATCGCGGCTGTGGCTGCCGATGTCGCTGAGAACGAAGAAACATCAACCAGACAACGGGCCACGCAATTGGGCAGTACCAGATTGACCCTACAGCGAATTTTAGTGAAAGACTTACATATGTTACCGTGCGAAGTGCAAACAGTGCATCAGTTAACGCCTCCTGATCGTCAGTCGCGTGTGAATTACTGTAAAGCCATCTTCAATCACAACAACGAAGAGGACGGTGTCGAAAATCATCATGAGCGACGAGGTGCATTTTCACTAAAGCGGTTACGTCAATAAGCAAAATATTCATTTCTGGGGCACTGAAAATCCGCGTGTGATGAGCCATTACATCCACTCAAAGCTACTGTGTCGTGCGGCGTTAACGCTGGAGGAGTGATTGGGCCGTAATTCTTTTGGGGGCGCCATCGGCACTACGGTCACTGTTACTGGCGAACGCTACAGGGCCATGATAAACGGCTTCTTACTGCTGGAATTAGATGAGCGGGGCTTTGTGAACATGCTGTTTCAACAAGACGGTGTAACCGCACACACAACACGAGCCACAATATAAATTGTGAAGGAAGCGTTTCCTGGTCGGGTAATCTCCCGTTTTCGCGATTTGGCATGGCTAGCAAGATCGCCCGACTTAACCATCAAAGACTTCATTCTTTGGGGCTACTTGAAGTCGCGGGTTTATGCCAACAGTCATGGAAAATGCGATAAAACGGGTACAAATGTGTATCAACATTGGCGACAGCCACTTGGGGGGTACCATCTTCCCCACTTAACAGAAACAATTGTAAAGGTTCAAATAAAGATTTTCAACACTCAAAATCATTTTTTTTTTATTTAGTAAAAAAGTAATTCAAAAATAAAATTGGATGATTAATTTTGCGCCACCTGTAGATGCTCGTTAATTGTGATCAGTAAGGACCCTCTTAACGCGCTAGTGCGCACTAAAAGCATGATTTGGTTCAGATTCGTGTCAATATACCTTTAACTGAATTGGCAAATTCCGCCTCAGATCTTGGAGTATTGATATTCTTCCTTGAACTGGATAGAAGCGACTCCAATCTATTCAAGGCAGTCGACACCGACAACGAATTTAAAAGAGATCGTTTACGAACAGAGGATGTAGATAGCCTCTTGTCAACATGTTCAGCACCGTGATGGAGGAGCTTCTGGTAGATTGTATTAATGATGCTACGGTTTATTCATATTAATCTCCAGGCATCAGCCGCACTTATTCTGCGTTTTTCCAAAAACGCAAAAAACATCACCAACCACGGATCGTAGAAGGCATGGTTCGTGGACTTGGGACACCTACGTTCCGCTCTGTACAAGAAACAAAGGCAAGATTAGAACTTGCATATTAGTAAAACGTAGCCTTAGCGCATTCTTACTCCGTAACCTCACCCACCCCGACATAACCGTTGCCAGATTGCATACTGCTAGAGGCTCCTACTGGCTGGCATTGGCATATCGTGGCCACGACCATGTTGATCGTCTCCCTGGCGACCACCTAGAAAGCGTGGTACTGTAAGCTGGAAGGGTAAAAACTGGCCTTATCATCAGGTGTGACACTAACGCTCATCATATGGTGTGGAACTTTTGGATTACACTATAAGTACCAACCTCATTATCTGCATCATTGGCAATGATTCCACTTTCATAACAAAAAACCGAGATGAAGTGCTAGATATCACTCTTGTCCCCGACAGATGTCTCTTGTGTTTTACGTAGGTACCTGCCGTGAGGGCTTAAGCCTACGGTGCGCCTTAGCACAAGATATCAAAATAATGCGTTGATAAGCGCCCTTCGGGTAGTACAAGTACTACCACCAGTACCAGATTCGAAGTCGTGTGTAAGGCACGAACTTCCCCTTTGGTGAAGGGTCGAGGCCTATCTAATACCTCAGCCATTCTGTGGGTCATGGCACCCGGTTGCAATGCAACTCCACATCGAGCAGACCAATTGGTTCCATAGCAATCCCATGGTTTAGCACAGGTCGTAGTAAACTACACACATGCTAAGCCATAAGATGTCCAAGATCCATTCGGTCAATTCTCCCCGCGATTTTGGGTTTAAACCTACAGCTACCACGATACTCCCACAAGGGGGCCAACTCCTAGGTCAGGCCGGAACCATAGTTCCGGGGGCTCCTGACCTCCCGTGGTACCAGAATATAGCTTCCGGTCGAGCTTCGCAACCTTGAGGTTACTTCCAGTTGGGCACCTCACTGCCCAGGACTGGCGGCCTTGCAACAATTTAAAAATCTACAAACTTCCCGCTAGCTGCCTACTGCGCCTTCTATTGAATACATCTTTTGCAAAACTACGGGTTCTTTCAAACCGTACGGTATCAGTGATAATTCCACTGACATCGTAAGTCTCACCATTAAAGGTGATGCCCATAGCCTGCAAGTTCCTTATGTCAGCGTAATTGGGACACTCACATAGGACATGAAGCCAGTCCTCATAGGTAGCTCCACATGAGCAGCTCGCAACCTCGCTAAGCCCCCTCTTATGCAAGAATGCATTCAGGAAAAATTCTCATGGTTAGCACATCCCTTAGGAAGCCGTAAGTAACCCTACCATTTTCGCTAGCAGAACACATGCGTGTAGCAAGGTTTTACGCTGCTTCAGGGATAGGCCATCCACTTCTTCCGGGGAAACCCAATCGCGCTCATTTAGAGGGAGACCTTTTCTGATCTTGAAAGCAATACCACGACGTATCACTTCCAGATCCAGAGGTGGCACTCCCAGCAAGACCTGCATTGCCTCTGTGGAGAGAGTGTGGCACACCGGTAAACAGCCAAGCAAGGCGACTCTTTGACAAGCCAGGATCCGCTTTCGACCATCAACAGTCATAACTCTGTCGTACCATACCGATGCTCCATATGTTGCACAGGCAACAAAAAGGCCATCGTATATGATACGAACAGAACGCCTGCTGAGTCCCCAGTCGGATCGCAAAATGCGCCTTACCTGGCCTACGGCACTCAGCATACGTAGTCTAGTACGAACCAGGTGAGGCATGAAGTTCATACACTCACCCATCGTTATGCCCAGATACGTGACCTCAGTCACACATCTAATGCCAACGCCGTTCAAATGTATCTTAGGAGCCCGACGTCTTACATTCAACTTGCCCTTGAGCTTCATTAAGACGGTCTTATCCTGTGACACACTTACTCCTACGCTTTCTCCCCATTCAGCAACGACTGCTAGAGCTCTTTCTCCTATTGCCTCGATTTCGGCCCTAGACTGGCCTTCAAGGATGAGGAGCAGGTCATCTGCATAGGCGCAGCACCCACAGAGCTCGTTTAGCCGCCGCAAGAGTGGATCCATCATCAGGTTCCAAATGAATGGACCACAGATGGACCCCTGGGGGCAACCTCTCTCAACATTAATTGAGACGTTGTCGTGTGCACTTACCACACTCGCTTTTCTGTCGGAAAAGTAGCTTCCCCAAAGCCCAATTTCCCGACAGCCCAATTCCTGCAACCTGGTTACTATTTTCTGCCAGTTTAGGTTATCAAAGGCACCTTTGAAGTCAATAAAGATGCCTATAACCACACTGGCCCTGCTTCTGAGGACTCTGTCTTTTACGAAAGACCATGCATCCTCGACACACTTGCCTCTTCTAAAGCCGAATTGGAAGGGGGACATTGGCTCCGCCATGCTCTCTGAAACCCTTTCCACCATAACCCTTTCCAGTACTTTTCCCAGTACCGGAAGCAGGCTGATGCCCCGATAAGATTTAGGGTCAGATCTATTCTTATCGGTGGACTTCAGGAGCACAACCACCCTTGCCACCTTCCAATCCTTGGGGAAATAGCTACAAGCAATGCATTTGCTGTACAGTCCGAGTAGGTATTCTGGGACGGCCTTCCAGATGGCTCTCACCATCTCTCCGGTCATTCCATCAGCTCCAGGAAATCTCCTGGAGCGAAGAAGTGAAACACCATAGTCGACTTCTTCAGTTCTTAACTCCGGAGGGATCGGAGGCTCTTGATATGAAGAGTCCTCAAAGCGCTCCTCTCTCGGGAAGAACTGACCAAGCAATGCAATAAGGCAGTCTTTCCATGTGGATAAAACCGTATTATCCACACGTATGCCTTCAATGTCGGCAGTCTTTTTAGTTCTACGGCAAATCTTGTATAGTGTGCCCCAGGGATCATCTCTATTATTAGAGGCAAAATTTCTCCAGTGAGACTCCTTCGTGCTGACAATGAGCCGCTTGTACTCAGCGAGCGCTTGCCGAAACGCAATGCCCATCTGAGCCAGGTTCTCAGCGTTAGCCGCCCTAGCCCTTTGGAATCGCTTCCTTAGGCTTCTGACAGCCCTTCGCTTTTCTGTCAGACAGCGGTTCCACCAACTTACCCTTTTTTGATTCGCCCTACGGCTCCTCTCAAAGAGTTCGTCGTTAACCCGCCATACGCACTCATTAATGTGTGCGATTTGCTGGTCTATGCTTAAGCTGCCGTACACTTGCGGTGTTAGGGAGGAAACCTCCGCAAGTATACGCGCACCATAAACACTCCAATCAGCGCCTCGCACACACCATCTCCTGTCTGAAACTGCATTGTTGTCTTCTATTGCGTGAGCGATCTCAAACTGAATCCAGTTGTGATCACTCACCCCTACACTAACACGCCACCTAAAGCTAAACGCCCTAAAAGCTGCCTCGTTGGCAAAAGTAACGTCAATGTCACTCTTGCCACCGTTGACCGCATCAAAGGTATAAACCTCACTCGGCTCGTTGATAACATGGGCATTGCGCGCAACGACCCATTCACCAAGAACATTCCCCCGATTCTGGCTCCGGTTACCCGTTAAGGGTCCGGATTCCTTACTGAACCAAAGAGGGGAGGTTGCATTGGCGTCAACACCGATAATGAGGGGTTCACTGCCCGCAAGCGAAAACAAACCATCCATATACTCAATATATGGGTCAATTTCCTCGCTGTATTTGCAGTAGACGCTGGCAAGAAAAATCCTGCCAAAAGCGCCTTCCACGCTTACGCAAACACCTCGTTCGCTGGAGGAAACAGGCACACAAACTAGATTTACATCCCTTATAATAATCGCAGCATTTCCTCTGGTATCAAGAAAGACCCGCATTCCTGCAGGCAAACCCCTAACACATCCATCGGATGTGTAGGGCTCCTGAACCAGGGCAATGCTGCAGCCCTGCCTAACCATCTGAGCTCCTAAATCAACCCCTACCGAAAAAGCGCCCTGACAATTTTTTTGGACTACCTTCATAGTCCTAGTTTCTGGCTGCCAACCTTGCCAACTCTGCTACTTGCATGGGGCAATCGGTTGACCCCATGAGGTGGTCAGCCGGCCATCTTCTTGCAGCACAGTTTCTGCACTGCATCGCTGCCTTGCAGCTTACTGCCTTATGGCCTTCAAGGCCGAAACGATGGCAAATGTCCTCCTTATGAGGACAGTCGGAAACTCCATGACCCGGAGCAAAGCACCGGAAACATCCCACTCTTATTTTGTATTCCCTTACCGGGAACGAAAACCACTTAATGTAGCATCTGCCCGTGCTACGTAAGGCGTCTATGGACGCAGCTGGGCCTTCTAGCACTACATTTGTTGTAGCCCCTTCAGCAACCTTCCATGGTTTGGAAACCACTTTCAGCCTATTTTGTTCAGCAGCCTCTGGGAAGTTCAGACGGTGTAGCTCCGTCATAAATTCTTCCAGCGATATGGTTGTGTGTACGCCATGTACCACGACCCTATTGCCCGGTTTCTCGGGTACTGCCACGTCAAGGTCCATATCCTTGAATTTCTTGCAACTGAAAATCTGCTCTCTTTCAGCAGCCGAGGGAGTGCGTATTACTACGCCCCCATTCTTGAGCGGTCTGACCGCATTCACCCTAACTCCCAGGGTGGGGGCGATTTTATCCATTATCCTGGATACAACTTCCGTGGAGGAAACGGTCGCCTTTTTGCTTTTAACAACCACCGACCAGGTGGGAGCAACAGGCTTAGCTGGCTTAACCAGGAGAGCGTTAGCTGGTTTAACCAGAGAGGGGTTTGAAGGTTTAGGCTGAACGGCGGGCTTCATCACAGATGATGCCACCTCCGCAAAACTAGGAGCCTTAGGGCCAGTGTGGGAAATCCCCGAAGTCGCCGAAGTTGCTGCTGGCACTTTTGCTATCGGGCTTCTAGCTCCCAACTGCTTGTCTAGGACCGCTTGAAGAGTCTCAAGAGATCCCGCAACTCTTTCCTTTTCTGCCACTAGTAGGCAGAAAATATTTTCAAATTCCCCGGATATATCAATCAATTTTTTAGTTATCCGAGGATCCGCGCCACCGTGGTCGAACATGATATCTATCATACGGGTTTTCAACCCGCTGATGAACTTCCTTAAATCGATTATACTACCACTTTTTATAATACTATTAATGTTAATATCACTTACCCCAGGTTCTTCATCTTTCTACTTCCTCTTTTTCCTTTTAATGAACTTCCTAATATTGTCGTCCGTCTCCATCTCACTTTCCGTCGGGGGTTCAGGCAGAGTTGCCTTTTTTCTTTTCCCCTTCTTCGCAGCATCCACCGGGGAGCAGTCACTCCTCTCAGCCATTTTTTTTTTATTCTCGAGCAGCACACAACACAAGTTCGTCTTTAATTTTTTGTGGGAATTTCTCCTCTTTTTTTGTTGGTAAGTACCAATCAACACACTAATTACCCACTAATTACCACACTAATTACACACTAATGTGAAAAAATATCCAAAAAAAAAATCTCGTCCGCACTGAAAAGTGCAGCCGGTAGTCACTTAACACTAATTCGTATTTAATCAGGGAAAAACACGACCGAAACAACCAAGCGACCGAAAATTAGTTAATATCGACTGACGATCACACTAAACACGTCCGCTGTCTTGTCCCCGACAACATCACTCAGATGCTAAAGAACTAGATGGTATCGTCTGAACACTCATTTTCAGATCAGGCTCCTCCCAGCCAACCAGCCAACCAGCCAACCAGCTTTCCAGAATTACCGGAAAACTGATTGGCCAAAATACAGAGGAACACTTTTAAAAACACTTTCCTCTGAACTCTTAAGATATGAAAGTCAAGGATTACACCCTGGCTCTTAATCAGGCAATAGCTGCTTCCTGGCCTCTTATTCAACCTAGAGGCAAGAAAAAGCCGCACTGGTTCACATCTTAGAAACGCTTGCAGAACACTTTTCAACATAGCAAAAAGCACCAGAAAAGTGACTGACTGGGACTTACACAAGGTATCCGTCAAAAAGAGCTGAGGAAGGCAAAGCGACAATTCTGGAAATCATTATGTGATAAAATAATAGAAACCTCGCGGCTAAGAAAAATCCTCTCTTCAAATTCTATGATGCCTTGGTGTTTGAAAAAAACCGATGGTTCTTGGTCAATGTCAAGTGATGAATTACTCAACCGGCTACTGGACGCCCACTTAGTAACCATAACAGGACTACTGAAACCGTGACTAAAATTCGCGGTCTAATTCCAAGAGACAAGCTGCTATGAGCGCTGCATAGCCTCAAACCATTGAAGTCTGCTGGTCTGGACAGAATACCTGGCGAGTTACCTCAGATATTATCCTGCCTATGCTAGAGAATATCATGAGAAGCCCTCGACTGCCCACCATCTCTAAGGGGATGGCAGAGCAGTTCGAGCTTCACATATTTTGGGTGCGGAGTATAGAGACATTCCAGGGAATTGTAGGGCAGAGAGCTCTCCAAAATTCGAACCACTCTGTAGCGTGGGTATACCAATCCCTACGTGCAATCTAATACTAAAGCTGGATGCTAATAGAAGAATAAACCGTAAGTGGAGAGTTGAATTAAGATATTTAGCGGCCAAACAAATCTGGCTAAAACTGGATCTGAATCGCTCTAAGAGTTTGATCTTTCAAAATAGGAAACGTCTCAGCGCTACGAGTATCATAGGTGTCATCACTGGACACTGTTGTCATATAGGCAAGCATGCAAGAAAGCTGGGCGTCCACACAAATGATTTCCAGATAAACAAGCTGCATGGACGAGGAGCAGAAGTAGACAATCCTGTACCAAATCTGTACATATCAAGCTCTCTCTACTCCACTTAGAAGTTTTCTTCTACAACAACTTAAGCGATATAGAGGGCAAGAGTCCCCTACGCTTCATCATAAGCTCAAATTGGTTCCAAGATTAGAAGGATCACGGATCCACGTGGCATCACAATGGGCCAATATTCCTAAATGGGTTGGTGTCTCCAACAGGCACTCTTACATAACCCAACCTAAGGTATTAATGAATTGAAATAAGTAAACATGCGTTTGAAATGGGGAGGAACGGAAACAGATTCGGTTAGGCATCAACTAAAAGTCTTTCGGACTAAATCGATTACTAGGATTGCCAGTTGAATAATTCTTTCATTTAAGCGCGTTATTTTGAGGTGACCTTTTCCTGCTGTTTTGTAAATATCTGCTCTACAATGGACTTTTACGGCTACGGTTACATTTGGACTTAAAGGTTGTAAACAAAAAGTCTAACTGGAGCTCATTAAAGCAAATCTGTGTCGTCTTGTCTTGCTCATATTTCTTAAGTTTCTTTATTTATTAAAAAAAAATCGAATATTTACATGAACTTAGTAGGGCGTAACCCTTGTAGGAACCGACGAAAGTGGTTGGGGTTCCAACCATCGGGAATATTTTCATTCGGCCAAGTAGTGAATATTTCCTACCAAGCAACTGCAGCTGCTCGGTCAGCTTCACTAGCTTAATTCATTTTCAGTTCGAATATTGCCTTCGATATTCGATTTAAGTTAGTTAGACCAAAAATATAGCACTTCCTTATTTCTGTGATTGGACGTTCCTCGGTCTAGATTCCCGCAGTGGTTAAGTTCATCAACACAACGTCATGAGCTCTGGGTTCGGTTCCAAAACCATTAGTCGGAAAAGAGAAAAATTATTTCGTGCCTCCTTTTTTTTTTTGATCGTAGACCTCTCGAGCAGTTCTGGTTTTCTATCGCAATGTCTCGCCGCTCAATATGCTTTCTGTTTTTCTATATTTGCTTGCTGAAGATGGTGCTCAAGTGAATCTCAGCACATCTGTAGCGTGGTAAGTGATTCTGGTGTTGGCAGAGTTGGACTTTGTATAAGATAAGAGAAAGTTAAGTAAACGTTAATAACGTCAATTGTTTTTGTTAATTCGGTCTCATGCTCTAGGCGGCTTAGAATGACTGATTCATGTTTTTCTGAGCGTGGATGTCGCTGTACAGCTTATACGGTTTGCTGTTAAATTTCCTTTCCAATCCTGCCAAAGCATTTGTGACCGAAATTCATGCAAAGAATCCTGAGCTTCCAAGGAAATATTCATCTGCAAGCGTAAATACTAAATTTTGTAGTGCTGTTGGTCAAGACTAGGATAATGAGGGTATTATAGCGAGATTCACGTGTGTCATTGCGGTTGTTTCCTAAACTTTAGAATAGCGAGTTTTCCTCATCGTCATTCTCTTCAATCGGATGAATTTGGCAGTGATGCCAAAACTGGAATTGGCTCAATATAGCTCGTCTCTATGGATGCTGATATACTCGTATGTGGCGTGGTGAATATCGATCTGGATTTATTGAGTTTTCATCTGGATCTGCCATAGTGTCAACATTTTTATGTCAAATATGGACTGACTTGGTCGAATATCGCACTGATAGAAACCTTTCATTGACAAATGTTTTCGGACCTTGACATATTACAGCAAACGGACAATGTGGATCAGACAAACGATGCTGAGCTGCCACTCATCGGTGATTTTCTCCTCCGAACATATCGTGAATATGAGTCAAGATATTGCTGTCCCTATCCTTGTTTTGGGGAGTGATTTTGCCATATGTGCTTGCCTATATTTTTTATCAAGGCAGGGATTTCTTTTGAGTATAGCCCAGCACACCATTTTAGGTGTTCTTTATGATTTCTTGGTATCGATGCTACTGGTACTCAGCTGGTAGAGATTTCGTCGATTTTGGCAATTTGTTGCGGTCGCAGCCGTTTAATGTTATACTTCACAGTGTTGTCTGGTTATTCTAGTCGTTGAGATGTTCATCAAATTTTCTCAATCAATCAACCAGGTAAAATGGTGTTCGGAAATCTTTAATACTGGAGAAATGCCTTGTGCCAATCGGAACAATATCAATTCGGTCGACGATTCATGATAATTGAGGAAAGGAAACCGTGTGCTTGCCATAATGATATTCCACCCATCAGCGATTTCATGTAGCCGTGGTTTCGTTAGACTGTGCTTTGAATTTCCTTTACACTCTGGCTTTTATGACTTCTTTAAGTGATACTAAGATGATAAGCTGTCAGAACATGTTTCTAGGAATATTGTCTTGGATTGTTATAAGGCGTTAGGGTCTCCCCTAAGTTTTCGCTTGCAAGTAGCCTGTTCAATGTTCGAACATATACTTATGTGCAGATCCGAACACACTTGTACCTTTGTACTAAGTTGTTGCTGCCATCAACTAATTGTATTCAATGCATCTAGAATATGTTTCCGTTTCATTTCCATGAATACTACAGCTCTCTTACAATTCCATATCTGACGGATGCAAGCTGTTTTTTTTCTTGTTACCTTAAGTTCTGCTAATTGGTTTTTGTAATAGTCTACTGTCAGAGGGGAAGTTATCAGTTCACAAAAATTCTAAAAACTCTGATAAACTCCCTTTGCTTTTGTTATTTCTTTGCTATATTCAGTTAGCTCTTTATAGATGTTTGGCAATAACTGAGTCTCTAGTAGATTCTTCTCACTTCCA
This sequence comes from Volucella zonaria, assembly GCA_963966105.1. NCBI lineage: Eukaryota > Metazoa > Arthropoda > Insecta > Diptera > Syrphidae > Volucella > Volucella zonaria. The sequence goes on along the minus strand of OZ014530.1, from coordinate 186,464,349 downwards.
TTTGTACGAGGTCTGTTCAAAATGTATCCGACCTCTATTCATAAAAACATCTTGCTCTATCGCTATTTTCACCACAAGTGGTCCAATTACCAGCAACATTCCGCCCCTTCAAACATTTAACCGTAACACCTGCCCCGCTATGAATACTCATCAGTTAAGCCTCAAGCCCACTTTCGGACGTACTTTGAAATATCGTGATTCTTTCCTAAGTCGTACAAGTCGTTTGTGGAATGCCCTGCCGACCTCTTTATTTCTTGATCATTATAACCTTCATGTATGTACATTGTACATTGGTGTCTCTCTTTCTTTTCTCCCTAACTTTTCTTCGCCCGCGCTGTGTGCAAACATTTTAAGGGTACCTTAACCTCCTTGAGCACGCGCTAATTTGAAAAAAAAAAGAAAAAAATTATTGAGATACAATTATATGATAGCTGCTATCAACTTGTCCTAATAATTTTGCCACTGCTGGAAGCAACACTGGAAAGCATCTTATGGTATGGGCCGCAAGTGGACAGTCGCAGCCTGTATGGTCTGCTCAGAAATCTGGTCACTTTCAAAGGCGTTTTCAGCTTATGGAAAAATCAGAAGTTACAGTGAGCTAGGAAACTCCGAATCATATGTGAAGAGTGAGCGGGTGCGTTATAGTGATGAAGTTGTCAACTGCCACTTTTTCGGTTAAAATAGAATAAATGCAGCAATGCTTACCTCGTCAACAAGTTTTTAGACAATTTAGACCATTCTGCATCACAAGGATTCGTACTTGATCAATGACAACCTCATTTATGAATGTTGAGAGCCTACCAGAACGTGCTTCACTGTTCACTGATGAGCGGCACATTTCTGAAGGGTTGTATCGCTTCTTTGTCTGTGTGGTGCACATTGCTTCCTCCCCACACACTTTTTTAATATTGCAGATTGTTTCTACGTAACGTTGTTTAACTATTTCTGCCATTCTCTTCCGAATTAAAATCCGACGAGTGTTACTAACACGTGCTCACCGTTCAACGCCATGGCGGCGACTTAGTAATGATATTGTTGTGAACAAATTTAAGCATGCGCCTAGGTATACCTACTAATGGTCACTAAAGCGCTTGCCCTGTAACGATGCCTGTAAGTTGTGTTTCTTCTGAGGGACAGCAAGAAAGTCTCTGACCTCTTGCAGATGACAGGAAGTATTCTGCGGCATCTTGGAAAGTTATCTCATCTGCAATAAAGTTCACATGAAATGCAACTATCCGAAATGAGAACGAAGACAGACCAAATGCAGGTTTGGGTCCCAGAATCCTCCGGGAGTTCATTGGAGAACTTATTTCCATTGATCCCATTGAGATGTAGGAACGAAAAAAGACTCAGTGAATTCAACCATCCGACTGCGTTCAGAGAAGAGTTGTAATGGGTGACCAGATAGCAATGATAGATTTTCAAATGTTATGTTTCAGCAGCTGTCAAAGTTACCAATGACATCCACCTGTCAAAATATTCAGTAAGGATTGCCATTTCAAAGAGTCGACCCGGATTATTTTGCCGGACTTGAGCCGATATACGTATAGGATTGTGCAGACGCAAGAATTGAAGCCGGGCGACCGTAGGCAACGCCGTGAGTTCGGTAATTTGACGCTGGAAATGATGGCCGGGGATCCGGATTTTGGCCAAAAAATCACCTTCTTTCAGCGGCTATGTCAAAAAGCAAAATTTCTGTTATTGGAGTGAACACAATCCACAAGTGTTCGGCCAAAAATCAACGTATCCACAAAGATTGACTGTTTGGTGCGGTTTATGGCATGGCGGCATCATCGGACCTTATTTCTTTCGAAATGAGGAAGGAGACAGGGTTACCCTCATTGGTCTCAGGTACGAGTATATAGCGATGTTAACCGACCTTCAGTGATCAAAGCTCGACAACATCGATATATCCGAGCTGTGGTTCCAACAACACATGGCGCTGCATACAATGTGAAGGAGAAATTTGGCGACTGGGTCATCTCGCGGCGAGTGTTCATCAATTGGCCGCCGCGATCATGCGATTTGACACCACTCGATTATTTTACCAGGGGCTACGTCAAGTCCTTAGTTTACGCTGGCAAGCCAACCACGTTGGACGAGCTCGAGGCCAAGATTCGACACCGACCGACCGATGTGTTATTCCACACATAATGGTATGAACGTAGCTTCAGAAAAAAAAAAAAAATCCCAATTGGCTTGGAAAAGATTAGAGGTTGTTACAACAAGGCCTTAGGCTCAGGATTTGCGTTTATCGAGGAGCAAAATCAAATGTCTAGGATACAAGCTCCGCAATTGAGATCGGCTTAGGAGCCATCCGTGGAAACCCGACTACATTCCTTTCTAGTTCAGAAAGTCCAGATTAGAAAGTCGATTTCGCACCAACAGTGACAATCATGGTAGGGAATATGCCTTAGCCCAAAGCCATGTAAAAATAATAGTGACAGCTTGTTCCACCAGACGATGGACGCATAGATATAATTGATCTTTTGATAGCGGTGTAGATCCAAAGGACCCTCCTCGGTGACAAGTTCTATGACATCACGCCAAAGCTCCTTAACACTGCCAGATAGAAAACTTCCAAGATGACAAGTGTACTCGTTTCCATAGCCTTGCAGAGCCTACATCAACGAATATGCAGCTTTAATGTCGTATATCTGGCGGTCTGAAAGACACATTGCATTGTTACTTGTTGATTAGCGTGTTGCATAAGGGCTAAGACGTTCACAAAATACGTTGGATAGAATCTCAACTCGGCAGTTCGTACAATATGATCGTCCTTCATGAAAATGGGACATATGAGGCTTGTTGTTCTTCATATGAAAAACATCCAGATATTGTTTCCATTGCGGAACTCTTCGAGTTGGCAGATTCCGTACTCTTGTTATACGATGCAGCGAATGCATGTATGCATTTTCTGTCACATTTGTTTGTCCTACATTGAAGATGCCGCGATACTATTTAAATAGATTGTTGGCGTTTGTGGATTACCATCCACTGCAGCGGGGAGTCTCTCGCTCAAGCCCTCTCTGACTACTACAGCCATGCTAAGGCTTCCAACATTGAATTTATTTTGAGTGGTTTGCAGCCTTTTCTCATTGGATTGTCGTGGTCAGAATTTAGTTGCAACACGGAATTGGTCAGAGCCGATGTTTGTCCTCTGGATATTTGTTTATTCAGAATGCTGTATGCTTGCTGTTTGGTGAGTTCCACATTGCTAATTTGCTTCTCGACTAATCCACGGAAGATGTTTTTCTGAACGATTTCGGCTTCATACTTCAGACTCCGGGAGATAGGGATACGTGCACATATTATACTGATGTTTTGGAATGTCGACTCGATGCGGATTATAGCTAGGCAATCGCTTATTGGCTAGACGTATTGAGTGTAGCTGCATTCACCGCATTCTTGTATGTGCAGTCTCTCATGACAGCTGTAATAAATATCGCAATTTTTTAGTTTTTCCATACCTGATCCTGTTCATGGTATTATATTTCCTGGATCACGGGAATATCTGCATTGGACAGATCCAAGCTTTTGAGCAGCACCAAGGGTGTATATGTGCGAACTCTTAATTCATAGTCCGCTGACGTTCTGCGTTGTAATCTTAACGGGAGTACCTTGTCGACCACCGACGAGTGCACACGTCACCCACTGCACTCGTCATTTTTCCTGTGCTGCACAAAAAAAAAAAAAAAAACTAAAACAGTGCAGTGCAATTTAAAAAGACAAAAATATTAAACAGTGCGGGTATCCCACCTCTCCCGCTCCTGGTCGTAGTACTGTTGCTTGCACTCGGTCACTGCCGTTACTGTATTTATCATACGGTACGGGCAGTGACTGAGTGTATGTAACAACTGATGGATAGCGGGCTGTGGGTGTGAATTTTGGTGCTGCACTGTTTCATATCGTTGTAAGGGCATAACACCTACAGCAATTTGATTGAGTAAACCATTGTCAGAATTTTCGCTTCGCAGGTGGACGTAGCTTATATACGCGGGCTAAAAAGTAATCAGCTGTTTTGGCACTTAGTGAAACACAGGTAGATCCCCGCCCACACCTCTCAGATTCTCAGATCACTCCGATCTGAAGCTACCTGGTTACGAACTAGTGCCACTATTCTTTCCTCATCGCGATCTCGCCATTTATATGCGTAGTGATGTAGCTTATCAAATCTCACCACAATGTAGTCCTTGTTCCAATCCGGAATTCAATTTCATGTGGTTAAAATTCCATCTCCGTAAGCCAATTATCCACTACTGTTTTATTTACAACGCACCCGACAGCATTTCGACCTTCAACGAGTTTAATGTGCTGTCTGACTCCATACAAAGAATTGTATCCCTGTATCCTCATACTGAAATCGTGATTACGGGCGATTTCAATATACCATATACAATTCTGGTTGGCTTCGACATTCTGGACAGACAACACCCGAGGGACGGTGTGTTGAGATCTTCACTGCGGAAAATTACTTAACCCAGCTAGTAAATGAGCCCACACGAATAGCAGACGTTGGTAGTCATACCGCCAACACCCTGGACTTGTTTTTAATTTCTCATCCTGACGACTACTGCGTTGATGTGCTCTCCCCTCTAGGCTCGTCGGACCATTGTGCCATATCAGCTAAATTCTCGTACACCCACCACACAGATAGAGAAAAGATTCCTAAAAGAATCGTATGACAATACGAGAAATCCAGTTGGAGCGGACTTGGATGCCCCTGCTGACATGATCATAGAAACTATTCTCCTTGGAATGAGATGCTTTATCCCTCATAGGATGAAAAGTATCAAATCAAAAGAAAAAGCATGGTACGACTAGAGCTGTAAAGAGGCTGTTAGGGTTAGAGAATTATTTTTTGGGTCCTACAAGACCAACCCGACAGAGGAAAACCGAAAAAAGTTTAAACGAGCCAGAAATGACACTTTCGCACTCGTGTAGTAGCAAGAGTACTTAAAGATCTCAATATGCATAAATCCGCTGGTCCAGATGGTATACATATCTCCCCTCCTTCTGAAGAGGTGTTCTTCCATGCTGGCAAAACCACTGCGTAAGACTTTTCATCAAACTTCTTAATGACCGGCAGTACGGTTTTCGTAGCAACAAGTCCACTGGTGATTTGATGGCATGTCTCACCGAAAAGCGTACATCTATCCGGCGAAAGAAAGATAGTTGCACTTGATATTTCTAAGGCATTTGACAAATTTTGGCATCAGGCTCTTTTGTCGAAAATGCGCGCTTTTGGGATCGACGACTCTCTTCTTCAACGGACTAGAAATTACCTTTCGGAACGTTCAATTCAAGTTGTCTTGCATGGTTTCAAGTCTGATATTCACAAAATAAATGCTGGTGTGCCCCAGGGCTCCGTTTTGTCTCCGACACTCTTTTTAATTTTCATTAATGATCTCTTGTCTGCTACTTCTAATCCAATATACATATTCCTTTGCTGATGACAGCACTCTCTGCTTTTCATATTCGTTCCCGGACTCGCGCCCCTGCTCTTCGGCTGTAGAACGTAAACGGCAGCGTATGTTAAGCTCATTTAATTCCGATATTATCAACCGAGTGGAATTTAATGCTTCCAAAACTCAATGCTGTCTGCTGTCATTAAAGCGAAATTCAAATACCAAGCCAATGGCACTTGCATCGTCGAAACCGATAAACTTTCCATTTTTGGTATGTGTGTCAGTGACAACTTACGTTGGAATGACCGCATATTCGGTGTCGCCAAAAATGCAGCGAAATGTCAAGGTTTCCTCAAGCGATGTAAGAAATATGTTACCCCCTCTGATCTGGCCACAATATATAAGGCATTCATCCGCCCAAAATTGGAGAACAATGAACACATCTGGTCAGGTGCTGCTAAAACATTTCTGCACCTGCTAGATAGGATTCAAAACCGTGGGATAAAACTCATTGGTGATACTAATATCAGTCAGTCAATTGACACCCTCGAACACCGACGTAATGTCTCCTGTCTCACTTTGTTTCATCGCTATTTCCACCACCAGTGCTCCACAGGAATCGCCAGTAGCATTCCGACCCTTCAAGCTTTTAACCGTAACACCCGTCTCGCTATGAATGCTCATCAGTATACCTTCAATCCCACTTTCGGACGTACCCTAAAATATCGTGATTCTTTCCTAAGCCGTACAACTCGCTTATGGAATGCCCTGCCGATCTCTGTGTTTCCTGGTCGTTATAACTTACAAACGTTTAAAAGCAATGTACATCGGCACCTGTTTTTTCTTCCTCCTCAAATTTTTTTCGCCCGCGCTGTGTACGAACATTTTAAGGGTACAAAAACCCCTTGAGCGCGCTGATTATAAAAAAAAGTAAAATTTTTTATTGTTTTCTTTCTTCATGGCGGGGGCAGGTGAAAATCTTCCATCAGACACTATGAGGATCGCAAGCGCGTGCTCATAGTAGTGTTAGATTCTTACTAACTAAAAACACCTCCCTTCGATAATTATGTTTAATACCGCAACTTAGTAAGACTTATCAAGCAGCTTTTTCATCAAAATATAATCTCGTTTGGTAGGTGACTTCCCATTGAAAGACCCTACATGTTGTACTCTTTTTTTTAACGCGGTTTCAATTTATCGTGCCAGGTCCATAGGTTTAGTTCTTTGAAGACGGCGCAATAAATTTTGTTCGTGCAGAATTTCTAGGACTGTATTATTAATATGCCTGTTTAACCGGATCTTATGTTTTCTTGCGAATTTTCTTGTTTCATCTTCGACAGAAGTTACTCCAAGGTCACGTTTTCTTATAAATCACGGTGCATGCACAATTTCTCTTTCAAAAGTTTGTAAAATACCCCAGAGTTGTATTCCATTAGTCCACATGACGTGATCTTAATAAGGGGCACTTTGTTATCCCAGGCTTGTGCCGCTCTCATATCTAGTATTTTCTACGTAGCAAAGTTATCACGACAGTACAATTACCAGTTCGAAAGGGCAGTTCCATGGTACCAGCCCTTTGAACGAGATGCTGTGTGCACCGATGTCAAGATCCCACTTCAGAGATGTGAGTCCATCTGTCAGAATTTGTGTTCTAAGAATCTGACTTATTCATGGAAACCGCTATCAGCCTGAGCTCTGAATATGCCGAGGTAGCCCAGATAACACGTATTTTCTGCTTCCCTTTGAAGCAGTGATTCTTCTGTTGACTCCACATAGGGAGTTCGCTTGCTGTTGTGTTTAAAGTGCTAACAATTTTGTTTCTTTTGTAAAATTCGCGCCTAGAACTTCTGCAGGTCGAGTCAGAATGGAGGCCAACTAGTACTTCAAGGTTACCACTTGGAAACACTGAATCTGCCGATGATTAACGCCAGTAAGTATCCCCCATATATCTACAGCATCGAGCTATCTTAGACATCCGAGTCAGTTGATGTTAAAAAACGGGAGATCAATCAACATTCTTGTATAAGAGTCAAGTGAAATTTCTAGGGATTAGACTATTTATTTTCGAAGTTTGCAACCTGGTGACTTATATTTTTGCGATCCATTATGTAGTATAAGCACTTTCACTGGAGACAGCGATTTCCATAACTGGCTTACGGAATTCCAAGTAGATAATGATTTGATAATTATCTCACGTTTCGTGTACGATGAATACTGCCATAGAGACTAATCCACTTTTCAAATGCGATCTACTTAGAAGAAGTCAAGACAAATTGTGTGAACATTATTGCGTTTGATGTTGACTACATATATTTTTAATGGCAGCACACTTCCAGGGCCACATCTAAAAGCCGATATATGTATTTAGATATGTATTCTAACCAATCGGGTGACTATTATTCACTTCTATCTTTTCGTTTTGCTTTCAGAAATTAATAGAATGCCTCACTAATACTATGCTATTACAAGTACTTTGGTTTTTTGTTATCACAATGACAGCGAATGCATTTAGTGCATGTTTTTTGTGCGTCAACTAAAATGATAACAAAAAAAAATGTAATTAAGATATCAATATCTTTTCATGGAAGCGGAAGTTGGAAGTAGGCTAGTTAGGCAATGGCGGGTCAGTTAAACATTTACCAAGTAATTATCTACTTTGTAGCCACAAAAAAGTATCTACAAACTGATTAATATCAACGTGGCCATTACAAAATAGGCAACATGAAATGCCGTCAAAACAAGTTGATAGTACTTGTATCTGGCGCCATATTTATATTTTTATTGGAATGTTTGGCATTAGTCTGACCTAACTGGGATATAGACCTTAGGTCATTCGAAGACTATTGGAGTGACGTGTAAATAAAATCAAGTTCAAGCTTCGAATTTGGTTTAGATATACACGATAGCATTTGTTGAACACAAATTTATACATATAAACTCCAAATACAATACAGAATAAATGAGCGTGCTTATAAACAGAGTTACTATGTAATGTCATGAGCTTATTTCGATATAATCTATATTTATACTTATTTTACTAACAAATTGCCTTGGATCACGAAGTTATAAGAGTATGAATAGTAGAATGTTTACAATATTCATAGTCATAATGCTCGTATTACAGGGAGTTTGTTGAAGCACCTTACTACTAAAATATTATTTTAAATGTTAATATCACAGAATTTTATGAATTTCAAGGAAAAGCCACTAAAAACCTCCACTAAAATAAGTTCTATGCCCGATATCGTTGCATATCGTTTATACAAGAAATAAATATGTGATTAGTTGAACTAAACTAAGAACAGAAAAAGTGTTGCATTCATTATGATGCTAAGTTTAAGATGAAAGTCATTGTCAGAGGATAAACAAGATATACCATATTATATTGGTGCAAAAGCTTTTCATTTCTACTTTCTAGCACTGCTATATTAGCTATTTGATGTAGTTCTTTTGTAGAGAAAAACCAGAGCAGATTTAGGATCATTTTCAATAATTTGTTTTAGGTTGTGTGAAGTTTGCGCAAATGACTCTTCGCACACCTATCCCAGACTGGAGATCCATAGAATATAATGGCTAGAAAGATAGCCTTAAAAAACAGTAATTTATTTGGGTCATTCAATTTCGAATTTTTGTATACTACCTTGATGAAAAAGTTCTCGAAATGCCTTCAGAAAATTGCACATACAAGTTTATTCATCTAAATCTATATTGTCCCCTTCAGAGTATTCCCCATCGACTGCAACACACTTATGCCAGCGCTTGATCCAATCCTCGAAACATTTTTTATATTCGGTTTTCGGTATGTCCATTTGTGCTTCCTGCGATTTTTCCATTGCTTCCTCTCGGCTGCTGAAACGCGTTCCCCGTAGTAGTTTTTTAACTCGATTGAACAGAAAGAAGTCACAGGGAGTCAAATCAGGTAAATTCGGTGGCTGTTGGATGGTATTTGTTGCATTTTTCGTCAAAAAATTACGAATAATGATGGCACTGTGCGACAGAGCGTTATCATGGTGCAAAATCCACGAGTTTTCTGCCCACAATTCTGGTCTGTTTCGGCGAATTGCTTCACGCAAATGTCTCATAACGCCCAAATACTCGTAATTCGCTTTGTTTACTGTCTGTCCTTCTGGCAAAAATTTTTGATGCACTACACCGTTGTAGTTCATGAAAACCGTGAGCATTGTCTTCTTTTTTGACTGAAAACGACGTGGTGTTTTTGGTCTCGGCTCATTTGGTGAACGACATTCACTTGCCTGATGTTTGGATTGCGTGTTGTATTCATAAACACACGTCTTGTCTCCAGTAATGATCCTTTTGATGAATGTGCGATCGGATTCAGCCTCGCAAATAATTTCTTTTGCGACGTCAACACGGTCTCTTTTTTGGATGAAATTGAGGTCTTTTGGCACCAACTTTGCTGCTACACGACGGAAACCCAAATCATTAACCAAAATGTCTTGGACGGATCAATAGGCAATGTACAAGTCCTCCACTATCTCTCTGATGGTTAATTCGTGGTTATTGACCAACATTCTTTTACTTCATCAATGTTTTCGTCGGTTTTCGATGTCAATGGTCTGCCACTGCGTTCATCATCTTCAATTGACTCACGACCACTTTTGAACCGCTCGTGCCACTGGTAAACGACCGTTTTCTTTAGAGAATCGTTGCCGAAACACTTGTCCAACATTTCCAACGTTCGCGCACCATTAAATCCGTTTTTTACGCAAAATTTAATACAAATTCGTTGTTGCAAATTTAAATCCATTTCTAAAATTGTAAAAAATCGTTAACACATGCAACGGTAGATGTACTCTTGGCTACGTAACTTTTGCAAGTGTCAAGCTATGATGCTAAGATTTAGAGGGTATATCAACAACAAATTTACGAACTTAACAAAAGAAACAGAACTCAAATCGGAATAATGGGAGCGCCACACGGTGGTGTGGTGCGGGAACTTTTTGATCAAGGTGGTATGAAAGGGTAAAGAATTCTTATGGATGTGTTGACTTTTTTATTTAGTTCTTTCACATGAAAATGGAAACTTCACAGTTGGAAATTGGCTATGTCAATTGAGTAGACGTGCCAGTAATTGCTCCTGACATTCGAAGCCTTTTTAACCGGTTAACTCTATAACCAAAATAAGTCCGTGTCATTTTCATTTTAAGTATCGATCTGTCTCTTTAATTTTTCTCCAATACTGGCACTTTGTTACGCAATCATCATCATAAACACAAGTAACAGATAAATTCCTCTACATCAAGTCTCAAAGAGAAAGAGAAAACCTCTTTAGTTCTCACTCCAGACAAACCATCATCTAATACAACAAAATCACTACAGCAACTTAAACATGAAAAACCTACCAAATTATGTGATCAGTTAAAAGAATTGAAAGTAGGTCTACTATAATAGCTAAGTTCAGTGCATTGCTGTCTGAGTTCGAGAAGAACATTAAAAAAGAAATAGGCGATACAATTAGCGCCTTAAATCTACGCGTGGAAAAATGCCAAAGCGAAATCTCTGAGCTGAGGGAAGAAAACTTAAGAGTAAACGATAAATTAGCGGAACTGCAACGTAGAGAGTGTCTAAGTGACATAATTGCTCGTGGTATTCCATTCAACGACAAAGAAGATGTCACTGAACTCACCAAAAAAAATCGCCTCCAAACTGCAAGTCCAGATCTCACCGCACGTTGAAACGTTTCGCATCAGAGCAAAGAATAACAACGATCATCCGCTCTTAATTTGTCTCTCCTCTCATGCTGAGCAAAATGCCTGGTTGTCAGCGTACCGGGAAAACAAAGGACTGACCATGTCGCAACTGCTGGAGAGTGAAAGCAATGATAAACGACAGTACTATAGCAACAACATCAATGTTCGCATATACTTGAACGAGAGCTTAACACCGGAGAACAGCTCTCTGTTAAGACATGCACTTCATTTGCGAAGAGAGGGTCTGCTGTACTCTGCAAAAACAAAGAATGGTCTTGTTTATGTCAAAAAGAGCAAAGACGATGCTAAAATGGAAGTATCACCCACAACACATTTCTCCTAATTACTCCTCCCGCTTTCACAAATTGATGTTTTGGGTAACGCTATTGGACCGTTTATGCATTTATGTATTTATTACACATTTTGTTAACTTTTCGCATTAATCTTAGTTTACAATTTTTCTATTTTTTTACCTCTTCACATCTACTCATCTCCCAAAATTTCCCACCTTCCCTCCATACCTCCTGGTGTCTGGTGACATGGCAGAGTTTTCAGTACGTATGGTGGTAAAAATTTTATTTCATGTAACCGATGGTTTCAGATTATGTTATTTGAATGCGCGCAGCTTGGGTAGTTCAAAGCTAAATTACCTGAATCATATTTTTGTTGACTCTGATGTGGACATAATCTGCGTATGAGAAACTTGGTTTAAACCTTAAACAGGGTGAGTTTTTTAACTTGAGACATCCAAATTACTCGAAAAATACGCGATATCGCGAAAAATGTTTCAGACAAAAGTCACAAGGTTCTGAAGTGGACATAAGATGATGACCATGAGCTTGACCTTGAGACTCATTTTCAAGGTCAAACGAAGGTCACTTTTCATTTTTCAAATGATAATTCCTGATTTGCATTGCTCTGAAACATTTTTCGCGATATCGCGTATTTTTCGAGTAATTTGGATGTCTCAAGTTAAAAAACTCACCCTGTATATCGGATTGTCATTATGATTTTCCTGGCTATAAGCTGATTTGCAATGATAGAGTGACCAATACTTTTGGTGGTGGTGTTGCTATTTACTGCAGCCCTTCCGTTTATAATAATAATTGTAAAAGTCCGGAAACAGTGGAATAGAATATCTTCTTTTTGAAGTCAGCGATGGAAGTGTTAAGCGTGTTATTGTTTCTGCATATTGTCCTAATCAAAGATATTCACCTGAGCCCTTATTTTCCGAAATACTGTGTCTCTCAGCTAACTATAAACATATTATGATTTGTAGAGATTTCAATGCTGATCTCTTAAAAGCGGATACTAGAGCTCAACAACTCTTAGACTGTGTTGCAGCAAATGGATTGGCTGTGGTTAATTCATATGCTACCCGCTTTGCTCCCAACTGTTTTCCAAGCCTTCTTGACGTGATTATAGTGTCTGACCATTGTAATGTCTTAGTAAATGACCCACTATCTTTAGAAGGTGTATCCAATCATGATCTTATTTTTTGTACATACAACTTGAACTTTTTTCGTATACCAAACCAATGCAATCAATTTTTCAATATATGTATTGGGTCCACAAGTAAGTTTCCAGCGTTTTTTTTCCAAAATTTGAAGTTTTATTATGAAAACATAGTTACAATGCTTTATTCAAAGTATCGTCCATCGGAAGCTACAACTTTCCCCCATCTTTCTGGCAATTTATGAATTCCGGATCAAAAAAATTTCTCGTCTTTCGAGCCCAAGAACGTATCGAGCCAATTTTTGATTTCCTCTACTGAGCTGAAGCGTATTCCCGTAAGAGCGTTCTGCATCGAACGAAACAAGTGGTAGTCAGATGGTGCCAAGTCTGGACTGTAAGGCGGGTGAGGCAGAATTTCCCATCCACTATTTCCCAAATAGTTTTTCACCGAAACCGCAACATGTGGCCGAGCGTTGTCGTGATGAAAAATGACGGACTCATGCCTGGTCTCATATTCTGGCCGTTTTTCTTTTAATGCCCGCTTCAAACGAATTAGTTGGGTTCAATATGATGGTCCTTTGATGGTTTCACCACTCGGAAGCAGTACCTAGTATACGACACCCTTTTGATCCCACCATATGCAGAGCATGACCTTATTCACGTGAATATTTCGTTTCGGCGTCGATTGGGCGGGTTCGCCGGACTTTGTATACGATTTTCTGCGTTTAGGATTATCATAATAAATCCATTTCTCATCACCAGTGACAATACGATGCAAAAATGAATTATTTTTATACCGCTGCAGTAACATTTCGGACATGCAAAATCGCCGTTCGACGTCTCTTGGCTTCAATTCGTACGGCACCCAGTTCCCAACTTTTTGAATGAATCCCAGTGCTTTTAGGCGCAGGGAAATGGCTTGTTGCGTGACGCCCAATGATACAGCAAGTTCTTCTTGAATCTGACACGGATCCTCATCCAGTAAAGCGTCCAATTCCTCGTCTTCAAAACTTTTCACCTTTCCGGGGCGATCTTTGTCTTCAACTCCAAAATCACCACTTTTGAACCGTTTGAACCACTCGCGGCACATCGATCCACCAATACATTCCGCCCCATAAGTTTCCGAAAGCAAACGATAGGCCTCAGCCGCACTTTTCTTCACATTAAAGAATAAAAGCAGCGCTTCCCGCAAATGACGTTTATTTGGCTGGAAACTTGCCATGATTTTGCTCGATAAAATGTACGACACCGATAGAACTGCTCAAATATAACGCTGCAAAGTTGTTGACAGATACAAAACCTACAAATAAAACACATGGGGTCTGACATTTCTGCCCGGGATCCACTGGTGGCGCCATCTCTGACAAACGCTGGAAACTTATTTGTAGACCCAATACATAGAGATTTTTCATCCACTAACTGTGACGCATTGCAATTCAACACTCAACGTATACCATGGCATAACATATATAACATCCCCAATGCAAATGAGAAAGTTGATTACTTACGAGTAGAGTGTCAATTATAGTATTAGTATTTAAACTTTTTAATCAGCATGTCCCCATCAAAACTGTTCGTAATTCGTAACAAAAACATCCCTTGGTTCACCGCGGGAGTACATAATGCTATAAAGCATCGTAGAAAAAAGTACGCGGAGTGGAGAAGAAACCCAGATAATTCACATTGAAGGGAATATTGCCGTGCCCGTAATCCGGCTTCAGCGATTACCCGCTGTTCACAGAAAAGCTGAATCCAAATCGAGCAGCTAAGCGACTATGGGGCAATTTGCGCACCATTGCATTGGTGTTGGCAAAAGAAATATATCTTGTAACGTACCCGATTTAAATGTGTTGAACAGTGCATTCTTATCACCTAGTGGAGTAAACCGTGAGTTTGTCCCAAATGCTCAACTTGTAATCCATTCCTCAAATGAATTTAATTTTCAAGTTGTTTCTGAAATTGAGGTTGTTGAGAGTATTCGCTCGCTCTGGTCTGAAGTTGGTATTCCCCTCCGCTTCATCAAAATGGTATTTCTTTATATGTACATATATTGGCTCCATTCACGCACATCATAAACTTCTGTATGTATTCTGGTACATTTCCGGCTAGATGGAAGAAAGTATTAGCAACTCCTGTGCCTAAAAAACCTGACGCATCACCTCCCTCTCGTATGTCGGAAACTCAGGTTATTTTTTGGCTTTAGTGAACTATCTGTTCGGTTTATGTTCGCGCTGGAGTACCCCAAGGATTGAATTTAGGCCCTATTTTATTCTGCATATTTATTAGCGACTTACCCACTGTTTGTAATAATGTATCTCTACACCTTTACGCCATTGATGTCCAATTGTATCTATCTAGACCTTTTGGATTAATTGAAGATTTAGCATATAGATTCAATGAAGATCTATCTCTTATATACAATTGGTCATTAATGAATGGGTTGAACCTTGATTTCAATAAATCTCAGTGTATCAGCACGATATCGCCTCAGTCCCATATATTTACTTAAATGGTGTGGCGCTTCCTTATGTTGATACTGTTATAAATCTGGGCTACAGAATAAACCGCTCCCTTAATGCTATCGATCACATCAATCACATTGTGCATTGTATTTATATGTTACTTCGGAAACTTTGGCTTTCGTCTGAATTTACACCTAAAGCGGATAAGATCAGGTTAATCAAAACGCTACTTTTACCAATTATTGATAACTTTGTCGTTATCGACTCTCAAATATATCATAAACTACTTGTTGCATTTAATGATATGATAACACATTGGCTGAAAAGTCAGTGCCGTTTTATAGTAAAACACAAAACTTTTGCAAAATTAAACTTTATTTATCAATATACGAGTAGTTGCCTTCGAGGGCGATACACTGATTGAAACAATTTTTCAATCTTTCGATACCAGTTTTGTAGTACGATTTCGGTTTAGCCTCAAAATAGGCCTCTGTTTCGGCAATTCGGTCTTAAATCTCTTTCCGGCGAGCATTCTTTTGAGGTCTGCGAACAAGAAATAGTCACTGGGAGCCAAATCTGGAGAATACGGTGGGTGGGGAAGCAATTCGTAGCCGAATTCTTTCAATTTTGCCATCGTTTTCATCGACTTGTGACACGGTGCATTGCCTTGATGTTGATAGTCTGCCCCTTTTGGAGATAGTCGATGAAAATTATTCCATGTGCATCCCAAAATACGGATGCTATAACCTTGCCAGCCGAGGACGAGGTTCGTCTCCTGCTCGCCACTCAGCTAACTGCCGACTTGACTCTGGTGTGAAGTGATGGAGCCAAGTTTCATCCATTGTCACATACCGACGCAAAAATTCGGCTTTATTGCGGTTGAACAGCTTTAAACACTCCTCTGAATCATCAACACGTTGTTGTTTTTGATCGACTGTGAGCAAATGCGGCACCCACTTTGAACATAGCTTTCGCATGTCCAAATATTCGTGTATGATATATCCAACACGTTCTTTTGATATCTTCAGAGCCTCAGCTATCTTGATCAACTTCACTTTACGGTCATTCGTAATCATTTTGTGGACTTTTTTGATGTTTTCATCTGAAACAGCCTCTTTTGGACGTCCACTGCGTGCATCATCTTCGGTGCTTGTATGAACACTTTTAAATTTTTCAATCCACTTGCGAATGGTTCGTTCGGCTTGTGCAGAGTCCGGGTAATACTTATCAAGCCATTTCTTTGCATCGGCTGCATTTTTTCCCATCAAAAAGCAATGATAAATCAACACACGAAATTGCTTTGAACCCATTTTTTTCATAATAACAAAAGTTGCTTCACTCACAACGCTATATCTCGAGAACTAATCGTCCGACAGTTGTCAAGTTTATACACGTATCTTTTGAAGGTTGGTACTAACTGAAAATGGTATGGATTTAATTCAAGAGGTGCTCTCTCTTAGAAACGGCACGGACTTTTCAGCCAATGTGTTAAGATATGTTTATGGGCTTCGCAGGTATGACCATACTTCCCACTATCACCGTCTCGTACTTGGTTGTAATCTAAGGGATTTCTTAAGTGCCAGATGTTGTGTTTTCATGCACAAAATTATCAACACACATCTGCCATGTCATAATACCTAATTGACAAAATTCAATTCGCACAATTTTCCCGGGCTGACAATCTCATCATTCCCACATCAATTTACATGAACACATCTCGTCTATTTTATGTACATGTTGCTAGACTGTGGAGCTCTCTTCCCAGGGAGGTAAAGCAATTGGCTGGAGCAAAGCTATTCAAAAAAGAAATATTTTGTTTCTATAGCTAATTTTCATACATACATATTTGAATGTCCTAATCCTTTCCTATTCCCATCATTCCCTCTCCTCTTCCTTTAGTTCTAAGTTTAAGCTATGTAAATATTCCGCAATTGTATTGGGTCTACAAGTAAGTTTCCAGCGTTTATCAGAGATGGCGCCACCAGTGAATCCCGGGCAGAAATGTCAGACCCCATGTGTTTTATTTGTAGGTTTTGTATCTGTCAACAACTTTGCAGCGTTATATTTGAGCAGTTCTATCGGTGTCGTACATTTTATCGAGCAAAATCATGGCAAGTTTCCAGCCAAATAAACGTCATTTGCGGGAAGCGCTATTTTTATTCTTTAATATGAAGAAAAATGTGGCTGAGGCCTATCGTTTGCTTTCGGAAACTTATAGGGCGGAATGTATTGGTGAATCGATGTGACGGGAGTGGTTCAAACGTCAGTCGTTCATAGACCTTCGCGGAGTTTAGACGTCTTTCGAATTACAAGTGTGAAGTGATTCGCTGAAGTAAGAAATTGAACAATTTGGGTTTATTCTCGAATCAGCACGACGTTAGTGTGCTCGCATGAGACTGCAACGGTTGTGGGTTCGACTCCTAGTAGTCGGCAGACGTTCTTTTTTTTTTTTTTTTTTTTTTTTTTTTATTTATTTATTTATTTATTTATTTATTTTATTTATTATAAATAAAAATAAGAAGTGTTACTAGTGTTGAATTACCATCAAGTGATGGATTGTGTTGAGCGGTCCGCTATGCCTATAGCGGGATCTGCTGAAATGTCAGGTGAGGCTTTGAGTGGTTCGAGCCAAACTCCAAAGCCAAAGAGAAGGAGGAAACTAACAACGACCACTGTAAAGCTGCTTGCGGGAGTGAGGGAAGGCAACAACTTCGCTTCATTGGCCGCAAGCGAATCTGATGATGAAGAGGAAGAGATGGAGGCCATTAGTAGTAGCATCAAAATGCTACAACAAAGAGTGCTGGCCATAAAAGATAAGCAAATGATAAGAAGGAAGAGGGAAGAGCAAGAGCGATCCCAACAACAGCAGCTTGCTCAAAAGCAGAAACAACAACAGCACCAAGTAAATAAAGTAGCACAAGTGTTACAACAACAAAATGTTAAGAAACACCAGCAACAACAAGTGCAGCCACAACAACGGCAACAGCTAAAGCAGCAGCAGCCACAAAAACGGCAACAGCAAAAACAGCAGCAGCAGCAGCAACAACAACAGCAGCAGCAGCAACAACAACAACAACAACAGGAACAGCAACAGCAGCAGCAGAAGAAGAAGGAGAAGGTGCCTCCTATTAACACCTATAAATTGGAGGTAAATGCTACCAAAGACCTGTGTAGGCTGGTCATTGGTAATAATTTTAATATTAAAAGATTGGGGAACGATCGCCATGTCATCCACTGTAATACAGTGGAGGGCTACGCGAAAGTGAAAGAGCTCCTAAAGGAAACGACGACGGAGCACTACTCATTCACACCGAAGTGTGAAAAGCGGCAATCGATGCTGCTGAAGGGGTTGGAACCGTCTTCTGATCCTGAGGAGATCCTGGCACTGCTCAAAGAGAAGGAGTGCGAAGGACTCAAGTTTGTGGGGGTAAAGCCATTTACCACAGCTAGAGCAAGGCGGGAGAAACGGAGTCTGCCGTTCTTCCTGGTGCAGCTCAGTCCCGAAAGCCGTCTGGATAATCTAAGGAGTATCAATGTCCTAGACTACCAGGTGGTTCACTGGGAAAAATTAAAAAGGAGCGAAGGCGTTATACAATGCGTTCGCTGCCAGAGGTTCGGACACGCCGCGTCGAACTGTCAAATGCAGCCTCGATGCGTGAAGTGCGCAAAGAACCACAGTTCCGAGGAGTGTGCTCTGGGTAAAGATGGAGCATCCGATAGGACAGCTCTCGTGCGTATTATGTGGGAACGTGGGACACACCGCAAACTATCGGGGTTGTCCTAAGTTCGCTGACATTAAAAAAGCAAAACTGGCTCGGCAGCAGAAGGTGGAGGTCAAACGTTCACCTGCGAGGTTTCAAACACCAGCCGTCACGCCCCAAATTTCCTACGCCCAAATGGCGTCAGGTAGGGGGGCTACGGTACAGCAAGCGACTGTTGCTTCTCCGGCGCCAATGCCGAGAACAACAGAAGCTGCACCTAACATGCTGGCCATCTTGCTCGCAATCCAAGGGCAGATGGTTCAGCTGCAAAAGCAGGTGCAAGAACAGGCCAAGCGGGTGGACCAGATCTACGCGCTGCTGCCGGGCCTAACGCAACACATGTCGTAATGGGTACGCACATGGTGGAGCAAACTTTGAAGGTCCTTGCGGTGAATGTTAATTCACTGATTAAGATCGAACGAAGAGCCGCGATGTTTAAACTGCTACAAGACCAAACTCCTGATGTGCTTTTCGCTAGCGAAACCAAGCTAACGGATAAGCACAAACTGGACTACAACAATTATATTGTTAGAAGAAGAAACCGGCCCAGATCCAAATGTGGAGGCGGTGTTGCCATCTTCATTAAACAAGGTATAAAATTTCACAGAGTGTACAAGGGAGTGTTGCGCAGGTTCCGGGTGTTGGAGGCAGTCGTCATTTACATCCCGCTCCGCAGTGGAAAGCGGCTATACTTGGCTTCTGTTTATGCACCTGAGACTTCACAATCCACTTTATTTATTACAGAGCTCGACACGCTTTTTCGACTTCTGAGGCTGGAATCGGGGGAGAATTATTTTATAATCGGTGGGGACTTCAACGCTAAACACAGGGATTGGGGAAATAATGTGCCAAATACTAGAGGGAACCTACTACTCGATTGGTGGGGTCAGCACGATGTCATGTACAGACTCGGTCTTAAAGTAACGGATAACCCGTCGTTTCCCAGAGGCGGGTCTTATTTGGATCTACTGCTGTACGACGAACGTATACGACTGACAGGTACGAATTTACAAACGCTAAACTGTCTGCGCACATTCGTGTATGACAGCGACCATTGCGGTTTTAGCACCAAAATTACAGTTCCTAACGAAATTGCGGAATTGGAGGAGTTTGTCCAAAGATATTCTTACAACTACAGTAAGACTCGATGGACACGCTTCTCCGCAACATTGACAAGAGCACTCTCCTCGAATACGCTCCACCCACCGTCCAATAGGAATTTGTCAAACGAGGAGATCGACAATTACCTAAAACAAATGCACGAGACAATTAAACAAACTATGGACGCTACAATACCGCGGTATCGACGTACGACTAACGAAGACCTGTTCCGCAATCCTACTATTGACGCACTGCACCGACAGAAAAGTAGACTTCTGTCAAAACTCAAAAACTTGTACAGACAGTTAACTGACCGACAAGACCCGGAGATTAGGACACTGAAGGCGTCGATTAAAAATATTCAAACGTTAATAAAAGAGAATTACAGAATTTCTGTAAGTTCGTATTGGAAGAACAGGTTTCGGGCTGTAAACACCACCAACCCGAATATGTTCCCTCAAATAAATAAACTATTTCGGAGAAAAAATCAAAACGACCTTCAGTGTCTTAAAATAGCCCGGACAACAGACAATGGACGATTACTGACATTAGCAAGTATTGATCCAAATGAGGCCGCTGATGATGACGACTTCTTTGTGATCGAGGATCCACAGGAGAAAGTTGAAGCCATAGGGGCGACTTTTCAGGAAATATACAAGGCCACTGATACCATTGGACCTAATCATGACCTGGACAGTTGCGTCTTGGTGCACGACTTCTACATTCGAAATGAAGTAGAGAACTGGCGATCTGAGGGCTCTGGTTTTACCCGGTTCAGCGACGAAAATATGGCAAATAATGTCATTACCAGAGAGGGTGACATACCCCCGTTCATTTCGAAGGAAGAGCTCCATGAGATGTTCGACACAATCAGGGCTAAGAAATCAGTGGGGACCGATGGTATTCCGAACATCGTGCTTCGACATCTTCCTCTAGAAGCGGTGGACATTTACACTACCCTGTTTAATAATGCAATGAATAATGCACAATATCCAGCGCATTGGAAAACGGCGGTGGTTCAACCTATCCCCAAAAAGGGAAAGGATATATCCAATCCGGCGAATCTCCGGTCGATAAGTCTCCTTCCGAATATCAGTAAGGTGTTTGAAAAGGTAATCAATAGAGCTCTGTCTAGGTGGGTTGAGGACAAACATATAATTCCGGATAATCAATTCGGTTTTAAGGCGGGACATGATATCTCACATGTCGCGTCTAAACTGGTGTCCGATATCCAATGGAATAAAGGCAAAAACCAATGTACTGGTGCTTGCCTTGTTGACTTGGAGAAGGCCTTCGACTCCGTATGGTTAGAGGGTCTTTTCTATAAGCTGACTAGGCTGGGGATCAGTAAACCACTCTTGTACATTCTTTATAATATGCTAACCAACAGACAGTTCATCGTGAAAAATGGTGATGTGACTTCTGTTGGAATATTTCAAATTAAAAATGGTCTTCAGCAAGGCGCTTTTCAACTTTTCAACATTTATACAAGCGACTTGATAGGTTCACTTCCCCATACTATTGCGTACGCAGACGATTTGATAGCGTACAGAAAAGGTCCAAAAATCGAGGTCATTAATACTCTCTTGCAGCGTGACTTCGATAAGATAAGACGGTTTTGCGATGACTGGAAGTTGAAAATCAACTTTCAGAAGTCGGAAACCATTCTCTTTAGGACGCCGTTGTCTGGAGCCTCTAGGGATACCAGAAAAAATTGGCGAAAGTTCTCGATCATTTGACAACGCGGACAGCCTCTTGCCTGTCGAAATGTAGTCAGATACCTTGGGATCTGGCTAGATCAGTTTCTGTATTTTGACAAAAATGTAGATGCTGCTCTGGCCAGAGCCAAAGGAGCTTTTGCCCTTACAAAGAGACTGTTTTATAGCAGCCAACTCGATGCGAGGGTAAAGGTAATCTGCTACATGGCCCTTATCAGGCCCATGCTGGTATTTGGTTGTCCCTGGTGGTTCAATGTGCGAGCAAGCTTAATGGAAAAGATTCGGGTGTTTGAGAGGGCTTGCCTTAGGGTTTGCCTTCGCTTGTACAGAACACCAGAGTCGGAGTACAAAAAATTTTATCGTAATGAGGTCCTTTACAACAGGGCGAACCTAATACGAGTGGACAACTTCGTAATTAAGCTGACTCGAAGGCACATTGCAAGAGCAATGACCTCGACGAATAACCTGATATCTGGGGCTTACTACCCCAATTACCTTTACCACGAGAGTGTGCGTTCTGATGGCTTCGTTCCACCGGAAGCATTCCTCTACCTAGATCAGATAGGGTTGATCCAGGATAGATCAGCGGTCCCGTTAATCTTCCATGTCGCTCGGAAAGCTGGGGACAGGCGACTCAACTACAACAGAGACATCGCACACGGCAGTGTGGATCGTCTCAGGTTCAGTAGGGCTGTGGGAAATCGCGATAAGAGGGATGTCGTTCGGTAGCACCAGCAGTTCTGGTGGTTGAATGATGGAGAAGATGTTTCGTCGCCGTTTCCGTCAATTACGGACCAGCCTCACTAATGAGGCAGAGTTGACCAATCTATTTGCTCTGTGAATAGCGATGGCCAGCTTGCATAGGTTTAGGTTAGATTTTAAGAAATACATATATATATTAGTATATACATAGGTATATACTAGTATATGTATGTCATTGTGTATAGTGTCTATGTGTATATATGTGTGTATTGTGTATATAGGTTAGGTAGACTAAGGTTTATTTTAAGTTAGATATTAAGTTTTTATAAGAAATAAAAAATTATGTCCATATGCTAAGTTTTTTGTTAAATTTTTTCTTAGCCTTAAGCATAGAAAATAAGTATTAATAAATAAAATGTAATCAAAGTCGAAAGACATATATATAAGAGTTTAGAGTAGCTTAGAGTGCCTGTGTGGGGCCAGTAAGTTAGTATAAGTTTGTTAAGTAATTTTAAGCTAGCATTTAAGCATTTTTTTGTTAGTATGTAAGAGTTAATGATTTAGAAAATAAAAAAATGCATTTAAAACTATAAAAAAAACTAAACTAGTGGTTCAAACGGTTCAAAAGTGGTGATTTTGGAGTTGAAGATAAAGATCGCCCCGGAAAGCCGAAAAGTTTTGAAGGCGAGGAATTGGAGGCTTTACTGGATGAGGATCCGTGTCAGATTCAAGAAGAACTTGCTACATCATTTGGCGTCACGCAACAAGCCGTTTCCCTGCGCCTAAAAGTACTGGGATTCATTCAAAAGGTTGGAAACTGGGTGCCGTACGAATTGAAGACAAGAGACGTCGAACGGCGATTTTGCATGTCCGAAGTGTTACTGCAGCGGTATAAAAATAAATCATTTTTGCATCGTATTGTCACTGGTGATGAGAAATGGATTTATTGTGATAATCCTAAACGCAGAAAATCGTATATAAAGCCCGGCGAGCCCGCCCAATATTCACGTGAATAAGGTCATGCTCTGCATATGGTGGGATCAAAAGGGTGTCGTATATTATGAACTGCTTCCGAGTGGTGAAACCATCAAAGGACCATTATATCGAACCCAACTAATTCGTTTGAAGCGGGCATTAAAAGAAAAACGGCCAGAATATGAGACCAGGCATGAGTCCGTCATTTTTCATGACGACAACACTCGGCCACATGTTGCGGTTTCGGTGAAAAACTATTTGGGAAATAGTGGATGGGAAATTCTGCCTCACCCGCCTTACAGTCCAGACTTGGCACCATCTGACTACCACTTGTTTCGTTCGATGCAGAACGCTCTTACGGGAATACGCTTCAGCTCAGTCGAGGAAATCAAAAATTGGCTCGATACGTTCTTGGGCTCGAAAGATGAGAAATTTTTTTGGTCCGGAATTCATAAATTTACCAGAAAGATGGGGGAAAGTTGTAGCTTCCGATGGACGATACTTTGAATAAAGCATTGTAACTACGTTTTCATAATAAAACTTCAAATTTTGGAAAAAAAACGCTGGAAACTTACTTGTAGACCCAATATATTATAATATTGATTTTGTATTATAAACGATCCATACCGTAACATGGAGCTACTTTGTCCCAGCAGGTGTTAATTTGCGCCACTGATGAAAAAGTTGATTTCTTGATTCACGCTCGGACATGTTACATTTTATAACCCGAACCTACCGTAATTTACACACACACATATATACATCTGCTACATGTTGCAACGCACCGTCTTCCGGCAGTTGGTAAGCAGCAATTGGCCTGTGTAGTATAAGTAGCAAATTTGTTGAATTTTTTAAGTGGAAAATTTGGTATGTATAAACAGTTGTGTGAGCTTTAACAAAGTAAGTACAAATTTTCTAATTATAATATTATTTTGTTAATACTCGTACTTTACGCATGGCATTTGTTTGTTTAATAAATAAATAATAATTTTTTTTATGTTACCATGCAGTTTTTTTTGTGCCCCAGGAGCAAAGTAACCCCAAAATGTTTATATTTATTGAAAAATTGCTATTTTATTTATCTAGAAATGCCAAGGAACTATACAAGGGTGTTGGGAACAAGAAGGTATGCTGATTCCACCGACGATTCCCTACAAAAATGTCTGGAAGAAATTAAAAGAGGCGAAATTTCTCACAGAAAGGCGGAAGAAAAGTACAAAATTCCAAGAAGAACAATCTTAAACAAACTCAAGGGTAGACACTTAAAGAAGCCTTGTTTTCAATTCAGAAGAAGAAGCGAAATTCGTTGATTGTTTACTTTCCCTGGCGGACTATGGATTTCCCATAAATATTGGCGAATTGCGGCATATCATTAAAAAATACCTTAACCGCTGTGGGCGGATAGTGAAAATATTTGATAATAATTTTCTTGGCTTAGACTGGACAAAGACTTTTGTTGCTAGACACTCGGAAATTTCCGTGCGTTTTGCAGAAAACATCAAACGTAGTCGAGCGGCTGTTGATGAACCAATGTTACGAAGTTTTTTTTGCGAACGTGGCAAATGAAATAAAGGACGTGCCTCCAACAAATATCTGGAATTTCGACGAGACAAATCTTACAGATGACCCTGGAAAGAAAAAGGTAATTGTTAAAAAAAGTGGCTGCCGGTATAATGCTAGTACATCTGGATGGTTCGATGCACACATTTTTATAGACTGGCTACAATTTCAAATGATACCAAGACTCACAAAACTTGAAGGAAAAATTGTGCTAATTTGTGATAACCTATCATCACACATAACTGTCGATGCTCTTCAAATGTGTCGAGAAAACCAAGTGCACCTAACAGTACCCATATGACCCAGCCGCTCGATGTTACATTTTTTCGGCCATTGGCGAAAAGTGTTGGCAGAGTGGAAAGATACTCCCGACGGAATTCGTAATACCAACATACCAAAGGAAAACTTTCCACCATTATTGTCAAAGCTGATGAAAATAGTTGAAATAGTTGATGAAAACGCTGAAGCTAATTTGAAATCTGATTTTAAGAAATGCGGTATATTTCCTCTGAATGTCGAAGAGGTTTTAAGCCGTATTCCAAGAAATACTTGCGATAAAAGTGAAATGCAGGCAGCATTTCTTGAAAGAAAGGTAAAGGTTACTGCAACTGTCAACACCCGAAGAAAAAAAATGAACGTTCTGGTTGGAAAAAGCGTTTGCGACGCCGAAGACGACCCGGCTTCTGGTGAAGTTCCAGTTACCATTGATGAGGATGATCTCAATACTTCTTACCACAGGCAGGAGGATCGTGACAATCAGTCCGCTACATCTCACTATGTAATGGAAGAAGCCATGGTTTTCGATGTGATGACATAAATTTCGAGGATGCTGACAACGAGGACGAAGATGAAAACCGATTTATCGATTTTGTAAAAGGCAGATCTATAGGCGACCTCAATGAAGTCATTTAGGAGAAAATTGTTTGAGAGGTAGGAAAGTTTGTTGCCTTCATATATGAGGGCGAAATATATCCCGGAGAAATTGTCGCATTCGACGAAAAAGCGGTCACCATCAACTCTATGGGCAGATCTCTTAAGATTTGGAAATGGCCCTCTCAAATAGATGAACTGACATACCCTTGGAGCGATGTTATAGGGTCTATTAAACCACCAAAACAGGTTTCTAAAAGAGACACTTTTTCCGTCGAAGAGCTTAATTCAATATTTACGTAAAACTTGTTATTTTTATAATTAGGTACTATTTTGAATTCTTTTTATTTTTAAAATCTCTTATGTTTTTAATGTTTTTAAAAGTGAATTATTTTTTATTTTGCTAAAAATTGTTATTTATGTTTATTTTAAACTTATTCAAATAGAATTAATGAAGTTTTTTGTTTTTATACTTTAATTTATAAGCATTTAATTGGATTTTTAATCCTGCTGTTTTTTTTTTTGTAAAAAAAAATTGGTTTTTAATTTTTATTTTATTTTGTTTTTTACAGATATGACCCTTTGTAGTATTGAAATACAATACTAACTTTGCTCCAGCTGTTTAGATAAAGGAAACATTGTTAAAAGTTTGAGATGGAGCAAAGTAACCCCGTCCCTTGGACAACTTTTACCCATTTTTCAACCACAAAAAAAAAGTATTTTATTTATTATTTAAACAGTTTTCATAGCATAACTGCATTATTTCATATTTTATTAATGAAACGGGGTGGAAAAAAATAGATCAAAATTATTTGTGTACCATTTTTAAGAGGATTCTAAAAATAGTGCAAAAAAACCGAGCAAAGTAACCCCATGTTACGGTATCTTACTTGTACACCGAATAAAGAATGGAAATTGAATTGAATTGAATTGAAGATTAAAGGTTAAGTGTTTGTCTAAATTTATACCAAGATACTTTCCATTCGATTTCCACTCAATCTGAACTCCATTCAATAGAAGTCTGTTGCTTGGTAGTAAACAAGCTTTCCTTCTACGAGTGAAAAAGATAGCTTGAGTCTTAGAAGCATTAATTTTGATTTTCCACTTAACACAGTATGATGCGAAAGCATGTATAGCTGCATCAGATGAGTAAATGCAAGTATCATCTGCGAACAGGGTGATACTACATATAGTTAGTCAGATTGGGGAAATCGGAAGTGTATAAGTTATATAAGACTAGAGCCAGAACGGACCCTTGTGGAACTCCAGCATTAATTAATTTTTTGCCTGAAAAGTGACGATTAAGGGACATTAGCCCATACATCCATGGGAGCAAGGATACGCCTCGCTCTCCGCCAATATTTTGATACAAATTTTGAATTGTGTTGGAGGCACAAGTTCTACCCTTGGTATGAGTCGGGGCCGATCTAAAACCTCTTACTGCTCTTAGGGTCACAGCACCCAGTACTTATTTGCTACTCTAATATGGGTCAAACTAACAGGAAGACCCTTCCCGCGATTTGGGTTTAAACCACAGCCACAATGACGCTCCCACAAAGGGACCTACTCGTACCTCAACAAGTCAGGCCCGGACCGAAATCCGGAGGGCTAATGACTTCCATGGTGCCGTCATCTGAAGATGTTGACGATAAGACCAGTAGTATGCTCTGCCCCCGCTTTAGACAACGTCATTGATGGGCGAAGCCTTGGTAATTGGCCGGGGGCCCCGATTAATGGACACTTTAAAACTTCGGGATGATAGGAAAGACTGAATAATTTTGATAAGATATAACGGGAGGTCAATACTGGTAAGCTTATGTATTAAGCCATCATGCCATGTGGTGTCGGAAGCTTTTTGAACATCTAAAATTATCATGGCGGTACTTTTTCCATCTGATAGATTGTTTTCAATGTACTTGGTGAGTAGTACTGTGAATGTAGATATGTTTTTTCTTAATTACCTTGATTATATTCCAGAATGACTTGCTGAAGAGTGTCCGATCGAACAATGATACAAGACATTTTTTCTCAAATTTTTATCTTATTTTTCTACATAAGTAGTCCCCTTGTAACTCTACACACTTCTCCCTGCGATGCTCCCATCCCTCTAACCCGTCCAAATAGTACTGGCGTTTTTCTCTGCAAAATAATTGTTTACGAAGGTGATCAGGCCTCCTCATTTGACGAAAATCCATGTCCTCCGGGCGTAGTTTTTAGATGAAAGAACAAAAAGAAGTTACTTGGGGCTAGATCTGGTGAATAAGGCGGATGGTCAAGCAGTTCAAACCGTAATTCATGGATTTTCGCCCTGGCAACCGCTGAGGTGTGAGACAGCGCGTTGTCTTGGTGTAACAGGATTTCCTTTTTCTGCAAATGTGGCCGTTTTTCCGCAATTTTTGCCTTCAGCTTGGCAAGTAATGACGCGTAGTATGATTCTATAATGGTTTTTCCTTTTTGAAAATAATCGATTTAGATAACTCCTTTACTACCCCAAAAAACAGTCGCCATCACTTTCTCAGCCGAAAAAACAGTTTTTGCTTTTTTTGGAGCCGGCTCGCCCTTTGCAGTCACTGTTTTGACTGAATTTTTGTTTCGGGCGTATAATGGTGTATCCAAGTTTCATTTACAGTAATTAATCGGCGCCAAAACTCGGATTTATTGCGCCTAAACTGCGCCAACAGAGTGTTGGAAATGTTCGTTCGAACACGTTTTTGGTCTAACGTAAGCAAACGCGGCACCCATGCCTAAATCTTGATTTAATATGTAACAAACACGTTCTTTGGACATTTTTATAACTATCTCTCTCACTTTAATTTTGCGGTCGTCTAACACCATTTGATGAACTTTGGCAATGTTATCGTCAGTGGTTGCAGTTTTTGGATGTCCCGAGCGTTGATCATCTCCCAAGCTCTTGCGGCCACGTTTCCATTTTCACAAAAAACACTTACATCGACTCGCTCAAACAATTGTCAACTAAAAACTGCACGTCCAAAATGACTGAAAGTTCGGTAAGTAACTGTCAAAAGATGTAGAACTAGCATTCACTAGCCTAGCTTTTATTGACGAGTGCCGCTATCTTTATATTGCGGTCCGAAACTTTTCAGACAACCCTCGTACTCTTGTCTAAACTTTGGAGCTTTTCGTCCCACGATTGGTTTTTGAAATTAGCAATAGTGAATTTGACTAAAGAATTCATTTTCTTATATTCGCTGAGATAAAAATCATTGCTCGTGCAACAGATTAAATTAGATTGGATTTCATTTTTATTTCTCACAAATTCATAATAGAACATATGAACAAATATAGAAAATATAAGAAATATTGGTGACATTCTTTATTTTTATGCAAAAGCAACAAATATAATGTTGAACACCACTTCAATGAGTAATTCACAAATCAAATTTTATGAGTGGGGTGACTCTATAAATCAATTAATGTACTTAAGCATTAATTAAAATCTATGGGATTATATTGTGTATATAAATTATTCAAAATTTGAACGTTTATTTAAGAAAAACATGAACAATAGTATTATTCAAAGTTTTGCCTATCTGAAGCTATCACTTTTGCCCATCTTTCTGGCAATTTGTGGATCCCATCCCAAAAGAACTGCGCCGGCTTGGCAGCCAAGAATGAATCAAGCCAATTTTTGATATTCTGCTCTGATGTGAACCGTATTTCAGTGATGGCGTTCTGCATCGACCGGAACAAATGGTAGTCAGAAGGGGCAAGGTCTGGGCTATAAGGTGGGTGGGGTAAGACTTCCCATCCACTGTTTTCCAAATAGTTCTTAACCGGAATAGCAACGTGGGGCCGAGCGTTGTCATGATGGAAAATTATTGCCTCGTGTCTGGTCGCATATTCCGGGCGTTTTTCGGCCACTGCTCTCTTCAAACGGATTAATTGTGTTCGGTAGCGTTGTCCATTGATGGATTCACCCGGTTTTAGCAGCTCATAATACAGCACACCCATCTGATCCCACCAAATACAGAGCATTACCTTCGCGCCATGGATATTCGGCTTTGCCGTTGATTTGGCTTTTTGGCCGGGTTTCACATATGATTTTTTGCCCTTGGGGTTGTCGTAATGGATCCATTTTTCATCACCAGTAACAATCCGAAACAAAAATGACTTCCTTTTGTGGCGTTCCAGCAGCATTTCGGACATGCAAAACCGCCTTTCGACGTCTCTCGGCTTGAGTTCATGTGGAACCCAATTTTCTTGCTTTTGAATATATCCAGCTGCTTTTAAACGTTTTGAAATGACTGCTTGAGTCACACCCAAAGATTTTGCGAGCTCTTCTTGTGTTTGGCAACAATCTTCATAGAGTAATGCTTCCAGTTCTTCATCTTCAAACTTTTTTGGCTGCCGAGGACGTTCATCGTCTTCCAAGCCAAAATCACCACTTTTAAATCGTGCAAACCACTTTTGGCACTTTCGCTCAGCTAACGCATGTTCACCATAAACTTCCACTAAAATACGATGACTTTCGGCAGCAGTTTTCTTCATATTAAAGTAATGAAGAAGAACTCCCCGCAAAAACACTTTTTCAGGCACAAAGTTCGACATATTTGAGTGAAAAAAAATTATTGTTGTTTACGCTTCAAATGAATGACATATACTGAAATGACGTACAATGACAGTAGCTTTCCAACGCATGTTCCAATCGAATAATAGCAATGGAATAATACAAGTTACGCCATCTCTTAGCAAACCGAATTAAGTTATATACCCACTAATATCTGAAGAGATATTCTGGGCTGAAACACAAAGCTTTGCAATGGTTCAGAGCAACTACATATGGACGAACAAGCATTGCAGAACGGTAGGACTGAACTTGCTGATGAACTGATAGCTATATTCGAGAAATACGAGTTAAAAGCATTAGCGATGTCAAGTTTGTCAGAAACTTCACAGTCATAGACCTGTATTACTATACAGTGGGTTTTTTCAAAAAGGAAGTTTTATTGAGCAGACTGTTTACTTCTTGCCATTCATTTTTTACCTTTCTCTTAGCGGAATTAAATTGAGTACGGTAATAGGTATCTCGACAAATCGGAAGAGGGCCTTCGTGGAAAATTTTCTTTACTCTACAGGAGTTTGTGTCGTCGACGTTTGATACCCCAACAATTTCTATGCAATTTTCGAGAAGATGTTATTGCTCTCCAGGAATTCCAATTTTGATTTTAAATCAGAGTTTTCCTTTCGGAGCGCATTTAGTTCTTGTAGAAACCGATTGTTTGTTTCCTCAAGATTAGAGAGTTTCACATAAATCATTTGAAGAGTACATTCGCCTTCCCTGTCTATGGTTTGCTTGTGCATAGAAGACATAGTGGCTTTTGAAGGTGCAAATTTACTTCCTGCCAGATTTTTGTTAGCGTTACTAGAACTCAGTGCATTGTTGTTGTCTTGCATGGGTGAAGCCGGTATGGGATTGTACAGAGAGCGTACATTTATCACATTGGAATGCTTTACCACTTGATTTAAAATAATCTGCGTCTGCTTCTGTGATGTTGACACATGAATAATGAAAAAAAATGCAGACATTCACTGCAATTTATTTTGGTCGAACAATTCCGATCAATTTTTTGTCTACACATGGTGCAATTCATTTTATAAAAGATTTTAATAAAAGAACATTTGAATATAAAGCTTCTTTGAGAAGCGCACCCCACGATAAAACAGAGAGGACACTACATTTAACAGGTATAATGGTCAGAACTGGGTTCCTTAAGAAGTGAAAAGACCAGGAATATTAGTTAAAAATAGATCTAATGTAGATGGGTTCCTATTCATGTTGCCTGGAATATAGGAAGGATTTGGTGGATAAAGAATATCAAAAGGATGCCTTGAGTTTAGGTCAGCAAGAATGTTACTCCAGGCATTGGCTTTAAGACAACCCCAGCGTCTATGCTGCAGTTAAAGTCATCACCAATAAGGAATAAATCATTTGTTTTAAGTAATTTTAAAAGATCATTGCGCAGATCTCTTCGTGTTTGTGGAGAAGTTGACCCACCTGCAAAATATGCACTATAAATTTTTGGAGATAGACCTTTAGCAATAATGGTTTCTTAAACAATCATATTCTACACACTTATTCGGGGCTTGAGCAATGTCGTTAGATGAAAACAAATCTGTTTTTTTAATATTACCTTTATAACATGATATCATATAAACATGTACGCTAAATATTTTGAGCTGGTCTCGGCCAAAGAGAAGTGGTTTTGGCAGAAGTTGATTTCCAAGAGATATAGCGATTTTATTTAATATGATATATTACATACAATCTACCTTGCCGAGGGTTTCAATTTTATCCCCACGCTAGTAGTTGGATGTGATTTTTGAATAATAAAGTGGATCTACTGGGACGAGATCCTTATCAATGAAACTGGCCGACTGCCACTGTCAATCAAAAATGAACACTTTATTTGTCTATTGTTTCTCTAGCCTCGATTTTCAAAAGCAATACTTGCAATTTCATTTAACTCAATGGGTTGCATTTCGTCGTCGACTTCTTGCTTCACGGTATTCACCTGATTGGCTGGCTGGTTGCAATGATTCGCAATGTGATCCTTGTTGCCAGATCGAAAGCATGATCAAATTTCTCACTTCGGTTTTGAACATTGTATAGCAATGTGCCCGTATTGTGAGCGAATTGGAGGAATGGTCGCTGGCGGCTTGATGTATCCGGTGCGTTGTACAGGCGTCGAAAGATTACTGTCAATCATTTTCTTCTTCTCGTAAATGACCTGTAGATCTTGAAGTTCGTTGAGATTCTTAGTCGTGTAGAGTATGGACGCATAGGCGGTGCGATCCCTCAGTCCCTCTATTATTAAGTTTACGATGTCACTTTCGTCAATGTTTGCTTGACTGGCGACTGATGATACTTTCTCCTTTAAGACGTTGTCTTTTTTGCAACTGTTTGTAGACATCATTGATGGTAAGGCAACGTCTGAATTGCTTTAGTAGGGCAGATTTTATTTCGGTGTAATCTGATGCTGTTGAGGTTCGCAAAAAAAATTGCCGGCGTTCCCGTTAATAGACGACATATGGCCATGTATTTAAAGTGATCCGAACCTCGACATAACCTAGTTACGTTTGGAAAATCTTCAAGCCATTTGTCCACCGAATAGGCATCGTCTCTCGCAAATTTTGAGACCATTGACTCCACTTCGGTAATGGACAAGCGGTGCAATCCCGGGGCGAGAGAGTCCTCCAGCGACTCGATTTCCTGACGTAGAAATAGCAGATTTTTCTTTTTTTGCAGTTCTGCAATTAGGGCGTCGATATCATTGTTTTCTCCTATGTTCGTGGCAACGTTGACAGATGCATTCGCCAAAGGCGGATAGGTTAATCCTGCTACCTCCAGACCACGTGGAATTCCACTTTTACTTAATTTTTTCGACATATTTGTGGATAATCCCACTTCTGAGGATTTAAACTCCCTTTTTCGATTCCTTTCCTTTAAAACACTTTATTTTATTACTCCTCTTTTTCTTTACGCATGGTTGTAATTAATGTTGTACTTATTATGGGGGGTACTTTGTGTTCAATCAAACGATTTATATAGTAACTATCGCAATACCGACACCTCTCTTCCATATCCAAACGATAGCATTTATACGAGTAAATAGTAACATATTCGACAAACAATCGGTTGAATTTAGGCAAGTTTGTGATACTAATGCAACATCAACATTACATGTACTAAGAAGAGAAAAAAATTCTACAATAATTGTTTACCTCAAAAGCTTCTAGCATTCTAACAGATAAGTATGAGTAGTATATTATTATGTATTGTATTATAGTTATATTTTATTTATATGTTCTTAGTAACAGTTAGAGCAGTTTGCAGCTTTGAAAAATCCGTGCTTCCTGTGTAATACTTGAAAATCTGCAGTTTTTATCAGTTGTTCACTTAAAACCCATTAATTTTTTTTTAAATGTTTTTTTATATTATTCAATGTAGTCCTCTTTTAGTTTGATACACTTATTCCAGCGATTTTACAACTTCTGGATCCCGTCCGAAAAGTAATTCTCCGGAAGGTCTGCAAAATACTTCTCCGTGGCGTCGATGATTTCCTCTCGTGACAACAATCAGCTGTCAAACAAAACTAAAGACAGTATCGCACTGAAATTTGGCTTGTCTGCCTGAATATGAACGGACTTCAAGGCACCATAACCTCTTTTGCAGTAGCAGCGCATTCTGGCGGTCAAGGAGGTCACTTTTCACTCCATCAGTATTGTATATACCTCTTTTCTAGTCTGTTCATATGTGGCATTAGACAATGGAATATGGCTTACCAGACTTAGGGCATCATTCCGAAGGAACAAGCGAAGGAAATAAAATTTTTGTGTTGGTGACAAGTTTTGTTTATTATGAACTGAACTCTCAAACATGTCCCGAAAGGATGGCCACTCACGATAATTTCCTGTAAAAGGTTCAAACTGGAATTTTGGAAAACTTTCGAGGAAGTGTGTATCTGACGCAATTGTGTCCGGCTGTTGCTGCAGAATGTAGATGAATTTGCTGATTATGCAAATTAGATGTGTCTAATCGAGGCTGTTCAGAAATTTGTGGGTTATGCGAATGGTTGAAGTGGAATCCGGTCGTTTCTGTTTTTTTTTTTTTTTGTCCCGAATAGAAGAATGTAAGCGGGTCATTTCCGTAAACATTCCTAGCTTGGTTAGCGAGCGCTTTAAATCACCGCGAATCGAACGCAAAACCGAAAGATAGAGATCTCTGTTCATTTTAAATAATGTATTTTAAAAATTGTCTATCAATTACGATGTCAGTACGCCAAAAATATCAGGTATACTCGCATGTGTGAACATATGAATATTCGTAGGTATACACAAATTTTATAAACCCATGCGGATCGTTTTTTTAGATAATTAAGCAAATTAAATAATTTTCTCCAGCTAAATTTAGTAAATTATTATGATGGAAGCAAATTAAATAATGCATGCAGCAATACAGTAAGAGAGGTAATACCTAAGCACCAATGTAATTATCCACGAAACCGAAACGAATACACACTACGATTCAAAGATTATTTCAATTAATTACTTAATGGAACTGCATCCAATGAGATGTAGAAAAAGAAAGATGATTTTAATGTACAATTTCAGATCCAAGACGAAATCCAATAATATCCAAATCCCTCTAGGATCCTGAGTAAAAGACTCAGGATTCTCCAACGGCAATACTATAGTGACGGACCAGCACTTGAATGGCAAATGCGATTGTAAGAGAAAGTAAAAAAAAAAACTAATAATAAATATATTCGTATGTAATATAAATTAATATTTATTAATTAATAATAAAAATATAATAAATATTTATTTGAGTACGTATCTTATCTCCAAGTGGACGAGAAATCGACACTGTTGTGGACTGACTTAGAGAGCTCTAAACCATTTCTATACACAAACTCTTAACAAATTATTTAGAGCCTGATTATAACTTTAAATAAAATCGAACAATTAGATAAAACATTCTTTTATTTTTAACAAAACAATATTTTCGAACACATAGGATCGTATTTTACATCT
Organism: Volucella zonaria; assembly: GCA_963966105.1. NCBI lineage: Eukaryota > Metazoa > Arthropoda > Insecta > Diptera > Syrphidae > Volucella > Volucella zonaria. The sequence goes on along the minus strand of OZ014530.1, from coordinate 186,429,071 downwards.
CTATGACACACACGTAGCCTTGAGAAGCAAGACCACCAAGGATAAAAGCAAACCATTTCTTTACCAGTCAAATACGTTCCTTAATGCAGCAGCGCGATAGAGCTTACAACAGTTGGAAGCGATATCGACTTCCAGATCTTCGGCAAATGTTCAATTCACTTCGCAACAAAGTTGTTACGGAGATTCGTTCCGCCAAACCTTGTGTGTATGCGAGCAAGCTGCTTAAGTCCCCGACAGTAGCAGTAGTAGTAGTAGTAGTAGAAATTGACTTTATTTCATTAAAAAAATGTTACAAAAAAAGTTTCTAAGTCTGTTTGGTTTGGCCCAAGGCCGTCTACCTGATTGGCATTTATGTTACATACGAGTAGTTCAATATAATTTTGCCTATGACATATATATAAATATTAAATAATATAGATGTTTTAGAAGTCTCCCTCGATGATGCGCTTTCTGTAGCGAAGTGCGTTCGCTGTGTAATTAAACAATAGATCCCAGCCTTGTTATCCGTTTTAGATACGATTGCAACTTCCTCCTCCAGAATATAAGAACCGAAAAATTGTTCCCGGAATTCCCTTAAAATTAGACATTGATCAAAAAGTTCCCGCCCACACCCACCGTGTAGCGCTCCCATTATTCCGATTTGAGTTCTGTTTTTTTATTAAGTTGATAAATCTGTTGTTGACATTCCTTCTAAATCTTGGCGTCATAGCTTGACATTTGCAAAAGTTACGTAGCCAAGAGTACATCTATCTCTGTGCGTGTTGGCGATTTTTTAAAATTTTAGAAATCGATTTAAATTTGCAACAACGGGCTTGTATTAAACTTTGCGTAAAAAACGGATTTAATGGTGCGTGAACGTTGGAAATATTGGAAAAGTGTGTCGGCAACGATTCTCTAAAGAAAACGGTCGTTTACCAGTGGCACGAACGGTTCAAAGGTTGTCGTGAGTCAGTCGAAGATGATGAACGCAGTGGCAGACCACTGACATCGAAAACTGACGAAAACATTGATGAAGTAAACGAAATGTGGGTCAATAACCGCAAATTAACCATCAGAGAGATAGCAGAGGACTTGAACATTGCCTATGGATACGACCAAGACATTTTGGTTAATGATTTGGGTTTCCGTCGTGTAGCAGCAAAGTTGGTGCCAAAAGACCTCAATTTCATCCAAAAAAGAGACCGTGTTGACGTCGCAAAAGAGATGATTTGCGAGGCTGAATCCGATACCACATTCATCAAAAGTACTGGAGCCGAGATATGGTTTTATGAGTACGACACGCAATCCAGACATCAGGCAAGTGAATGGCGCTCACCAAATGAGCCGAGACCAAAAAAAACACGTCGTTTTCAGTCAAAAAAGATGGCAATGCTCATGGTTTTCATGGATTACAACGGTGTGGTGCATCATGATTTTTTGCCAAAAGGTCAGACAGTAAACAAAGAGTATTACGAGTATTTGGGCGTTATGAGACGTTTGCATGAAGCAATTCGCCGAAAGAGACCAGAACTGTGGTCAGAAAACTCGTGGATTTTGCACTATGATAACGCACCGTCGCACATTGCCATCATTATTCGTAATTTTTTGACGAAAAATGCAACAAATACTATCCAGCAGCCACCGAATTCACCTGATTTGGCTCCCTGTGACTTCTTTCTGTTCAATCGAGTTAAAAAACCACTACGGGGAACACGTTTCAGCAGTCGAGAGGAAGTAATGGAAAAATCGCAGGAAGCACTGATGGACCTACCGAAGAGCGAATATAAAAAATATTTCGAGGATTGGATCAAGGGGATTACTTTGAAGGGGACTATATAGATTTAGACGAATAAACTTGTATTTTTAATTTTCTGGATAAATTCCGGGAACTCATTGTTTTGGATGGTTGATCACGGTCGTATTCCGAGGCTGAAGGAAACTTCCGGGATATATTTTGCTCCTCTGGTTGATCGCCTGAAAACGGAAGATCATCGGGGTCGTTTTAATCTTCATCGATTAGAATTGTAGCAACTTTGTGGCAAGTTTTACCAGAGCACGAATAGATATATGTACATGTATAGTTCTAATATCAAGCATGTAGTCGCCTTGCATCTGATCCATGAGGTCATTCAATGAGAATTGACATTCTTACCTGTTTTCAGCAAGCTATGGATATACTCGTATATGTATATTCCATGCGCTCCGCAACATTCCTCGGCGCTGAATGGTCTCTTTTCAGTCTAAGAGTTTTTTCCATGCTGTACAACTTTTTGTGACATAGTAAGTGGTACCTGGCATTAGGAGCGGCGATATCAGTTACAGATGCAGGGTAATATACAATCTGCCATCCGCATTTATCCTCCGAATTGTTGCTATTACACCCAGTGATTATAGTTGGTGCACATTACCATACGACTCTGTGATTGAGGCAGTACTTTTTTGAGTTTAATAAAATCTTCAGCGATATTATTTCCACACGGAAAACAAATATTCTGCAATTCCATAGAGCCTCTTGATGATCTTGAAGACGAAGATTCAGGAACTAAATCGCCTTTACGATAAACAGATGCCGCAACATTATTTGGAACCGTGTATCTGTTCCTGCACGCATGTGACACTTGACAGGCCTGATACTCACTTCAACTAGTGAGAAGACGCCATGTTTTTTCACCACGTTACTTGACGCTTTTCAAGTTTCGACATATAAAACAAATGCCCGGCGGAACCAACATTTCCCTTCTTAAACTTGTAGGGCGCCGAATGCAACTGAAAGAGCCTTGTATTTATTTTAATGTATCTTGTAGCATTTAATATCTTGTGGAATTTCACAACTATTTCGATGTATAATACTTAGCCATAAGCAAAAATCTATTTTTAATGATACTGTGTATCCGAACGGCCGCGGCGACTTTCTTACACGTTAAGATCGCCATTTTTAAAATCTTACATGGACATAGTCTGACACATTAGAGTACATCATTACTGGCCTAATGACGAAACTAAAATAATTAATTTTATGGAGACAGTTTCAAGGTGCTTAGCGGGATACGATGTGCTTGATTGCTTATCATAAGGGTGGATATCAAACTCAGATTAGTATGTGGAAAAATGTGTGGTAGCGATAGAGGCATTGTATCGAGAGTTAGAAGGGGTACCTTGACAACACTTTAAGTATCATAACAGGTAAAAGAAGTACAACGTTTAAACTATTTAATATTTTAAAGATTGCGGCCCAGCGAAGAAATATTCTTAGGAGATTCAATCGCCGAAATATATTAAAGATGATCAGGGACACCTGCTAATGGAGAACAACGAAATTTGTAATAAATTCTAAGAGTTCTGAGAGACATATACTGCCAAGTATGAGAGGAGTGAATATGGGTTGAAATGACTCGAAATTTTGTTTAAACCGCTGAGCAAGATGATTTTCGTTTCACAGTATAAAGGCCAAGGACGAAAAATTTGCAACAACTACCGATCGATGGAGCTAATGTGGCTAAAAATTTAGGAGTGAGTTCTAGATAGTCGATAAATTGCTCACCGAACTCATTTCTCACTTGGTCCATCGATTCGCATATACCACCGACCTGGTGCAACCACATACCGATCAGTTTCAGCTCGTGCATTTTGGGCAAAAAAGTTCGAAATTATTGGAAGATAGTGGTCGCCATTGGCGAGAACGTTGTTCTCACGTTCATCTTTGAAAAAATGATTCCGCCGGACCACAAACCGCACCAAACAGTGCATCTTTCCGGATGTATTGGCAGCTCTTGTATTGCTTGAGGTTGCTCTTCGAACCAAATACTACAGTTTTGTTTATTAATATATTCATTCAACTAGAAATGAGCTTCGTGGCTGAAGACAATTTTTCGATAAAAAAGCGGATCTTCTTCCAGCTTTTCTGAGGAAAATTCGACCCTGTGGCAGGTCATGCGGCTTCAGTTCTTGCACAAGCTATATTTTGTAGGGTTTTAGACTAAGATTCTTGCGTTAAATCTTCCGCGTAGTCGAGTAACACAATCCCAATTACATCGACGAATGGACAAATCACGGTCTTCATTAACACTGCTGGCGGATACAGCAGCAATATTTTCCTCCGTATGCACTCTACCAATACAGGTAGATGGCTTGATGTCCAATAGCATGAAATTGGTGCGAAATTAGGTCACTATGGCTTGAATTGTTTGCTCAGTAGGTCGATTATGACGACCGTAAAATCGTTAAAGTGCGCGAAAAACATTTTTCACAGAGAACGAATTTTGATAATAAAATTCAATAATTTATAAGCGTTGTTCAGATGTAAGTCAGCGCTTCCTTAGCATGTTTGACTTTGATTTTGACACGTGGCATGAATCACGCGCGAGCTGTTAGTAATAGAATACTGAAAAACCAACCAAATAAAACCTCAATATACTTCAATGTGGTCCATAATGTATGACCCTATTCGTTATTTAAAATGTTTATTTGACATTCATTCATTCACCGAATTGACATTCGATGCCATTTATAACATCTATGGCACTTTCCAGTTGGCATATATCCAGTTACACTCCAAATAATATACATACTACTTGATGGTAACTTTGAAGAGAATCTGCCTGCCTGGCAACGAAATACATATCGAACCTCCGACGAAAGAGTAAGTCTTTATACCGATAATCGGAAAAGATAACACGGGCTCTAAGAGATCAATCTATCCTTATTCATGCTGAAAAGCATGAAGTGAATAGTCGAATTTTATGTGCGCAAAACTGCTTTGCGAATGCATTCCTTGTCCAATATGCAACTTGCCTACCAACACAGAAGATGCTGTGGCAGTGCCCTTCAAAATCTGTTGGACATCGACAAAAAGGAGGACGCGCTTGGCATTTTCATCGATATGGTGGGTGTTTTCAACAAAGTAACTTTTGACAGCATGTGTAACGAGGCCGGACTACATGCCGTAGATGTGCAAGTCAGTGTCTCTGCTGCAATGGTTCATGTTGGCCGACTTACTGCTGATTACTCTCAATAATTCTGTCGTCTATGCCCAGGCATATGCAAAAGATGCAACTGTCTCCTCTAAAGCGCAGGCAGCCCCAAGACAAGGCCGATGATTAGTGCACTATAAATGGGCTTTCAGCCAATTACGAGAAGAACGAAGACTAGCTGACTCATCTAGCGTGTAAAGGCATCACCAACCACTTCTTGAACTAAGTTAGGTATCATATTCGGGTGTCGTTTTGAACAAAAAACTTCTGTGGATTAAACATGTTATATCGAAAACCTCCAAACGTCTTTCTGGCAGTGTAAACGAGCTTACAGCAAAACGTGATTGCTACCACCCAGTGGAGTCCTCTAGATCAACCTCGCTATGATCAAGCTAATTATATATAATGCGTCGGTTGTCTAGTGGAACAAGCTTTTACGAAAATCCGTCATTGCTGCTTTACCAGATTCGAAAAGACGCACTGCTTCGTCTACATATGACGCATTAGTAGATCTCCATCACATTAATATTCATATCAGGGACTGTACTTTCAAGGCAGTCTTTCTATAAAAGAGAAGTGGTCTTTTGTACAATATATGACCTTGAGAGTCGACTTACTTTTGACTCTCATGGTGCTCGTATCTGCCATCTGCCACCTGCCATCTAATGGAACGACATCGAAATTTCTATTGCTGCGAAATTAGGAAATCGATTTTCTCTGTACCCAGGAATATGGTAGTTCCTTCCAAAATTTGAGCCAGGAGAGGGGTATAGTCGGGTGTTCAGGGGTGGTTCTAAAACCAATTTAGGATACGGCGCTTTTGTCTTTCTAGAGGACGACAATCCTAATGTCAATGGATTATTCTTAACTGACTACTAGCAGTATGAGCACAAAATCAATACTCGTTCAATATCGATTCAATACTGGTTCTATTTTTCGAAACTACAATATTTGTGTGCAAATAAATTTATGGGCAATAAAACAAAAAAAAAAACATGGCTAATTCCATACAGACTATCTAATTTCCTACATATCTTACGATCCATGGATATTCCAAAGTGGACCATAAATAATTACTGATGATGAAGTCCCATTTACAATACAGCGAGATGCGATACGTTGTTCGAAAACGACAGCGCATGAACTGTCAAAAATATTTTCGTAACATGTAATTCAATGTGTTCGTTTACAATAATGCGAGTTTCACAGCGAGCATCGCAGTCAATTTCGAAAATCTGGAAAACTCTCGCATCTCGCAATGCGTGACAGATACATTTTTTCTCTTTTCATTTTGAGCTTGTCATTTGTGAGTGGTGTTTCAGTTTATTTGTAAAGATGCAAAAATTAAATTCAGAGGAAGTGAAACATCTAATTGAAGTTATAAAAGAGCAGAAATGTATTTATGACAAGAGGCACAGGCTATATAATATATGAAATAAAAGAAAAAATTTGGAATGAAATTGCTGCAAAAACAAAATTGGATGGTAAAATTAATTTGTTTGACGAAATTTTAATTCTTTTTTTTCAGAAAAAGAGTGCAAAATAGCATGGAGATCTTTAAGTGATCAGTATTGCAAATATTTAAATAGTTGCAAATCAAAAAGTGGTCAGCAGCATGAAGGAAGGAAGCCATATAAGTATAGCCAGCAACTCCAGTTTTTGAGGGATTCCTTGCAACCACGGCAGTAAGTTATTTAGTTAAACTCCCTATAGGTTATACATATTTATTTGAATATTTACAGGACTTGTGGAAATTTTGAAGCTGAGAACGAAGAGCTAGCAGAAGTCTTCAACTACGCCGACCAGTCATCTACCTCGCAACATCCAAGTTCGTTCGAAGAATCGCAACACGGATTTTGTGTTCTGGAAGATTAAAATGACTCCATCCTTTCGACATCGAAAAGGTCGAGAAGCTCTACTCCTGCTACGCAAAAAAAAAAAAAAAGAAAATAAGAAGATGACTCCACGGACTTTTTGGAGAAAGTCATCGCTAGCCAGCAGGAAGAGCAAAAAAGTGGAACACATAAGTTTTTCGAGAGTTTGGCTGACAAGCAAAATCCATAGTTATACTCTAGAGTTAATAAAAAATGTGTTAAACTAGTGTTAAATGTGTTGAATGTTGGGTTTTATTTTTAATTATCCTTTAAATATGTACATAGTTTCTTTCGAAAACTTAAAGCAGCTTTGGGGGCATTATGCGCTTGGTTTGTTGCTAAATTGTCCATAGTACAATTATTTTCAAACGTATCTAAAAAATTTGGAGTACATTATGAACTGCATTTTCGCAACATAAAATAGTTGTGCAAAATCACAGACGCCTTGATTATGTTCTACGAGGGCGGGTCAATAAGTCCAGAGTTCTGACCTCTTTACTGAAACAGCAACACTGCTCCTGTCAACAGGCATCTGTCAGTTGACTCCTGTCAAAATTTAAACTTGCTGCGTCAGTTAGTTTGTGTTTGACAGCTATTTTTATCAGACTACTCACTAATTTGAGGAGAAAATGGAATAAAGTGAATTTCGTGTGCTTATTAAGCATTATTTCTTGCGAAAAAAAACCATTACCGAGACCAAGGCTAAGCTTGATAAATACTATGGGGACTCTGCACCATCGATTTCAATGGTAAAAAAGTGGTTTACTGAATTTCGTTGTGGCCGTACAAGCACTGAAGATGCCGAACGTCCTGGACGCCCAGTTGAGGTCTCTACACCCGAAACAATCGAAAAAATTCACGATATGGTGTTGGCCGACCGAAGATTGAAAGTGCGAGAGATTGTGGAAGCCGTAGGGATCTCGCATGGCTCAGTGGTTTCAATTTTGAATGATCACTTGGGCATGAGAAAGCTTTCCGCAAGATGGGTGCCGCGTTTGCTCACAGTCGACCACAAACGCAATCGTGTAACAACTTCACAGGAAGGTTTGGCGTTGTTTAATCGCAATATGGAGGAGTTTTTGCGCCGTTTTGTAACCGTGGACGAAACATGGATCCATCACAACACACCAAAGAACAAACAACAGTCAAAACAGTGGATTTCTAAGGGTGAATCGGCGCCAAAGAAGGCCAAGGTGGGTTTGTCAGCCAATAAAGTTATGGCGACTGTTTTTTGGGATGCACGCGGGATAATCCACATTGACTACCTTCAAAAGGGAAGAACAATCAATGGGGAATATTATGCCAACTTATTGGACCGATTCAATGACGATTTGAAAAAAAAACGACCTCATTTCGCCAAGAAAAAAGTTCTTTTCCACCAAGACAATGCAAGGGTGCACACATGTGCAGTTGCCATGGCAAAAATCCATGAATTGGGCTATGAATTGCTCCCTCATCCACCCTATTCTCCAGATTTGGCTCCGAGCGGCTACTTCTTGTTCCCAGACCTGAAGAAATGGCTTGGTGGAAAAAGATTTGACTCCAATGATGAAGTCATCACGCAAACAAAGGCCTATTTTGAGGACCTCGACAAATCATTTTTTTTGGAAGGGATAAAAAAATTGGAGAAGCGTTGGACAAAGTGTATAGAGCTCAAGGGAGACTATGTTGAAAAATAAAATTATTTTTTTATCAAAAAATCTGTGTTTTAATCCAAATCCGCCCTCGAAGATATTATTCGGAAAGGCATGGATGTCGTTGCGGAGAACTCTCCATCAGGCTGATAGGATGCCAAAGGTATTTTCAATTGTAACCCTTGTGCGGGACAATCGCTTGTTAAAGTTTGTTTGGTCTCCGTTGATAAGAAGTTGTTGTTTAAAGTTTATATTTTCCGTTTTTTTTTTTAATATTAACCTTACCTGGAAATGGCCGCATTAAATTATGATTCAAGGGAAAAGCATTATCTCCCACAAAATCATGTGGAAACACATCGGTAGTTTTTGGCAGCGGCTTTGGGGGTGGAATTGTCAATTTTCCTTGTTTCAAAAGCCTACCAAAGGAGCTTTGTGCAAAGATACCACCATCGCTCTGACTATCATGAGCTCCTATGTCCACCGTTGAGAACCAGTAGTTTGCGTCGCAAACCGCCAACAAGACAATGCTGTGTCTATTTTTATAATTAAAAAACTGCGATCCTGCATTTGGTGGACAGTCAATGGAAACGTGTTTCCCATTTATAGCCCCTAGACAATTTGGCAGTTGCCACTTTTCCTCATATTTCAATGAAATCCGCTTCCACTCCTCTAAGTCTGATGGTGCCATTTATATGGTATGTAACGCATTCCATAATACTTCACAGGTTTCGTTTATAATTGCGCAAACGGTTGGCAATGACATTTTAAATTTCAACGAATAAAAAAACCTGGAGCCACCGAGTGAAACCTTTTTAAAAATTTATTTTTAATTATTATTAAGTTTTAAAGAATAGTTGTTGCATTACTTACATTAGGGTTGGTGCCAATCTGCATTCAGCAACTGTAGGCTTCCTTGATGAATATTTTTCCAAATTGTCCTTCGTCAGTGCCAGAAAAGCATCAAAATTACCGACTGACATTCTGGTGGCCTTAGCAAACATTTCGCTGTCTTTCTTCAGGGTTTGAAACGTTGCCTCTGCATATATTGGTCTTACCCACCATCTCCTACTTTTTCTTTTTTCATATATTTTTTTCTAGCTAAAAAGTACAATGCTACACAAATTATAGTTTTTCGGCTTATTTTCCCCATGATTAGCACTTCACTTGACAATTGTTCATTGCGTTTTGACGCATCATTGTAAGCAGACGTCCGATGTCTGAATGCGAGAGCCCTCGCATTCAAATTCGAATGCGACTCTCGTATCGCATTTCGCAGTATTGTAAATGGGACTTTACTTTGATAACCAAACGCTTGCTGCTTTGTGTAAATAGCTAGTGGCCTCTATAGTTGAAAGTAGGTCTCTTGAAAATATGTTCATTCTGCAACATTCTGTTGGGGAAGGTTGAAAAAGTGTTCATTTTCGAACAACTACGAGTAGGTATATTGTGAAGAATCGGTGAAGGTGGCTAAGCCCCTGCGTCAGTAGTGACAGCCAAGTTAAGCTGAAAGCCTTGTCGCACTCTGTCACAATATCTAGGCTATTTCGTGAATGCAAGATTTCACTGAACGCAGTCGGAAGGCTTAGTTCTTTCGTGGTCACAATGGGATCACGCGAAATGAGATCGCCGATGAACTTGCTAGGCAAGGATTATAGGAAACATTTTTTGGACCCGAGCATCTTCGGTTGTGGCTTTCATTGTTAGTTGGGTTTCATTATGAGCATAACGCAGCTGGCATGACTCTCCAGATTACGGCCAGATAAAACGAATGCTTCCGTTCGTCTCTAAGAGGTTACTGTCTTTCCTGCTGTCCATTAGTAGAATAGCCTGCAGACTACTTACTGGCGTTTTAGCGAGTCTGTATGCTTTTATTTAGAACCTAAGTGTGTTGATCATCAGTGACACAAAATCCTGCGACAATTGCTGCGTGAGTGCTGATGACACTGCTTAGCACTATGTTCAAGCATCAGAATTCAGGTACTTGCAGGTAATAATAATTATAATAATATTAAATCCCAACTATTGGTATCATCCCGATTAAGGATATGTAAGAGTAGAGTCCAATTACCTTTAATAAAAATTGACTCATTGCCGAATTGTCATTTAAATATGGTATGTCGTTGATTTCGTTTGCTTTTAAAAAAATGCAGCCATTTTGCTACAACTACATCTCATCAGGATCAGAGTTATCCATTTTCTAAAAGATAAGTACATGTCCATGTATTTATTGATTATAATCCTGTCAGAAGAGCTCCGTTCTTATTTTTAAAGAAATAAGGATCGATTCTATCGATTGAAGTTGTTGTTGAAGCTGTTTTCGGTTTTACTGTTGCCGTACTCACGAAACGCAGGAACGTGAATCCGGAGACGAATATGGAAAATAGAGAATACTATCATCAGCAAGAAAATATAGTGAACTATACGTATCAGATAAGAGATGATTTATAAAAATAGAGTCGTAAATAGAACAGAGCCCTGTGGTATACTTCTTGCTACGAAAACCTTTCTACCGGTCATTGAAAAGTATTTGTGGGGTCAGCTGGAGGATATATTGAGGTCTTACAATTCTCATGAATGTAAAAGTTTCCGACCGCAACATACAACAAGCTAGTGAATGCTAGTTGTGCATCTTTTTACAGTTACTTACCGAAGTTTCAGTCATTTTGGACTCGCAGTTTTTAGTTGACAGTCGTTTGAGTGAGTCGATGTGAGTGTTTTTTGTGAAAATGGAAACAATTGAGTATCGAGCTGTTATTAAATTCTTGTTTTTGAAAGGCAATACGCCTACGCAAATCAAAAGTGAGTTGGACTCTGTGTATGGGGACTCTGCACCATCATTTACCACAATGAAATTTTGGGCAGCTGAATTTAAAAGTGGCCGTAAGAGCTTGGGAGATGATAAACGTTCGGGACTTCCAAAAACTGCAACCACTGACGATAACATTGCTAAAGTTCACCAAATGGTGTTAGACGACCGCCGAATTAAAGTGAGAGAGATAGTAGAGGTTATGAAAATGTACAAAGAACGTGCTCGTTAGATATTAAATCAAGATTTAGGCACGAGAAAGCTGTCCGCGCGTTGGGTGCCGTGTTTGCTTACGTTAGACCAAGTTAGTTTAGTTTAGTTTTAAATGCATTTTATTTTCTAAATCAATAATTCTTACAACAAAAAATGCTTAAATGCTAGCTTAAAAATAGCCCCACACAGGCACTCTAAGCTACTCTAAATTCTTATATCTATGTCCTTCGACTTTATTTACATTTTATTGAAATATATATCTTGTATACTTAAGGCTAAGAAAAGAAATTGTTAACAAAAAACTTAGCATATGATCCGGATTTTTTATTTTTTCTATAAAAACTTAATATCTAAATTAAAATAAACCTTAGTCTACCTAACCTACATACACAATACACACATACACACATATAGATACTATACACATACATATACTAGTATATACCTTTATATATACTAATATATATATATTCCTTAAATGCTAACCTAAACCTATGCAAGCTGGCTATCGCTATTTATAGAGCAAATAGACTGGTCTGCTCTGCCTCATTAGTGAGGCTGGTTCGTAATTGACGGAAACGGCGACGAAACATCTTCTCCATCATTCAACCACCAGAAATGCTGGTGCTGCCGAACAACATCCCTCTTACCGCGATTCCCCACCGCCCTACTGAACCTGAGACGATCCACACTGCCGTGTGCGACGTCTCTGCCGTAGTTGAGTCGCCTGTCCCCAACTTTCCGAGCCACATGGAAGATTAACGGGACCGCTGATCTATCCTGGATTAACCCTATCTGATCTAGGTAGAGGAATGCTTCCGGTGGAACGAAGCCATCAGAGCGCACACTCTCGTGGTAAAGGTAATTGGGGTAGTAAGCCCCAGATATCAGGTTATTCGTCGAGGTCATTGCTCTTGCAATGTGCCTTCGAGTCAGCTTAATTACAAAGTTGTCCACTCGTATTAGGTTCGCCCTGTTGTAAAGCACCTCATTACGATAAAATTTTTTGTACTCCGACTCTGGTGTTCTGTACAAGCGAAGGCAAGGCCTAAGGCAAGCCCTCTCAAACACCCGAATCTTTTCCATTAAGCTTGCTCGTACATTGAACCACACGGGACACCCAAATACCAGCATGGGCCTGTCCGTGTTGTCCAATGATCGAGAACTTACGCCAATTTTTCCTGGTATCCCTAGAGGCTCCAGACAACAGCGTCCTAAAGAGAATGGTTTCCGACTTCTGAAAGTTGATTTTCAACTTCCACTCATCGCAAAATCGTCTTATCTTATCGAAGTCATGCTGCAAGAGAGTATTAATGACCTCGATTTTTGGACCTACAGAACACGCTATCAAATCGTCTGCGTACGCAATAGTATGGGGAAGTGAACCTATCAAGTCGCTTGTATAAATGTTGAATAGGATCGGCGAATTGACCGCGCCCTGCTGAAGACCATTTTTAATTTGAAATATTCCCACAGAAGTCACATCACCATTTTTCAACGATGAACTGTCTGTTGGTTAGCATATTATAAAGAATGTACAAGAGTGGTTTACTGATCTCCAGCCTAGTCAGCTTATAGAAAAGACCCCCTATCGAAAGTCTTCTCCAAGTCAACAAGGCAGGCACCAGTACATTGGTTTTTGGCTTTATTCCATTGGATATCGGACACCAGTTTAGACGCGGCATGTGAGATATCATGTCCCGCCTTAAAACCGAATTGATTATCCAGAATTGTCCTCAACCCACCTAGACAGGGCTCTATTGATTACCTTTTCAAACACCTTACTGCTATTCGGAAGGAGACTTATCGACCGGAGATTCGCCGGATTGGATATATCCTTTCCCTTTTTGGGGATAGGTTGAACCACCGCCGTTTTCCAATGCGCTGGATAATGTGCATTATTCATTGCATTATTAAACAAGGTGGTATAAATGTCCACCGCTTCTAGAGGAAGATATCGAAGCACGATGTTCGGAATACCATCGGTCCCCACTGATTTCTTAGCCCTGATTGTGTCGAAGATCTCATGGAGCTCTTCCTTCGAAATGAACGGGGGTAGGTCACCCTCTCTGGTAATGACATTGTTTGCCATATTTTCTTCGCTGAACCGAGTAAAACCAGAGCTCTCGGATCGCCAGTTCTCTATTTCATTTCGAATGTAGAAGTCGTGCACCAAGACGCGATTGTCCAGGTCATAATTAGGGCCAATGGTATCAGTGGCCTTGTATATTTCCTGGAAAGTCGCCCCTATGGCCTCAACCATCTCCTGTGGATCCTCGATCGCAAAGAAGTCGTCATCATCAGCGGCCTCATTTGGATCAATACCTGCTATTGTCAGTAACCGTTCGTTGTCTATTGTTTGGGGTATTTTAAGACACTGAAGGTCGTTTTGATTTTTTCTCGTTTGTTTATTTGCGGGAACATATTCGGGTTGCTGGTGTTTACAGCCCGAACCCTGTTGTTCCAATACGAACTTACAGAAATTCTGTAATTCTCTTTTATTAACGTTTGAATATTTTTAATCGACGCCTTCAGTGTCCTAATCTCCGGGTCTTGTCTGTCAATTAACTGTCTGTACAAGTTTTTGAGTCTTGACAGAAGTCTACTTTTCTGTCGGTGCGTGCGTCAATAGTAGGATTGCGGAACAGGTCTTCGTTAGTCGTACGTCGATAGCGCGGTATGGTAGCGTCCGTAGTTTGTTTAATTGTCTCGTCCATTTGTTTTAGGAAATTGTCGATCTCCTCGTTTGACAAATTCCTATTGGACGGCGGGTGGAGCGTATTAGAGGAGAGCGCTCTTGTTATGGTTGCGGAGAAGCGTGTCCATCGAGTCTTCCCATAGTTGTAAGAAAATCTTTGGACAAACTCCTCCAATTCCGCAATTTCGTTGGGAACTGTAATTTGAGTGCTAAAACCGCAATGGTCACTGTCATACACGAATGTGCGCAGACAGTTTAGCGTTTGCAAATTCGTACCTGTCAGTCGTATACGCTCGTCGTACAGCAGTAGATCCAGATAAGACCCGCCTCTGGGAAACGACGGCTTATCCGTCGCTTTAAGACCGAGTCTGTACATGACATCGTGCTGACCCCACCAATCGAGTAGTAGGTTCCCTCTAGTATTTGGCAAATTATTTCCCCAATCTCTGTGTTTAGTGTTGAAATCCCCGCCGATTATAAAATAATTCTCCCCCGATTCCAGCCTCAGAAGTCGAAAAAGCGTGTCGAGCTCTGTAATAAATAAAGTGGATTGTGAAGCCTCAGGTGCATAAACAGAGGCCAAGTACAGCCGCTTTCCACTTCGGAGCGGGATGTAAATGACGACTGCCTCCAACACCCGGAACCTACGCAACACTCCCTTGTACACTCTGTGAAATTTTATACCTTGTTTAATGAATATCGCGACACCGCCTCCACGTTTGGATCGGGGCCGGTTTCTTCTTCTAACAATATAATTATTGTACTCCAGTTTGTGCTTATCGGTTAGCTTGGTTTCGCTAGCGAAAAGCACATCAGGAGTTTGGTCTAGTAGCAATTTAAACTTGTAGCAAACAATATTTAATCAGTGAATTAACATTCACCGCAAGGACCTTCAAAGTTTGCTCCACCATGTGCGTACCCATTACGACATGTGTTGCGTTAGGCCCGGCAGCAGCGCGTAGATCTGGTCCACCCGCTTGGCCTGTTCTTGTACCTGCTTTTGCAGCTGAGCCATCTGCCCTTGGATTGCGAGCAAGATGGCCAGCATGTTAGGTGCAGCTTCCGTTGTTCTCGGCATTGGCGCCGGAGAAGCAACAGTCGCTTGCTGTACCGTAGCTCCCCTACCTGCCGCCATTTGGGCGTACGAAATTTGGGACGTGACGGCTGGTGTTTGAAACCTCACAGGTGAACGATTGACCTCCACCTTCTGCTGCTGAGCCAGTTTTGATTTTTTAATGTCAGCGAACTTAGGACAACCCCGATAGTTTGCGGTGTGTCCCACGTTCCCACATAACACGCACGAGAGCTGCGTCCTATCGGATGCTCCGTCCCTACTCAGAGCACACTCCTCGGAACTATGGTTCTTTGCGTACTTCACGCATCGAGGCTGCATTTGGCAGTTCGACGCGGCGTGCCCGAACCTCTGGCAGCGAACGCATTGTATAACGCCTTCGCTCCTTTTTAATTTTTCCCAGTGAACCACCTGGTAGTCAGACGGCTTTCGGGACTGAGCTGCACCAGGAAGAACGGCAGACTCCGTTTCTCCCGCCTTGCTCTAGCTGTGGTAAATGGCTTTACCCCCACAAACTTGAGTCCTTCGCACTCCTTCTCTTTGAGCAGTGCCAGGATCTCCTCAGGATCAGAAGACGGTTCCAACCCCTTCAGCAACATCGATTGCCGCTTTTCACACTGTGCTCCGTCGTCGTTTCCTTTAGGAGCTCTTTCACTTTCGCGTAGCCCTCCACTGTATTACAGTGGATGGCATGTCGATCATTCCCTAATCTCTTAATGTTAAAATGATTACCAATGACCAGCCTACACAGGTCCTTGGTAGCATTTACCTCCAATTTATAGGTGTTGATAGGAGGCACCTTCTCCTTCTTCTTCTGCTGCTGTTGCTGCTGCTGTTGTTGTTGTTGTTGTTGTTGTTGCTGCGGCTGCTGTTGTTATTTCTGCTGCTGCTGCTGTTTTTGCTGTTGCCGTTTTTGTGGCTGCTGCTGTTTTAGCTGTTGCCGGTGTTGTGACTGCTCTTGTTGTTGTTGCTGGTCTTTCTTCGGCTTTTGTTGGTGTAGCACTTGTGCTATTTTATTTGTTTGGTGTTGTTGTTGGGTCTGCTTTTGAACAAGCTGCTGTTGTTGGGATTGCTCCTGCTCTTCCCTCTTCCTTCTTAGCACTTGCTTTTCCTTTATGGCCAGCACTCTTTGCTGTAGCATTTTGATGCTGCTACTTATGGCCTCCATTTCTTCTTCTTCATCTTCAGATTCGCTTGTTGCCAATGAAGCGAAGCTGTTCTTTTCCCTCACTCCGCCAAGCAGCTTTACAGAGGCCGTTGGTGGGGTGGGACGTTTTACTAAGTTAGAAGTTTTACTAAGCTTCCTCCTTCTTTTTGTTTTTGGGGTTTGGCTCGAATCACTCGAAGCCTCACCTGATATTTTAGCAGACCGCTCTTCACAATCCATCACGTGATGGACAACACTTTACCACCACTTTAACTTTATTGTTTTTTTTTTTTGTTTTATTCGCTTTTAAAAATAAAAAGTCGATGCAACTTTTTCGGGAACCGAACCCACGACCCCTGTTTTGTCGGTCGGACACCACTACTACTGCGGCACCGAAGCACTTGGCCAAAATGTTTCTAATTGTTTTTTTTTTTTATTGCTATTTCACTACTTCACTTGAAAAGAAGCCGAAACACATCCGTCCTCTATCGAGGTCTATGAACGACTGATTACTTTGGACCAAAAACGTGTTCGAATGAACATTTCCAACGCTCTGTTGGCGCAGTTTAGGCGCAATAAATCCGAGTTTTGGCGCCGATTAATTACTGTAGATGAAACTTGGATACACCATTATACGCCCGAAACAAAAATTCTATCAAAACAGTGGACTGCAAAGGGATAGCCGTAAAGGAGTTATCTAAATCGATTATCTTCAAAAAGGAAAAACCATTACAGGAGCATACTACGCATCATTACTTGCCAAGCTGAAGGCGGAAAAATGACCACATTTGCAGAAAAAGAAAATCCTGTTTCACCAAGACAATGCGCTGAGGTGTGACAGCGGGAGAAGTGTGTAGACTTAGAAGGAGACTATGTAGGAAAATAAAAAAAAAAATTGAGAAAAAATGTTTTGTATCATTGTTCAGACAACCCTCGTATATGTATATATGGTATATTGAACGCGGTCTTGTGTAGGTTGAGATATTACACGAGTTGAAATCCATGAGCTGGCTGCCAATTGTGCATAAAGCAGGTTGCCTTTTTCCAAAGGGCTGACAGCTAAACTGCCATTATGAATGAGCCTTGGGATGGAAAATGAGGCAGAATTTTGAAAAGCAAACTTTCGTACTGCCTTTGAGGCATCGATCCAACGCGATGACCAATTCAAATTACTTAAGCACACATGTACGTACCCCATCTTTCAACGAGTTCTTATTTCGAGGCTTATCCTGGAATGACTCTTTTATATGACTTCTGTGTTAAGTCCGTTTCTATTTTAGTTAATTTAAAAAATCCTGAAACATAGTAGATATTATTTACATTCATCGTTTCGGGTACACAGCTGATAATAAGTTCTCTGTAAATTTAGATTCATCACAGTAAAATACTATTATTTAGCAAATTCTATCTGGAAAGTTCCGGTATGTGCTCTATTAAAGAAGGATTAAAATCAAATTGTAGTGCTTCAATATCAGGCAAAATTATTTAAAATTTTTATAAAATCTCAAATTTTAGATCAAATTATTTTTTATAAAAACATTCTTTCCAAATCAAGTTAATTGAATATCAGTGAAGCACTATTTAGTCATTAGCAAGAAAGACGAAAGGTCATTAATTATTAGTCGGACTTAGTCACTTGTTTGGCATATTTTAAACATATTAATTGTCACTTAAACAGAAATTAATTAGTTACAAGAGTTGTGGAAATTTGTCAGCCCAATAGGAGGATTTGATTTGAAAAAAAAGAAATTTTGAAATGACCTATTTTGATATTTCATACGGTGGGACAAAAGCATGCCAGACAAATGGAACCAGAGCATTGTATGCCCGAGCCTGCCTCTCTAGTCTGAGTCAACAACAGAGGCGTCTGTCTCCTTCAAAACGTGTTGTGTCTTTTTTCTTTCGCCTAAAATCTGTTAAATTTTAAACCCTATTTCAGAAAAACCAGCCGTTGCGACACCAAACTCATTAGCCACTCCCTCTTCTATTGACCCCCTTTCGCCACCCACTGTTAAATTAACGCAGCAAACTAGCGATACCACCGAATGTCGCTATGCGCTCTCTAGGCTTAGAGATAAAAAGATATATGAGAATATACGTCTATATCTCGCTTATCTGCACGATAAATCCGACTCGGTGTGCTACGAGGGTAAAACAAAAACAAGCGTCATGGTTTCTATCCAGCAGGAAGGCCTTCCTACCGACGTTACCAGTCTCAGGAAACTTTATATAAAGTATCACGAGATTTTCAATACGCCCCCCAAAAAGTTGCAGACGATCTTGCCGCTCTTCGCCACTATATCCACTCTAAAAGAGTCTCACACCTCCAACGCAGTCGCCTTGACCATGATAAATTTTTTCGACCCAAAAAAGTCATGCAAAAACCTCCCTCTCACCTTCTATTACCAGAACGTAAGAGGACTCCGTTCTAAAACCCACGCTGTTTTCCGCCAATCTCATGTTCCCCCATTTGATATCTATGCTCTGACGGAAACTAATCTTATCCCCAACATGAAAAACCAGGAGTTATTCCCTCTTTCTTTTAATGTTTTTCGGGATGATGATCGCGCACCCCCCTTGATTGAATCCCCTTGTCGAGGTGTCCTCCTGGCTATTCACAACAGC
This sequence comes from Volucella zonaria, assembly GCA_963966105.1. NCBI lineage: Eukaryota > Metazoa > Arthropoda > Insecta > Diptera > Syrphidae > Volucella > Volucella zonaria. The sequence continues at coordinate 186,410,053 of OZ014530.1, read as the reverse complement.
TTGGACTCCTCTCCCATCCTCTCCTAAACTCGACTTTGTGTCGGTTAAAATAACCCTCACTCGTAGATGCTTGTACGTTATGTGTTGTTAGATTCTTCCGGCGCAACCTATCGAATCCTACCAACTTGCTATTGCAGCAATTGACAATTTGATCGACTTATCAGAATCGCTTGATGATATCATTACCTTCGGCGATTTTAATCTGCCTCAGCTGAAGTGGACTCCATCTGAAGATCTATCTTTTTTCATCGCTTCCAATCCCATTTCTACTAAAGAATGCCTCTTCTTAGATCGGCTAACAGACTCTAGTCTATGCCAAGTCAGTGGCGTTTCCAACTATATGGAAAGGCAATTAGACCTTATCTTCACAACTGATCCCATCAACTCCTCAGTATCGTGTTGTCCCCTATCTCTTTCAGCTATTGATAACTTTCATCCTCCACTTCTTCTCTCATTTTTCCACAGCTCTCCCCTTCAGTCGCCTCCCCCCGCAGTTCTATTTTCTTACAATTTTCACAGTTTACCAGTCTATCCCTGGTTGATGCTCTCTCCACTTTTTACAGAGAAATATTCAAATCCATCTCCCTTTATGTGCCTTACTCCCGCCATAAAACTTTTTCTACATCCCCTCCTTGGTATAATTGTAGACTTCGCTCTCTACGAAACAAAAGAAACAAGTTATGGGCGGTATTCCTTCGCACCCACTCTTCTTCCGACTATTCAAATTATCTAGGTACATATCTTCATTTCATTGAACTCTATAACTCTCTCTATCAGCGCTACCTGAATAGTGCGCAAACCAATCTCATAAATGACCCCAAGTCCTTTTTTCAATTTGTCAATTGCAAAAGTAAGACTGATGGTTATCCTTCCTCCCTCGCTTTCGCAACCAAAACTTCATGTGATCATCCTACCATCGCCAACTTTTTTACTACATTTTTCAAGCATTCATTTGCCAACAACTCCTTCGTACCAGATCCCTCTTACTTCAATGATCTACCAAATTTCTCTATTGGTCCCTTTCTCACTCAAAATTTCGATCCTGCAGTTATTGAAGAAAAGTAGCAAAATCTTAAGGATGAATTTGTACCTGGCTCAGACGGACTCCCTGCCATGTTTCTTAAGAAATGCTCTTCCATCCTGTCTCTACCCCTTTCCTACCTTTTTCGTCTATCGCTTACACAGGGTGAATTTCCCCAGATTTGGAAGACCTCTTTTATAATCCCAATACACAAAAAGGGATCTAAGCATGAAGTTACCAATTATCGTCCCATTGCTAAACTCTCTCATATACCCAAACTCTTTGAAAGCATTTTATACGAAGCGTTAAGCTTCAAATGCAAGCCTTTTATTTCACCCCGACAACATGGTTTTCTAAAAGGTAGATCAACTACCACAAATCTAGTTGAATTCGTGTCTTTGGCACTCTCAGCCTTAGAAAATGGCAAAGAAATCGATGTTATCGCAACTGATTTCACTAAAGCATTTGATACTCGTAAGATGTCTCATAAATTGATCCTTTTCAAATTGTCTGCTCTCGGCTTTGAGCCTCTCTTTTTAAAATGGATTTCTTCTTACCTGGTAAACCGATATTATAGTGTTCGGTTTAGACCCGCCCTTTCTGTTCCATTCCTGGCCTCATTTGGAGTTCCACAAGGCAGTCATCTTGGCCCTCTTCTCTTCATTCTTACTATCAACGATGTTGAGAGTGTCATTAAGCAATCCTCCCTCTCCCTTTACGCTGACGACACAAAATTTTTTAGATTTATTTCCTTTCCCCAGAACTCTGCCCTTCTTCAAGAAGACCTTGATCGGTTTTCAATCTGGTGCCTCCAAAACTGCCTAGAACTTAATATAACCAAATGTCAATCTATAACCTTCTCACGTAAATGCAACCCGTCTCCTCCCCGACTTTATTTTCTCCATGGTCAACCAATTCCCCGGGTTCAGTCTTTCCAAGACCTTGGCATATTATTCGACAGTGAGCTTAATTTCCGTCCAAGGAATTTTCCAAGCCGTATGTAACCAGATCTCTCAATATTACCTTTGTTCGCCCCCTGCTTGAGTATGCCAGTCAAGCTTGGTCCCCCTTTCACCGGATTCATGTTTCCCAAATCGAGGGTATTCAACGTCGATTCTTCCGATTTGCCCTCCTTGGCCTGCCATGGAACGACCCTTTAATCTTACCTCCCTATCAAGACCGCCTCAAACTTCTAAATATGAATTCGTTAGAAGATCGTAGGAATATTGCTGACGTTCTTTTCATTCATCGTCTTCTCTCAGGTCCACCGCACCTCTTACGGCTCCAACGCACCTATCTCCCGAATGCTCCGAAAGGTCAACTCAAACCTCTCCCTTTTTTATTTCCACCTGAGCACTCCTCGTCTTAAACAAGATCTCCTCCATCACTTCCTTGGTCACTAGCTCTTAAGTCTTTCTGTTAGTTTTTAAGTTAGATTAAGCTTGTATTAAGCCAATAAATGGGGGCCTCAGCCCCCACCAAAATTAAATTAAAAATTGTCAATCAACTGATTGGTCCTTTATCGGTGTGGGGAAAAGTCCACTATCGACCAGATATTTACATTACGACAGATTTTGGAAAAGATTCTAGAATCTCAAATCACTTTTGCTAAGCTTGTTCAGCTCAGCAAGATGGCCATAGAGGAAACTCGCTGCTCCGTTAGGGTCAGCTATGATTTTACCGAGTTTCTTGATATCAACAAAGACGGTTCACTATCATACGATTTCCGAAACACAATATTTGAGCTTAAAAATGAATGACAACTTACAAATGCAGATAATATAAATATTATCGGCAGGGCACAGCAAACTGTTTTGTAAAGCACTCGAAAGTGTTGAAGCAGAAGCAGCGGTGACGGGTCTGCAGGTGGAGTCGGAGTCTTTGTGCGAGATTCGTATGAGTATGAAGCGATGTCTTACAGGTGGGCGCGTGCGGATGTATTAAAGGTCTCCACACACGCCTTAGCTTTGTTTGTGTCTATAGGCTTCACTCCCTACCTCCTCAGTTATTTTTAGACGAATTTTCTATTTTTTTTTTAATAAGGAGAAAACAACAAATCTCATCATTCTAGGCGATTTCAATTTAGATTTGTTAACGTCTAGCGCTGCTACAGATTCGTACCTATCTGTTACAGCACAGCAGAACACGGGTTAACATCTTTAATTAATGATTCTACTAGGCCAATATCCAATACATGCCTCGATCATGTTTTTGGTCGTTTTATGGAAATTCCATTAAATCAATGCTCAAGGATTAACTTAGATCTCCGAATCACTGATCACTGCATGACGGATATTGTGCTTGGTAGTCTAAGAGAATTGAAGTGCCTTAGGCATTGTTTTGCGTCAATTGTGACTAAGATTAGGTATGATCTATTATATGATCTTCGGCCTTTTGAGAATTGGGGTGAAGTCTATTCAAAAACAAATGCGTCTAGAGCGTATGAATTATTTATAAAAGACTTTAAATGATCGTCAAAACTTCCAGCATTACAGTGGTTCAAAGGAAATCTAATATGAGACTTAAGCCTTGGATAAACCGTACAATCCTTAAAAAAATAAAACTTAAAAACAAATTCCCTAGAAAGTGTTACAAACATTTACTCAAATCTAACCTTAAATGTCTTTTAAAAAAATGAGCCAGAAAGTCAACAGGGAAAATCAAATGTGCCGCTATGGTTATTTTCACTCTAAGGTAATCCTAGAAAAGAATGTAAAGTGATAAATGCCTTCATTAGTGGCAACTTTACAAATAGGGTTAGCCCAATCGTTTTGAGAAATGAAGGTGTTGAAATTACTGATCCATCTACAATAGCCAATAAATTCAATGACGTTTTTTCAACAATCGGGCAAAAGTGGTTTGATAATGATTGTCCTTCATATTGCCAACATTGTGTTGGAACAGTGGAAAGAGCGTCCTGCAGGAATAGTTTCTTTTCTGAACAAATTACTGGGTTCGAATTATTAAGTATGATAAAATCTCCTAGTAACACGAAATCTTGTGGTAATGATGGCATTTCTAACATAACTCTTAAGAATATAGTATCGCCTATAATGTTAATGACATTTTAGCTCACCTTTTTAATTTAAGTGTTAATACCGGAAACCTTCCCGATAAATTAAAATGTGTTTACGTGGTACTACTTTTCAAAAAAGGTGACAAAATGGATAAAAATAATTATAGACCGATTTCCTTGCTTCCTTCAATCTATAAAAAAATTGAAAATCTGTTAAAAAGAGAATGTGTGGTTACTTGAATAGTTTAAACCTTTTTTGTTCAGTTCAATTTGGGTTTAGAGAAGGCCGTTTTACTCCTTTATAAACAAAGGTCTTGATGACAAAAAATATTGCGCCGGTCTTTTCGTGGATATTACTAAGGCGTTCTTCATGGTTAACCACAAAATTCTTTTGGACAAGCTTTATAGTGCTGGCTTTCGGGGCTTTATGTATAATTGGTTTGGACAGGACACAAAAACTAAGAGTGGATGACTATCTTAGCGACGCAAGAGTAATTTCATTTGGTAAGGGCATAACACCTACAGCAATTTGATTCTGTAAACCATCGTCAGAATTTTCCCTTCGCAGACTTGCTTAGCATCGTCGTGTGTATGTTTACTGTGTTTGTTTGTAATTATGACTAGGGAATTCAGGGTGGACGTAGCCAATATACGCGGTCTAAAAAGAAATCACTTTTCTGCTGTTTGGCACTTAGTGAAACCCAGGTAGATCCCCGCCCACACCTCTCAGATTACTCTGATCTGAAGCTACCTGGTTACGAACTAGTGCCACTATTCTTTCCTCATCGCGGTCTCGCCATCTTTGTGTGCAGTTAGGTAGCTTACCAAATTCCACCACAACGTAGTCCCTGTTCCAATCCGGAATTCAATTTCATGTGGTTAAAATTCCATCTCCGTAAGCAAATTGTCCACTACTGCTTTATATACAGAAGCCCCAAACTGGACAGCAACTCGACATTTAACGAGTTTGATGCGCTGTCTGACTCCATTCAAAGAATTGTATCCCTGTATCCTCATATTAAAATCGTGATTACGGGCGATTTCAATATACACAATTCTGGTTGGCTTCGACATTCTGGACAGACAACACCCTAAGGACGGTGTGTTGAGATCTTCGCTGCGGAAAATTACTTAACCCAGCTTGTAAATGAGCCCACACGAATAGCAGACGTTGGTAGTCATACCGCCAACACCCTGGACTTGTTTTTAATTTCTCATCCTGACGACTACTGCGTTGATGTGCTCTCCCCTCTAGGCTCGTCGGACCATTGTGCTATATCAGCTAATTTCTCGTACACCCACCACACAGATAGAGAAAAGATTCCTAAAAGAACCGTATAACAATACGAGAAATCCAGTTGGAGCGGACTTAACAACTTCTTTAGGAATTTTAACTGGTCGTTATGTTTCCTCGATAACGACGTGGATGCCGCTGCTGATATGATCACAGACATCATGCTCTTTGGAATAAGATGCTTTATCCCTCATCGGATGAAGAGTATCAAACCAAAAGAAAAGGCATGGTACGACTCGAGCTGTAAAGAGGCTGCCAGGGTTAGAGAATTGTTTTTTCGGTCCCACAAGACCAACCCGACAGAGGAAAATGAGCCAGAAATGACTGCAACGTCTTTCTCAAGCGTGTGAAATTCCAATACGACTAAAAACTGAGGCAAAAAATACTGCAATGTCCCACAGGCAGTAAAAATTTTTGGTCATTCGTCAAAAACATTAGAAATTCTGCCTCATCTTCTATCCCAACACTCATTCCAGCGACATTCCAGCTGTCAGCTTTTTGCACAACACTCCCAGATTGTGCTTTGTCCCCGGCTACACTTGCGTGCCGGTGCTCAACATGCATAAATTCCCTGGTCCAGATGGTATATCTCCCCTTCGTCTGAAGAGGTGTTCTTCCTCGCTGGCAAAACCACTGCGTAAACTTTTTCATCAAGTCTACCCTTTAGGACTCTTTCCGAGCAGATGGAAAGCAGCATTTGTCCAGCCCGTCCCTAAAAAAGGCGAATCTTCCTCTCTCTCCTCCAACAGACCCATTGCACTTACGTCCCTTCTTTCCAAGGTCTTGGAAACGCTGATAAACCGTCAGCTAATGAAATATCTTGGAACACGAAAACTTCTTAATGACCGGCAGTACGGTTTTCGTAGCAACAAGTCCACTGGTGATTTGATGGCATGTCTCACCGAAAAGTGGAACTAAAGTGTACATCTATCCGGCGAAAGGAAGATAGTTGCACTTGATATTTCTAAGGCATTTGACAAATTTTGGCATCAGGCTCTTTTGTCCAAAATGCGTGCTTTTGGGATCGATTACTCTCTTCTTCAACGGACTAGAAATTACCTTTCGGAACGTTCAATTCAAGTTGTCCTGCATGGTTTCAAGTCTGATATTCACAAAATAAATGCTGGTGTGCCCCAGGGCTCCGTTCTGTCTCCGACACTCTTTTTAATTTTCATTAATGATCACTTGTCTGCTACTTCTAACCCAATATACATATTCCTTTGCTGATGACAGTACTCTCTGCTTTTCATATTCGTTCCCGGACTCGCGCCCCTGCTCTTGGGCTGTAGAACGTAAACGGCAGCGTATGTTAAGCTCATTTAATTCCGATATTAACAGCATAACCAATTGGAGAACTATCAACCGAGTGGAATTTAATGCTTCCAAAACTCAATGCTGTTTGCTGTCATTAAAGCGAAATTCAAATACCCAGCCATTATTCATGAATGGGACTTGCATCGTCGAAACCGATAAACTTTCCATTTTCGGTATGTGAGTCAGTGACAACTTACGTTGGAATGACCGCATATTCGGTGTCGCCAAAAATGCTGCGAAATGTCAAGGTTTCCTCAAGCGATGTAAGAAATATGTTACCCCCTCTGATCTGGCCACAATATAAAAGGCTTTCATCCGCCCAAAATTGGAGAACAATGCCCACATCTGGTCAGGTGCTGCTAAAACATCTCTGCACCTGCTAGATAGGATTCAAAACCGTGCGATAAAACTCTTACTAATATCAGTCAATCAATTGACACCCTCGAACACCGACGTAATGTCTCCTGTCTCACTTTGTTTTATCGCTATTTCCACCACCAGTGCTCCGTTGAAATCACCAGTAGCATTCCGCCCATTCAAACTTTCAACCGTAACACCAATCTCGCCATGAATGCTCATCAGTATACCCTCAAGCCCATTTTCGGACGTACTCTAAAATATCGTGATTCGTTCCTAAGCCGTACAACTCGCTTATGGAATGCCCTGCCGATCTCTGTGTTTCCTGATCGGTACATCGGTACCTGTCTTTTCTTCCTCCCTACTTTCCTACTTTATTTGTAGGAAAAGTCACTGCTTTTGCAGTGATCTTGGCATTGCCTCTGGTTCAAATAATAACTCCTTGGATCTGGCTGCTGACATAAACCATGATGTAGATTTGCTACGAATCTGGTTTGCGGAGCACAGATTAATTGTCAGTAACAAAACCAGAATTATGTATTTCAGCCTTAGCATGCAAGAGTCTCCTGATTTCGAAATATATTTCCATGCACTTGGGTGCTGTCGGCAAAATATGATAAATTGTACTTGTACTGCGGAAGCCTGCAAAATCATGTATAATGACAGCGTAACATGCAATGTAAACTGTTTTAAAGTTGAGGTCGTAAAACAGTTTAGGTACTTAGGTGTTGTTATAGATGAAAATCTGAGTTGGGGTGAACACATCGCGGTCTTAAAAAATTTTCTACGTTCGGCTATTCGTTGTTTTTATTGACTCAGAAAATGCTGTATGAATCATACTTTGAAAACAGTCTATGAGTACTACGCAATTTTTCATTCGAAGTTGCAAACTGTTTTGGGAGTACATACATCACCAATCTCCAACCACTTGTTGTGTTGCAAAAGTATGCTGTCCGAAGAATATGTAATACTCACCGCTTCTATGGTGTTGTTTAGATCCTTAAAAATCCTGTCTGTTAGGCATTTATACTATTTTAAAGTTTCAAAGATCTTTTTTACGAGTATAAGGGGTGGATATATACAAGGCCCAATCGCTGATACTTACAATTTAAGAAGTATTCACCGTTCTGTTGTAGAAATACCTCCTTTTCGTACCACCCATTTTAGAAACATTTTTTGGCTAGTATCTTGCAAATTGTTCAATAGACTCCCTGTAGAAATACGACGCATTAGAACATTAAACGCGTTTTTAAAAAAATTTAAAATATGGCTCCTTGATTTTAATCATATTGATATTGAAGTTTTCCTGTCCTACATTGTTTGATTTTTAGTTTTTTGTACAAGGTCTAAGGCTCCCTGTTCGCTTATATTCTTTTTTAAGTAGTTAATTGAATTATTGTTCACCCCACAATAAATAATTTAGTTTTGAATATTTAATGTCACTAGCTATTCTATCGCGTAAATCAATTCTGTAATATCATAGTGAAATTTTGTAAAACCAGAAACAAAATAAAGAAAGAGTAATCAGAATAATTAGAATCATCAGACAAAAGAAAAGCGTAATATACGAGGGTTGGTTGAAAAGTTTCCGACCAAACAATGATACAAGACATTTTTTCTCAAAAATTTTTTTTATTTTCCTATAGTCTCCTTGTAAGTCTACACACTTCTCCCAGCGATGCTCCCATCTCTCTAACCCGTCCAAATAGTACTTGGCGTTTTTCTCTGCAAAATAATTGTTCACGAAGGTGATTGCCTCCTCCTTTGACGAAAATCTCTGTCCTCCGAGAGCAGTTTTTAGATGAGGGAACAAAAAGAAGTCGCTTGGGGCTAGATCTGGTGAATAAGGCGGATGGTCAAGCAGTTCAAACCGTAATTCATGGATTTTCGCCATGGCAAACCGCTGAGTTGTGAGACGGCGCGTTGGCCTGGTGAAAACGGGGATTTTCTTTTTCTGCAAATGTGGCCGTTTTTCCGCAATTTCTGCCTTTCTGCCTATGGTTTTTCCTTTTTGAAGATAATCGATTAAGATAACTCCTTTGCTATCCCAAAAAACGGTCGCCATCACTTTCGCAGGCGAAAAAACAGTTTTTGCTTTTTTTGGAGCCGGCTCGCCCTTTGCAGTCCACTGTTTTGACTGAATTTTTGTTTCGGGCGTATAATGGTGTATCCAAGTTTCATCTACAGTAATTAATCGGCACCAAAACTCGGATTGATTGCACCTAAACTGCGCCAACAGAGCGTTGGAAATTTTGATTCGAACACGTTTTTGGTCTAACGTAAGCAAACGCGGCACCCAACGCGCGGACAGCTTTCTCATGTTTAAATCTTGATTTAATATCTAACGAACACGTTTTTTGGACATTTTCATAACCTCTACTATCTCTCTCACTTTAATTCGGCGGTCGTCTAACACCATTTGGTGAACTTTAGCAATGTTATCGTCAGTGGTTGCAGTTTTTGGACGTCCCGAACGTTCATCATCTCCCAAGCTCTTACGGCCACGTTTAAATTCAGCTGGCCAGAATTTCACTGTGGCAAATGATGGTGCAGAGTCCCCATACACAGAGTTCAACTCATTTCTGATTTGCGTAGGCGTATTGCCTTTCAAAAACAAGAATTTAATAACAGTTCGGTACTCAATTTTTTCCATTTCCACAAAAAACACTCACATCGACTTACTCAAACGACTGTCAACTAAAAACTGCGCGTCCAAAATGACTGAGACTTCGGCGAGCAACTGTTAAAAGATGCACAACTAGCATTCACTAGCTTTATTGACGAGTGCCGCTATCTTTACGGAAATTTTTCAGACAACCCTCGTATTTATTTATTTATTCGCTTAATACAAGCAGTTCCAAAAAAACTTAGAATTAGATTTAATAATATGTAATACTTAAAAATTAAGAGGGGAAGGGGAAAAAAGGGAGTTTCTAAGCGTGTTTTTGCTACAATCAAAATCAAAAGTTGATGACTGTCATTAGCCACGCGTAGCATTCGAGACATAGGCTCAGTACGCCCATAATTCGTGCGATTAACTTTCAGGTGAAAGATGGGCCATGACCTCAGAGTACGCTGATTTGTACTGTTTGTAGAAGCACAGGACAATCAATATTACCTGCTGAAAGCTGTTGTAAAAATAGGACATCAGCAACTTTTCTTCATTTTTCAAGCGATTGCATATTCAGCAAGTTCAAACAGTGTTCGTAAGGAGTTAGGTTGTATCCATCAGGCCAAGGGAGTCCGCGTAGAGCGAAACAGATAAACCTCCGTTGGACACCCTCAATTCGATACGAATGTGTATTGTAATAGGGAGACCAGATTTGGCCGGCATATTCAAGAATTGCCCTTACAAATGCGCAGTATAAGGTTTTCGTGACGTGTGAATTTGAGGTTTCCTTGGACCAGCTTTTCACATAACCGAATGCAGAGTTTGCTCTGCTGATAATACAATCAAAATGACTGCGAAAATTAAGTTCACTGTCGCATATAACACCCAAATCACGCCGAAAAGTAGCAGAGGGAACAAGTTCATTGCTGATTACATACGTTCTGTGGGCTGTCGGGAGACGCTTCCGAGAATAAGTAATAGCTTGGCACTTGCCGACATTCAGCTCTAGAAAGTTTTTGCTACACCAAGTTCAAGTCATCTTGAAGTGCATGGGAGTCAGTGGGCGTAGAGACGTGCATGAAAATTCTCATGTCGCCCGCATAAACTGATAGACGAGAATAATTAATAATGCGATCAGCGTCTTTAATTGACGGAATGATACTCAGGGGACCAAGGTGGCTGCCCTGTGGGACCCCAGATGGGGCTTGAAAGGGATTAGATACAGAAGATCTAAAAATGACTTCATATTGACGGTCTTGCAGGCCGGATTTAATCCATGCGATAAGCCCAGATTTAACAAAGGCTTTACTGAAATCTGTGCCAACAACATCGACTCCTTTGCCATCCTCCAGTGCACAAAGGGTGCCATATACGAATTCCGTTAAATTTGTGGTTGTTGACATACCTTTTAAGAAAACGTGTTGGTGAGGGGAAAATATAGACTTACCATGGAAAAACATTGCATCATAAACAATACTTTCGAAAAGCAAGCGAGTTTAGCTATTGGACGATAATTAGGAATTTCCTTTTTTGAACATTTTTTATGAAGGGGAATTATAAAATAACTTTTCCAAACCAAGGGGAAGACGTTCTGTGAAATAGAAAGTTGAAATAGAGCAGTAAGGGTAAGAGCCAAAGAGTTAACACATTTTTTTGAAACTACAGCCGGTATACCGTCAGGACCAGCAGAGTAATTGCATTTAAGTTTGTCAATCTTTTCTAACACGAGTGCCATTTATATATCGACAGAAGTGAATGTAGTTTGGGCACTATCTGTCATGTAGGAGAAGTAAGAATGGTGGGGCTCTGACATGTGGTTGGAGAACGATTGGCTAAAAAAAATTAGAGAATGAGTTTGCTATTATTTGAAGGTCACTCGACGATGTATTGGAGAATGTCAGAGTTGAAAGGTAGCTGTCTGATTTTGGATCGGCGGTGATATCAGATTGCATGCGGTTAATATATTGAGCATAAAGCAACTCGCAGAGTTCAGAAAACTCTGCGTATAAGCAGGGATATATGTATGTATGTATACGAATATTCAGTTTGTACAGTGTTATAGACGTTATTGTAAGACACTGTAAGAGATAGAGGTGGGTGATACTAATCCAATTTGGATAAAAGATGGTTGCTTCCAGAAACGATGCAATTGTCGGCATCTGACGAGAAAATGAGATCAAGTTGCCTACCAAGGTTATTGAAAACTCCACTTAACTGATAAAGACTGGAGTCTAAAAGACAGTCAATGGACCCCCTTATCTGAGGAGGGATTAATCGAGCCAATTGAAGGTTGGGAAAATTAAGACGGTGTCCCAAGGATCAACAACATTAAACAAAGAGTCTATGGCATCATATAGCATGGTTGTAACTCTACGTCGGCTGGGACGGTCGAATGTAGCAGAAGAGGATATAAATGTTACGCTTTGGGAAAGTTATTTTGACACAAATATACTTAAAATTGGCTGTGTGTGAAGTTTTGACTAATGTAGAATCAGGGCGATTGTGCTCTGCCAAAAGAACTTCGACACCAGGAATCATCCTCTTCTCAAGACCATCATCTCGAAAAACAGTAAAATCTGTGGTAAATAACTGGTTTTTATAATCGCGAGTAAGATTAGTTTCGTGTAAGGCGAATATGTCGTAGGGGAGCTTTTGTGAATTAAGATTTATAGAAGATGTCTTAGTTCGCATCCCTCGGACGTTTTGATAGTACACACAAAGACACTTAGGAGCAGTTACATATAAATGAGGAGTATTTGAATGTACCTAATGGATGCGACGTTACGGGTGCAGGTACTGGATCCTTTGATGATGATAGGTTCCGGGTCCGCGAAACATATTCATGGACTAGAGTTCCGTCTGGCCAAAATTCCCTTGAAAGGAGCAATTCCGGGTACGAATCAGGAGTTAAAAGTTTAAAAGATGCTATTTCATGAGCTTGTTTCATTATGTCGTCTTCAGTAGTAACAGAAGAAAGTCTCGAGATGAAGATAGTTTTACGAGGAGGCTTTTTCACGACTACCAGATTGATGGATGATGGTACTAGAACCAAAGGTTCTTGACGTGATGTATGGTGTTGTAGCTGCTGCGGTTGTCATTGTTGAAGCTGTTTTTGTTGTTTTTTTTTTTGATCAAGTAGTTGTTGTTGGATGTTCTGATGTTCTTTTAGCAGATGATCGATTTAATCGAACCTCTCCATCAATTTTTGTTTGCTTGTGATGTCAAAAATAAACATAGTACATGCTGTCATCGAGAAAGGCCACATAATATCGACGACTCAACAAAACTGTCATAATGGACAGGTTTAACATCAAAATAGTCAAAAATTTTGCAGAATTCCATGTAGCGTGTAGAGGAACTTCAGAAATTGGAAAAAAAATCAAATTTCAAGGTTTTTCTATATTTCGAAAAAACTGTTCATCAGCATTTAGTAAAATATATATACTGTTGTAAATATTCGGTTTATCCTCAAGTGCGCTGCCAAGAAAATTACGTTAAAACAAAAAAATAAGAAACAACTTATTACTCATCTATAACCTTCTTTATTCGCGCTCTAATTCCATGAAATTTGGCGGCTATATTTTCTACAATGACAGTTGTATCATTTTTGACAACAATAATGGCTGACTACGTGGAGGTGTGTTCAGCCATGCGTAACACATTTGTTACAATACCTTGTTGAATTCAGAAAAACGTTAACTTCCTAGGTGTTAACATGGCGCTAACATTGTTCCGATTTGAGTTCTGTTTTTTTGTTAAGTCAGTAAATCTGTTGCTGATATTCCCTCTAAGTCTTAGCATCATAGCTTGATATTTGCAAAAGTTACGTAGCCAAGAGTACATCTACTTCCATGTGTGTGTTGGCGATTTTTTTACAATTTTTGAAATGGATTTAAATTTGCAACAACGAACTTGTATTAAATTTTGCATAAAAAACGGATTTAATAGTGCGCGAACGTTGGAAATGTTGAAAAAGTGTTTCGGCAACGATTCTCTAAAGAAAACGGTCGTTTACCAGTGGCACTAGCTGTTCAAAAGTGGTCGTGAGCCAATCGAAGATGATGAACGCAGTGGCAGACCATCGACATCGGGAGCCGTCGAAAACATTGATGAAGTAAAAGAAATGTTGATCAATAACCGCAAATTTACTATCAGAGAGATAGCGGGGGACTTGAACATTGCCTATGGATCCGTCCAAGACATTTTGGTTAATGATTTGGGTTTCCGTTGTGTAGCAGCAAATTGGTGCCAAAATACCTCAATTTCATGCAAAAAAGAAAGCGTGTTGACGTCGCAAAAGAGATGATTTGCGAGGCTGAATCCGATCCCACATTCATCAAAAGGATCATTACTGGAGACGAGACGTGGATCTATGAGTACGACACGCAATGTAGATATCGGGCAAGTGAATGGGGTTCACCAAATGAACTGAGACCAAAAAAACTACCTCGTTTTCAGTCAAAAAAGAAGGCAATGCTCACGATTTTCATGGTTTACAACGGTGTACTATAGTGCATCATGAATTTTTGCCAGAAGGCCAGGCAGTAAACAAAGCGTATTACGAGTATTTGGGCGACCAGAACTGTGGGCAGAAAACTCGTGGATTTTGCACCATGATAATGCACCGTCGCGGTCGCACAGTGCCATAATTATTCGTAATTTTTTGATGAAAAATGCAACAAATACCATCCAACAGCCACCGAATTCACCTGATTTGGCTCCCTGTTCATTCGAGTTAAAAAACTACTACGGGGAACGCGTTTCAGCAGCCGACAGGAAGTAATGGAAAAATCACATGAAGCGCTGATGTACATACCGAAAACCGAATATAAAAAATGTTTCGAGGATTGGATCAAGCGCTGGCATAAGTGTGTTGCAGTCTATGGGGATTACTTTGAAGGACACAAAATAGATTTAGATGAATAAATTTGTATTTTTAATTTACTGAATAAATTCCCGTATATTATATTATTGAGAGACTCGTCCTCTATCTCCATTTGAAATTTTGAGTTGAGATCTCTATGGGTTCGACTAAATTAAATTTGTATAGAAATGTAAATCAACAAGTTAAATGTTTATTAGATTACACTTCTTATTATCGTCGCATCTAACAACTATGTTTTTTTTTCTTTTTTTTAAAGAAAATCACTGCGCTTTTTCTTGTTTGTGTGTATTCTCTTGATATTTATCTGTAGTTAGCTCGTGACTTATTACAGATTATATCATAATAAATAGATATAACAAGAGTTAATATTATGAGGTATTTTTATAAATTTAAAATGATTGCTTTTCTGATGGAAACTGTGCTGCAATCTTCTAAATTTACCAGTACGATCCAACCGCAATTGGACTTAAAGTCGTGATTTGTGTATGTTGATAAAGATGTTGCTTTTAATTTGATTAATGAATGACTGCAGCATATTGGAAAACATGCATACTACATAATAAGACTTAATGACTTGAAATATTATATATCCTATCTATATATTATCTTATATTATGCATGCCTTAATGAACAGTGTAATCAAAGTCTATACCAATCGGCGGAAGCAAGATGGTTGCTAAGGCATTTGACAGAGTCTGGCATCAGGCTCTTTTGTCGAAAATGCGTGCATATGGGATCGATGACTCCCTTTTTCAGTGGATTAGAAACTACCTTTGTGAACGCTCAATTCAAGTTGCCTTGGATAATTTCTAACATGCGGTGTCTAACATGTGATAGCCTAAAATCCTTCGTAAACTGGCTGACAAGCCCCTATCAATGTGGTTTCAGGCCAGGAAAGTTCGACATAGATTAAGTTTTCACATTACGAAAGATTTTGGAAAAAGCCCAAGAAATTCAAATCGGTACACATCACCTTTTCATCGATTTCAAAGCTGCATATGACAGCATCTATAGAGGTGAACTATATAGTGCTATGTTTAGTTCCATCATCCCTGCCAAGCTCACTCGTGACTCGACTATGCAGGACAATGGCGGAGAACGCACACTGCTTCATAAAGGTTGTCAGAAAAGCTTGGATAACCAGGCATCGATAGCTAGATCGCCGACCTGGATAGCCAACGCAGTAGAAGACCACCACATCCTAGGTGGCTGGAAAACTGGAGGCAGGGGCGTGATAGCTGGAACCTTTGTCCACCCCGGACCGAAGTAAGTAAGTACATAAGCAAGTAAGAATGCGTGATTAAAAGTTACTCTATTGTTGGGAAAAATAATTTTGCAATCTTGCAATTTGTTCTCTAGAATGATCACGATTTGATGCCATGAACAGGCTGCCGGTTCTTTAAGCACTGAGTTAATTATTTTCGAACTCAATCTGAATTTTTCGTCAAATGGAATACCTAAGACTTCGCGATAAATGCCTTGAAAACCGTCACGGTTCCAGCTGTCAGCTCTATGGACAAGGCCAATCTCCTTGCTGCACATTTTGCGGCCAGCTCAACACTCGCAGATTGTGCTTTGTCCCCGCCTACACTTGAGTGCGTCGAATCTACAATGGGACGAATCCACTTTCGCACTCGTGTAGTAGCAAGAGTACTTAAAGATCTCAACATGCATAAATCCGCAGGTCCAGATGGTATATCTCCCCTTCTTCTGAAGAGGTGTTCTTCCAAGCTGGCAAAACCACTGCGTAAGCTTTTTCATCAATCCTACACTTTAGGACTCTATCCGAGCAGATGGAAAACAGCATTTGTCCATCCCGTCCCTAAAAAAGGCGAATTTCTTCTCTCTCCTTCTACAGACCCATTGCACTTATGTCCCTTCTCTTCAAGGTCATGGAAACGCCGAAAAACCGTCAGCACATGAAATATCTCGAAACACGAAAACTTCTCAATGACCGGCACTATGATTTTCGTAGCAACAGGTCCACTGGTGATTTGATCGCATGTCTCACTGAAAAGTGAAACCAAAGCATACATCAATCTGGCGAAAGCAAGATAGTTGCATTTGATATTTCTAAGGCATTTGACAGAGCTTGGCATCTGGCTCTTTTGTTGAAAATGCGTGTTTTTGGCATCGATGACTCTCTTCTTCAATGGATTAGAAACTACCTTTGAGAACGTTCAATTCAAGTTGTCTTGGACGGTTTTAAGTCTGATATTCACAAAATAAATGCTGGTGTGCCCCAGGGCTCCGTTATGTCTCCGACACTCTTTTTAATTTTCATTAATGATCTCTTGTCTGCTACTTCTAATCCAATATATTCCTTTGCTGATGACAGTACTCTCCGCTTTTCAGATTCGTTCCCGGACTCACGACCCTACTCTTCGGCTGTAGAACATAAACGGCAGCGTATGTTAAGCTCAGCCATTATCCATGAACGGCACTTACATTGTCGAAACCGATAAACTTTCCATTCTCGGTATGTGTGTCAGTGACAACTTACGTTGGAATGACCACATATTCGGTGTCATTAAAAATTCTGCGAAATGTCTAGGTTTCCTCAAGCGATGTAAGAAATGCTTTACTCCCTCTGATCTGGCCTCAATATATAAGGCATTTATCCGCCCGAAATTCTGGTACAATGCCCACATCTGGTCAGGTGCATACAACTTGCTTATTCAATGCCTTGCCTAGCTCTTTATTCACTAGTCATTAGAACCTTCAAACATTTTAAACCAACGTTCACCCGTACTTCTCTTGCCATCCTCCCTGATTTTCCTTCACCAGCGCTGTGTGCAAACATTTTAAGGGTACTACAAAAATTATCAAAAAAAAACAGGGTTGAGAGAATCGAAATGAGCCAATTTGCCATCGTGCACAGCAAATGGAGCTATGCCTATCCACTTTAGGTTAAATGGATGTGTAAACAAGCAAAATTGCCGAATTTGGAGTGGAGAAAACTCGGAAGCCTTTGTCGAGGCTCTTACAATCAATAAAACCCACTGTTTGGTATGCTTTATGGGTTGGCG
This sequence comes from Volucella zonaria, assembly GCA_963966105.1. Taxonomy (NCBI): domain Eukaryota; kingdom Metazoa; phylum Arthropoda; class Insecta; order Diptera; family Syrphidae; genus Volucella; species Volucella zonaria. The sequence continues at coordinate 186,392,526 of OZ014530.1, read as the reverse complement.
GAATCATTGGCCAATATTTCTTTAAGGACGATGCCGACCAGAATGGAGAGCGCTATAGAAACATGATTTCTGACTTCTTCGTTGCGCATTTGAATGGCATGTGATGTGACAGAGCTTTGGTTTCAACAAGATGGCGCAACATGCCACATGGTGCGCGAAACCATCAATTTATTGAGAGAAACATTTGCTGAGAACCCATAATTTCTCACACCTTTAGATTACTTTCTTTGGGGGTATGTGAAGTCACTAGTCTATGCGGGCGAATATGACCGATATTATATTTAAACTCTAATGGCTTAGAGTTGTCTATTAAATAAAGGTGATCCCATATACACAACATTAGCTTCAAGTGCTTTATTCCAAATTGAATTTGTCAACCATTAAAAAAAACAGCCTTTATATTTTACTAAATTCTCATGAGCAGAGCTTAAGTTATGAGTTTTTGAAAAATAGAGAAAATTTTGAACTTTGGTTTTTTTTTCCAAGTTTCGACGTTCCATTACACGTAATCTATATCGAATTCTGCAAAACTATTTTGCCTTATAATTCATAACAATCCTTAGAATAATTCTACCAATTTTGAGCCAAATCGGAGGTGGGTCGTTCCGAACGTTGGACGATTTTTCGTGGAATAACCCTATACTCTAGCCTCCTTCTTAGACATAGAGGGAGCCTTTAATAAGGACACAGTGAAGCTATTCACAAATTTCTGATCATGCTGGGCATAGAGTATTGTTTCTCTGCTCAGAACGAGAATTATTCAGGCAACACTAGGTAACAGTCACTTAACTAAATTCGCCCGTAGAGGAACGCCACAGGGTGGTATTATTTCTTCTCTACTCTTGCTAATGGTTCTGAATATACAGTGTAGGAAAGACATGTATCGCCTTCTATGCCTGTAATAAAGGTGTTGGGAAAAAGGGGGTATTTCAACAAAATATGACCTTGTGGATGTACAATACAAAGCGGTGGTGGGTTCAATTCTTACTTAAGAACAGTCACTGTGAGCACCTCGTGAGCATTGAGGTTGGGCCCAACGGATCCCTCAACAGATGCCATTACTGTGCTCCCACATCTTCTGCCTCTCGACCTACAGATAAAAAATACAACACTTTGCAACGCATTCAGACCCAACGAATCTGGGTGCTGGACTGCATGACCTTACGGCCACAGGAAGATTCTGGAGTCGTTACCAAACGATATGGTCACATCATACCCTTCAAGAAAAACTCTCACGTAGGATTTCGAACCAGAGGTCAGGGGAAGAAAGTAGTAGGACTTCGGCACGGTCATCTACACCGACGGATCAAAGATAAACTGTGGTGTGGGTGCCGGTTTCTACTCTGAATCACTATCATATCATACCGCTTGCCGCATTTTACCAGCGCCTTCTAGGCGAAAAAACTGGCAATCCAAGAGGTTTGCCCGCAATTCGGGCATGACACAACGCACAAACAAAACATTAAAATCCTCATAGATAGCCAAATCGAACGAGCTTGCACACTCGGGCGAACGTTTCAGAGTCAAACTGCTCTAGGTTCCAGGGCACAGTGACATAAAAGAAAACGAGCATGCAGATGAATTGGCTCGGCAGGACTCCGCATTGTACGGCTCACTCGCGGCAAGTATCCACATCCCGCTAGGAGCGGCTAAAGGACAAATCCCATCACACTTGCTGCAGAAGGTCAACCTCCAATCAAGGATGACATGGCCGACCTATGATAATAGTAGAACAAAAGACCTATTAAGCAGAGCCCATATATCGCTAGAATTACCCCCACTGCCGCAGTTGCGGAAACGAAAATGAAAAGCAAACTCTCTCCCATTTCCTCCGTTTTCTTAACTCCATAGACTGGATCCAGGCACCAATTGTCTCACATTCTCAACAATATACATACGTCATCAACCAGTCAGACGTGTTGTTGTAACAAAAGGGACATTCTAGTACTACTTGGGCTTATGTTGAATCGCCGCCTCTACTTACCTACCTACTCGTATCTCATGTAGCTACTCGTATATGAGTAAAAAATCAAAAAAACTAAAGAGGATCAAGGCATTTCATCAATTCCAGTCAAAAATGTCGCGTGCTCGTGTATGGTGCGACCGACAATTCAGATTTTTGACTCCCAATTTTTTGAGTGTGTGTTTAACATATTGGGTACAGTCTTCCTAGAAAAAACTGGCAGGTGCGAGGAGAAGACGAAAGCAAGTAATTGCCTACAATAAAAAGCAAACATTGCACTTTTTTGCGCACAACTAAACCCCATCATGCGCCACGCATGGAACAGTTTAAAAAGGCACAAATATAATGCTTTTTGAAGCAGCAAAAGCGCCCTTTTGTATTGTCCTTTAGATTGAGACTTTTCGGGTCAAATTAGAAGTTTGTGGGCGCTATTCATCAGAGCTAATGTTGCTTGAATTGTTATTTAAATGAAAACATTTAAACTGTCATACGACTGTCAGCGCTACTCTCTAGTCACAATGAAAATCTTCAATATTGCAATAAGAGGTGGACTGAAGAACATGTACCATATGCATCAAGTAAGTAGTCCAATTCCAGTCGACTTGCTGCAGAACTTTTTGGTTTGTATCTTCACTCTTTTGACAATGTTAACCTTGACAAAACTTTAACATTTTCTCATCTACCGCCATCCTCACATTGGGCAAATATGTATCTTAAGTTTGAATTGACCTATCATGTGGTATATTTACGAGCTAAACTCCAGACATTGCCTGATAAAGTTAAAACTATAAGCATCGTTACTTTGAGTACCCCTATTCAACATTAACTAGCCCATAGTTAATACCTTACATCTGAAATGAATACCTCATGTGTCAAAATAAACCACTTATAAGATCAATCTTAATAACAATTCGAATGTATGATGATAGATACGTCAAATACTGATGAAGTACAACTGGAGTACTGACCATTTTCCTCAAGTGCATTGTATGATACTTCTCTTAGATCATGATACGAGTATTTGGCTGCTTTAGCAAGGTGCATATACAGGGTGCTCTGCATAATGTATCGAAGACATATTTTAGGAAAAAGAATCGTTTAAGTGGGACGGGGTCAGAAATGCATCACCTCCGAGAAACAGAGGTTTTAAGCAAAGCGGTACGTTGCCCTGGTTGCGTGTATGGTAACAAATTGGTCATTGTTGAACTCGTAATTATAAGTACTTTAGTTGTTTTACAAGAATTATTGACCTAACACTAATCCGTCAAAAGTTCTTGAAGATCAAAAGTGATTTTTTTTTAAACCTAAAATTTTGAGTTTGCCATAATATTTTCGGAAAAATATATGATTAGTCCCCACTTTTTGCAGCATTGAAACAGTGTATCTAGTATTTACAAACGAAAATTCACGTCATTTCATCTCAAGTTAGTAGTTTTCAAGACACTGCCCAATTTATTGAAACAGATAAAACATTAAATTAAATTTTTTTAAAAATTTTAGGTTCAAAATACACCAATATTGATGGCACATTTTTATTTTTATTTTTTTTATAAAACGTTGTCTCTTATCAATTGTTCAATGTGCAAACCATTGCTTGGTATGCAAGCCACAGTTTGTCTTTCAGAGGCTCCCACAATGCCCAGTCTTTCTAATTCTTCTCGGACTTTCGCAATTGGCTCCTAAAATCTATGAGTCAAGTCATCTAATGTTGTTATTTCTGATGAGCAAACAATGTCTTTCATCCGACCTCATACATAAAAGTCCATTTGGGTCAAGTCTGGAGATCTTGGACTCCACAGAATTGGCCCATCCCGCTCTATCTATACATTTTCATACCCGCGATCTAACCTCCCTCTAACTGCATGGCCAGTTAGAAGCCAGTGCGGTCCCGCGGTCCTCCTAGTACACAATGTGTTTTCTTTGTTGCATATCACTTAATAGTTTTGGTAATTTATTTCCCAGTAGAGATTCGAGTTAAGCCTTAGAGGAAGCCAATAAGGTCTGATCAGTTTTTTTTTTTTTTTTTTAAAGAACTTAAAACTCAAGTGGGTATAAATACACTCATAATGCCTCAGCATGTGTTAAGTTTTTTGGAAAATGGGATAGAGAGAGAAAGAAAGATTTGGGCTTCAGTGGTTATTTCGCTTCATAGGTGGCATCCAACATTTAATGGGGGGCCTAAATTCTTAGTGAAAGCTGGCTTGATGTTGATTTCTAGTCAACTACTCATTTTATTTGATTTTTGTTAACTGAAAAAATGAATGTCTTTTGGGCGGGACTGGGATTCGAACAACGAACCTTCCGATTTGGAAGCCAGTCCACTACCACTTGAGCCACTGCCACTTTTTACCCAATATGGCTGCCCACACATTGACCTTGAACTTATGCTGAAAAAAATTGTGTTGCATGGAATAGGGGTTACTTTCGCCCAGATTACATACCTGTGGAAATTAGTGATTCCTCCCCTGGTGAATTCGAATTCATCCATCCATAGAATTTGTCTTTCCAGGCGTGAACGCCTTTTGAATATAGAGTTATCCAGACGTAAGTCTTGCTTAGATAAAAATGTCTTTTTAGTTGCCTAAGACTGGTACTTACTAACGTAATTTAAAATGTCTTCGCAGTTGCGAATGTCTTCTATTAAAGTATTAGGTGCGCAACTAAGTTATCGCTGTTTTTTTTATGAAAATGCAACTTTATTGTGAAAAAATAGTTACAAATGAATCGCTCAAAGTATTTCTCATCGCAAGCTACAACTTTTTCCCATCTTTCTGGCAGAGCTCGAATGCCGTTACGGTAAAAGTGTTCATCTTTTGAGGCCATTTTTTGATGTCTTCATATGAGCGGAACTGCTGATCAGCCAGACCATGCGCCATCGAACGGAACAAGCAGTAATCGCACTGCGCAATATTTGGAGAATATTGCGAGTGGGGTAGGACTTTGAGCGTTTCCAGGTAGGTTATAACGGGTTTGGCAATGTGAGGCGTCTTGCTGTAGAATCACTTTTTCGTGCCTGTGCTCGTATTGTGGCCGCTTTCCGCATACAATTGCTTGGAAATGGCTTATCGGGTAACTCCTAATGCTTAAGCAAGCTCTTCTAGTGTTTAGCACGGATCCTTATCGAACAATGCCTACAATTGACCGTCTTCGAAGGATTTTCGCCTTCCTTCTCGCTGACGGTCGTCAACATCGAAATCACCGTCTTTGAAGCGTCGGAACCAATCACGGTACGTTGTTTCACTTAGAGCAGCATCTTCATAAACTTTTTGGAGCTGTCGATGCGCTTCAACCGCCTTTTTCTTCGAATGAAAGAAGAAAATCAACACGTCCCGCAAATGATGATTATTAGGAACAAAATCAGACATTTTCACACAACCAAAAGTATATGACGCCAAAACAAAATCACTAATGTTTCAAAACGGTTAATATGCACTCATGCGCCTACGGAAGACAAGGACGATCCCATCAACAAGCGTTTCTACAAGCACCTCCACAAGGCATATGAATGTCCGAAATGTTGCATCTTTGGTGGGCTAGTTATTAAGCATAGCTTACACGACACAACATCTGGCAACGGACTTAAGCTTATTGACTTTGCGGTGGGACGAAATATCACGCAAGCGCCAGGCTTCCTCATCTCAATATATATGAATTGACATGGCGGTCTCTGGATCATAAAATGCTTAACCAAAATAATCGTTATGCGATTGATGTAAGGGATGCCTCCAGGATTCTGGAGGTCTAACATTCAGGGCAGTCAACATTGACTCGAATCACAACCTTGTTGCAACGGAATGCGAATGCAGATGTCCTAAGCGCTACAACAAAGAAGAAGTACTATGAGAAGATATAACTTAGAAATGTTGCAATCGCAAGAGACCACCAGAATCTTTGCCGAACGTGTATTCCAAAATCTCTCATCATCTCCTATGGTGCCAGAATCAAGTACCGAAGACCAGTGGCAACGCTGCCAACATGCCATAAGAAACACCGTAACTAATGTGCTTTGTTTTACTCGATCACCACCAAGAAATCCTTGGTTTGATGAAAAATGTCGTCAAGCACTTGCAGCTAAACATAAGAGAGGAGAATAACATCGGCTTCTCCAGAAGAAGAAAAACGAGCACAAGAAGCACGCGATGGAAGATATTGAGAGCCTGAACTCCAGGAATAACGTACGGAAATTTTGGTGCCGTGAAATAAGGGCAAATGTGAAAATTTGACCTTCCACAAAGTGATAAAAAGCCAAAGGCTAAAATTTGGCCCTATTTCTCATGTCATGGGAAATTTTATCAACAGGTAAAAATAATGTGTCAAGACACGAAGACCCCTACAGAACCCTGTAGAGATGCAGAAAGAAACTTTGTAGTAGAGTCATATTCGCTTAGTGGCTCATTTTGACTATTTTGGTTGCAGGAGTCATAACTCTTAAACGAATAAAGTTATCATGATAGTTTTCTTTTCCACTTAAACGAAATTCCCAGGGCTATGAAACGGAAAAATGCTTTATAGGATATTTGAAAATCTTGTAATGAAATAAGACTTTCTCACCGCAGGGGATAAACGCAATATTTTACTGTAAAAAGAGCGCCTAAAAGCTAATCCGAGCAATACAGTGGTGAATTAAGGCAAACGAACTATTTTTTTGTAATTGTATCAAAAGAGAATTGTTTTATTTTGTGACACATTAGAGTGTGATTCATTTCAAGTCAAACCAAACAGTGGAGAAAAAAGTAAACAGACAAACAATTTAAAAAATCAGATTACTTAGAAACTTTCGTCAACATTTGCGGTAATGTCTAATAAACTTCTTATTTCTGGAGAGCATTGGGCTTTGAGATCTTTTTCGGTTCTGACATGCTTTGAAAAAGAAATAAGTGGGTCGATGTGGGTGCAAGAACGTTGAAAAAGTCTTCATTCTGCCGCATACTTGATACCTTGACAATTCTTTTGACAATTCTCCAAGTAGTAACGATTGATATTGAATTTTATTCAATAATCGTCAAATACCTAAACTCTCTTATACTATATAACCAAACTCTCTTTGAAAGCATTTTATATGAAGCCTTAAGCTTCAAATGCAAGCCTTTTATTGGGTTGTACCACACGAAATGTCCGATTTTCGCTCAGTCGGAAATAAAAAGTTCTTGAGTGAACATCGGTGCCAGAACGTTAATTTTTTTTTTTTTTATAAAATAAAGTGGTACGTGTGCTTGACGTGTGAGAATTTTAGGTTTCGTTACAAGTATTGTTATTTTTTTTCTAGGAATTATTTGCCATGCTGTCGGCAGTTCAAATTCGAGCCCTCTTCCTTTACGAATTTAAAATGGGACATGATGCGCTATTGGCAATGAAAAATATTAATGACGCATTATACGACGTTAGTTTGGAAAGTTCCGTTCGGGAGATTTCAGCCTCAAAAATGAACCACGTGGGAAGCCGGAAACATAAGTTGACGGCGATGTTTTAAGAGCAACGGTGGATGCGGACACAACGAAATCTGTGCGGGAGATTGCACAAAGCATGGGAGCATCCCCAATGACAATAACTCGACACCTTTCTCTCATAGGCAAGGGAAAAAAACTCGATAAATAGGGACCTAATGAACTGAACGAATCTCAAAAACTGCGGCGCCTGGAAATCTGCACCGGATAGTCACCTGTGATGAAAAGTGGATAATCGAAAAGATAATCGTTAAATTGGATGCAGACGAAAAATCAAAACACACCCCCAAGCCCGATCTTCACCCAAAAAAAGTTATGGTGACAATTTGGTGGACATCGAAAGGACCAATCCACTTTTCATTTCTTCAACCAGGAGAAATGATAAACGCTATCAAATATTGCAAGGAAATCGACGTATTGCATACGAAATTGACTGCAAAGCAACTTTCGTTGGTCGATAGGCACGGTCCGATCCTTTTGCTAGACCCCATAACTCACAAGTAACGGTGCAAAAACTGTTGCAGTTGATATTTCCCCAACGGATTACCATCTTTTCCGCAAACTGGATTCATTTTGCCATCAGAATGTCTTCCGGAACCGAGCCTTTGAAGATTTCATTGCCTCCTTCAACGAAAAAGGAATATTTGACTTTGTATCACGTTGGAAGAATGTCATAGATGCCAACGGATTCTATTTTGATTGAATAAAAATTTACGGCAAAATAATATTGGCTTTTAAATTTTTACTATAAAATCGGACATTCCATGTGGTACACCTCAACAAATATTCTAATCATTTGTCCATAACATAAAACCAAACAAAAGAACTATTCTTGAAACATTCAAAGAAATATTCAAAAACCAAAACAAAAACTGGCAGCTTTAATTCCAACAGATAAACCACAATAAACAAACGAATGCCTACAGTTTTGCCACTCGTATTGACCGATATTGCTTCCAATGTACGAGTATTGTAGACAAATAACCGACTTCAATCTTTTTTGCACTTTTCTTAGGGACGTCTAAATGTCTGTTTCAACTCATCGTTCGATTGGTAGGTTGACACCACATATGCCAGCTAAATTGTGCGTCAGATAAACTGAACTTGTTCTTGAACGTATCCGCATATTTATCGATCTAACGAGCTGAATATCAATCAATATTGTGACGCAATCGGTGACTCATGCGCGAATAAGGAAATGCAAACGATGCAAGAATTTTCTCACCTTTGGCAATGATTTGGTGAGGTTATAAATCTTAAATTTAATTAGAAATTTATTCAATATCTTATCTTAAAATAAATTAATTTCGTCTTCAAGGATGATTTATAGAACCTAACAGTTAGAATGGCTTGTTGTGATACTATTCGTGGAGAAGTTACTGATGATTGATCGTTTCGCTTCATTAACTCATGGTATGATAGTACTTAAGCCAGATATCTCTAATGTCAAGTGTTCCCTTTCATATTATTTTTGTCTATCTATAAAATGTAAGATATCAGGAAGTATCATTGAATTGAGGGAAATATTCGGACATTAATCTTATACCAAGTACTTCCCTATACAGGGTGTTCCGGACAATGTGTCGAAAACTTTAAAATATCCGAAATACAGAGGTTTTAAGCAAATGCTTACTTGTTTTGACTCCTATTGAAAATATGACCTCGGGTGGGTGACGGATGTTTTTTGCAGGTTAAAAAGAAAAAAAATATGGGGGTACTTTTTATGAAAACAAAAATTAGGCAGATTACTTACTTACTTACTTAATTGGCGCTATAGTTCGAGGTGAACTTGGGCCTCCAGTTACGCACTCCAAATCGGTTGAGGTTCACTTCTATTGGTGCGCTCCATCTGAGTTGAGGCCTACCTCTACTGCATTGTCCCTCCAGGCTTAACTCGAAAACTCTGCAGGCCGGAGCGTTAATGTCCGTGGGTGGCCCTGGCTCAAGTGGTAGTTGGCTTCCAAATCGAACTAAATTCCTGTAAGATGAGTGGTTGCCTCGAATACGACAACAAGTTCTGGTACACTAATAATTTAGTCTTCCCATTAAATGTTGGATGCCATCCATGAAACGAAATAACTACTGAGCCCAAAAACCTTTCTTACACGTGCTCTGACACTTTAAGTGTACTCATACCTACTGCGTTAAAAGAAAAAAAAATCGCTCCACATACCCTAGGTATCTCAGGCGACTGATGAGCAGTTTTCTGACTAGGTTGATGTCGCTGTACAGCTCGTTTATGTAGTTCGTCGTTGAATCTCATCCTCCAAACCTGTCAACACAAACGGTAATGAATATTTTTCGATAGAGTCCATGTTTCAGTACATGCGACAGAAAGTGGAACTGAGGTGATCAAGGTCTTATACAGAGTCTCTTTAATTCCCGTCTTAGCTCAAAGAAACAGCGATCTGCAAGAGTGATTCTTCATTTTATTTCTCTTAAGGTCTTATCGAATTTTTAGTGGAACCAAGGTAGACAATTATAGCTGTCGACTGTGACATTCTGTACAATTCGTTGATATTGTGTGTACCTTCTTGTTCACAATATATTGGCTTTGCTCTCATTTACCGCTAAACTCATTTTGGCAGATCCCGTTTCAATACTAACGAACGCACCAGCGGTGACAGACCGCTGTGTTCTCCTAATTATGTCGATATTATTGGCGCATGTTAGTAATAGTACGGACTTTTTTTTCAAGTATGATGTTAGAGAAGTCAGATGACAGCGCGTCACCTTATCTAAAACCTTTTTTGACATGGAAGGTCTCTGTTAAGTCGTTACCGACCTTGACGGAGTAGCGAGCATTCTCAATAATCATTCTACATTGATGAACGGGCTTGGCAGGGATGCCATAACTAGACATGACTCGATATAACTCGTCTTTATAAATGCTGTCATATGCGGCATGAAAATCGATTAAAAGAGGGTGGGTATCGATTTGGGCATCTTTGGTTTTTTCCAGGATTTACGGGAGTATGAAGATTCGGTCGATTGTGGACTTTCCTAGTCTGAAACCGTACTGATGGAGACCAAACATACATACTAGTTTCCTTGTAAGGCTACACACTTCTCCCAGTGATGCTCCCATCTCTCTAACCCGTCCAAATAGTACTTGGCGTTTTTCTCTGCAAAATAATTGTTCACAAAGGTGATTGCCTCCTCATTTGACGAAAATCTCTGTCCTCCGAGCGCAGTTTTTAGAAGAGGGAACAAAAGGGAATCGCTTGGGGCTAGATCTGGTGAACAAGGCGGATGGTCAAGCAGTTAAAACCGTCATTCGTGGATTTTCGCCAAAGCAACCGCTGAGGTGTGAGACGCGCATTGTCTTGGTGAAACAGGATTTTCTTTTTCTGCAAATGTGGTCATTTTCCGCCTTCAGCTTGGCAAGTAATGATGCGTAGTATGCTCCTGTAATGGTTTTTCCTTTTTGAAGGTAATCGATTAAGATAACTCCTTTACTATCCCAAAAAACAGTCGCCATCACTTTCGCAGCCGAAAAAACGGTTTTTGCTTTTTTGGAGCCGGCTCGCCCCTTGCCGTCCACTGTTTTGACTGAATTTTTATTCGGACGTATAATGGTGTATCCAAGTTTCATCTACAGTAATTAATCGGCACCAAAACTCGGATTTATTGCGCGTAAACTGCGCCAACAGAGCGTTGGAAATGTTCGTTCGAACACGTTTTTGGTCTAATGTTATCGTCAGTGGTTACAGTTTTTGGACGTCCCGAACTTTCATCATCTCCAAAGCTCTTACGGCCACGTTCAAATTCAGCTGCCCAAAATTTCACTGTGGTAAATGATGGTGCAGAGTCCCCATACACAGAGTCATTTTTGATCTTCGTAGGCGTATTGCTTTTCAAAAACAAAAATTTAATAATAGCTCGATACTCAATTTTTTCAATTTTCACAAAAAACACTCAGATCGACTGGGAACTAAAAACTGCGCGTCCAAAATGACTAAAACTTCGGTAAGTAACTGTCAAAAGATGTATAACTAGCATTCACTAGCTTTTATTGGCCAGTGCCGTCAAGTTGCGGTCGGGAACTTTCCAGACAACCCTCGTACACCTCTATTGTTGGCTCAGTTGAGGGGGTCTCCTTTTTTGCGGATCGGGCATACGGTGCTGAGATTCTATTCATCAGGCAGACCATAGACTCTTCTGAGCAGATCTAAGAAATCAGTTGCTGGATGCTCTCCCCAGAGTCATTGCCTGCTGCTTTGAATACCACGGCCAGCTTAGATATTGCTATCCTTACTTAGCTTTGGTCAAGTGGACGGCAGCCTTGGGTGTCATCGTCTAATGGGATATTCTGCCTGACGGCGGAATCTTGGGCTTTGTCGGCGTTAATATTGGCCATTTAGCCAAAAGTGCTTGCAAGATTCAATTTTTGGGTGGGTCTATAATGCAACATTTTTAAATTCACGAAATTAACAAATGCTTGGAGCTCTGTCCATCGAAAAAATTATTTCTTTTGGATTTGCTTGTAGAGCCGGTCAAAGTTGACTGATTTTTAAGGTCACCTAAAAATTGTTTTTTTTTTTTTTAACTTTTTTTTAGGATTGAGTATGGAAAATGAAAAAATCATTTCCTTTTCCTTTATGTGATATATCAATTTGTAAAATCAAAAATGAACGTAATTTTTTTTAAATACATAATTTAATGTCTTTTAAAGCGCTAGATCTGGCACACATTTTAAATTTTAGGTTGAGTTTAATTAAAAAGGTCCGAAAGAGGCCGATCTAAATTTAAGTCGGGCAAACTGGCGTCTTTTTTTTTGACAGAGAGAGTTGATTTGTGCAAAATTATAAATTCTACCCTAAATTTAAATTTCTCTTATAATGAGTAATAAAGATTTATTATTTGTTTTGTTCCAAAATATTGTCATGCCAGGGATTACAGATTCCCGTAAAAAAAGAATTACACCATTAAAGCATATGGTCATATTAGAAAATATTAGCTAAAAATGGGCATTTCATACAACAATTTACCAAAGTACATCAAAGTCATCAAGAAGAAGGCCAAGGAAAGAAAGCACTTCTACTCCACAAAAGGATCCTATCAATAGTAGTGGGAATGCATTAGCTTTGTTTATAGATTTTTGTACGGATTGCATGAGTTTAGTAAAAATGTCTTTATTGATGAGATGAATTCTATTTTGAGTGAAACTAAAGAAAAAAACTTATTTATTCTTGGTGATATCAATATCGATATTTTAAATGAGTGTGACTTTGACACTGAGAACTAGGGGTGTTGTAGATATTCGTATCCGCAGCCGCAACAGCAGAACTTCCGCATTAAATTCCAACATCCGCATCCGCATCGCATCCGCAAAAATCAATGCAGAGTTTATGCGGATGCGGATATTGAATAAGTCGGTACAGAAACGATTTAGCGGCGGCGTGAAAATATAAAAGAAGTCAAACGAAAATGTAAGAAAATTTCAACTCATTTTAATTACTTAACAATTGCTCAAAAACAGCTTCAAAAGGTTCAGGATAGACTTAATCAATCGCATCTCAAAGTGTTCCAAGACTGCGTAACCAGATAGAACAGCACTTTTTTATGTTTGGACGAAAATAATTTATTTTGTATACCCACTTATTTGGACCCACGCTACGAGCACAAATTTTTCAAACCATCGACAGAAGAAAAGATTAAAGAAGAAATACTGAGAGCTCACACAAATCGTTTTCATGATCATGACAGCATATGTTCTCCGAACTACAACCAATCTAGAAGAATGAGATTGGGAGATTCATTGGATTTGCTGCAATTGACCATTCTTCAGAACAACCTAGCACGTCCGCTACCGCTAGGAAACCCTGTTTAATAAGTGCTATGGAAGCGATGCTAGATTCGTCAAGTGAAGATGACGACCTTGTGCAAAGATCAGACAGTCCCGGAACAGACCTTAAAAAAGAGTTAGCGTCATTAGATGACTTCCAATCTTTTAAAGAAAATTCGCCAAAAAATGTAAGAAACATCCACAAAATCTAAGAGTAAAAAAACACTATGACAAATTGTGCAAAGAAGTAAATAAAATAATAGCATAGGCTCCCAATTAAGACGAAGTTAATAAGATGCATAATGCTACAGGTAATACTAAAGAAGAGTGGAGAATTGTAGATGATATTCTAGGAAAGGACAGAAATTGTAAGGTATTCGATGCCTTGGAAATAAAAAGCGTTATCTTATCTGATCCGGCCAACATTGCAATTAAATATAATGAGTACTTCATTGAAATTTCTGAGAAACTAAAGCCCTCTGCTCAACCTAATTATACTCGTACATGCAATAGTATTGCTTCATCTGTTCAGTTTGCTGCACGAGACCAAGTTAATACTTCTGCCATTACTTCTGCAGATATATTTAAGCTCATATTATCTTTGAAAAATAAAAGTTCGTGCACAATTAGTGATGGTATCACAAATGTCCTTTTAAAACGGATTGTTGCACTGACGATCACTAGGATGAGGCCACACATTTTGCAATCGATTTTCACTCGTTATACCTGTTTGAAATTTTGTACCCGCAAACTTTTACTACCTCTGAACAGGTACATATTTTCTCAATAGGGAGTCATACAATTAAAGGGTAAATAAGAAACGACCGTTGGAATTTCCCAGGATCAAACACTGAATTCCTTGAAAAGCGTATAAAAAATACTCCACTAGGATGAGGCCACATGCAGAATCTTCGAAAGAAATTAAAATAAAATATTTACATTTTATGATTTTAAAATATTTATTTATTATGTTTTTCTACATTAATAATGAGTATACCCGCCATTTTTCGATATGACCTCTACTATTGTATATAAGACGGTTTGGAATAGAATCATACATTTTTTTTTAAATAATCTAGTGAAATTTGGGCCCAGGCATCACAAATAACTTCGATTAAAGTGTCCTGGTCTTCAAAATGCCTGCCGCTTTCATACACTTTACGAGATAACCATGCCCAAACCTTTTCGATTATGTTTAACCCTGCAGTCGTCGCGCACCAAAAAGTCACACCAGTCGTCGCGCGGATTACATATGTAATCCATTTTAAAATTAAAGTAAAACCCGTATGCTTTAATTTTTTCAAATTTATTTTGCTGCAAAATGCAATTACATATTACTTAAAGATAAAAAACATAAATTATTACTTCATAATACAAAAAAAAAAAATTAAAAAAATAAAAATTTCGGATTTCTTGTAGAAAAAAGGGAACTTTAGTTTCAAATTCAGGTCTGTTCTTAAATAAACTAAAAATCTATAAACCAATTACTTGTTTCCAAACATGATGAACATATGTATTTGGAATGGTCAGGACAAACGAATTTTTGACATGCGGTACATGATCGGCGAGTGCTTTTATTGCGTGCTCTTCCGCATTCATAGCAGCGACCCAAAGAACTACTTCGCGGTGATGCTGATGCTGAGAATATTTGCTTGAGGAATGTGTAGAAAGCCTTTTATCTTGAATGCTAGAGCCCTAGGCAACAATTTCTGTTGTATTCGACGGTGAGCAAGTGGTTTCATCCAGGCCATCGTCTTGAATTCCTAGACATGTCGTAGTGCGAACACGGTGCGGTTGTAATACGTGATCATTTCAGGCTTTCGTTTCTCTCCTGTGCTGTCATCTATTACCGCATCGTAATGCATCGTGGACAAAATAAGCACCACTTATCGAAACTCTTTTGGAACTTCTCTTTTATCTCTTCTTACGGTAGCAACCATCGCTGTTTGGTTTTCGAAAAGCTCTTTGGCAACATTGAGTGATGAAAACCAATTATCCATAGTGATGTTTCGGTTCTTACTCAAAACAGGACGTGTTAGTTTCTTCACTACTTCAGAACGTTCACTACTTTGGTTGAAAGGTCCTTCAGGCTGTTTGCCTGGATAAATCTCCAAATTGTATGTATATGGATAGTGAACGTCGACAAGTGCAAATACTTTCACACCATATTTCGCAGGTTTGCTAGGAATGTATTGCTTGAATGAACAGCGTCCTCTAAAGGCAAGCAGCTGTTCATCTAATGTCATCTCAGCGCTTGGAATAAAATATTGTTGAGAATTCATGATGAACAAATCTAAGATTTCCCCGCATTGGGGCCAATTTGTCAATTTTAGCACGAACACTGCGGTCACGAATGTCATCGAAGCGTAAATGTCTGAGCAGAAATTCGAATCGTTGTGAGGACATCGTCAAGTAAATTGCCTCAACACCAGTATGATTTTTGTGATCAAACAAATGATCACAGCTTGTTCTTCCTAATTTCAAAGCACCAGCCATATAGAGGATACCGAAAAATGCCTTCAGTTCGACATCATCCGTCAATTTAGCATCCCTTACTCTTCCGTATTTATCCATGGCATTCTCTATTTTTATATTAGTATATTTGACAATGAGATCAATCATGGTAATATCTAGGTATAGAGATAAATAGTCTTCAATTGTCGTTTTCTGTCTAGCCACTCCTTTGGGTCCAGGAGGCACAAAAACTATATTGTTTCTTCGAGTCCTTCCTCGGTATGGTGGTATAGTCTTTGACCAGCGAGTATTATCCACATCAACATAAAATGCATTGCCTCTCCTTTGACCTGATTCGTCGTCGTCGGTAATTTCCTCGTCCGTCATTTCATCCTCCTGCTTAGATTCAGTTTCATGGTTTGGACCCTCAAGAATATCTTCTTCATCATTCGAGGCTGAATCATCGTTGTCAAAATCTCTTCTATTTATATTGCCTTTGTTGAGCCAAGCACTGATCTGATTATTCCGTACTGATACACACAGAATGTAAATTTCTGTAATCTAAATTAATACTCAAGTACCTTACTTCATAAAAAACATATACAATAACTCGAAATTATGAAAAAACAAAAAAAAAAAACAGTTTGACAAAAATACTTACATCAGTCGTCGCGCGGGTTACAATAGTATTCCACTTAATTTCACAACGCTCTCGTGACACAACCACACACGACCGGGACTCGCGATTTACTGAGCGCACGCGCAAACTATTTAACTGTAAGTACTAAAAGAGACAAAAAATAACCACCACTAGTTTTCTGGGAATTCTCAATTTTGCATTGATGGATTACAATAGTAATCCGCGCGACGATTTCAGGGTTAAGACAGCCCTGGAAGTGTGGATGGGGGCATTGTCTTGTTGGAATATCCAAGGCAGGGGTCCGAAAATGTTTTTCACTTTTGGAAATGACCGTTCCAGCAAACATTTGTAGTTGTTTCAGTTCATTGTTGTGGACAAAAACTCTAATTCGATTGTGCCATATAAGGTAATAGCTCCCCACAATATTACACCTGATGTACGGCTGTGGTGTCTTGCCAAAATAAACTCCTCCTTTCTTAGATCATGGAAATAAAAGTTGTAACCATCGGAGCCGTCAAGTTTAAACTTTTTTTCATCCGAAAAGACAACGCGTTTCCATTCACTGCTCCAAGTGACATGTTCTTCTGCAAAATTCATTCGATGCTCCTCAAAACAGATTTTTTTTTAAGTTTTTTTCTCTGTATAGTACCACTTTTTCATATTATCCTTCGGACCGTTACTACCGGTTGATACTCTGCTTTTGGCCCTTATTTTAGTCGCTAATAGAGTAGAATTTAAGGCACGCCGTAGAATTAACCACTTTTCTCGCAATGTTGTTACTTCTGCCGTACGTCCGCAAGATAACTGTTTACAGCTGTCTTACTTCTTTTAAGCCTCCTTGCAATTTTTCGGCCTGCGAGTCCCAACTCATTGAAATCATCTATTTCTCCTCTTTCTGTCGCTGTCAAAGCCTTTCCGGAACCCATTTTTTTAAACTAAAAAAAAAACAGTTCTTTTCAACGTTTTTTGAAATATTCTTAATAAAACTTTGAAAAAAATCGCTGATGTGAACTCTTGCAACGAAATATTCACAATGACCTCATCCTAGTGGCGCATCTTTTTATACGCTTTTCATTGTTTGATGTTGGGAAATTCCAACGGTCGTTCCCTATTTACCCTTTAATTTTATGACTCCCTATTGAGAAAAGATGTACCTGTTCAGAGGTAGTAAAAGTTTGAGGGTACAAAATTTCAAACAGGTATAACGAGTGAAAATCGATTGCAAAATGTGTGGCCTCATCCTAGTGATCGCCAGTGTAAGTGATATACTCTGTCACTTATTTAACTTAAGTGTAAGTATGGGATGCTTTCCACAGTTCTTAAAATGTGCAGACATTATACCACTGTTCAAAAAGGGAAATTGCAAAGACGTGGGTAGTTATAGACCTATATAGCTGCTTCCCACATCTTCTAAACTGTTTGAAAAGCTACTAAAATCGCGCATGATGTCTTTTCTGGAACACCAGAATTTCTTTTCTGAAAATCAGTTCGGTTTCAGATAGGGCAAATCCACAGAGGATGCCATTCTTAAGTTCTGTACCCAATTGTATTAAAGGTTCAATAATTCCAAATCCACAGTGGATCTAGTCATTGATATGACAAAAGCATTTGACATGGTGGACCATAATTTGCTTCTAGATAAGTTGTACAACCCTGGTTTTAGAGGAGTCTTACATGATTGGTTTCGCTCATATCTCACAGATAGGGAACAAGTGGTCAATATCAATGGATGTTTTAGTAGATCTCTTAAAATAAAGAATGGTATTCCGCAGGGCTCTGTCCTCGGTCCACTTTTGTCCTTAATTTATATTAACTCAATCAGAACTTCAACGGTTTACGAACAGCATTCGCTGATGATATAGCATTCTCCTATGAGGACTCACGTCGTTCGAATGTGTTATCAAAATTGAGGAAGATCTACCAATATTAAGGCAGTGGTTTGCATTTCATAAGCTGATTATCAGCGAAAAAAAAAAAATTGATGGCTTTCAAAATGTTAGGAAATTTCGTTACCGATTTCAACGTGTTTTATCATTCTCACGATTGTGTAGGGCTTTGTCTACCTCTGCATACTTGTGGATATATAAATTTGAATGAAAATGCTCAATGTTCAAGCGGGTGCTTTAAAATTGAGTCAATTTAGATATCTGGGAGTTTTATTTGATCATTAAATCATATATGATGCGTATGGCTCGAATAACGTATCTTGTGAAACCTTACTGCTCCAAACGCGTATTATTATTTACTACGGCCTCGCTAACTCTAAGTTGCAATATGGTATAGCGAGTTGGGGTGGATCCTATGATTACGCTTTTAGTTCGTTATTCATAGCTCAAAAATATTTAATAAGAATAACTTACAGTGTTAATCGTTTAGCTCATAGTTAGCCGTTGTTTAGAGAGCTAATAATTCTTCCGTTAATACACCTATATATTTTAAAAGTTCTCATGGAATTCTTTAAGCGAAGTGGCAACACTTCAAATAGAAACTCAACTATTTATAGTTTGCGCGTTAATTTGGTTACTGTTACTGCGCCTAAATGTTTTAACAAACTACCTACTGCTATTCGAAGAGCTCCTTATTTTCACTCGTATATAAATAAGTTTAAAGATTGCCTAATTACCGTGTCGACCACCGACGAGTGCACACGTCACCCAATGCACTCGTAATTTCTCCTGTGCTGCAACAAAAAAAAAAACAACCCAAACCACCGCGCGAGTTAAGGGAGCGAAAACGCGGGAGTTTAAAAAAATATAATTTTATTCAACTTACTTCTCCCAATGGCAAAACAAGATTGATTTTATAAAAATGTTCACCTAACTTGCAAAGGTGAGCTCTCGTATCTGCCGGATGTCGCCAGACGCTTGGCTTGCAAAAATGCATGGGAGAGTTTCACCTGTGCAATTCACATCTTCAAATTCTAGGAATTACAATTTGTGTTTAATTTTAAAATGTTGCTGCTGAGTAGTATCCGGTGGTGTCCTATTGCTGGGTTGGTTTCTTGTTAGGTTCGCATGGTTGGTTCTTTGTTGTTGTTATTATTGGTTACGTAACTCGTGCGTGTCAAAAAAAAAAAACAAAATAAACCAAAATATAGTGCGGGTATCAAACCTCTCCCGCTCCTGTTCGTAGTACTGTTGACGGTACGGGCAGTGACTGAGGGTATGTAACAACTGATGGATTGAGTGAAAATTTTGTTGGTGCACTGTTTCATATTGTTGTAAGGGCATACAGCAATTTGATTCGGTAAACCATCGTCAGAATTTTCATTTCGCAGCCTTGCTTAGTATCGTTGGTATTTGTGTTTACTGTGTTTGTTTGTAATTATGACTAGGGAATTCAGTGTGCACGTAATCAATATACTCGGGCTAAAAAGTAATCACTTTTCTGCGTACGTCCACGTCTGTAAGTACCGACTGGCTACTTTGGCACTTAGTGAAACACAGGTAGATCCCCGCCCACACCTCACAGGTCACTCTCATCTGAAGCTACCTGGTTACAAACTAGTGCCACTATTCTTTCCTCATCACGGTCTCGCCATTTACGTGCGTAGTGATGTAGCTTACCAAACTCCTCCAATCCGGAATTCAATTGCATGTGGTTAAAATTCCATCTCCGTAAGCAAATTATCCACTACTGCTTTACTTACAGAAGCCCCAAACTGGACAGCAACTCGACCTTTAATTAGTTTAATGCGCTGTCTGACTCCATACAAAGAATTGTATCCCTGTATCCTCATACTGAAATTGTGATTACGGGCGTTTTCAATATACCATATACAATTCTGGTTGGCTTCGACATTCTGGACAGACAACACCCGAGGGACGGTGTGTTGAGATCTTCACTGCGGAAAATAATTTAACCCAGCTCGTAAATGCGCCCACACGAATATCAGACGTTGATAGTCATACCGCCAATACCCTAGACTTGTTTTTAACTTCTCACTCCGATAAGTACCGCGTTGATCTGCTCTCCCCTCTAGGCTCGTCGGACCACTGTGTCATATCAGCTAATTTCTCATACACCGACTACACAGTTAGAGAAAAGATTCCTAAAAGAATCGTATGACAATACGAGAAATTCAGTTGGAGCGGAATTGGATGCCGCTGCTGACATGATCATAGCAACTATTCTCCTTGGAATGAGACGCTTTATCCCTCATAGGATGAAGACTATCAAACCAAAAGAAAAGGCATGGTACGACTTGAGCTGTAAAGAGGTTGCCAGGGTTAGAGACTTGTTTTTTCGGTCCTACAAGACCAACTCGACAGAGGAAAACCGAAAAAATTGTAAACAAGCAAGAAATGACTGCAACGTCTTTCTCAAGCGTGTGAAATTGCAATACGACCAAAAGCTGCGGCAAAAAATACTGCAATGTCCCAAAGGCAGTAAAGATTGTTGGTCATTCGTCAAAAATATTAGTAATTCTGCCTCATCCAACGCTCATTTACAATGATATTCCAGCTGTCAGCTCTTTGGACTAGGCCAATCTGCTTGCTGCACACTTTGCGGCCAGCTCAACACTCCCAGATTGTGGTTTGTCCCCGCCTACAATTGAGTGCGTCGAATCTACAATGGGACGAATCCACTTTCGCATTCGTGTAGTAAGAAGAGTACTTAAAGATCTTAATCTACACAAATCCGCTGGTCCAGATGGCATATCTCCCCATCTTCTGAAGAGGTGTTCTTCTACGCTTGCAAAACCACTGCGTAAGTTTTTTCATCAGTCGGTCTCCTACAGACCCTTGCACTTACGTCCCTTCTAGCCAAGGTCATGAAATATCTCGTAACATGAAAAGTTCTCTATAACCGGTAGTATGGTTTTCGTAGCAACAGGTCCACTGGTGATTTGATGGCATATCTCACCGAAAAGTGGAACCAAAGCGAATATCAATCTGGCCAAAGCTAGATAGTTCCACTTGATATTTCTACGGCATTTGGCAGAGTTTGTCAACAGGCTCCTTTGTCGAAAAAGCGACGATCCTTTGGGATCGATGACTCTCTTCCTCAATGGATTAGAGATTACCTTTTGGAATGTGCAATTTAAGTTGTCTTGGACGGTTTCCAGTCTGATATTCACAAAATAAATACTGGTGTGCCCCAGGTCTCCGTTCTGCCTCCGACACTCTTTTTAAATTGATCTACTACTTCTAATCTAATATATTACCTTGCTGATGACAGTACTCTCTGCTTTTCATATTCGTTCTGTCTGCTGTCATTAAAGCAAAATTTAAACACTCAGCCATTGTCCGTGAATGGAACTTGCATCGTCGAAACCGATAAACTTTCCATTCTCGGTATGTGTATCAGTGACAATTTACGCTGGAATAACCACATATTCGATGTCGTCAAAAATGCTGCGAAATGTCTAGGTTTCCCCAAGCGATGCAAGAAATATTTTACCCCCCTCTGATCTAGTCACAATATATAAGGTATTCATGCGCCCAAAATTGGAGTACAATGCCAACATCTGGTCAGGTGCTGCTAAAACATCTCTGCACCTGCTAGATAGGATTCAAAGCCGTGCGATAAAACTCATTGGTGATACTAATATCAGTCAATCAATTGACACCCTCGAACACCGACGTAATGTCTCCTGTCTCAATTTGTTTTATCGCTATTTACACCACCAGTGCTGCATTGAAATCGCCAAGCATTCCGCCCATTCAAATTTGCAACCGTAACACCCGTCTCGCTATGAATGCTCATCAGTATACCCTCAAGCCCACTTTCTGATGTACTCTGAAATATCCTGATTCGTTTCCTGAATTTGAAAATATTACTTAAGCGTCATTCAACACTATCTTTAAATAGTTGCAGAATGATTATGATGACTGCCTCGTGGAAATCCAGATGAGGCCAGGAATGGAACAGTAATCTAAACCGAACACTATAATAATGGTTTATCAGGTTAGAAGAAATGCATTTTAATAAAAGGGGCTCACAGCCGATAGCAGACAATTTGAAGAAGATCAATTTATGAGATATCTTACGAGTATCAAATGCTTTAGTGAAATCAGTTGCGATAACATCGATTTCTTTGCCATTTTCTAAGGCTGCGAGAGCAAAAGACACAAATTCCACAAGGTTTGTGGTAGTTGATCTGCCTTTTAGAAAACCATGTTGTTGGGGTGAAATACTATATTGGACCGTGCCTATTGACTAACGCAAATTGCTTTTCAGCCAATTTGGCATGCAATACGTCGATTTCCTTGCAATATTTGATAGCGTTTATCGTTTCTCCTGGTTGAAGAAATGAAAAGTGGATTGGTCCTTTCGATGTCCACCAAATTGTCTCTATAACCTTTTTTGGGGTGAAGATCGGGCTTGGGGTGTGTTTTGGTTTTTCGTCTGCACCCAATTTAACGATTATCTTTTCGATTATCCACTTTTCATCACAAGTGACTATCTGGTGAAGATTTCCAGGCGCCGTAGTTTTTGCGATTTGTTCAGTTCATTAGGGATCCCAATTATCGAGTTTCTTTAGCTTTCCTATAAGAGAAAGATATCGAGTTATTGTCATTGGGGATACTTCCATGCTGTGTGCAATCTTCCGCGCAGATTTCGTTGTGTCCGCATCCACCGTTGCTCTTAAAACATCGCCGTCAAATTATGTTTCCGGCTTCCCACGTGGTTCATTTTCGAGGCTGAAATCTCCCGAACGGAACTTTCCAAACTAACGTCGTATAATGCGTCATTAATATTTTTCATTGCCAATAGCGCATCATGTCCCATTTTAAAATCGTAAAGGAAGAGGGCTCGAATTTGAAATGCCGACAGCATGGTAAATAATTCCTAAACAAAAAAAATTTAACGTTCTGGCACCGATGTTCACTCAAGAACTTTTTATTTCCGACTGAGCGAAAATCGGACATTTCCTGTGGTACAACCCAATAAAAGGCTTGCATTTGAAGCTTAAGGCTTCGTATAAAATGCTTTCAAAGAGAGTTTGGTTATATAGTATAGGAGAGTTTAGGTATGGGACGATTATTGAATAAAATTCAATATCAATCGTTACTACTTGGAGAATTGTCAAAAGAATTGTCAAGGTATCAAGTATGCGGCAGAATGAAGACTTTTTCAACGTTCTTGCAACCACATCGACCCACTTATTTCTTTTTTAAAGCATGTCAGAACCGAAAAAGATCTCAAAGCCCAATGCTCTCCAGAAATAATGAGTTTATTAGACATTACCGCAAATGTTGACGAAAGTTTCTAAGTAATCTGATTTTTTAAATTATTTGTCTGTTTACTTTTTTCTCCACTGTTTGGTTTGACTTGAAATGAATCACACTCTAATGTGTCACAAAATAAAACAATTCTCTTTTGATACAATTACAAAAAACACCAAAAGAATGGTTCGTTTACCTTAGTTCACCACTGTATTGTTCGGATTAGCTTTTAGACGCTCTTTTTACAGTAAAATATTGCGTTTATCCCCTGCGGTGAGAAAGTCTTATTTCATTACAAGATTTTCAAATATCCTATAAAGCATTTTTCCGTTTCATAGCCTTGGGAATTTCGTTTAAGTGGAAAAGAAAACTATCACGATATCTTCATTCGTTTAAGAGTTATGACTCCTGCAACCAAAATACGAGTAGTCAAAATGAGCCACTGTGCGAATATGACTCTACTACAAAGTTTCTTTCTGCATCCCTACAGGGTTCTGTAGGGGTCTTCGTGTCTTGACACATTATTTTTACCTGTTGATAAAATTTCCCATGCCATGAGAAATAGGGCCAAATTTTAGCATTTGGCTTTATATCACTTTGTGGAAGGTGAAATTTTCACATTTGCCCTTATTTCACGGCACCAAAATTTCCGTACGTTATTCCTGGAGTTCAGGCTCTCAATATCTTCCATCGCGTGCTTCTTGTGCTCGTTTTTCTTCTTCTGGAGAAGCCGATGTTATTCTCCTCTCTTATGTTTAGCTGCAAGTGCTTGACGACATTTTTCATCAAACCAGGGATTTCTTGGTGGTGATCGAGTAAAACAAAGCACATTAGTTACGGTGTTTCTTATGGCATGTTGGCGGCATTGCCACTGGTCTTCGGTACTTGATGCTGGCACCATAGGAGATGATGAGAGATTTTGGAATACACGTTCGGCAAAGATTCTGGTGGTCTCTTGCGATTGCAACATTCCTAAGTTATATCTTCTCATAGTAGTTCTTCTTTGTTGTAGCGCTTAGGACATCTGCATTCGCATTCCGTTGCAACAAGGTTGTGATCCGAGTCAATGTTGACTGCCCGGAATGTTAGACCTCCAGAATCCTGGAGGCATCCCTTACATCAATCGCAAAACGATTATTTTGGTTAAGCATTTTATGATCCAGAGACCGCCATGTCAATTTATATATATTGAGATGAGGAAACCTGGTGCTTGCGTGATATTTCGTCCCACCGCAAAGTCAATAAGCTTAAGTCCGTTGCCAGATATTGTGTCGTGTAAGCTATGCTTAATAACTAGCCCACCAAAGATGCAACATTTCGAACATTCATATGCCTTGTGGAGGTGCTTGTAGAAACGCTTGTTGATGGGATCGTCCTTGTCTTCCGTAGGCGCATGAGTGCATATTAGGCTCTTGCAATCGAATTTAGCCTTGATGCGGATTGTCATAAGATGCTCGCTCACAAGTGGAAAGCTCAATACTACTTGCCGAAGTCTACTGCTTATGGCAAATCCGCATCCGAATAAGCGCTGTTTCTTTTCCTTATAGCAATCACAGTAGTATACTCGAATATCACAGTTTTTTATCCTCCTTATGTCCAGTCCATCTCATCGCACTTGCTGAATGGCGACAATATCTGAGTGATAGCAGTGAAGTGTCCCTGGTTATTGATAGGGTTCTCGTGGCTTATTATGGGTCCGAATATTTCACATGCAGATCCGAAGGTCGTTGTACAGGATATTGAGCTCTATGACGACATAGGCCAGAATTATTCTACTTAGCAAGCATGCCCTTGCTATTTCAGCCTGCATGGGTTTACTCACGCAGATACCGGGGACCAGCACTGGGAGGTAAAGCAAGGACTTCGCTACGAAGTGGATCGTTGCGCTGCTGACCCAAACGAAGTTATAGGGCAGTCAGCAGTTTCCCGATCAATTTCCACGCAGGTCTCAACACAAGAATACGCATGCATGGATTATGTTTATAGTTCTGCAACGATAACGGTCAACGAGCAAGATTGGAATACCTGAGACCAGACCCTGATAGGACTGTCTCAAATGGCAGGACATTTATTAGAACATTTCCCAGGTTGAGGAGGTCAGAAGCAACGCGGAAATCATCGAGAGACTCGTATCCTATTAAGTGTGCAACTAAGTTCTCAATAGATGGCTCCAGCAGTAAGTGCCGGTGAATTTTGACATATCCAAAATATGTTAGTAAACAAACTGTTTTGAAACATTAGTGATTTTGTTTTGGCGTCATATACTTTTGGTTGTGTGAAAATGTCTGATTTTGTTTTAGTTCCGACGCTTCAAAGACGGTGATTTCGATGTTGACGACCGTCCGCGAGAAGGAAGGCGAAAATCCTTCGAAGACGCTGAATTCTAGGCATTGTTCGATAAGGATCCGTGCTAAACGCTAGAAGAGCTTGCTTAAGCATTAGAAGTTACTCGATAAGCCATTTCCAAGCGATTGTATGCGGAAAGCGGCCACAATACGAGCACAGGCACGAAAAAGTGATTCTACAGCATGACAACGCTCGGCCTCACATTGCCAAACCCGTTATAGCCTACCTGGAAACGCTCAAAGTCCTACCCCACTCGCAATATTCTCCAAATATTGCGCCGTCCGAATATTGCTTGTTCCGTTCTATGGCGCATGGTCTGGCTGATCAGCAGTTCCGCTTATATGAAGACATCAAAAAATGGCCTCAAAAGATGAACACTTTTACCGTAACGGCATTCGAGCTCTGCCAGAAAGGTGGGAAAAAGTTATAGCTAGCGATGAGAAATACTTTGAGCGTTTCATTTGTAACTATTTTTTCACAATAAAGTTGCATTTTCATAAAAAAAACAGCGATAACTTAGTTGCGCACCTAATACTTTAATAGAAGACGTTCGCAACTGCGAAGACATTTTATATTACGTTAGTAAGTACCAGTCTTAGGCAACTAAAAAGACATTTTGATCTAAGCAAGACTTACGTCTGGATAACTCTATATTCAAAAGGCGTTCACGCATTCCATCATATACCAGTACACTCCACCTCTTATGATTCTAATGCACCAATCTAACAAGCTTAGACTAAAAACTTAAATAGTTGTCAGTATGCTGATGTGTGATTTTTGGATGTTCCTTGTGACACATTCTCTGCAACAGGGCTTACAGGGCTTCCATTAAGGGCGCTCGAAGTTCAAATTTAAATAAAACAAGTTGTGTATGAGACATCATTAAGCATTCGATTAGAGTATGCAGGGAATATGATATCGGCCAAATGGTCTCCGCTAGCAGAGCAGCAGAGCAGCAGAGCAGCAGAGCAGCAGAGCAGCAGAGCAGCAGAGCAGCAGAGCATAAGAGCGGCAGGGCGGCAAATATCCGAGACGTCCAATCTTCGATGACTGGACCTCATAAAACGGGATCGATATCAGTGATGGCATATATCCGTGACTTACCATAACCCCACAAGAAAAGGTTCAATGACTTCAATTACAAGATTTTGGTGGGCGTTTGACTTCGCCGAAACGCGGCATAACCAGCCATGGTATCGAATTTGTCGTGCAGAAGATTCATTGTTGTGTGCGCTGTGTGGCACGTAGAGCCGTCTTATTGGAACCACATCTCACAGAGATCCATGTTTCCCAATTTAGGCTCCAAAAAATTGTATATAATCGATCTGTACTTCTCGCCAGTGACAGATATGGCGGTGCAGGCTGAATTTTGGAACAAGTACGTGCAAGTGACCCCGCCGGACTAAAACTCATACCAAACAGTGCCTTTTTCTGAATGCATATGCAATTTTCCTTGGTGGCGTATCCAATTATCCAAAAATGAAGATGATTTACTGTTCGAATATAGAGAGTGCTCGACGCTGTCTACGGTCAGCGTAAGTTTTGCAGGTCAGCGGAAGACCAAGTACTTCGGCGCAACGAGGAATTGACTTCCTCGGGTTATCCTCCACAGTCTTGAGCAATGTTTTCTGCAGACTCAACGTTTCGACGACGTACGATACGGGTATTAGTGAACCAGTTGATTCGAATTTGTCTACTAAACGACGAATAGTCGACTCAAGGGGATCATTCTGTGCTCCGTAAAAATCGCACGGAAAGTACCTCTTACTGAGCACTCATTTTGGTAGTAGAGTTTAATAATTTGCTCGCGTTGTTCAGACTGTAATTTTCCGTACATTAATTACTGCAACTTTCAAATTTGATCAGCTATAGCTTCTCTAACATGGCCGCTATACACTGTCAAAATTTGAGCGTCTCGGAGAGTTTCTTATTCAACCCAAAAACTACGGCTTCTTCCCATTTGATACTTTCAAATCTTTAGTGTATCAACGGGATTGAGGTGACTTTTAAGGAATCTGACGGTGATTCGGTGATTGGTATGTCCAAAATTGATACTGCTTGTGAGGAAAGCATTGTATTTGTTTGCTTCTGCAGAGAAGGCGAAGCTTTAGCGCATTTGCAGCTGCAGTCTTCGTAGTATTTACGTGGAGAGGTGGGAGGTTAAGACGGACTCGCAGTGCATCTCTCTCTATCCTGTTTTTACTGAAGAGCTTGGTGCAGGCCAGGAAGGCCACTTTTCAATGGCTCTGTCTATATGCGGTCTTCAGTTTAGCTTATGATCTGGAGTTGCGCCAAGATTATTTGTTCCTTTGTGAAATCGATTTGTGCGTCATTGAGTCTTAAGTCTTCTCGGTGAAGGGAATGATGACGGTTTTAACCGTGCTTACCTTTAAGTAATTTGTTTAGCAGAAGTCACTTATTTTATTTAAGGCCTTTCGTATTTGTTCAGATATTCCAGCGATCTACCACCTTGAAAGTTCCCGCATCACATCACCATGTGGCGCTCCCATGGTCCGATTTGAGTTCGGTTTTTTTGGTTGTTGTTGTTGACATTCCCTCCAAGTGTTAGCATCACAGCTTGACATTTGCAAAAGTTACGCAGCCAAGAGTACATCTATCTCTGTGTGAGTTGGCGATTTTTTACAATTTTAGAAATGGATTTAAATTTGCAACAACGGGCTTGTATTAAATTTTGCGTAAAAAACGGATTTAATGGTGCGCGAACGTTGGAAATATTGGAAAAGTGTTTCGGCAACGATTCTCTAAAGAAAACGGTCATTTACCAGTGGCACGAGCGGTTCAAAAGTGGTCGTGAGTCTATCGAAGGTGATGAACGCAGTGGCAGACCATCGACATCGAAAACCGAAGAAAACATTGATGAAGCACTCGTAAAAGAAATGTTGGTCAATAACCGCAAATTAACCATCAGAGAGATAACGGAGTACTTGAACATTGCCTATGGATCCGTCCAAGACATTTTGGTTGATGATTTGGGTTTCCGTCGTGTAGCAGCAAAGTTGGTGCCAAAAGACCTCTATTTCATCCAAAAAAGAGACCGTGTTGACGTCGCAAAAGAGATGATTTGCGAGGCTGAATCCGATCCCACATTTATCAAAAGGATCATTACTGGAGACGAGACGTGGCCGTGGGTTTATGAGTACGACACGCAATCCAGACATCAGGCAAGTGAATGGCGTTCACCAAATGAGCCAAAACCAAAAAAACCACGTCGTTTTCAGTCGAAAAAAAGGCAATTCTCACGATTTTCATGGATTACAACGGTGTACTATAGTGCATCATGAATTTTTGCCAGAAGGCCGGGCAGTAAACAAAGCATATTACGAGTATTTGGGCGTTATGAGACGTTTGCGTGAAGCAATTCGCCGAAAGAGACCAGAACTGTGGGCAGAAAACTCGTGGATTTTGCACCATGATAACGCTCTGTCGCACAGTGCCATCATTATTCGTAATTTTTGACGAAAAATGCAACAAATACCATCCAACAGCCACCGAATTCACCTGATTTGGCTCCCTGTGACTTCCTTTTGTTCGGCGTTTCAGCAGCCGAGAGGAAGTAATGGAAAAATCGCAGGAAGCACTGATGGACACACCGAAAACCGAATATAAAAAATGTTTCGAGGATTAGATCGAGCGCTGGCATAAGTGTGTTGCAGTCGATGGGGACTACTTTGAAGGGGACAATATAGATTTACTCGTAGATGAATTAACTTGTACGGGAACTTTCTGATCAAGGTTGCTTTGTTGACCGTAGAAGACCAATTTCCAAAACGATGAAATTTATAAAATCCAATTCTTGATATTTCAGACTTTCTTCCATCCAAAATCACTGAGATTGCTTACCATACAAGTTGTCCTTCTTGCTATGTTGAACATTTTAAACAAATTGTCCCAAAGTCCGAACCCTGTTCGGTCGTCCCTTATGGTGTTACAGCGATAAATATATCTGAGCTCGTTTAGTTAGGTGTCATCTGTTAGAGTCAATAAATTGTCGATTCATGCAATAATCAGTGATTTTTTCATAACCTTGAACGCGTAAGTGGCCAGTAACCTGAGCATTGTTATAGTGCACGAGTTATAGTGTGCACGAGTATACGTTGGCACAATTTTAAATCCGGTGGTATGCACTCGTATCTATTTATGTAAAATTACAAGACGCATAGGTAGTGTCGAGGATTAGCATAAAACCACCACCAGCACTAACGCAAGCATGGTATTTACACGGTGCTCACTATTTATGCATTTTCACAGAGTCTATGAATTGATTTGACTAATTTTATAGGTTCAAATAAATGGGGTCGTATTGGACGCAAGAATAAGAACACAATTTGAAAACATTTTCCAAGCAAGAGTGGTATTATTGGGTCTACAAGTAAGTTTCCAGCGTTTTTTTCCCAAAATTTGAAGTTTTATTATGAAAACATAGTTACAATGCTTTATTCAAAATATCATCCATTGGACGCTACAACTTTCCCCCATCTTTCTGGCAATATATGAATTCCGGACCAAAAAAATTTCTCGTCTTTCGAGCCCAAGAACGTATCGAGCCAATTTTTGATTTCCTCTACTGAGCTGAAGCGTATTCCCGTAAGAGCGTTCTGCATCGAACGAAACAAGTGATAGTCAGATGGTGCCAAGCCTGGATTGTAAGGCGGGTGAGGCAGAATTTCCCATCCACTATTTTCCAAATAGTTTTTCACCGAAACCGCAACATGTGGCCGAGCGTTGTCGTGATGAAAAATGACGGACTCATGCCTGGTCTCATATTCTGGCCGTTTTTCTTTTAATGCCCGCTTCAAACGAATTAGTTGGGTTCGATATAATGGTCCTTTGATAGTTTCACCACTCGGAAGCAGTTCGTAGTATACGACACCCTTTTGATCCCACCATATGCAGAGCATGACCTTATTCACGTGAATATTTCGTTTCGGCGTCGATTGGACGGGCTCGCCGGGCTTTGTTTACGATTTTCTGCATTTAGGATTATCATAATAAATCCATTTCTCATCACCAGTGACAATACGATGCAAAAATGATTTATTTTTATACCGCTGCAGTAACATTTCGGACATGCAAAATCGCCGTTCGACGTCCCTTGGCTTCAATTCGTACGGCACCCAGTTTCCAACCTTTTGAATGAATCGCAGTGCTTTTAGGCGCAGGGAAACAGCTTGTTGCGTGACGCCCAATGATGCAGCAAGTTCTTCTTGAATCTGACACGGATCCTCATCCAGTAAGGCGTCCAATTCCTCGTCTTCAAAACTTTTCGGCTTTCCGGGGCGATCTTTGTCTTCAACTCCAAAATCACCACTTTTGAACCGTTTGAACCACTCGCTGCACGTCGATTTACCAATACATTTCGCCTCATAAGTTTCCGAAAGCAAACGATAGGCCTCAGCCGCACTTTTCTTCATATTAAAGAATAAAAGCAGCGCTTCCCGCAAATGACGTTTATGGCTGGAAACTTGCCATGATTTTGCTCGATAAAATGTACGACACCGATAGAACTGCTCAAATATAACGCTGCAAAGTTGTTGACAGATACAAAACCTACAAATAAAACACATGGGGTCTGACATTTCTGCCCGGGATCCACTGGTGGCGCCATATCTGACAAACGCTGGAAACTTACTTGTAGACCCAATATTAATTTGATTGTTGCAATCAATGTTGTCTGCAAGTAAATTGTGCGTTTAGGAACCGAAATTAGATTTATCGGTGGCCAAGTAAATTAGCGATGCAGAGTAAGAATCTATAGAGCCCAGGCACTCTAATGCTCGTACAGCAGAGCTTGAAACGAACCCCTATACGATTGCTATTGGAGACTTTTTGAGTTTCTGTCAGACAAATTTTAACGTGATAACAGAACTTGCAAATGCTTCAAGAAGTTTAAGTTCATACTAGACATGGCCATTGTACAGTGATCTGTTCTTCTTTTAACCACCGCCAAAATATGTAACTCGTACAACAACATCGAAAGCTACTTATCTCTGCCACGTCTTTGCATTGGTATTCTAATTTCGAATTATCCGCTTATTTACGATGCTCATTTGAATGTTAATTCGACGTCATCGTACATATCGTCATTTCTCCCTTTTGAGGACTTTGGCTAGCCTGAGGATTTCATGGAGTCCGATCGTTCGACCGATATCAGGTTTCCTTAGTCTTAGGTTTCTAAGTTTTTGCGTGTTCCACCAACTAAGGAAATAGTCTGTAAGCGTACCCTTCAGGTTGCGAATAGAATTCTTTTACTTACTTACTAAGGTGGCGCTGCGGTTTGGGGTGAACCCGGGCCTCAACTAACAAGCCTCTCCAGTTAGTCCGGTCTTTCGTTAACCGACTCCAGTTACGCACTCCAAGTCGGTTGAGGTCATCTTCTAGTTGTGCGTGCCATCTAAGCTGTGGTCTCCCTCTACTGAGTTGTCTCTACGGGTTTAATTTGAAGAATTAGTGTCCATTAGCTCTACATGTCCAAGCCATCTCAGGCGACTGATGTGCAGTGTTCTGACTGGGTCGATGACGCCGCGCTATACATCTCATTTGTCCCTTCTTGTTAACAGCATATACTCGTACTTGGTTGTGTCATCATTTACGGCTTAGCCCATTTTAGCAACTTCGGGTTCAATACCAGCGAACGCACTGGTGACAGCCGGCGTACGCTAGTGATCGCACAGACTTTTGAAAGATTGTGCCTCCAATGTTCACTTGTGAGCTCCGCACAATTCTTTCAAGTATGATGTTAAAGAAGTCACATGACAGTGCGTCACCTCTTTTGACATCAAAGGTCTCAGTTAAGTCGTTATCGAACTTGACGGATACCTAGCGTTCCCAATGGTCGAGCTTGGCGGGGATGCCAACACTAGGCATGGGCTTATATACTAAGCTCGTCTCTATAAATATAACATATGCGGCTATAAAACCGATGAAAAGATGGTGCGTATCGATTTGGACTTCTTGAGTTTTTTCGAGGATCCGCGAGAGTGTGAGGATTTGCTCGATTATGTACTTTCCTGAACTGAAACCGCAATGACAGGGACCAATCAGGTTGCTGAGGAAAGGTTTCAGACAAGATAAGATCTTGTGTTCGATGTTAAGGAGACTTATACCTCATTAGTTGGCGCAGTTGAGGGGGTCTCCTTTCTTGTAGATCGGGCAAACGGTACTGAGACTATATTTATCAGGCATAGACCCTTCTGACCAGATCTGAGAAATGAGCTGGTGCTTGCTATCCACAGCCATTTCCAGTGCCTTTGAATACCCCGGCCAGTTAGCCGTCAGGTTCAGCTGCTTTGTTGGATCTTAGCGCAGATTTTGCTAACGTTACTATTTCTGTCTATTCTGCCGGATGGCGGGTTCTTGGGTTTCGTCGTCGTTATACAGTCTGCAGAAAAAGTTGTTCCATATTCTCAGCATGGGCTGTGACTTCACTACAAGTTTCCTCGTTCATCTCTACAGGTTGTTATACGGGTCTTCTTGCCTTGACACGTTCCTTTTACAAACTGGTACAACTTTCGTATGTTATTCCTGGAGTGCAACCTCTCAATATCTTAAATCGCGAGCTTCTCGTGCTCTTTTTTCTTCATCTGGGGAAGCCGATGTACTTCCCGTCTCTTCTGCTCTTAGAGCTTACGAGCAGCTCTCGTCGTTCGTTGCAGAGCCGTTTTATATGATTCTTGTTTAGCTGCATGTGCTTCCGGCATTCTCCATCAAACCAGGGATTCCGTGGTGTTGATCGGGTGACACCCAGCACATCAGTTACGGTGTCTCTGATGGGACGTTCGCAGTGTTATTACTGGCCTTCGGTACTTGATGCTGGCGGCATAGAAGTTATTGAGAGATTCGTGTTCGGCGAAGATCCCGACGGTCTCTTGCGAATGCAGCGTTTCTACGTTATATCCTCCTACAGTAGTTCTTCTTTATTGTCTCGCTTGGGAAATCTGCATTCGCACTTGGCGGAAAGTTCAGACGTCCAGAATACTGGAGGCATACCTAACGTCTATAGCAAAATAATCAATATAATTTGCGTTCCATGATCGGGAAACCGACGTGTCCCTTTGTGTACATACCATATATTGAGATGAGAACACCGTGTACTTGCTACAGTAATATTTCGTTGCCAGACGTGGTGTCGTGTAGGCTATGCTTACTAACTTTCCTAGCATAGATGGCCTCTTTCCCTGGTGATAAAATCGTACTTGGCGGTTTATTAGTCATACTTGACATTGCTTATATGTCTTGTCGAGGAGCTCGTAGAAACATTCTTTGGTGGCGTCGTTCTTGTCTTCCGTAGGGGCATGGGTGCATATACTGGCGAATTTAGCCTTGATGAGGATTGCCATAAGACGCTAGCTCACGTGTCGGAGGCTCAAGACTTCTTGCCTAAGTCTATAGCATCTGGAAAATTTGCATCAGAATACGCGCTGTTGCTGTTCCCTATAGCAATCACTATAGTATGTACTCGTATCACAGTTCTTTATCATCCTTATGTCGGGCGTATCCCATCGCACTTCCTGGATGGTGATGATATCTGTACGTGGGTGGTTACGGGTCCAAACATTCTACATATATGCAGCGGGTCAGGAAATTACCCGAAGAATTTTTCTCCCGTAGCGCCCGAGAGCATTTTCTTCTGCTTTCGTCAGTGTTTAAGCTCCTGCGCTGTAAAGCGGGCCTGGGATGATCAATGTCCTGTATGACATACTGTCTTTTCGGTTGCTCGAAAGAGATCTTTACTACTTAATTGCCTTCTAAGTTCAAAGAAGCAGCGATTAGCAAGAGTGATTAGCATGATTTCCATGCAGCCATGCATGCTTTTCGAGGTCCAATCATCACCTGCTGCTTTAAAAAGCTCGGCTCGGAAATTGCTTTCCTAAATTCTTCTTGGTCGGATGGGCGGATATGTTACCTGTCTTTGTTCAGGTTGGAAGGTTAATTTTGCCTAACGGTGGGGCGCTATTCGTCATCACCGCTTACAGTCTGAACACCTAATCTTCCCGGTTTCTCAGTACCGAGTGTGACTCTTTTATCAGGTTTCCTTTTTGGTAAAACTTCCGAACTTCATTCTTCTGGTTGAAACTCTCTAAGACTTCAGTCGACAGCTCTTCATACTCTTTCATTTTCCGACTAAGTGGCCTATGTTCTTCCCTCGTTATGCTCGCAATCCCCACCTTTTATTTTCTGTAGGACCGTTCTGAACATCCTCTGTTTTTCTAGATTTGCCTCTCTACATTCATCATCGAACCAGGGGTTCGGCAAGGATAATTCTCACGTCATATTTAGGGCATTGCTCGTAGGTTTTGTCGAGGAGCTCGTGAAAACAGTGTTTGGTAAGTCCTCCGTCGAGGCATGGGTGTTTATAAGGCTTTACGTGAGTCGTCGTCAGGCGTTTGCTTCCTCTGTAGGCGAGTCCCTATCGGAATAAATGCTGAGAC
Source organism: Volucella zonaria (assembly GCA_963966105.1). Classification (NCBI taxonomy): domain Eukaryota; kingdom Metazoa; phylum Arthropoda; class Insecta; order Diptera; family Syrphidae; genus Volucella; species Volucella zonaria. The sequence continues at coordinate 186,357,270 of OZ014530.1, read as the reverse complement.
CACCTATCCGTGTCGCTTCAGTTGTTTTTAGCAGTCTCCGCAGTAGATATTACGGTTCTGCAACCTCTTAAGATAAGATAGATAGATAAGATAATTTTATTTCATATAGTATTCAGAGTAAAAATCAAATACAATTCATTAAAAAATATTTAAGGCACAAAACTTATTTATATGAAATATTGAGACATTCTGTATTTTACTAACAAAATTAGTGGAATAGTTTTGAATGCCACTTTAATCAGTTATTTACATTAATATTAAAGTTTATGATGGGGTAGCCATAAACAACAAAGGTAATTCATTGTAAAATCAATTAACAAAAGAAGCAGGATAACGAAAAAAATCAATTAAATTCATAAATTAAGAAAGATTAAGGAAGGAAAATGAATCAAGTTAAAGTTAAATCAGAATGTCAAAAGTAATAGATTCTAAGCTAGCGTAGGTGTGGTTCAGAAGCCAGTTTTTTAGACATTTTAAAAACATTCCAGGTATTTCTATTGTCCTGATAGACTGTGGAAGTTTATTAAAGAGGCGGAATGACAAAACGGAATAGAAATTACGGTAGGCAGTACCTCGTAAATTGTAATTAGAAATTAATCTAAAATTTCGATTACCTGATTTCATAAAGAATGACTTCAATTCTTTAAAACAATACAGATGACGAACAGGAAGGATTTTAAGATCACAGAACAAAGGAAAACTAGGGTATCTAACATGTTCATGACATAACTTTCTTAGTATATGCTTCTGTAAAACTAATAGGGGTTGTATTTTGTTATGATAAAAACCTCCCCAACAGGAAATTCCATATTGCAGCTTTGAATGGAAGATCCCATAGTAGATTTTCTTTAGAAGAATTGTGGAGCAGACATTTCGCAAATAATAGAAGTATCTCAGTGTGGAACGGAAATACTTCCTCAGAGAATCCGTGTCATTCGAAAAGCTCATATTGGAATCGATAGTAAGACCTAGATATTTATATTCATCTATTTTCTCCATAAGAAAACATTTGTCATCACAATTAAGAATACTACAAAAAGTGGGAGTAGTAGGTTTATTGATGCAATTGCAATTGAAAAATTTGAATTTTTGACACTCGGGTGCATGAAAGTGGACATTTGCTCCGAAACTGGGTACTGATGATAAAGTAAAATACATAATTTTTGTTTTGGAACTAATTATCAACTTGTGATTCTTAAACCAGATTCTCAACAAATTCAAATCGCAATTTATGTCAGCAACGAGTTCGAAGGCAGTTGGTGAGCCTTTAAAATCAAGTGCAAAAAGTGAATTAAAGTAGATGAGAAATAGAATTGGACCCAAGAATTGGTGAACACCCAGGTTAAGCAAATTTATTTCGCTCCTTATGTCATCAATCTTCACACTTTGTGACCTATTTTTTAGGTAAGACTTTAACTAATCAAGCATAAAGCCATGAAATCCAGCTTTTTCCAGTTTACCCAACAAAATATCGTGATTGACCATATCAAAAGCTTTGGTAATGTCAATGAACAAGCCAGCTGTACACCTTTTACCGTCAAGATTATACAATGTTTGGCAACAAAACTGCAGTAGGGCATCTTCAGTAGATTTTCCTTTCCGAAAGCCAAACTGTTTAGGACTAAAGTAATTATTGATATCTAAAAACTGTACTATTCTGTCTTTCATTAGTTTTTCAAAAACCTTACTTAGCACAGGGAGGAGAGGGAAATAGGCCTGTAGTTACACAGTTCATCTGCAGAACCTTTTTTTAACAAAGGTATAACATCGGCTCGCTTGAGTTCATCAGGAAAAACTCCTGTAAAAACGCAGCTATTGAAGATGTCCTTTAAGACATCCACTATAAACCAAGCAATTTTTTTAAAAATCGTACTTGAGATACCATCTGCGCCACTTGAATTAGTATTTTTTAAACGGCGAATAGCTTCGAATATTTCAAGCGATGTTATAGGTTTATAACCAAAGCTTTTCCTTTGAAACGGTTCAGCACACATACAGAGAGCACAAGATGAATTTACTTGACAGGGTTGCAAACTACTGGCAATATTAGTGTAGTAATCATTAAATGCCTCAGCGATTTCGTATTTGTCAGAGATTAAACCGTTACGGATACGCAAAGATATAGGTCTTTTTGTGGAAGAAGATTTATTTAGTAAACTATTCCCTTATTTCCATTCGTAACTGAGGTTTCCTCTGGCAAAATCAAAACAATTTCGGGAATAGGTATCACGACAAATTGGAATCTTCTTTTTCAGCTCAGCGCACAATTTAGTATATTTAGTTTTAAAATTCATATTACTAGGGTATCGAAAGCATTTCATTCTAAGTCTGTTTTTTTTTTATATTGACTTTATTTACTAAGTATCTAGAGATCCAGGGCTTGAGTCTTTTTCTTAATTTTTTTTGAAGTAAGAAAGAGTAACAATTATAAATATGCTTCTTACGGCACTCAATGAATATTGCGTACAAATTCGAAACATCACTACACGAATAGACATCATTCCAAAACTCACAAAGTAGATTGTTTCTGAGTCTACTAAAGTTAATTTTCATAATATTGTTCAGTGGTTTTGAACAATTGCTATTCTTCCTATAAAACGTTTCTACAATGAGTCCTGTCCTCCAATCGCTGCCCCACGGAAGCTTATCAATCATTTTAATTCAACTTGGACACCTTCCGAATGGCAACGTAGACTTGATAAGCTTGCTTCGAAGAATCAATCGGTCACTACGCTTCTTATCAAAGGCGCCCCCCCAAATGCTGATGTTGATTGGATCTCAAATTTCTTCGAAAAGAAATATGGCATTACCATTAGATACTGCAATTTGCTTCCTACATCTCACCACAGAAGCAAGCGCAGCTTTAAGCTCAATCTTCCAACCAAATACAAATGGTTATTCCATAATCCTGCCAGCAACTCAATCTCATTCAATCTTGGAAAGATGCGTGTCTGCAAATGGTTGGAAAATACGCCCAGAACTTCTACCACGAGCATCGAACTTGCCGACTTGTAGAGGCTGAGTAGGGTCAATGAATCGCGAGAAATTCTCCAGACGAGTCCTGAAACCAAAGGATGCTCCTCCTCCCCCCCTCCCCTTCCCATCCAACCATCCAACCATCCAACCATTCTTCCTCCACTGGGCTGGATCAAGGTGTCATACGACCCGTGCCGAAGATCAACCTGGCTGAGGGCCCAGCTTCTCCAAAAATAGCTCAGTCGCAAACGGAGTATCCGGATACCTGGCGACATCCAAATTAGCTAGCCTTATCTGTATATGGCGGATCTCTGTACAGATGGACAACCCTTTCTCCGCTACTCGTGGGACCACATTATGGACATACACAACAAACAAAACAAAACAAGCAAAACAAAACCCGAGGCCGGTACTCTTCTAATACCGGGCGGTAGAACGGTGACTGCACCGACTACCGGCAAGGCTCCTGCATTGTCGAGAGGAGGTAAATCTGTGGCAGGCCATGGTGCACCATTCTCTAAAGGCAATCGCAACGAGCCTAAAAAGAAACCTTCAGGATGTGGTAGGACTGTGGCAAGCCATAGTCCTATAACTTCCTCCACCCCTAGCAGCAGCAAATTTGTGGCAGGCCACGGACTTGTCGCTGCCATCAAAAGTCCTCCTCCCAAGGAGGAATCTGGAGCTCAGCCGCGTCGGCAAGCTCCATCTAAGGCGCTCTATGTAAGACGCCGAAACGCTTCACGCATAATCAAAGCCTTCGGATCCATTCCGGAGGTTGAGAGAAGTGCGGACATAAGGAGCAAGATTGAGTGGGCTAACAGCATCCTAAAAGACGGATTGCCCACTGCTTCCACTGCTCCCAAAACACTTAAAGACTCCTCCAAGCGCCAGAGATCGTTGGACGAAACCGTGCCGGTTCCCAAGTGGCCCAAAACACACAGCGTCAAAACCCCTGCGCCATCCAACAGCACATCTCTGAGGTCTTTCAGTGAAGTCCTAAAGGATACAATAATAATAGCGGTAATCGATAGGAACGATACCAACGGTTCTATAACACTTAAACGGTGGCAACTGGTCAAGCTGAAGCTTTCGAGCAACTTCTTGGCTATTATGCGGGAAAACCCCGGACCACCTCCTATCACAAGCGACGCTGGCTGGCATCAAGGCCACGTCAAGCTCATCGCATGTGCAGATCAGAGATCTCTCGATCTCTTCACAAAAGCCATAAGTGGTTTAGGAGAGATCTGGCCAGATGCAAAACTCGAGGTCGTATCTAAGGAGGACATCCCTAGTAGACCTCGAACTCGCACCTGGATCCCAGCAGAACCCTCCTCCCCAGAAAGCATTCTGGAAATCATTAGGCTCAGTAACCCGACCCTTCCGACTCATGACTGGAAAGTCGCGAAATTGGAGGAACTAAGGGGTTCTTATAGATGCGCGCTGATCGTGATCAACAAAGAATCCCTTAATCCTGTAACGCAGACAAAGGGCATGATTCGGTTCGGATTCGAGTCAATCCATTTAAGGGTCTACAAAAAGGATGAACTAGATGCTGATAAGCAACCTCCTCCTCCTTTAACGGAGACACCAATAAACATAACCTCAGACCCTGGAGCGTCGATATCTTTTCCAGAAATGGATAGCGATGACTCCAATCTATCCGAGGTGGCAAGCAAGCCATCGATTTCCCCATCTGACACCCCGTCGGAAATGGAAACAGATGACGAAACAAAACGAGGTCCTTTACGATCAGAGGAAGAAGATGAGCTCTCGGGCACATCTTCAGAATCGGAGGATCTCAACAACACCGTGGTGGAGACTACTCCGGAAAACTGTAGCAATGATACGGTTTCTCCAGATTAATCTCCATCACTCTAAAAAGGCTTCGGCCGCACTTATTCTGCGTCTCTCAAAAAACGCAGAAGACATCATCCTAATCCAGGAACCATGGATTGTAGAAGGCATGGTTCGTGGACTTAGGACACCCGCATACGTTTCGCTCTATACAAGAAACAAAGGTAAGATCAGAACTTGTATATTAGTGAAACGTGGCCTTAATGTATTTCTACTCCCTAATCTCAGCGACCCCGACATAGCCGTTGCCAGACTAGAGACTGTCAAAGGCTCCTACTGGCTAGCATCGGCATACCTTGGCCACGATTATGTGGGCCCTCTCCCTGGTGATAACCTAGAGAGGGTGGTACTGGAGGCTGGAAGACAAAAAACTGACCTCATCATCGGATGCGACGCTAACGCGCATCACACGGTATGGGGCAGCACCGACATCAATAACAGAGGTGAGTCACTTTTTAATTATATTATAAGTACTAACCTCTGCATTTGCAATATTGGCAATGAGCCCACTTTTATAACCAGAAACCGACAGGAAGTATTAGATATAACTCTTGTCTCCGACAGCATCACTCAAATGCTAATGAACTGGATGGTATCGTCTGAACACTCTTTTTCAGACCAGAGATACATCCAATTCAGCCTGAATGATGCTCCTCCTAGTCAACTATCATTCCGGAACTTCCGCAAAACTGATTGGCCAAAATACAGAGGAATACTGTCAGAAACGCTATCCTCTGAACTATCAAGTCCCCCGCGTGACACCAATGAGCTTGACATGAAGGTGAGGGATTTCACTCTGGCTCTCAATCAGGCTATGGCCGCTTCCTGCCCTCTTATTCAACTTAGAGGCAAAAAAAAGCCACATTGGTGGACGTCAGCACTGGGACTGCTCAGAAACACTTGTAGAAAACTTTTCAACTTGGCAAAGAGCACAAGGAAAGTGACTGACTGGGACTCATACAAAGAATCCCTCAAATTATACAAAAAAAGAATTGAGGAAGGCAAAGCGACAATCCTGGAGGTCCTTCTGCGACAAAATCACGGAAACCTCCGAGGCATCACGGCTAAGAAAAATCCTCTCCACAAATCCTATGATGCCTAGCTGTTTGAAAAAAACCGATGGCTCTTGGACTACCTCAAGCGATGAATCACTCAACCTGCTACTGGACACCCACTTTCCAGGTAGCTCTCAATTCACGGTCAGTAGCAACCCAAACAGGTCTACTGCAACCGGGTCCAAAATCCAGGGTCTGATCACAAGAGACAAACTGCTCTGGGCGCTGCATAGCTTCAAACCATACAAGTCTGCTGGTCTGGACGGTATAATACCCGCCGAGCTACAGAGATCCTCAGATATTATTCTGCCTGCGCTTGGAAATATTATGAGGAGCTGTGTAGAACTCATCCACATTCCACTGTCATGGAGAGAAGTCAATGTAGTGTTCATTCCCAAAGTGGGAAAATGTTCTCATGTCGTCCCAAAGGACCTCAGACCTATAAGTCTATCATCTTTCCTTCTGAAAACTCTAGAACGACTGATTGATATCCATATACGAGCTAAAATTGACCCTAGACTTCTGTCAACGGCTCAACATGCCTACTGTAAAGGAAAGTCGGTGGAAACGGCTCTGCCTTCACTGACTAGCCATATCGAACGATCCCTACAATATAAAGAGTACACAATGGTTGCTTTCCTGGATATAGAGGGTGCCTTCAACAACGTCAACACATCCGCAATCACGACTGCGCTGTCAACTCTGCAGGTAGACGACTCACTTGGGGAACTGATAAGTCTTATGCTAAAAAGCAAGATAATCAACTCCAAACTGGGTGAGACTTCTGCCAAAAGATGTGTCAGCAGAGGTACGCCGCAAGGCGGTGTCCTCTCTCTCCTTCTCTGGAACTTAGTAGTAAATGAACTGCTGATATACCTGGAAGCGGGAGGTAGCAGGGTGATTGCCTATACAGATGACGTTGCTATTGCCGTCTCAGGTAAGCATCTTAATACCATTAAAGAACTCCTCCAACTAAATCTCAATAGATTAACCCGTTGGGCAGATCGCTGTGGATTGGGAATAAACCCCCATAAAACTGATCTTGTCCTCTTCTCCAGAAAATATAAAATTCCAACTATAGACCCTCCTTCAATAAACGGTACCAGTTTAGTGTTTTCTGATACAGCAAAATATCTGGTTCTCATTTTTGACAGAAAACTCAACTGGAAACCTAACATTCAAAGAGTCAATAAAGCTACAATAGCTTTATTCTCTTGCAAAAAAGCCATTGGAAATAAATGGGGCTTTCAACCTCCGATTGTACATCTCGGTCATAAGACCGATACTTACTTACGGGGTGATAGTCTGGTGGACGGCCTTAGAAAGTGCGGTTAACTGCATTAAGCTAAGCAGAGTCCAAAGAACAGCATGCCTATGCATAAGCGGAGCTTTGCGGTCCACCCCCTCTGCGGCATTAGACATTCTGCTTCATCTAATACCCCTCGATATTTTCAGCAGGCAAATAGCTGCGATTGCAGCTATACGCCTTAAAGCGACTAAACAGTGGACTAATAATCCATTTGGCCACGCTAATATTCTTAATACATTAGGAATCCCCACAGAGAACATCGATTACACCATACCTGAACTTTGGTTTGACAAAAACTTCCATGTAAGCTTCCCCTCTAGATCCTTCTGGGAGGAAGATGCTTTCATGGAGGACAAGGACACAGATGGATCTACAACCGATAGCGGAGTTGGTGGCGGTGTTTTCTCAGATACGCTAAGTCTAAGCCTCTCTTTCCGACTTTCAAATCACTGTAGCGTGTTTCAGGCGGAAATTTTGGCGATTAATGAAGCTCTGTCCTGGTTGAAGAAAAACGTGATATCTGCAAAGGATATCCGCATCTTTTCGGATAGTCAGGCCGCTATCAAATCCCTGGACTCAGTCTCACTGAATTCTAAAACCGCCCTTGACTGCCGATCATCTCTTATGGAGATGGCAGAGCAGTTCAACCTTCACCTCTGTTGGGTGCCGGGCCACAGAGACGTTCCAGGGAATTGTAGAGCCGATGAACTCGCCAAAATTGGAACCACTTTACCTATTCTACCGGAAAGGGGTAGCATAGGTATCCCAATCGCTGCGTGCAAACTAATATTAAAGCTTAATGCCAATAAAAGAACAGACCTCAGGTGGACTGTTGGACCAACATGTCTAGCAACCAAACAAATCTGGCCAAAACTGGATCCGTATCGCTCTAAGTGTCTGATCCTTCTAAATAAGGAACATCACAGCGCCATCATAGGTGTCATCACTGGACACTGCCTTATAGGCAAGCACGCAAGAAGGCTTGGCGCCTTTACAAATGATTTCTGCAGAAGCTGCATGAACGAGGAGGAGGAGGAGACAACCCTCCACCTACTCTGTACATGTCCAGCTCTCTCCCAGAGAAGAAAACTTCACTTAGAAGCTTTCTTCTACAACGACCTAAACGATCTAAAAAATACAGACGTAAACAGTCTCCTTCGCTTCGTCAGAAGCTCAAACTGGTTCCATCAGTAAGAGGATCATAGATCCACGTGGCATCACAATGGGCCATTAGGCCTAAGTGGGTTGGTTTTTATCCAACAGTCACTCTTACTTACCTACCCTACCTACGCCCAAGAAGCAGGATACTCGTAAATCCAAGCAGTCCGTTATACCTAAACCAACAAATAAGTTAGCAAGTAAATCCAATTTGCCAAGACTCACCTCCTCTTCCCACAACAAACCCAACTCCAATTGGAGTTTTAAAACAGCAATTTTTCCTAATTTTAAGCCTCCCACCCAAACTCCAACTCCCCCTATTCCACCCCAAATCAATCCCCAACGTCAACGAGTCTCTTTCGACTTAACCCCTACAACTCAAACTCCTGCCACTCAAACTCCCACCACTCAACCCCTTACACACACGCCTTTCCCTAATTTCGACCTCAGAACTGGAGCTAAGTATCCTAATTTCATTAGTTCTCACATTTTAAACCCAAACTCATTAACCACTCCCTCTTCTATTGACCCCCTTTCGCCACCCACTGTTAAATTAACGCAGCAAACTAGCGATACCACCGAATGTCGCTATGCGCTCTCTAGGCTTAGAGATAAAAAGATATATGAGAATATACGTCTATATCTCGCTTATCTGCACGATAAATCCGACTCGGTGTGCTACGAGGGTAAAACAAAAACAAGCGTCATGGTTTCTATCCAGCAGGAAGGCCTCCCTACAGACGTTACCAGTCTCAGGAAACTTTATATAAAGTATCACGAGATTTTCAATACGCCCCCCCAAAAAGTTGCAGACGATCTTGCCGCTCTTCACCACTATATCCACTCAAAAAGAGTCTCACACCTCCAACGCAGTCGCCTTGACCATGATAAATTTTTTCGACCCAAAAAAGTCATGCAAAAACCTCCCTCTCACCTTCTATTACCAGAACGTAAGAGGACTCCGTTCTAAAACCCACTCTGTTTTCCGCCAATCTCATGTTCCCCCATTTGATATCTATGCTCTGACGGAAACTAATCTTATCCCCAACATGAAAAACCAGGAGTTATTCCCTCTTTCTTTTAATGTTTTTCGGGATGATGATCGCGCACCCCCCTTGATTGAATCCCCTTGTCGAGGTGTCCTCCTGGCTATTCACAACAGCTTGGACTCCTCTCCCATCCTCTCCTAAACTCGACTTTGTGTCGGTTAAAATAACCCTCACTCGTAGATGCTTGTACGTTATGTGTTGTTACATTCTTCCGGCGCAACCTATCGAATCCTACCAACTTGCTATTGCAGCAATTGACAATTTGATCGACTTATCAGACTCGCTTGATGATATCATTATCTTCGGCGATTTTAATCTGCCTCAGCTGAAGTGGACTCCATCTGAAGATCTATCTTTTTTCATTGCTTCCAATCCCATTTCTACTAAAGAATGCCTCTCTTAGATCGATTAACAGACTCTAGTCTATGCCAAGTCAGTGGCGTTTCCAACTATATGGAAAGGCAATTAGACCTTATCTTCACAACTGATCCCATCAACTCCTCAGTATCGTGTTGTCCCCTATCTCTTTCAGCTATTGATAACTTTCATCCTCCACTTCTTCTCTCATTTTTCCACAGCTCTCCCCTTCAGTCGCCTCCCCCCGCAGTTCTATTTTCTTACAATTTTCACAAAGCTAATTTCCGTAAAATCAATACCTATCTAAGCAGGGCTTCTTTCAGTTTCCCAATCTATCTCTGGTTGATGCCCTCTCCATTTTTTACAGAGAAATATTCAAATCCATCTCCCTTTATGTGCCTTACTCCCGCCATAAAACTTCTTCTACATCCCCTCCTTGGTATAATCGTAAACTTCGCTCTCTACGAAACAAAAGAAACAAGTTATGGGCGGTATTCCTTCGCACCCACTATTTTTTAAATCTATTTCCTCTCCCCAGGACTCTGCCCTTCTTCAAGAAGACCTTGATCGGTTTTCAATCTGGTGCCTCAAAAACTGCTTAGAACTTAATATAGCCAAATGTCAATCTATAACCTTTTCACGTAAATGCAACCCATCTCCTCCCCGATTTTATTTTCTCCATGATCAACCAATTCCCCTGGTTCAGTCTTTTCAAGACCTTGGCATATTATTCGACAGTGAGCTTAATTTCCGTTCGCATATCGATAAGATGATCCTCAAAGCCAACTCATCACTTGGCTTTATTGAACGGTGGCCCAAGGAATTTTCCAACCCGTATGTAACCAGATCTCTCTATATTACCTTTGTTCGCCCCCTGCTTGAGTATGCCAGTCAAGCTTGGTCCCCCTTTCACCGGATTCATGTTTCCTGAATCGAGGGTATTCAACGTCGATTCCTCCGATTTGCCCTCCGTTGCCTGCCATGGAACGACCCTTTAATCTTACCTCCCTATCAAGACCGCCTCAAACTTCTAAATATGAATTCGTTAGAAGAACGTAGGAATATTGCTGACGTTCTTTTCATTCATCGTCTTCTCTCAGGTTCCATCGACTGTGCATCCATTTTGAACTCCATTTCCTTCAATACCAACCCTCGTAATCCACGTTGTCCTCGTCTCTTCTATCTACCGGTCCACCGCACCTCTTATGGCTCCAACGAACCAATCTCCCGAATGCTCCGAAAGGTCACCTCAAACCTCTCCCTTTTTGATTTCCACCTGAGCACTCCTCGTCTCAAACAAGATCTCCTCCATCACTTCCTTGGTCCCTAGCTCTTAAGTCCTTCTGTTAGTTTTTAAGTTAGATTAAGATTGTATTAATCCAATAAATGGGGGCCTCAGCCCCCACCAAAATCTAAAAAAATCTGTCATACAATGGTCTGCGATCATCAAATTAAGAACACATTTCTCACATTTGCTAGATGAAACACATTTGAATTGCCCATTAATGTGGTCCAAACAACTATCTGAAGCAATCCTAGTAGGCTCATTAATAAAAGAATCAAGACCATGCGCAGCTAATAAGGCTAAATATGTTGAGACAGTTTCATTACTATCTAAATTGTTAATGTTGAGTTCCCCAATAACAATTCGATTTTTAGCTTTTACTTTAATGAAAAGATCAGAAAATTCTTTCATAAACATGGAAACATTAAACATGTGCAGCCTATAGACACACAAAAAAAAACGAACACTTCATTCTTAACTACAATAGAAACTTTTAAGCCATCCGCACATACGAGTACAAAATCGACACACAAAACTTCCTGAATATGGTAACCCTCTTTTAAAAAACACCCAACACCACCTGCAGCGTAATTATCATTCGTATTAGCAATGAAATTAAAACCGGGAATAACGTAATAATTTTTTTCAATATTGTAAATCCATATATCAGAAATAAAAATAATATCTGGAATGCACGCGAACGAACCAATATGCGTAACAAGAGACGCAAAGTTTTCTCTCAAACTTCTGACATTCTGATGTACAACAAAAAATTTGTCATCGGTTGGAACTACTAGGTTCAAGGGCAGAAAAGTCTTCGATTAAATCACTTATGTTACATCGTTTGAGCAATTCAGATTTCGATTTTAAATAAGTGCAAGATCATTAAAAGATTTAATCGAAGTTACTTTTCCACCCTCAACCTTTGTCATGAGAATTTGATTATTACGCTATACCATACGATTTTAACGCCTTTCTGTTGTGCCATTTCTTTTGTTTTCATAATTATTATTATTATTATCAAGGGAACGATACAAATGAATTTGTAGGGTCCGGAATTTAACGCCGGGGTACTATGCCCATGTGGCGCGTATTGTCAACAGCACGCGGAGTACTGAGTTCCCATGTGGTCACCTACCAGTTTTTCAGTTTAAACGCATTTTTATTTATTTTACTTAATTTATTCTTACATGCTAAACAAAAAAACGCTTAAAAATTAGCTTAAATAACTTACAAGTAATCTTATACTAACTTAATGGCCCCATGCGGGCACTCTAAGTTAAACCTAACACTTAAACTAAGTCTTTCGACGTACATTACATTATATTTAATTTTACGAGTATATTTATGTTAAAACTAAAACTAAGAAAATAAATTTTAATCAAAAACTTAGTATCTGGACTTTTTTTTTTAATTAAACTTACAGACTACCTAAAGAATAAATCTTAATCTACTTAACCTACTTACATATAATACATTCATACACATATATACAATATACAACGCATATACACTTCATATATACATATATGCCAATAGATGTACATATACGTATATATTTATATTTTTTTGTGTTTTTTTTTTATTTTTTATTTTTTTAAATCTAACTTAATACTACCTAAAATTATATAAGCCGGCCATGGCTAAAAAAAACAAACATTAGGCTGGCCCACTCTGCTTCACATGAAGCTACCTATCACTGGAGGAGTTCAACGACGAAGCATCCTCGCCTTCATCAAGCCACCAAAATTGCTGATGCTGCTGAGCAACATCCCTCCTGTCACGACTCCCTACCGTCCTACTGAACCGGAGACGCTCCGCACTGCCATGTGCGACGTCTCTGTCGTAGTTGAGTCGCTTGTCCGCAGCTGTTCGAGCGACGTGGAAGATTAGCGACACCGCCAATCTGTCCTGGATCAGACCTTTACTATCTAGATAGAGGAACGCTTCTGGAGGAATAAAGCCGTAAAGTCGAGCTTTCTCGTGATACATATAATTGGGGTAGTAAGCCCCTGAGATCAGGTTGTTCGATGAGGTCATTGCTCTCGCAATGTGCCTTCGAGTCAACTTAATGACGAAATTGTCCACTCTTATCAGGTTCGCCGTATTGTACAAGACCTCATTGGGATAGAATTTTATGTACTCAGATTCTGGTGTTCTGTATAAGCGAAGACAAGTCGTAAGACAAGCCCTCTCAAATACCCGAATCTTTTCCAATAAACTTGCTCTCACGTTGAACCACACGGGACATCCAAATACAGGCATGGGCCTCATAAGGGCCATGCAACAGATTACCTTCACCCTCGCATCGAGTTGGCTGTTATAAAACAGTCTCTTTGTAAGAGCAAAATCACCTTTGGCTCTGGCCAGAGCAACATCTATATGTTTGTTAAAATACAGATATTGATCTAGCCAGATCCCAGCAAGTGGCTGTCCATGTTGTCCGACGATAGAGAACTTTCGTCAATTCTTTCTGGTATCCCTAAAGGCCCCAGACAAAGGCGTCCTAAACAGAATGGTTTCCGATTTCTGAGAGTTGATTTTAAACTTCCAGTCATCGCAATATTGTTTAATTTTATCAAAGTCACGTTGCAAAAGTATTTTAATGACCTCAATCTTTGGACCTGATCTGTACGCGATTAAGTCGTCTGCGTACGCTATGGCATGGTGAAGTGAATCTATCAGATCACTTGTGTAAATGTTGAATAGGATCGGCGAATTTACCGCACCCTGTTGCAGACCGTTTTTAATGTTAAATGTTCCAGCAGAAGTCACATCGCCATTCTTCACGATGAACTGTCTACTGGAGAGCATATCAAAAAGAATATACAGCAGTGGTTTACTAATGCCCAACCTGTCCAGCTTGAAAAAGAGTCCTTCTAACCATACGGTATCGAAGGCCTACTCCAAGTCAATCAGGCAGGCACCCGTGCACTGGTTCTTGCCTTTGTTCCATTGGATATCAGAAACAGACACATTATGATTATCCGGAACTATATGTTTGTCCTCATCCCACTTAGTCAGGACTCTATTGATTACCTTCTCGAAAACCTTACTGATGTTTGGAAGAAGACTGATCGAGCGGAGATTCGCCGGATTGGAAGTATCTTTATCCCTTTTGGGAATGGGATGTACCACCGCAGTTTTCCAATGCGCTGGATAATGTGCATTATTCACTGTATTATTAAACAGGGTGGTATAAATGTCCACCGCTTCTAGGGGGAGATGTCGAAGTACAATGTTCGGTATTTCATCGGTTCGCACTGATTTCTTACTTCTGAGCGATTCGAGGATCGTTTGGAGCTGCCCCTTCGAAATGAAAGGGGGTAGTACCCTATCGTTGGCGATGACGTTATTTGACCTATTCTCGTCACTAAACTGGGTGAAGCCCGAGTTCTCGAATCGCCAATTCTCTATTTCATTTCGAAGGTAGAAATTGTGTACAAGGACTCGATTCTCCAGGTCGTGGTTTGGGCCAATGATAACATTCGCCTTGTACACTTCCTGGAAAGTCGCTCCTATAGCCTCTACCTGCTCCTGCGGATCCTCGATCACAAAGAAGTTGTCATCAGCAACGGCCTGCTGCTACAAGTATTTGTTCGTTGTTCGTCGTTCGGGCGATTTTTAGATATGGAAGGTCGTTCTGATTATTTCTCCGGAATATTTTATTTATTTGCGGGAACATATTCGGGTTGCTGGTGTTTACAGCCCGAATTTTATTGTTCCAATACAAACTTACAGAATTTCTGTAATTTTCCTTTATTAATGTCTGGAGGTTTTTAATCGACGACTTCAATGTCATGATCTCTGTGTTATGTCTGTCAGTAAACTGTCTGTACAAGGTTTTTAGTCTTGACAGCAGTCTACTTTTTTGTCGATGCAGTGCGTCAATAGTTGCGTTGCGGAATAAGTCTTCGTCGTCAGTGTGTTGATACCGAGGTATCGTTTTGTCCATTGTTCGTTTGATTGTATCGTCCATTAGTCTAAGATACCTGTCAATCTCCTCGTTTGACAGATTTCTGTTGGACGGTGAGTAGAGCGAATTCGAGGAGAATGCTCTCGTCAGTGTTCTGGTGAAGTGTGTCCAATGCACCCTGTTTTAATTGTAGGAATGCCTTTGAACAAACTCATCCAATTCCGCAATCTAGTTGGGGACAGTTATTTCACTGTCATACACGAAAGTGCGTAGACAGTTTGTAGTTTGTTGGTTAGTGCACGTCAGTTGTATTCGTGAGTCGAACAGCAGAAGATCCAGATAGGACCCGTGTCTGGGAAACAACGGACTATCCGTCGCCTTGAGCCCGAGTCGATACATTATGCTGTGTTGACCCCACCAATTGAATAGTAGGTTCCCTCTAGTATTTGGTGTATTATTTCCCCAATCACTATGTTTGGCGTTGAAATCTCCGCCGATAATGAAATAGTTATCTTCCAATTCCAACCTCAGGAATCGAAAAAGTGTCTCGAGCTTTGAGATGAGCGGGTACCGATGCTTTCAGTGTGGCGAGGCCGTTGACTGTTTTCATAAAAAAACGCCGTTGTTTCGTTGTTAGTTCGGAGAATTTGACACAAATGGTAGATTTTGTTTTTATAAGAGAAGAGTTACCTTCTTTAGTGTGAACTCTAGACAAAGCTTTGGTAAAAAGTTGCTTTACTTTATCCAATGCATTATTGTCATTGACATCTGAAACACCAACAATATCGATGCACTTTTCAAGATTCTGCTGCTGTTGCCAATTTAGTCTGCTTTCCAGCCTATTAACTGTTGTTTTGAGTTCTGCATTTTGTGTACGTAACTCCTTTAGCTGTAGCAAGAACTGTTGGTTTGTTTTTTCCTAATTTGTGAGCTTAATGTAGATCATCTGAAGAGTATATTCACATTCTTTGTCGCCGATATGAGTAGGTGAAGATGATAAGGTTGCCGTTGATTGTTGCTTGTTGCCCTTTGTTTGAATTTTTGCAATTTTAGCAACGGTTGGTGCCTGTGCAGTGTTGTTGTTTTTACAGTCCCTACAGTTTATTTTAGATGTACTATTTCTATCAATCTTCTGAGAACACGCGGAACAATTCATTTTGAATGATTTTATTTAAAGTTTCTTTGAGAAGCGCACCCCACGACAATCCAGAGAAGACTTGTCCGTTCGCACTTCCTAGATGGCTTGATATCTGTGTGATCGCAGTCAAGGGCCTGTGCTGATTGTTGAGTTGAGCGTGCCATGTTAAGACCGTTGTCCCTCAAGGGCTTTCAAAAGGGAATCTGTCATTATCAGAGGCTCATAGCTGGTTCGTCGTATAAGGCTTTGAGCCCTATGACTTCGTAGGAAGTGATAAGTCAACCACGCACTTGTCAGTTTATTCTGCATGACTAAGGATTTACTCATGCTGTTATCAGGGACAGCTTGGGTGGTAGAACGAGCACTGTACGGCAAACTTAATTGTTATGCTGCTGGACCAATCCAAGTTATAGAACGTTCAGCAGCAACCACGAATTTGGGTCATTCTCCGTTGATTTCGTAACTTATGTAAGTAACAGGAAAATTTTGGTTGCAAAATAGGCCAAGTTTAGACGGTTAGAGTGAATTTGGCACAAAAAGAAAAGTTCTCGGTTTTTCCGATCGGTCGTCATGTAGTGGTGTCAAACCCCTGAAACATCCGAAGTCACAGATGCATTTATTTCAACACGGAAAGGTCTTTTATGTAAGGGTGCAGAAGCATGTTTTTTTATGTTTAATCTGAGAAAACCCAATAGACACTGAGAATAAAATGAAAATTGACCTTTCGAAGCTGTAGCTACGACCTAAGTAGCTTCATTTAATTGTCTCGACAGAAGTTATGTTGAACAACGCAGTGCTTGCACTCGTCTTTGGTCAGACTGTTGCCATTGGCACTCTTCCTAATTTGAAGCGTTAAAGAGTTGATAGCGGAATCGTCAGCGTTGGCCTTAGTTTTGGTATTTCGGAGTGGTTCCATCATATCCAAATTCCACCCACCCGAATTAATTTGTTTGATGGTTGGAGCACCGGTTTCGTTGGGGCATCCATGGTGGATATTATTGGATGTTAGAACAGTGACCTTTGCTGGTTATAGCACCAGTCTTATCCGGACATCGAGTGCAGGTAAAACTACCGCTAATTTTGTTTTTGACATTGGATTTGAAAACTTCATTCGATTTCTGTTCAGTAGCAATGATTTCATCCAGACATCGTGTGCGGGAGAATTTATCAATAGAGCTGATGCCAGAAACTTTCTTACTCTTGACCCTATAGGAGACGTTGGTAGAGAATGTATGTAGTTTAAGTTCCTAGAGCTTGATCTGTTTCAGTGGGTGCCAATTCCGCCGATCTTTTTCTTTTATCTGTCCACGCTGGCGGAATGAGACATTTAGCACTCTCGGCTTCGGCAGGACGTACCGTATCCTTGCATGCCCCATTCGGATTCGCTCGCTTTAGAGTTTCTACTTTTGTTTAACTACCCGTCATCGTTTAGAGTGTACTTCTTCTAGAGCCCGTTTAAGGTTTCTGGTTTCCCAGAACGAGTCTTCAAAAATTCTAACCAACGCCCTGCCTATTCTAATGGAATTTAACAGGAATACGCTGAGCCATTCAGGCGATCTAAGGTCTGTGATCAGCGTCTAAATCGGCAGGGGATTAACTATGTATGTTGGTTGGGTCCTCCAGAAGGAGGAACGCTCAGTGGTATCAACTCTATACTGTTGAAACGCTTAGGTTCTAGTCTGGATGTTTTTGAGACTTAGTTCGACGTCACACTAGGGTTCTTTTCAGAATGAATGATATTTGTCTCTTAAACCTTCCTACAATGACAGAGCAGCCAAAGGATTGTCAGACTCTGACTTCGAAAGATATGCGATCTGGTCAGACTTTACGCTCACATTTATTTTTTATATTCTTCGCTAACTTGACTTCCGTGGAATCGGTCGTCGGGAATTCTTCGTTAAGTGATGGGTTGAAGTATTCTTTGCATGTATTGCGAATTTTCCTGTTTTCTTTTGGCAGACATCCGTTTGCTTTAATGTAAACTATGCTGTACGTAGTCCACGATTGAAAGGTCAGCTTTTTGTTCTTTTGCGCATTTTCGTCTCATTGTTCCATTTTGTGATAAGTAACTTTTTTTCTTGAAAAATCGTATAACTCGCCTCAGAATACTGACGCGAATATATCTGTTGGCCCCGGGATTACTCCTCCGCTATGTAGTAGTGCCTGGCGAGGTAGTATATTCATGTACGTTCACTTGCATGATGTCATAATTCCATACTATTCACCTTTCATTCAAGTTGTATGCGTAAATGTATGAAGGTATTCGTATATGCGACTTTTCTTTACAAGATATCTAGTTCGACAGGTACAAAACTCAAAAATGT
The DNA here is from genome assembly GCA_963966105.1 of Volucella zonaria. Classification (NCBI taxonomy): domain Eukaryota; kingdom Metazoa; phylum Arthropoda; class Insecta; order Diptera; family Syrphidae; genus Volucella; species Volucella zonaria. The sequence continues at coordinate 186,338,849 of OZ014530.1, read as the reverse complement.
AGGCTAAGGTCTCGACAATTTGCTAACGAAACCTACCCGGAAATAACAAAACTGAATTCCGTAATCAAGAACCCTAAAAAATTAATTAAAAAACCCGCAGGAGAAAGTTGTTTTGCTGGGCGTAAAACCGTGTATACGGTGGACAATCCGGTTCCCTGTAACTACGACATTAATAACAGGGCCTACGTGATCCACTGTTATCTGCGCAGTAAACTTCTAAATTGGTGATCTGAGAATCACGAAAAGGCGGCAAACATCATTATCGCCGCTGAACGAGCTTCCTCGTATTTGTTCATGCGCATCTTTAAGTCTCTCAAAAGCAAAAAGTATTCTAAACGTCGTATTAAGACACCTGCTCTTAGAAGGAGTGCATATTTTTACTATGGTATTTAACAGTCCGCTATACATGTAATGCCTATTATCCGAGTTTGAACTAATCCTACAAGTCCCCCGTGAATTAGTTTTCTTCGAAACATTAGCAAGGTATTCGAGAAAGTAGTCAATCGAGCGCTGTTTTAGGTGGCTTGAAGAAAATAATATAATTCCGGAAAATCGGCTTGGTTTTAGCACGAAGCATGACACTATTCATGCCGCGTCAAAGCTGATCTCCGAAATATGTTAGAATGGAATAAATGCAAGAACTGGTGTACGGGCGCTTGCCCCGTTGACTTTGAGAAGGCCTTCGACCGCGTATATTTAGACCGCATGAGTCAGGATAGCTTATATAAATGAAGTTTGTTGTAAGTCTCTGGCATTCAAACGGCCTCAATCGGAGGGCGGTTGTTTGAATCCATTCTTACTTCAAGTTTAATTTGTACTTTCAACAATTTGTAAATTCGACTGGACTCAACAATAATTCGGATTCTGACTCATATTCAAACTAAATTGAGCTCTCCTACTCATTTAATGGTGTACGAGTATAACACTTAATGTATAACACTAAAGTTAATTGTTGCTTTGAAATACATTCACTTGTGATCCAACCATTAAAGAGGTACATACTATCAAAACCAATAAGCATTTTTAGACCCATTTAGTATCCGGATATTCTACAACGTTTTACGTCCAAATCGAGCCGGATTGGGTTTTCGCCAATTCGAACTTTCCTTTAATATCACCATCATCATCGATTTTCTAGAGAGAGCGTCATCAAATTTACCATCAAATCATGGATCGAAGTACTTTATACAATCTTGGAGGATTATCGGGACACCCGTTAATTAATTAATTCATTGTCGGACGATCGACAGTTATCGGACTCAGAACATGTGTAAGATAAAATCGCGCATCAATGTATGTCCTTTGCATGCATATCAATTGAATTTTAATTGAGGTGGAGTGAATTTAGCATTTTGAATTTACAATTTATTGTACATATATCATAAAATATCACAATTAAAAGTCTGTCAGTTCTGTTCTCGGTACGTGGTAATCTTAAGGGTTCACGTTGAGCCCCGGTGAAATTTTTTTGTATTGCCTTGTGGGATACATTGTTTTTTTTTTTTAGATTTTTAAATGAATAGTAAGTGATCTTTTTGTAGTTAACAGGTGTTTCATATAAATTTTACGTGTTTTGCTGTATAAATATGTGTACTTATAAAAATGACCACGTGGTCCCAGGGTGTAAATTTACAATACACCCGTGGACATTCCTAAAGAAATGTTGCTTCATTTTCAGTTAATAAAATGGCAAGGCGTCTAAATCAAGCAGAATTGGAGAGAGTACTTGAAGATTTGAGTGACTCAGAAAGTAAAGAAGGCCCGGGATTTGGATTTTCTGACAATTCTTTTGGTGACGTCAATTACCTTACGGAGGTTACGGAGCGCACTTTCTCGGGAAGATGTCTTTCTTGACGATGACGTTTTGGAAGGTGAAATTGAAACAGATTCAGGTAGATCAGGAGCAACGACACAGCACCTCGCATGGAGTAAGACAACAATTTAGTAAAGTTTTTGTGAATGATGGAGTAGCTACGGGTGTTAGCGCACAGCTTATTTAAAAATATCCAGTCGATTTTCTTCATCAGTGATGAAATAATTATTCTTATTGTTAACGAAACAAATCGGTTTGTTGCATAAAAAATGAGTAACACACTATGTACACGTAACACGTCAAAAACCAAAATCATCGCAATGGACGGAAAACAAACCCTGAAGAAAGCCGAACATTTTTAGGTTTAATTTTGTGGATGGGCTTTGAGAGACTATTGGTCAAGAAACTTATTTTACGAAAACAAAATGTCAAAAATTATGAGCCGAAACCGCTTCGGAATATTAGTTAATATGCTTCACTTTTCGGATACTTAGTATGCTACACTTTGAGAATAACAGTACCGAAACAAACGACCGCTTTTCAAAAATTACGGACCTGGTAAAATATCTGGAATTGAAATTCAAAGATATAGGCTCCGGAAGAAGAAATTTGCATTAACGAGAGTAATGTTCCATTTCGAAGTCGAATTTTCTCTCGTTAATACATTCCAAACACAAGACAGAGATACGGTATAAAACTTTTCAAACTATGTGCCTAAGGGGGTATACATGGACACTCAAGATTTATAAGGGAAAAGAAAGTGCGGATGACACATCTGTATCAGAAAAGGTAGTTATGGAACTGATGTAAGGTCTTTTGGACTGCGGAAGGAGATTATACATAGTCCTGCCATAAGTTCTGTTACACAATTTCCAGCGCTTATCGTTCAAAACTTCTTGCGGGAATAGAGCCGTTAATCTTTTTTTCGGAACACATGCACTGCTCAGTGGAGAATGCTAGTCAGTTTGGTTTCAGTTTGCAAACTATGTATTAAAATGGAGTGGGGCGTTAAAGAGAATCGGGTCGCGGTAATAGCGGAAAGATTGCTAGCCAAATTTTCGAGTTGCTAAAACCCCTCGGAATATCGAAAATATTCATTTATCGGGCTATTGCTCGCTTCGGCAAATTGTTTGGAGTAAAGGAACATGCCAAGAAGCGGTCGCCCGCCCGTCGTCCGTACGAATGCGGTAGTAAACGCAGTGAATGAAAGAATTCGGAGAAATCCCCTTAGGAAGCAGAAGATCATGTCCAACTAATTGGATATATCAACCACATCCATGTTTAGATGTTTAGGCTGATTCGGGATAATCTGCATATGAAAGCCTATCGTCGGTCCACGGATCATTTTCTAACTCCTCAACTAAAAAAAATTAGGCTGGAAAGATGAAAACGACTTTTGCAGTGGCACGCGGACAATGGCCATGAAAACATTCTGTTTACGGATGCGTGAAAATTTTTACCGTGGAAGATGTTTTCAACAAACAAAATGACAAAATTTATGCCACTTCATCTAAGGAAGCGAAAAAAGTTTTTCCATAAGTTCAACGTGGACATCATCCCGCTACCGTAATGGTCTCTCACCATGGTGCGACATCCCTCCATTTCTGTGAAAAAGGCGTAAAAACTGGTGCAAAGGTTTACCAAGATAATGTGCTAGTGGGTGTTGTGAAGGGTTTGACCAACACACTTTTCAATGGATATAGATGGATCTTCCAACAGAGCTCTGCTCCAGCAGACAAAGTCAAAATATCACGCAGGAGTAGCTTACAGTCAATATTCCTGGCTTTATTCCAGCAGAAGATTGGCCGTCGAGGAGTCCAGATCTGAATCCACTGGATTATGGTTTGTAGTCAGAATTGGAGAACATGGCCTGCAAGACTCTCTACAGAAATTTGGAAAGCCTTAAAACAGCATTAACCAGAGCAGCGTCCACTATCTAGATGGAAACCGTACGTGCCGCTATACCCCAATGGTCACACCGTTTGGAAGCTTGTGTTAAAGCAAAAGGCAGTCATTTCGAGTGAATCCCATTGTTTTTAATAATCAGTATTGTGGTCTAATAAATGAAACAATTTTGAATACAATATGTTTACTGGCTTTTATGGCAGGACTAGGTACACTAATAACTGCTACACAAGTGTTTCCTTGGCTGAAGACGAACACTTTTGGTATAGTAGTCACCCTACGAATGAACCGAAAAATAAAATCCACCCAACGTCATCAAAGCTCCAGAAAGGTGAGATTTGCGCTGAGCAAAATTAAGCTGCAATTATTGTTCTGAAGTGGAAGGATAAAAGGAATGTTCTTATACTGAGTACCAAACATGATAGCTAAATGCAGCCCATTACAAGCGGAAGAAATGTTACAAATAAGCCTAGTATGGTAGTTGATTGCAATAAAAAAAAAGCGTTCATAGATCTGTCTGACCAAATGTCTGCCTATTCACCATATCGTCGACGTACACTAAAATGGTGTAAAAGGGAAGTAATTCATCTGTTGACTGCAACCACTGTTGTAAACGCCTTAATTTTACATAATAAAATAAATAATTTAAAAATGACAATCACTAAGTTCAAGAAAAAGATCGTTGAAGGTCTTATTCATAAAAACTGCGAGGAGAGCCAAGGGCTAATATCTGCCCCATTTTCCTCGGCAACAAAGCGAAAGCACTACCTTCAAGAAGTACCTGGGCAGAAAAGATTTTTTTTTTTTTTTTTTTTTTTTTTTAATGCATTTTATTTTATACTTCTTACATTTACTATACTTACATGCTAACAGAAAAAATGCTTAAATATTAGCTTAGAATAACTTAACGAACTTATACTAACTTAATGGCCCTCCAAACGGGCACTCTAAGTTAAACTATATTATTGTTTTGTGTCTTTCGACGTCATTACAAATAATAATTATTATTCTTATACATCTATTTAAACTAAGAAAATAAGTATTTAGAAAAAACTTAGTGAACGAACAATTTTTTTGTATTTATATAAAACTTATATTTTAACCTTAAACTACTTAGCCTAACTATACAATCTAACCTAGCCTAATTGTTAGCAAACTTAAAGTTGCTAATCTGATCATTGGGCAGAAAAGATTTACTCGAGAAAGATGCACAATGTGTTATAACAACATGTCAAAAGAACAAGGAAGTGAATATGTAAGAAAGAAAGCTAAAAGAGTGAATACGATTTGCGATCAATGCAATTTTCCAATGTGCATTTTATGCTTTGAGGCAGCACATAACATAAATGAAATAAACTCGGATTGAATTGTTTTTTTTTTTTTTGAATTATTACTTTGTTTTTTATTTCCAAGTTTGATAAATGAATTTCTAATGAATTGCTAATGTTTTTTATTTGTTTCTAAGTTATACTGTCAAATAAAAAATACTACCCAGTAAAATTCGTTAATTTTTTATCAGAACACCCCAATTTGCTCAGCCCGACATATTTTTTTAGTATTGTACATCAGGGAACCGACAACTCGCTTGGCATAAAGAAAATGAATATATTTTGTGTCCACCGGTAGACACACAGGGCTGAAGCCATTTATTTACCCACGTGTACCACCGGTGGACACCACGGGGCTCAACGTGTTAACGAGATATGGCTATTTTACCGAAAAACTATATGAGGCTGTAAAATTAGCAGTTCGCATCGAGAAAGTTGATAAATTATTCGAAAAATTTAATGCTACTGAAGCACAAATTTATGAATTTAGTGAGGAAAAGGATTACGGTAATCGTAAAAAGGAGTTTGAGGAGTTCCAATCAAAATATTTTATAGTTAAATCGATTCTACTCCGTGAAATTCGGGAAAGACCAAAGATCAGACTTCGAAAATATCAATAGTTCAAATTTAAGCAGCCACGTTGATGACCTAAGTTCTATATAGAACCGTTTGAAAGTAGTTACAAGGATTGACCCGCGTTTCGGGATATATTTGAGAGTTCTGTTCACCAAAAATAAAACTTATCAAACACTAAAAAATTCCACTTTCTTCATTCGTGTCTCCGTGGTGAAGCACTTAACTTGCTTGCATATATCCCAGTATCCGATGATACATACGAACAGGTACTTGATTGATTAGTGAAAAGGTATGATAGACCGCGCTACATCATCAATAGTTTATTAGAAACCTTTAACCCATTTCAACTTACTGGGTATTTAAATGCCCAAGAAAATGGTAACACTTAAAAAATTCTGGCGCGGGCCCGGTGAGAGATATCGCGGTAAAATTTGTTTATAGTAAAGTGGTAGGGTGCACCTACAAGAAAAAAAATAGAACAATGTAATTGTTCGTGGCCCACTTATAGATTTTTACAGGTAAGATTGGAAGTTTTTTTTCTCACAGAAAATACTCATGAAAAGTGCTGCCAAATTTAGGAAATTGGGAAAAACGCGCACCCTTAGCAAATACCTGCAGATGTCCTTCATGCAATGGAGTAAAATCTACACTGACATGTCAACACACCTATAATGTTCGTACACAGCGCGGGCGAAGGAAATTTAGGGAGAAAAAAAAGAAAGGTACCGATGTACATTGTTTTTAAATGTTTCTAAATTATAACGACCAGGAAACACAGATATCGGCAGGGCATTCCATAAGCGAGTTGTACGGCTTAAGAACGAAAATGGGCTTGAGGGTGTACTGATGAGCATTCGTAGCGAGACGGGTGTTACGGTTGAAAGTTTGAATGGGCTGAATGCTACTGGTGATTTCAACGGAGCACTGTTGGTGGAAATAGCGATAAAACAAAGTGAGACAGGAGACATTACGTCCGTGTTCGAGGGTGTCAATTGATTGACTGATATTAGTATCACCAATGGGTTTTATCGCACGGTTTTGAATCTTATTTAGCAGGTGCACAGATGTTTTACGAGCACCAGGGGCATTGTACTCCAATTTTGGGCGGATGACAGCAAACAGCATTGAGTTTTATAAGCATTAAATTCAACTCGGTTGATAGTTCCCCAATTGGTTATGCTGTTAATATCGGAATTTAATGAGCTTAACATACGCTGCCGTTTATGTTCTACAGCCGAAGAGTAGGGTCGTGAGTCCGGGAACGAATATGAAAAGCGTAGAGTACTGTCATCAGCAAAGTAATATATTGGATTAGAAGTAGCAGTCAAGAGATCGTTGATGAAAATTAAAAAGGGTGTCGGAGATAGAGCAGAGCCCCGGGGCACACCAGCATTTATTTTGTGAATATCAGACTTGAAACTATCCAAGACAACTTGAATTGAACGTTCCGAAAGGTAATTTCTAATCGGTTGAAGAAGAGAGTCATCGATCCCAAAAGCACGCATTTTCGACAAAAGAGCCTGATGCCAAACTCTGTCAAATGCCTTAGAAATATCAAGTGCAGCTATCTTGCTTTCGTCAGATTGATGTACGCTTTGGTTCCACTTTTTGGTGAGACATGCCATCAAATCACCAGTCGACCGGTTGCTACGAAAACCATATTGCTGGTCATTGAGAAGTTTTCGTGTTTCGAGATATTTCATGAGCTGACAGTTTATCAGCGTTTCCATGACCTTGAGGAAAAGGGGAGTAAGTGCAATGAGTCTGTAGAAGGAGAGAGAAGAAGATTCGCCGTTTTTCGGGACGGGCTGGATAAATGCTGTTTCCCATCTGCTCGGAAAGAGTCCGAAAGAGTAGGACTGATGAAAAAACTTACGCAGTGGTTTTGCAAGCGTGGGAGAACACCTCTTCAGAAGAAGGGGAGGTATGCCATCTGGACCAGCGGATTTGTGTATGTTAAGATCCTTAAGTACTCTTGCTACTACGTGAGTGCGAAAGTGGATTCGTCCCATTGAAGATTCGACGCACTCAAGTGTTGGCGGAGACAGAGCACAATCTGGGAGTGTTGAGCTCGACGCAAAGTGTGCAGCAAGCAGATTGGCCTTGTCCAAAGAGCTCACAGCTGGAATGTCATTGTAAATGAGTCTTGGGATAGAGGATGAGGCAGAATTTCTAATGTTTCTGACGAATGAGGAAAATTTTTTACAGCCTTAGGGACATTGCAGTATTTTTTGCCTCAGTTTTTGGTCGTATTGGAATTTCACACGCTTGAGAAAGACGTTGCAGTCATTTCTTGCTTGTTTACAATTTTTTCGGTTTTCTTCTGCCGAGTTGGTCTTGTAGGACCGAAAAAACAAGTCTCTAACCCTGGCAGCCTCTTTACAGCTCGAGTCGTACCATACCTTTTCTTTTGGTTTGATAGTCTTCATCCGATGAGCGATAAAGCATCTCATTCGAAGGAGAATAGTTTCTATGATCATATCAGCAGCGAAATTCACGTAGTTATCGAGGAAACATAACGACCAGATAAAATTCCTAAAGAAGTTGTTAAGTACGCTCCAATTGGCTTTCTCGTATTGCCATATGGTTCTTTTAGGAATCTTTTCTCTAACTGTGTGGTGGGTGTAGAATTTAGCTGATATGACACAGTGGTCCGACGAGCCTAGAGGGGAGAGCACATCAACGCAGTACTTATCAGGGTGAGAAGTTAAAAACAAGTCCAAGGTGTTGGCGGTATGACTATCAACGTCTGATATTCGTGTTGGCTGATTTACAAGCTGGGTTCAATTATTTTCCGCAGCGAAGACTTCAACACACCGTCCTTCGGGTGTTGTCAGTCCAGAATGTCGAAGCCACCCAGAATTGTGTATATTGAAATCGCTCGTAATGACGATTTCAGTATGAGGACACAGAGATACAATTCGTTGAATGGAGTCAGACAGCGTATCAAACTCGGTAAAGGTCGAGTTGCTGTCCAGTTTAGGGCTTCTGTAAATAAAGCAGTAGTGGATAATTTGCTTACGGAGATGAAATTTTAACCACATGAAATTGAATCCCGGATTGGAACAGGGACTACATTGTGGTGGAATTTGGTAAGCTACATCACTATGCATATAAATGTCGAGACAGCGATGGGGAAAGAATAGTGGCACTAGTTCGTAGTCAGGTAGCTTCAGATCAGAGTGATCTGAGAGGTGTGGGCGGGGATCTACTTGTGTTTCACTTTGTGCCAACACAGCTGGTCAGTACTTACAGACGTGGACGTACGCAGAAAAGTGATTATATTTTAGCCCGCGTATATTGGCTACGTCCACCCTGAATTCCCTAGTCATAATCACAAACAAACACAGTAAATACAAACACCGACGTTACTAAGCAAGGCTGCGAAGTGAATATTCTGAATGGTTTACCGAATCAAATTGCTGTAGGTGTTATGCCACAATATGAAACAGTTTTTATTTTTTTTTTACACTACGTGTTGTTGTTGTTTTTTTTTGTTGCAGCACAGGAGAAATTACGAGTGCAGTGGGTGACGTGTGCACTCGTCGGTGTTCGACACGGTGCTTCTATCGGTTTGAGATCGGAGGACTGGGCTGGTTTTCTGATCCCTTAACCACTCTTGAACTATTTTTGAAGCATGCTTCGTATCCGGCTATTCCCCCTCACCGTGTGGCAGTATACTATATGCATTGTTTCTAAGTATGCTTTTATAAATAAGTCGGCCCATAATTCCATCTATTTTGTGTTTCCGACCAATTTCATGTCCAGAGAAACATCTTCAAGCCATAATGCTATCTCCTCCATGCATCACAATGCTCTTTAAGTATCGAGGATCAAATGCTACATTGATTGGCCGGCGAAAGCCATCGGACTGCTTGGATTCGTCGGAAAATAGTACCGTTTTCCACTTCGATACTGTGTAGAAATACTTAATATGGTCATTTGCAAATTTCAGTCTTGCTCTTTTGTTTTTGGCTGAAATAAATGGCTTCTTTGCGATCCACCATCAAAAGCTCTCCGACGAAGTGTCTTGGCGCTAACTTTTGTACTAGGCTCGTTTTATAATTCCCTTGATGACATAAAGGAATTACTCTTTATCGTCCTAATGATCATTTTCACTTCCCGATATGAGGTAACTCTTGACTCGCCACTTCGGCTTATCACCGATTTTGGGATTGAATACTTTTTGGATAATTCAGATTGTGGAATATCACTTTTACAGTGTGTTTGACAAAAGCGTGTGGCTCGTAAAAATTAACCCGTTACTCACAGATAATAAAATTTTTTGATTTCCGTTAGAATTATTCCTCATCTAATCCGCAGTCAAATTTTACTTTAGTTGCATCTCGTTTTTGAAAGTTACGTCTTGTATTCCGGAATGAATGCTTGTTGCAAATCCACGGGGACCAAAATTACCTGTTACAGCTGCAGCAAAGTATCTCAGAAAGTCAGAGAGTTTTGTGAGGAAGTGGGTGAAACGATTTAACGACATGGAAACGTTGACAATTTGGCAGAACGGGGAAAAAAAGAAACCACTTCAAAAACCGTTAAACCCAAAGTGCTTAAAATACGAGTATTTAAACCAAGACAAATGTCATTAGAAAAAGGTCATGAGGTTTCCATCTTCAGTATGCGGAAAATTATCAGATAAAAATGATTTTAGTTTCAAAGCCGTTGCGGCCAAGCCTTTGTTAACCGAAAAAGATTTGAGAAAGCTCGCCGTTAGAAAGATATGGGCTGGACCAAAATTATGTGTACTGTTAACAGTTAAACTGTCTTTTAAATAACAGTGAAACATGTGGCAAAAGTACATGTTTATGGCTGTTTCTGTGCGGAGGGTTACGGAAAATCGGTAACCATTACCGGAAATCTCTATGATGATCCAACTCTACAAGAACGAATTGCTTGGATCCGCTGAAATGCTAATCGGACGTGGATAGGCCCCTACAAGAGGACAACGGTCATAGTCGTATCTGTCAGGGCTTCAAAGAGAAAAATGACGTCAATGTGTTGGATTGGCCATCTCAGTCTCCAGGTGCCAATCCGATTGAAAACGTCTGGGGACTTATGGGGCAAAGGATTAAAGGAAAAAAATGTAGGGAAAATAAAACAGCTTAAACTGCTTTTAAAAAGAATTTGGTGACAACTACCGCAGGACTACGCAGAAAAATTGGATCTAAGTTGTCAACAAAGGTGCGAGGCGATAATTGAGACTGGAGCATACTAGACAAGATATTAAGTACATAGAGCAGTAATGGAAATATTAAAAGCTTTAAAATAAATAATTTTGTTCTCCTAAGTCAAGCGGTTGTTTTTTTTTTAAAGCACACGCTTTTGTCAAACACACTGTATATTCGGTAATATTTTTTTTCTTTAATCTCATTGGAGTATTTATTTCTGGCGATTTTAGATACAACTTAGGGAACAAGATCTTGTTGCAGCAGATATGAGTAGTTTGGTCAAAGTAACAGTTTTCTAGAATGGAGAACTTTAAGGGAAAATTACGGAGCAAATTGAGTTGCTTTTGATTTGGCCAGCTGAAAAGTAAAGTGAATTCGATTGGATGTCTGTATTTTCTTTTTAATGCAGTAAAATTGCTGCTCATTGATTTTATAAATTAATCAACAGTACTCCTAGCTTTTGACTAAATTTATATGAAATGTATCGCAAAACACGGACCTGCGATTTTAGTTGCTTTAGTTTTGGCCAACACTGTACGTTTATTTTTGCGAAATTTGAGAAAATCATAAAATTTTGACCGGAAGTGAAACAGCATTGCTGCAATAGATAACGATATTGCCTGTGCTTTGAAGCATTGCCAGTCAACAGACAATTTTCAAGTCAAACAACTTAATTCAAATATTGCTTTAAAGATTTTGGTTGAGGTAAAGTTGACAAAACATCAGTACCAAATCATCAGGAACTTGGTAAACGTAAAGCCCGAAGTTGATATGAACGAGGTTTCCTCCTTCGACAGGTAGAGTCAATGGATTAGATCTACTGTTGAATAAATTAAAAGGAGAGAGGTAGTAATTATTTTCCACTGCATTAAGTTTGTGGGAGTCAATTAAGGATCTGTTCGGATTAGTTTCCATTTGCTGGAGGCTTTTGAGAGTAAGGCTTATAAGGTAGGGCATTAAAGGTGTTATTTTGCATTCCTCGTATAGCACTTTGTTGGAAAACCATTTTTTGTTCGCCTTTCTGTACTTTCCCCAACAGAATCTCAATATTTTTCTTTCGAAAGTCTCAAGTTTTTTGGTCATTGTCAATAGTGAACCAAACGCAGAATCCGTATGCGAGGACGGGTCTGATGAGCATCTTGTAGAGAAGAATTTTCGCTTTTTTTGATAAAGCTTTCGATTGCAATAAAAGTTTCAAAGTTGCTGTTATAGCTTTTGCTTGAATAACATCTTTCTTGCGTGTTTGTTAAATAAGAATCTGTTTTGAAATTAAATACCTGAGTATATCAATTCGTCACGAGGAGATAAAATAACATTATTAGCAATTGGTAATGTCAGTTTCTTACTCTCCTTCACTGCTAGTCGATGTCCTTTTCCACTTGCGTTTCTAAAGCAGGTGATTTATTTGCGTTTATGATAAGACCCCAATTTTTGGAGTATTCTTCTAGCAGAGCAATTTTATCTTTTATTTTATTTAGTGCATTTTGTGGTCTTGTATCACACGTAAGGATAATCGTATCATCTGCATATAGAATAGCGCCTGGTTCAGAGTCCATGGGATCCTCAAATGAGAAATCCGAGCGGGATACATATTTGATTCCTCTGTCTTAATAGATACAGACGAAAAACGATTTTTTAGAAAGTCTTGAATCAATTTCGTTAGCCAGACTAGAAAATTTAGTTTCATTAATTTGAATACGAGACCACTGTGCCAGAGCTAATCGAATGCTTTTTCCAAGTCAATATCAAGACAGTGAATTTTTTAGTTCTTAAGTTTTGGATTAGGTATATTGTCGGATAGAAGAAGTATCGCTGTGGAGTATTCTGTGGAGTTCTGTTCTTTTCGAAAACCGAATTGTATATTCGGGATTACGTTTCCTTCTTCACAGACTTTTTCAAAAAGTTTTCCAATATTCGATAACAGTGAAATGGGATGAAATTGATTTATTTCATTAGCTGATCTTTTTTTCGACACTGGTATAATTCTTGCCTTTTTCCAGATAGCGGGATAGTAACCATTGTTTATACAGTGATTGAAGATGCAGGACGGTATTTGGTCGAGAGAACAACAACCTTTGCTTAGTATGTAATTCGAAAATGTTTATTGTTGAGGCCTGTACGTAGAAGTTGAGTTTTTTCAGTAGAAGTAAACGGAGGTATGCCAGGATTGATCGCATGTAAGGTTGGGGAAAATGTAGAGAAGGAGGATGAGTTTTGGTCACTAAACTGTGATACGACTGTGTAGACTTCATTCGTCAAATCGTAGTCAAAAGAACATACCTTTTCGGTGTAAAGGGAAGAAAAATGGTCTTTAAACGTATTTAACTTTGCATGGTTATCAACCAGCATTAGTCCATTATTAAACAGAGTGTCCCTAGAGACATCACTATCAAAAAATTTTCTACCTGTGATTCTATCGATTTCCTCAAATGCATGAGAGGAAGCCTTTATGTTTCGCAGCCTTGACTAAAATGTGTTCTGTTTGTTTTAGTGGAGTTAGTGTTTGAGTCATTTTCGAATTCAATACATTTATGAGTAAGTGTATTTCATTGTTTGAGAGGTTTCTACAATCAGGTAAATTGATTGTTGAGAATTTGTTGTGTAAACTTATTCTAAAACAGACTTAGTTGGTATTTTTGAATGACCTGAAAGTGGGTGGAAGTAATAAAATTGGTAAGAAATTTAGATTTGGAATTGAGATTCCAAAATGATCTGAAGGGGTAGCAAAGGTACGACAAGGTGTAGACGAGCTCTTAAAACTAGCATAGACATTGAAATAGTCTATTAGGGATGAAGATCGCGGGAAGGTAGGACTATTAGGGGTGATTAAGTCAAAGCTTAAGAAAGCGTTGCTATGAAACCAGTTATAAAAGGAATTTCTGTTGCTGTTTTGAGTTCTGTCTCCCCAATGAGGATGTCTCGCATTAAAATCTCCTCCAAAATCTCCTCCGTCGAATGAGGTGAAAAGAGAAAAAAGTCTGCCTAGTTCTCTATAAATTTCTCCCAGAATTGGAGGGAATATAGATGCTGCCAAGCAATAAGCGAAAAGTTAATCCATCAGCATTGTGAGAACAGATTGGAGCTAGACTAACTGAGAAAAGACTACAAATGAATGGCACTTCCTTGTGTTCGTACTTATTGTCTAATACTCTTGCGGTTTCCCTTCCTAAGTCATTTCTAATGATATTGTAGCCTTGTAGTCTTCAAATTTAGGCTTGCGCCTTTTTTGTAATCTCATCTCGGAGACAAGCCATATTTGTGGTTTTTTATTTTTAAGGATGCTTAATAGCGCTAATCTCCTTTCATGCGAAATAATTGAATTAAAATTCATTGGTATACCACCTTCCCGGAATTTATTCAGAAAATTAAAAATACAAGTTTATTCATCTAAATCTATTATGTCCCCTTCAAAGTTATGCCCATCGACTGCAACACACTTGTTTAAGATTAGTTGTTGCTATACTTATGTTAACTTATTCATTATTCACTTACTACCAATGTTTGTAATAATGTTTTCATTTTGTACCATCATCTTGTGACACATTGTACATTTGATTTGTAAAAAGACCTCTTGTCTATTTGCATCACAACAACAATGCACAGTCAACTCACATCGCTCTCAACGCTCTTGTACAAAGTAGAGTAAATCCTTTGCGTTGCTAGTGTAACTAACGTTGGTCATGACAAATTACGACGATTGACTATGCATTGTCGGTGTTGATGCGAGATGATGGTCCATAGTCTCTTTTACTTGGATTCATCTCACAGCCGGAGCAACATCTTCGTAACATTGTTCAATAAATAAGTTTCTTGGTTGGAAATTTTTTTTTTTCTTGGCAATTCGCATTTATTCTAGCTGCTGCTAGGTCCTTCTGCGTCGGATTTAATTGATTTTTCTTCGATTGAATCAAAAATTCAAAACGTTTAGACATTTAGTGAACATTTTGTGAAATATATTTCTTAAATACTATACATATGTGTAAAGGGCGCTTCCACACGTGTCGGGTTGCATAGACAGTACGAGTAAACGCAATTGTTAGTTCAAAGAATTTATAGAAAGGTTATTTCGTTATTTGTTAGCTGCTTCTTTTGAATTATTTGTACAATACAAGTTTCGTGTGAAATATGAGCGATTTAATGCGTATTCGCGGAAATGCAAAGGGTTGTTTGACTCGCGCAGCGTCTTTTGCAGGTTCAATTGTGCTGGCTACTCCTCTGGAATTCCTCTGGAATTATTGGAGATTAAATTCACGAAGTTGAATGTAACGTGGTCGGAATTTTCGTCGTTACATAAAGAAGTATTGACAACCGCGGCTGATGATACGACATGTGATGAATTAGAGGTTGAGTTTAGTGAATATGAAGAAAAGTTCTTCAACGCGCATTCGAAATTGGTAAAGTCCATTCGTGAACGACAGTCTGTTGGACAAGAAAATGAAGATTCGGCTTTGGAGCAACTCGCGAAACAACAAACCACGTTTTTAGAAAAACTAAACTCAACTTCAGAACATAATTCGAAAATTCATCTACTAAAGCTAACGGTGTCGCCTTTCTCGGAAAATTATAAAGATTGGCCCTCGTTTCGGGATTCGTTTATGGGCACAATTGAAAAGCAGCCAAATCTTTCGTGTACCCAAAATTTCATTATCTGAAATCTTTTCTTCGCGATGACGCTGAACATTTGATAAGGCATCTACCGATCTCAGATGCAAATTACCTTGAAGCGAGGGACCGGTTAGAAAAACGGTACGATCGATCACACCTCATTGTACAATCATATATACAAATGTTTGTGTCCCTTCCATCCGTAACCGCGGGTAACGTTCAAACAATACGGAAGGTAACAGACGGCGCAGACGAAGTCATTCGTGGACGCAACGCTCTCGATTCCAATAGTTGCGATCCGTGGTTGATGTTTCTCCTGCTCAGTAAACTTGATACCGAGAGTAAGCAAAATTGGGCTCAGCATGTAGGTTCGCGAGATAACTGTACTTTCAAAGAACTCTTGTCATTTTTGGGATCCAGATGCGACGCATTTGAATCTTGTCAGTCATTATCTCGTCCTAGTTTATCTCGTCGTAAGCCACAGAGTGAAATTCGAACACATTTTGCTGAATCGTCGCAGTCAACTCCGTATTGCCCAAAGTGTAAGAACAATCACATTTTGCCCCAGTGTTTACAATTTACCAATCTTGACATTGAATCTCGTCGGAATTTTGTGAAATCGAACTCATTGTGCTTTAACTGCCTTCGTGTCGGTCATTCTGCAAACAAATGTCGCTCTTCGTTTCGCTGTCGCGTGTGCAAGTCGCGTCACCACACATTGGTTCACCCGCCGGAACAAACTCACTCTTCGTCGTCGATTCCTTCAATCTCGTCGTCATCGATTCCGTCAACCTCTTCGTCGGTTCAAATTCAAGATAATCAACAAAATCAAGGTTATCTTCAACCTCAACCTTCCTGCTCTACATCATCGCCTGTTTACCCCTTGATCAATAACCATTCGATCGATGTTGGCTTCTCTAAGAAAACAATCCTACCTACCATATTGGCTACGGTTCAAGATATTCAGGGCAATCCAATAAGTTGTAGGGTATTACTTGATTCTGGGTCCCAAGTCTCCTTCGTTGTAGAATCCTTTGCTCAGAGATTAGGACTGCCTCGCAAACACGCTCGAATACCCATTTTTGGAGTTTCATCCACAGAAGCAGGTCATACTAGAGGTTATATTTCAATGACACTTTGTTCTCGATTAAATCAAACTCATCTATTCATTGACGCATTCATCTTAAACAAGTTGACTTCCAATCTGCCATCTCAGTCTCTTGATATAACCGCGTGGTCCCATATTCAAAATCTGGAATTAGCAGATCCCAGATTTAATGTACCTAGTCCAGTCGACGAACTTCTCGGAGCAGACAAATTATGGTGTGTACTCAAGGGGCAACAAATTTAGGGATCAAGAGGGTTACCCATAGCTCAGAATACATAATTTGGTTGGGTTGTAACAGGTGAACTGTTAGACACCCAACATTCGCATCAAGTCGCCATTTCATCGCTTCACACTACATTGGATGTTGACGTTTTACTGCAAAGATTCTGGGAGCTTGATGATGTAACACCCCCTCCTGACGAATCATTTAGTAATGATGAAGCTGAGCAATATTTTCGTAAGACATTTTCGCGTTCATCGGATGGACTATATGTCGTTCAGTTGCCATTCAACACTCCTTCGCCTGTCTTCGGTAATTCTCTCAAATCTGCTATCAATCGCTTAAACTCGATGGAACGTCGCTTTCAACGTGACGCAAACCTGCGCTGCATGTATCTGAAATTCACGCAAGAATATATTCGTCTGGGTCATATGGTTCGCATACCCTCAGCTGAATTAGACACTAACCCCGGGAAGTAATTCTACCTCCCCCATCATGACGTGTTGAAACCGGATAGCTCTACAACCAAATTACGCGTCGTGTTTGATGGGTCAGCGAGGGATTCAGTTGGTAATTCGCTTAACAGCAAGCTGCTCATTGGCCCTCCTATTCAGAGAGACTTGGTTGGTGTGTGTCTGCGCTTCCGACAACACAAATACGTTTTTACGGCTGACGTGGTTAAAATGTTCCGCCAAATTTGGGTTGATGACAATCACACTGATTATCAGCGGATAGTGTGGCGCGAAAACCCGTCCGATGAAATTAGCCATTTTAGACTACGAACGATCACATATGGAACCGCATCGGCACCATTCTTATCCGTTCGAGTGTTGAAGCAGATTGCGATGGACTATCAGAGCTAATATCCAAACGCCGCTCGTATACTTTTAAGAGATGTTTATGTAGACGACATCATGACAGGTGCCAACTCATCGGAAGAGTTAATTAGACTACAGTCGGAATTGGTTACCCTTTTATCCCTCGCGAAACTCGAACTACGAAAGTGGAACTCGAATTGTTGGCCCTTGCTTGCGCGTTTACCCCAAGAAGATTGCGAATTCTCTTGGTTTGATACCGAACGATCCAAGTCGTTAATCAAGGTGCTCGGTATGCACTGGAATCCTACTTCAGATCAATTCTCGTTTCGGATGGCTGACACACAACTTTGTACTTCACCAACTCGACGAACGTTACTATCGGAGATCGCTCGGATATTCGACCCGTTAGGATTCTTAGCCCCATCGGTTATACTCTTCAAACTGCTTTTTCAGGAACTTTGGTCGTCGGAACTAAGGCTTAGTTGGGATGATCCTTTTCCATTGCCTTTGGCTGATCGGTGGACTAGCTATCAACGGGAGCTGCACTTCTTTGAACAGATACGGATTGCTAGAAATGTTTTCTCATCATTTGAAGATGTTGAGCTCCACGGGTTCTTGGATGCTTCATCGGTGGCCTACTCGGCTGTAGTGTACGCTCGTTGTAAAATCGCGGAAAATCAGTTTAAGGTCGTTCTCATTGCAGCAAAGACGAAGGTAGCGCCACTAAAACCTGTCTCCATTCCTCGACTCGAGCTCTGCGGAGCGCTTCTTCTCTAGCGTCTCATTAATTTAATTAAAACCTCGATATCATATAACTTTAAGATCTTCGCTTGGTGCGATTCTGAAATTGTTCTTCATTGATTATCCTCTCCGCCTCGTCGTTGGACTACATTTGTCGCGAATCGTGTAGCTGCTATTCTTGAACAGATTCCGCGATATGCTTGGAACTATATCGCTTCAGAATCTAACCCAGCAGATTGTGCGTCACGCGGAGTGCTACCATCAAACCTCATCAATCATCATCTCTGGTGGACCGGGCCTTCCTGGCTCTCGTTGTCACAAGAATTTTGGCCAGCATCAAAGTTCACTCTACCGCAACCAGATCCAGCAGTAATCGCAGCAGAAGAAAAACAAGCACCCAAGCAAGTCTTAATATCAGCCACTCACATGGATGTGATCAGCAGTCTAATCCTCAAAATCTCGTCGTGATCTCGGTTGTTACGAATTTTCGCGTATTGCCGTCGGTTTATAACCCATTGTCGTCCTAATCAAATTGCAAAGATTCGTCACGGGCGCGGTATTTCGTTAACCGAACTTAAAACCTCAAGACTCTACATTCTAAAACATGTGCAACAACAAACATTCGGGAGTGAAATTCGTGGTCTCATGAACAATCTGGGCTTACCAAATAAGTCCAAACTCATTCGATACTACCCGTTCATTGATAACGATGGACTCTTACGTGTTGGGGGCCGTATTAAGAACTCTAATGTGTCATATAATATAAAACATCCCATTATTCTTCCTAACACATATGTTTCTTCTCTTATAGCCACTGAGATTCATACAAATCATCTTCATCCAGGGGTTTCAGAGACATTCGCCATCGTTCGCCAATAGTATTGGATGTTGGGAAGCCGTAACCTTATTCGTAAGATCGTGCACACCTGCAAATCTTGTTTTCTGCAGCGGAAGGCTACGAGCTCGCAACTCATGAGTGATTTACCGCAACCTCGTGTCATTCAAAGTCGCCCTTTTGCCAACACTGGGTGTGACTACGCTGGGCCCTTCACCATCAAATTATCAAAAGGTCGTAACCCAAAGCTGGCTAAAGCCTATTTGTATGCATGTGCACAAAGGCAATGCATTAGGAATTGGTAAGTGACCTAACAACTGATGCATTTTTAGCTGCCTTCCGCCGATTCGTTTCTCGACGTGGAAAATGCTCCAATATATATACCGACAATGGGACAAACTTCCAAGGAGCTCGTCGCTGTCTCAATGACATGCAGAAGTTGGTGTTATCACAGATCTACAACGACGATATTGCTGCTGCGCTTACACTTGATGGAGTTGAATGGCACTTCATACCCCCCTCAGCTCCACATTTTGGTAGATTATGGGAGTCCGGAGTGAAGTCAGTGAAGCTGCACTTACGTCGGGTTATCGGATTTAATATCCTCATATTCGAAGAGTTGTACACTGTGCTAACTCAAATGGAATCAATTTTAAAGTCACGTCCTCTTTGTGTGTTGTCCGATGAAGATTGCAATCCATTAACCCCTGTGCATTTTCTTATAGGTGAATCGTTTACCGCTGTTCCTGAGCCCGGCTACCTCGTGACGTCACCTAACCGCTTGTCACACTGGAATCACCTGCAATCAATGGTCCAAGGATTCTCTTCAAGAGCGTCCCAAATGGAAAACACCCAAGGTTGAGCTTAAGATTGGCGACATAGTGGTGATTAAGGAGCCAAACCTTCCGCCAACTAAGTGGCTTCTTGGCAGAATTGAGGCTACTCATCCGGGTTCTGATAACCGTGTCAGAGTTGCGACAGTAAGGACAGCTCGCGGCAACTTTACTCGTCCTATCACCAAGCTGGCAGTTCTCTCATCGTCCTGAAACTCGTTCCAGGGGGGCCGGGATGTTTAAGATTAGTTGTTGCTATACTTATGTTAACTTATTCATTATTCACTTACTACCTATGATTCTCAGCGTTTTTTTCTTGGTTGGAATTTTTTTTTTTTTCTTGGCAATTCGTATTTATTCTAGCTGCTGCTGAAATCGTCGATTCTGATACAACACTTATGCCAGCGCTTGATCCAATCCTCGAAACATTTTTTATTTCGGTTTTTGGTATGTCCATCAGTGCTTCCTGCGATTTTTCCATTACTTCCTCTCGGCTGCTGAAACGCGTTCCCCGTAGTGGTTTTTTTTAACTCGATTGAACAGAAGGAAGTAACAGGGAGCCAAATCAGGTGAATTCGGTGGCTGTTGGATGGTATTTGTTGAATTTTTCGTCAAAAAATTACGAATAATGATGGCACTGTGCGACGGTGTGTTATTATGGTACAAAATCCACGAGTTTTCTGCCCACAATTCTGGTCTCTTTCGGCGAATTGCTTCACGCAAACGTCTCATAACGCCTAAATACGAATAATGCTCTTTGTATTACGTAATGGCCTTCTGGCAAAAATTCATGATGCACTACACCGTTGTAATCCACGAAAACTGTGAGCATTGCCTTCTTTTTTGACTGAAAACGACGTGGTTTTTTTGGTCTCGGCTCATTTGGTGAACGCCATTCGCTTGCCTGATGTCTGGATTGCGTGTCGTACTCATAAAACCACATCTCGGCTCCAGTACTTTTGATGAATGTGGTATCGGATTCAGCCTCGCAAATCATCTCTTTTGCGACGTCAACACGGTCTCTTTTTTATTTATTTATTTATTTATTTATTTATTTATTTATTAAAACAAATCATTGTACAAGTAAGATATAATCTTATGATTAATTGTACAAGCTAATCTTATATTACATTTTAAAAAGTTTAGATACGAAAAGAAGAAAAAAAAAAAAAACAAAAAAACAAAAAAGTAAACAATTCAAATAAAGAAAGTTAGATAAAAGTAAAACTTAAAATAAATAGCAGAAAAAGGAAGATAGAGGAAAGGTTTAAAACGAAATAGGTAAGAGTAACGAAATTCCATCAGTAAATTTGTGCATAGTATTCAAAAGCTTTTCTAGTAAAAGTAGTTGTGTTATTTGCCCTTTTAATATGCAAGGGTAGCTCATTCCAAAGATGAATCTCATGTATATAAAATTGTCAGCTTGTAATTAAATATTTATGTCTGGGTGGAATTATTTTCATTGTTCTTGGATTAGTCGCGAACTTAATTTTTTCAAAAAGGTAATCCGGTTGTTTGGTTGTTATAATTTTGTGAAATAGTTTAATTGTTCTGTAGTTCATAAGAGCTAATAGTGAACAATCTGTTATTTTATTGGTATATTCGGAAATGTGGTCAGACCTTTTTATATTAAAAATATATTTCGCGCAGCTATTGTATGCCACGATCAGTTTCCTTTTGGATAAGTAGTCTACGTCCGAATATATTTCACATCCATAAAGAAATAACGGTAAAATAAAGGATTTAACAAGCTTAAGTTTAACATTTGTGGGAAGATACTTTGTCGTGGGGCTTAGACCACGTAAAGCACCATAAATTTTTGATATAACTTTGTTTACGTGAAAATTCCAATTCAAGTTATTTGTAAAGTATATCCCCAGATTTTTTATATTATCAACATACTCAACAGTTGTATCATTAAGAATTATTTGAGGGAATACTACTGTATTTTTGCTTCTGTTAATTACGAGTATCATAGCTTTAGTTTTAGTTGGATTGAGACTAAGTCTATTATTTAAAGACCAGGTGTGAATTTCTTTTATCATTCGATCAATTTTATTAAATCCTTGGTTTTTGAATGATTTTGGGAATAATGAATATATTTGGACATCATCAGCATATATATGATGTTTGCAGGTCGTAAAACACTTAGATATGTCGTTTATAAAGCATGAAAATAGCAAAGGACCCAGGACAGAACCTTGAGGAACACCTGAAGAGACTTGTAGATGGGAAGAACATCTATTATTTTGTGATAAGATTTTTTCTATTTAAAAATAATTTTATTTGGTTACTAATAATAGTTTCAAATACCTTACCTAAAAAAGGATGAATCGCTATTGGTCGGTATTCGATATTGTTAGAAGTTGATGGTTTTGGCAGTGGTAAAATTTTGGCAATTTACCACCTATCGGGAAAAACTGACGTAGTTATGACCGAGTTAAATATGTGGGTTATGTGAGAAAGTAGTACAGGTAGAAGAGTTTTAATAAAAACTGGGAAAACATCATCCGAGCCAACAGCTTTGGATTTGATCTTGAGAATTGTTTGGCCAACACTTAACTCATCAACTCCGGAGAATGAAAACATTACTTCTTGCTGATGGCCGATGGTAGAAGGGACGGTCTGAAAATCAAGTGGATTGCAGTTGTTTTGAACAAACTTTCTGTTAAGCACATCCAGGTCGGTGTTATCAGGGATAGATTCCTTAGCAGACGTCAGTCCCATCTCCCGGACGTTCTTCCCAAACTTCGAGGTAGAATCGGCGGAGTTGAATTTGTTCTGGTAAAAAGACTTTTTCTTATTTCGAATCAGAAGGGTAACTGCGTTCCTTACTGTAGCGTATTCATTGTAAATAGCTGAACATTTGTATCTTCTCCACCTTGCGTAAAGAAGATTTCGTTTACTAATAAGATTTAGGACTTCTGATGTTAGCCAGGGAATGTTCATCTTTTTAGAAACTTTTTTTTTTATTGGTACATGTTTGTGAAACA
The DNA here is from genome assembly GCA_963966105.1 of Volucella zonaria. Taxonomy (NCBI): domain Eukaryota; kingdom Metazoa; phylum Arthropoda; class Insecta; order Diptera; family Syrphidae; genus Volucella; species Volucella zonaria. The sequence continues at coordinate 186,315,894 of OZ014530.1, read as the reverse complement.
AATAACAAACAAAATTATAAAAATGTTCGAGTTGAATGTTAACATTACCTGTTGTATACTCGTATATTAGTGTCCAATTCAAACTCCTACAATCACTAAGCAATGCATTTAAATTAATTTTTGAAAAGTTATACAACGTTTCTTCACCTTGATTTACATTAACTGGAAATGCATTTACGTTCAAATATATCAAAATCATGGTGTGAAAAAGCAGGTGCAAAGAAGTTGGTCGTAGTGCAATATGGAATCAGGATTAGACACAATAAATACATCTAAGAGTACAACTTTCGCATAAAGTGGAGACAATTCCTCTAACAAAACTCTTATATAAGAGCAGTTTGCTGTGTTTGGTGCCATGTATATACATCCAATCAATATTTTGCCACAAGTATGTGTGATTTCGACAAAAATGTACTCTATAAGTTCATTCGGCTTTGATTTTTTTACCAAATTAAATCCATACTTTTTTTTAATATAAATTGCTACTCCCCCTTCTATCTTATTTTGTCTATCTGATCGTTTGGGTTTGTGATAATTACTCAGTTTAAAAAGGTCATCACCCATTTCCGGACATAGCCAGGTTTCTGACAAGCAAACAACATCGATCAAACTATCGTTAAAAATTGAACACATTTCATCTATTTTGTTTTTTAAGCTTTGAACATTTAAATGACATATACTGAAACCCTTTTTTTGTTTACATAAAACATTTAATAATACTTTTAAAACATCTTTGTGACTTCCCTGTGTTTGAAAATTATCAATCATGTTGGGTACAACAACTACCATTATGACATTATTTACTTCTGGAATTAAATGAAATGAAACAGTGGAAAGAGGAGAAAGAAGAAAAGAGAAAAATAGAGTAAAAAGGAAAAGAATGACAGAAAAGATAAGTAAGCTAAAATAAGAAAGAGTTGAATAGAGTGGAAAGTGGAAATCCATTTGGCAAATTTTTACAATTGATTGTTATGGTTTTAATACCATGGCCTTTGTAAGGTTTTCGCATGACCGACGAGATGTCCCCCCAATTGAGTGCAGCAGCCCCAAAAACCCAGAGTAGCGTAGTTGGTAGGAGCACTATCCCAAACCACGACCTGGAGAATCGAGTCCTTGTCATCGCCAACGATAGGGTAGTACCCCCTTTCATTTCGAAGGAGGAGCTCCAAACGATCTTCGAATCGCTTAGAAGTAAGAAATCAGTGGGAACCGATGAAATACCGAACATAGTGCTTCGACACCTCCCTCTAGAAGCGGTGAACATTTATACCACCCTGTTTAATAATGCAATGAATAATTCACATTATCCAGCACATTGGAAAACTGCGGTGGTACATCCCATACCTAAAAGGGATAAAGATACTTCCAATCCGGCGAATCTCCGCTCGATCAGTCTTCTTCCAAACATCAGTAAGGTTTTCGAGAAAGTAATCAATAGAGTCCTGACTAAGTGGGTTGAGGACAAAAATATAGTTCCGGATAATCAGTTCGGTTTCAAGGCGGGGCATGCTATCATTCATGCTGTGTCGAAACTGGTTTCTGATATCCAATGGAACAAAGGCAAGAACCAGTGCACTGGTGCCTGCCTGATTGACTTGGAGAAGGCCTTCGATACCGCATGGTTAGAAGGACTCTTTTTCAAGCTGGACAGGTTGGGCATTAGTAAACCACTGCTGTATATTCTTTTTGATATGCTCTCCAGTAGACAGTTCATCGTGAAGAATGGCGATGTGACTTCTGCTGGAACATTTAACATTAAAAACGGTCTGCAACAGGGTGCGGTAAATTCGCCGATCCTATTCAACATTTACACAAGTGATCTGATAGGTTCACTTCACCATGCCATAGCGTACGCAGACGACTTAATCGCGTACAGATCGGGTCCAAAGATTGAGGTCATTAACATACTTTTGCAACGTGACTTTGATAAAATTAAACAATATTGCGATGACTGATTGCGAGTTGATTTTCAACTTCCAGAAATCGGAAACCATTCTGTTTAGGACGCCTTTGTCTGGGGCCTCTAGGGATACCAGAAAGAATTGGCGAAAGTTCTCTATCGTCGGACAACATGGACAGCCACTTGCTTGTCTAAATGTAGTCAGATACCTTGGGATCTGGCTAGATCAATATCTGTATTTTAACAAACATATAGATGTTGCTCTGGCCAGAGCCAAAGGCGCTTTTGCCCTTACAAAGAGACTGTTTTATAACAGCCAACTCGATGCGAGGGTGAAGGTAATCTGTTACATGGCCCTTATCAGGCCCATGCTTGTATTTGGGTGTCCCGTGTGGTTCAACGTGAGAGCAAGTTTATTGGAAAAGATTCGGGTGTTTGAGAGGGCTTGTCTTAGGACTTGTCTTCGCTTATACAGAACACCAGAGTCTGAGTACATAAAATTCTATTTTAATGAGGTTTTATACAATAGGGCGAACCTGATAAGAGTGGGCAATTTCGTCATTAAGTTGACTCGAAGGCACGTTGCAAGAGCAATGACCTCATCGAACAACCTGATCTCAGGGGCTTACTACCCCAACTATATGTATCACGAGAGAGCTCGCCTTGACGGCTTTATTCCTCCAGAAGCGTTCCTTTACCTAGATAGCAAAGGTCTGATCCAGGACAGATTGGCGGTGCCGCTAATCTTCCACGTCGCTCGAACAGCTGCGGACAGGCGACTCAACTACGAGAGAGACGTTGCACATGGCAGTGCGGAGCGTCTCCGGTTCAGTAGGGCGGTAGGGAGTCGTGACAGGAGGGATGTTGCTCAGCAGCACCAGCAATTTTGGTGGCTTGATGAAGGCGAGGATGCTTCGTCGTCGAACTCCTCCAGTGATAGGTAGCTTCATGTGAAGCAGAGTGGGCCAGCCTAATTTTTGTTTTTGTTTTTTTAGCCATGGCCGGCTTATATAGTTTTAGGTAGTATTAAGTTAGATTTTAAGAAAAAAAAAAAAAAAAAACAGAAAAAAAAATGAATAAAAATAAAAAAATCCAAAAAAAAATATAAATATATACATATATGTACTTGTATAGGCATATATGTATATATGAAGTGTATATGCGTTGTGTATTGTATATATGTGTATGAATGTATTATATGCAAGTAGGTTAAGTAGATTAAGATTTATTCTTTAGGTAGTCTGTAAGTTTAATTAAAAAAAAGTCCATATACTAAGTTTTTGATTAAAATTTATTTTCTTAGTTTTAGTTTTAACGTAAATATAAAATTAAATATAGACTGTAAGATTCGTCGAAAGACTTAGTTTAAGAGTTAGGTTTAACTTAGAGTGCCCGCATGGGGCCAGTATGTTAGAATAAGACTATTTGTAAGTTATTTAAGCTAATTTTTAAGCGTTTTTTGTCTAGCATGTAAGAGTAAATTAAGAGATCAAATAAAAATGCATTTAAACTGAACTGGTAGGAGCACTAGCTAAAGACCGGCGAGAAGTTCTGAGTTCGAGCCCAAGGACAAACGAGAAATCCCACTTGTTCTTTTTTTTTGTAGATTTCCCCGTCAAGCTTAGGCAATTAGATTGAGCGTTAAGTTAGCGGTAGAAAGTTTAGCTAGCTGGGGTCAGTTGTTTCAATGATGGATGGGGTGATGAAATAACTGACCACCGAACGGGAAAAATCGGAGGAGTGCTAGCAAGTGAGAGAAATCGAAGCAGTCATTCGAGGGCTAAGTAAGCGGTCGGTCACACGAAAAATAGGAAAAAAAAGGAAAAAGAGAACAAAGACAAAAAAAAAGAAAAAAAAAAAACCGAGAACGACGAGTCTGGAGTGCCGCGTGTTTTCTCGTTTTTGCCTTTTTGGGAAACTTTCCCGTAGGTTCGTCGGGGCGGACTTTTCCCTGAAACGAAAAAAAAAGAAAAGGAACAAAACCAAAAGAAAACTGAAAACGAGGAGTTTAGAGTGAGGTCGACGTGTTTTCCTCTTTGTTTGTGCTTTTTTTTTTTTGGAACTTTCCCAGAGATTCGTCGGGACGTATTTTTTTGTGAAACGAATAAGAAGAAACGGAAGAGAAAAAAAAAATCGATAAAGAAAAGAACAGTGCGTGCAAAAAAAAAAAAAAAAAAAAAACCAAAAAGAAAAAAAAAAAAAAAACGTGATCGGTTCGGTTAAACCGCGAGTGACCAAAGAAATAGGCCGAGACACGGGGGTGTATTAGACCACCTAGCCATACCACCTGGATTTCCCATCCACCAACACGTCACGAGGCCGCCGGAGGAGCTTTCAGCGAGGAGTTGCAGGACGGAGTCGTAACCCTAACTTAAGTATTTATTATACTAACATATTTCCTCTTGAATTTTTTTTTTGTTTTTTTTTTTTGGTTTAGTAAATAAATATACCTTCAAGTAATGATAATATATATATGTACATATATTATATAACAATATACATATTTGGAATTGAGGATTTGTGAGTCCTAAGTGAGACATTAAAAAAAAAAAAACATAAAATAAAAAAAAAAAATAATTAACTTTACTAAGTAGTCCAGTTGGTTAAAGCGCCGCATTGTAAACGAAAGGGATCGGATCCGAGCTTTCTCGTCTAGGTTCAAATCTGGGTGGCGGTCGTAGGTTTACTTTTTTTTTAATTTGTTTTTATTTCTACTTTTTTTTCTCTCTTTTCTGAATACCTTTTTAACATTTACTTTTAATTTACGTATATTTACATACGTTTACGTATATATACATATATACATATATACATATTTTTATTACATTAGATGTAATTTTCTTATTTTTCTCTTCTCTCCTTTTTTTGTTTTTTTTATATTTTTTTTTTGCTTTGTTAATAAAAAAAAGGATTTTTTTTTTTGTTTTGTTTTAGACCTGGAAAGGGGATCGCGGGTTTTACTGGCCGAGTCGCGATTCGACGCCGTAGAGCTTTTGGGGCAAAGGATAATCGCGTGGCGCCCTTATAATAATTACCCACGACTACTACTCCATCGAGCAGTCGGCAACCTTTGTTCCTGATACCGCGGAAGACGAAACGACGGTAACATGATCTAATTTGATAAATTAATAACATAGGTACGAGTATCTACAGTGTCTCAGGTTCTGTCGCTCCTACAGATTTTGGTGGTTGACATCTCGCGGAAATAGCGTTTAATATCCCCTCGTCGTGTATGCATATATGTTGTCCTAGTTTTTGTTCTCTAATGAAAACACATCCAGATCTGGTAGTGGCTGAGAAAATCTCTTTTCGCTGCTTCATGCGAACAGCTTGTCGAAATCGAGAACGATTTCTGTTCGTTAGACTCTCGTTTAAGAAGATTGGTTTATTTGAGTCCAATCCAACATCTCTTAGACATAGCTGTCTTTTTTCTCTTTTGCGATGCTCGGCAACGGCCTTTAGGACATTGTTACGTTCTTCTGGCGAATTAAATTTTAATATGATGGGTGGATCATTAGTGTTGTCTCGATGCCGAGAACGAAAAACAGCTTTTAAAGTTGGAGGCTTGCTTTCGATGATATGGCATAAGCAGTAGAAAATTGATTTTAAATTTTCTTGATGCAGCTGCGGAACTTCAAAAAGAATTGCATCAGCTGCAAGCTCTTTCCTTTCTAGTGCATCACATCTACTCGTATTTCTCAAATCTGTTATATCGTCATCAAGGAAGGTTGATTTGTTAATATGCGTTTCAATTTTCTCCACATGCAAATGCAAATCTATGAGGGTTTTATCAATTTTTTCTTCATAGACTGCCCAGTTTTTCTCAATGCGTGTGATTTGGTCCATTATGTCGCTGCGCAGGTTTTTAATTTCCTCCGAGAAACGATTGATAATAGCATCGGTATGTTTGTTTAAATGCTCTTCTAACTCCCCAAGAGTAACAACCATTGTTTGAGTGGGGGGTAAATTCTTGGATGTTGTGGGTGTCCCATTCTGCCTCGGCGTTCCACCTACTGAGATTGCTACTGCGTCTGAAGAGCTCCCGTGTTTCTTCGATCGGAGATTTACTGTATTACCTTGGAAGTTGCTCATGTTCTCAATATATATTTTCTTTTGTTGCAAATTTGGTGTTATGTTTATTTGTTTATTATTATTTTATTTTTTTTAAGAAAAAGCAAGGTACAATACACAAGTTAGAGGCAATCGACAAGAAAATTGAATAACGCACAGTTTTATAATATTTAACGACTTTTAAAAGCTCAAAAATTAATTAATTATGCCGGAGAAACCAAAGAACACGTCTATTCACTCTCTTAACATACTCTCATACACTCTTTTGCATGGAATTGAGGTCTTTTGGCACCAACTTTGCTGCTACACGACAGAAACCCAAATCATTAACCAAAATGTCTTGGACGGATCCATAGGCAATGTTCAAGTGCTCCGCTATCTCTCCGATTTTTAATTTGCGGTTATTGACCAACATTTCTTTTACGAGTACTTCATCAATGTCTTCGTCGGTTTTCGATGCCGATGGTCTGCGACTGCGTTCATCATCTTCGATTGACTCACGACCACTTTTGAACCACTCGTGCCACTGGTAAACGACCGTTTTCTTTAGAGAATCGTTACAGAAACACTTTTCCAACATTTCCAACGTTCGTGCACCATTAAATTCGTTTTTTACGCAAAATTTAATACGAGTACAAGTTCGTTGTTGCAAATTTAAATCCATTTCTAAAATTGTAAAAAATCGCCAACACACACCGATATAGATATAGATATACTCTTGATTACGTAACTTTTGTAAATGTCAAGCTATGATGCTAAGATTTAGAGGGGATGTCAACAACAGATTTACCAACTTAACAAAAAAAACAGAACTCAAATCGGAATAATGGAAGCGCCACACGGTGTATCAGACCGGGAACTTTTTGATCAAGGTGGTAATGTTCATATTTGAAAAAACCATTATACAACAATAGAAGCTACAAACTATGTGAAAATTTTGCCTTTTGTGGATTGAATTTGGCTATATTTTGGCCAGAATTGTCTAATTTTTTTAAGAGATCTTGGAATGGAGTATTGAACAAAGTTTGAGATTCCTCAAGGAAGTCATTAAGATATTCTGTTGCCTTTTTTTCAGTCGCTTTTACAATATTAGGATATTTCAATATGGACACATATGATCTGCTTGGATTAGCTATTGTTTGAGCTGTGTTAAAGACAACTTGCTTGTTATTGTTAATAAGTTTTCTTTCTCTGCGGTTCAAAGTCTCCCTTTGTATTCTGTATGCGCTGGACAATCTATAGAGTTAGCTTTGTGTATGGGAAGCTCAGCATTTTTTTCTTTAAGACTCTTGAACGATTCAATGCAAGTCTCAGAAGTATGATTGCCTCCACATAAGACACAGCGGCTACTATAAGAACAACAGTCACCCCTACGGCCAAAAATCGGGCATCTGTAGCACCTAATTATAGGCGAATTGTGCTTTCTCTAAAAAAAAAACCCTTTCATAAAGTAAAGTCCTGACGCTTGTCAGATCCTTACTGGACTCCCCTACCTTGAGTTTAACAAGAAACATGTTTAATTTAATTTGTTGCTGCTTTGTTCTTGCGGTGAAAAAAGCCTTTATTTTGCTTATTTCAATATTGGGGCATGCCTCTTTCAATGCATGATGGATGGTATCTATAGGTGTGTCACTATCTAATCCTTTAAGAATTACAGATTGCTTTTTGGTATCTTTAGGAGGAAATGACGTTTCTGTGTCACGACCTGTCAGTGGGAAGAAAGGATTGTTTTTCAGGTAAGGCTGCTTATGATGATTATGGTCATCCTCTTCTGCTGATAGTTGTCTCTTTCTCTTTGTAATAGGCTCATTGTAGTTGTTAGCTGAATGTCTTAGGTTGCTGATAGCTAGAGTCTATTTAGCTGAATTGGGAGCTTGTTGGCTCCCTGTGTTTGCAGAGAGAGGAGAACGTTGTTCTAAGCTCATGTTTATTTGTTGGTCACTTTATTGTTTCGATAATTGGATTGCACAAATGCGCACTTCTTTCTTGCACGATGTTCTCCAAGCTGAATAGGGTGCTTCTAAATCATAAACATCCTGCCCGGTCGAACCTCTAAGTTCGAAACATTTTGGTTCCAGGAGTCGGCATAATTTCTACACTGCCGGGTGCACATACCATTTTCCGTCATCAGAGTCGCATTGCGTATCAATCCGCCGCTACCTGGATGGACGTCGACCCCTCGGCCCAACCGCCAGTGCATCGGTGATCAATTTTCGTGACGAACGATGACAATGTCTCCCACCTTAACATCGTCCATACGCCGCTGCCACTTGTCGCATGTTTGGAAGGTGCACAGGTACTCGTTGCTCTATCATTGCCAGAAGTGTTGGTGTACTTGGCGTAACCACTGCCAATGTTTGATGCGATTGGTCGGAAACTTGTTGATATTTGGCTCTGGAACGGCGATCAGCGGACCTCCAATGAGGAAATCGCCTGGAGTGAGTGGAAACCTTTCCTCTGGATCGTAATGGAGTGGTGTAAGTGGACGGGAATTGAGGCACGTCTTGATGCGCACCGCGAATGTTTGCAGCTGGATACCATAAACTCTGTGCTTCGACTAATCGAACCAAATGCCGTTTCGCAGACTTGATTGCAGCCTTACACAAGTCGCCCTGATGTGGAGGGCGGGGGGTGATAAAGTTCCAGGTGGTCCCCATATGCGCCAATGACTGTTGGGTCTGCTCGCTTCGGCAACTCGCCAAACCCTCCTGAAGTAGTCGGTTGGCTCCAATAAATGCTGTGCCATTATCACTGTATAAGTCTCGGCAGGGGCCACGTCTACTAATGAACAGTGTATATGCATCCAGGAACACTTGGGATGTGCACAGCCTTCGTTGCTTCGTTTAGACTTTTCCAAAGGTATAACGTCATGCATCAACCATTCCGGACCTTGTAGCCACAACTTATGTTGTAAGAGCTCTTCCGCCACAATTCCCCGACTTGCGCATTCAGCAGAGTTTTGAGCCGTCCAAACATGATGCCAGCGATCGGGAGACGTCAACTCCCGTATTTGATGGACCGGAGCCTTATGTGGCTAGGCTTGAGTGTAAAAGGCTGCTTGTGGATCCAACATAGGACGATAATTGGTAGGACCTACTAGCTGTATGTCGTTTAACGAAATTCCAGTACTAGTCCTCGCTGAGGCGTTGAAGACGACTCGAAACTTATCAGTGACAGCATGATGGGGAATATAATAACAATTCGTGTGATCGCCAGGTTGATCAACACTCTCCATGTGCCCAAGCGCAGCGTACTCGCATAGAAATACAACATACTTCTCCCATAGTTCCGTAAGGCCTGATGATATGAGTCTCCAAGTTGTGGTGTGTCCAGACGAAACGGGATGTGCACCATATAACGCCCATCCATAGTCTTAGAATGCATAGTGGAAAATATGCAATCACACTCATTGTCGACGACCTCCTCGCCAGGTACCTCCTTAAACCTCCAAAAGCTCCGTACAAGATCTTCCAATCGGATATCATTCTCACACACCTGAGCATGGAAGGTGTGTGGTTGTAATGCTTCCGTAGGGGTTGTCGAAGCAGGTCCAAAGACAATTCATCCGAACTCTGATCGCTGGACGTGGGGCTCGTCTGAATGGCCATTAACTACGCCATCTTTGACAATTAGATCCCATACATGCGAGCCAAGCAGGTGTACCGAAGTGACGATCAACCAGCTGGAGACCAACCAAATGTTTCACTGATTCACGTTGGAAGCGTTGAGGTTATTGACGGAAGGACCAATGCATTGACCATCAATGTAAAATTAGAATAAATTGACCTGAGTCTGAACACGACGCTGCCCCTGGTACAGATGTGTGCAAAAGCACCGACTCCCTCTACTGTGGCTTCATATTGGCTCCTGCGGAGATTCAAAAGATGAGCAAATTTATATGACACAAAACTTACCGGCGGTCCAGGATCGCAAAGAATGCGAGCTAAGCGCTGTTCAGATTAATCCCCATATGCATATGCCCGCGCTGTTGCAAGCAGGACAATACAGTAGCCACGAGTGAGGCAGGTGCTGACGGGATGTGATAGTGAAAAAGATGGTTGCGCCTCCACTGAAGGACAAGTGGCCTGAGCGATATGTTTTGCTTCTGATGACTCCATTGCTGGTGTTTTCGAAGGTGTGGCCTGCATCAGTAACTCACGCCAAAACAATGCGTGGTGTTTACGGCTACACCGCTTACAGCCACCGGAGGGGCACTGCTTGGATATATGGCCAATATGGCATAAGCGGCAGTTCTTCAATGCATCGAAGCGTTGTTCCGGTTTCACAGCGATTAGAAGTTGACATCGTGAAATACGGTGAGATCCGTGACGATGGACGCACTTCCCGTCATCAGCTGTAATTAGGTGTGATTTTACAGAAGGAGAGGGACGATGTTGTTGACGTGATGACTGCGACTCACAGCGATTAGAAACCCTTGCTAATTCGGTAGCGAGGCTGTGTGCTCTTCTTTCTAAAAACGTGAGAAGATCCGATAAGGGCGAGATCAGATTTTAAGGACAACTCATACACGACTCCCGCTGCGTAGAAACGGGAAGCTTTGAAATGACTATCGGGACCGCTAAGGCATCCCATCTATCTACAGGCAACTCCATGACGTGTAGAGCCTTTAGTGATTCGTGCACCGTGTCCACAATGGTAAGGAGAGTTTTTGATGATTCGTCCAATGCAGATTTGATGTTGAGAAAGCGAACGACGTGAATTTCGGCCATAAGTTTTGGATTATTAAAACGCTCCATCAGCGCTCTCCACACTTCTTCATATCCGCCAGAATACCCGCAACTGAGTGGCACGTTGGATGCCTGCCGAAGTTTGTATAGTTTATATGCTTCTGGGTACTCCTGTTCATGAACCAAAGTCTCAAAAGCATCCGTCATATATGTATGCAAACTAACTTATCTTAACTACAATACCCTTTTGAATTTACCTACCTAATCTATTGTGAATTAACCTATCTGAACTATTGTGAATTAAAATGAAATTGTTAAAATGTGAACGAAATAAAATGTTGTTCTGTCTTGCATGGATCAGGCATTGAAACGGACGTGGTTTTATTCCTCTCTATATACATACATACGAATTACAATTGTACAAAGTATTCATCAGTGGCGACGAGGATTCCAAAAGATTAAGGAAAATCTTAAAAAAAAAAATTTAAAAAAAAAAATGACGGAAACTGCGCAATTAATTGAAGCACTTACAACTACACTGCAGAATATACAAGCAACCACCAGCACACCTAACCTAGACTTCGATCAGTTCAACGAACATGAAGAATCATGCCCCACAAAAAAGCGGCAAGTATTAATCAATTGTATTGGAGCTAAATATTACCAGCTTTTGTCCAACCTCACAGCACCAGATGACCCAGACACGAAGTCATACGACGAATTAATTTCGCTTCTCAGAAATCACCTCAGTCCCAGGTCCAATGAGATCACTGAACAACACAAGTTTTTATTGAGAATGCATCACGAAGGCGAACCGGTTGCTCAATGTCTAGCGGAGCTGAAGAATCTAAGTGTACAATGCAATTTCAAAGGTGATCCATGCCAGAAGTCAACCCTGGGTACGCATCTACGTTCCCAATTCATTCGAGGGTTAAGGATTCAGATCCAACATGTCTTTGGAGAAAACGATTGAGTACGCACTCGCGAAAGGACTCATCGGAAAGTCGTTCAATGCAAATTGTGCACCAAATACAGACAAAGGGGACATCCCGGACAAACAAATTCGAGAAAACTATGGACAATCAGAAGGCGAACAATTTGCATCCAAAAGATGGTAAAATCATATGTTATAGATGTAAAAAGGGTCGTTGTAGTGGTCACGTGCATTAGTTTGCATTAAATCAGTACAGCGATAGGTTTGCACCAAAATATGGACAGAACAAACGATAAATACTAAATATGTTACACTGAAGCTAAACGGTATAGCTTTCGACATGGAATTTGCCACCGGGGCAGCAATATCAGTAATGAATTATGACACGTTCGTGTCTCACTGGCCAAATGCGAAAATATTACCTACAAACATACTACGAGTACATACTAAAAACGTACACTCATGATATCTTCCCAGCTTCGGGGAAATCAAAAGTATTAGTGGAGTATAAGAAGAGGAAGATCACATGTAATTTATACCTGGTAAAGGGACAATTTGACACACTATTAGGACGCGAATGGGTAAATGCATTAGGATTATTACGGATTAATGAATCAAATACATTTACAGAAAAGACATACCACCTTGATCAAAAAGTTCCCGCTCCCATTGTTCCGCGTTAAGTGTCATAGCTTGACATTTGCAAAAGTTACGTAGCCAAGAGTACATCTATCTCCGTGTGTGTTGGCGATTTTTAACAATTTTTGAAATGGATTTAAATTTGCAACAACGAACTTGTACTCGTATTAAATTTTGCGTAAAAAACGGATTTAATGGTGCGCTAACGTTGGAAATGTTGGAAATGTTGGAAAAGTGTTTCGGCAACGATTCTCTAAAGAAACGGTCGGAACCAGTGGCGCGAGCCGTTCAAAAGTGGTCGTGAGTCAATCGAAGATGATGAACGCAGTGGCAGACCATCGACATCGAAAACCGAAGAAAACATTGATGAAGTAAACGAAATGTTGGTCAATAACCACAAATTAACCATCAGAGAGATAGCGGAGGACTTGAACACTGCCTATGGATCCGTCCAAGACATTTTGGTTAATGATTTGGGTTTCCGTCGTGTAAGGGCTGAAATGAATAAAGTCTGTAATTTTAATACGGGCTATACTTCCAATGCGTAAAAATTGCAATCCCATTTTGTAGCCAAATTAGCCTGTATATTCTCTAGTTTCAGCTTCTTATTGATTTTAGTTCGGTGCGGTTTAAAATATTTATAAAATATGAGTCAAGAGCAACGCCGAAAAAGATCATCGACAAATGGCTCGAAAATACTTCGCGTCCAAACCATTTCATCGCAAAAAATTTAAACATAGCACGCAGTACAGTAGATTCTGTTATTAAACGATATTTGGAGACGTTGACTGTTAAGCGAAAACAGAAAAGTGGAGCTAAAAGTGGAGCACATGATACAAATTTGGACAGGAAAATAGTGGGTACCATCGTAAAAAACCGGACTATGTTATCCAGAGATGTTGCTTGGAAATGTATTACCAACCACACGATGGTACAAAGATCTAAAAAACGTAACGGTCTAAAAACACGAAAAAACAAAAAATACCAAAAGTTACTGAAAAGCAAAAAAAAAGTTATAAAAACACGAGCCCGAAAGCTATACGAGTTGATCGGCAACAAGAAAGTGTACTTAGTTTTGGATGACGAAACTTATGTCAAAGCCGACTTTACTACTCTTCCAGGTGTGCAGTTTTACAACTCGTTTGAAGCTGAGATTCTTCCGCAATCAACAACATCGATTGGGATGGAAAAATTGAAAAATTCGGGTCAAAATATCTCGTTTGGCAGGCCATTTGCCAATGTGGACACAGAAGCTCATCGTTTAGTACAACGAGAACAATTAAGGGAGAAGTGTACATTAACGGGTGCCTAGAAAAAACGGTTGATACCTTTCTTAAACAAACACGAGGGTTCAAGATTATTTTGGCCAGATTTAGCTTCAGTTCACTATGCTCATGCGACGTTGAGCTAAAAATATCGACTTTGTCCCAAAAGACATGAATCCACCCAATGTTCCACAGTGCCGTCCCATTGAAAGGTATTGGGCTTTGGTCAAAGCTAAATTGAGGAAAAGTGTGACCGGGTGCAAAGGATGTAAAAGATTTTAGAGCTAAATGGAAAAGAGCGTCCAAAAAGATCGCGGATGTAACTGTCACCAACCTTATGAAGGACATTCGAAAAAAGTTGAGGAAAGAATGGGAACCCAAATAATTTTTTTTATTTTTTGTAATTATGAATGAATTTAATAAAAACAGAGTTTTAAAGCAAATAAAAAAAATTTACATGATGAAAATATTTTCTTTTTTTACTTTGAAGTTTCCAAATTTTATTCGTCTCAGTCCTTAGCAGCAAAGGTGGTGCCAAAAGTCCTCAATTTCACGCAAAAAAGAGATCGTGTTGACGTCTCAAAAGAGATGATTTGCGAGGCTGAATCCGAACGCACATTCATCAAAAGGATCATTACTGGAGACGAGATGTGGTTTTATGAGTACGACACGCAATCCAGACATCAGGCAAGTGAATGGCGTTCACCAAATGAGCCGAGACCAAAAAAAAAACCACGTCGTTCTCAGTCAAAGAAGAAGGCAATGCTCACGGTTCTCATGGATTACAACGGTGTAGTGCATCATGAATTTTTGCCAGCAGGGGAGACAGTAAACAAAGAGTATATATTACAAGTTTTTGGGGATTGTGAGACGTTTGCGTGAAGCAATTTGCCGAAAGAGACCAGAATTGTGGGCAGAAAACTCGTGGATTTTGCACCATGATAATGCACCGTCGCACAGTGCCATCATTATTCGTAATTTTTGGACGAAAAATGCAACAAATACCATCCCAAAGCCACCGAATTCACCTGATTTGGCTCCCTGTGACTTCCTTCTGTTCGGCGTTTCAGCAGCCGAGAGGAAGTAATGGAAAAATCGCAGGAAGCACTGATGGACATACCGAAAACCGAATAGAAAAAATATTTCGAGGATTGGATCAAGTGTTGGCATAAGTGTGTTGCAGTCGATGGCGATTACTTTGAAGGGGACAATATAGATTTAGATGAATAAACTTGTATTTAAAACGTTGTGAATGCATTCCGGAAACTTTTTGATCAATGTAGTAAGCTATTTGAAGCATACAATTTATACAATTTATACAAGCAATATGAGGATGTTTTTGAAGCAAAAATCGGTGCCAAATGTAAAAGGGGTTTTGAAGTTATGCGAAGGTACTACGTCCATTTTCGTAAAACCCAGGCCAACACCATATGCAATCAGACCTTTAATTGAAGATGAGATTGCCAGACTAGAAAGGGATGGTATTCTTGAGAAAGTCGAACACTCGGATTGGGGAAAGCCATATTGTCCCAGTCGTCAAGTCAGACAAGCCAGTCGTATTCACATATTGCCTGAGGAAAGCACACTCTTACAGACTGTGAGCACTGCGAAGGGCCTATACAAGGTAAATAAACTTATGTTTGGCGTCAAGACGGCACCAAATGTTTGGCAGAGATTCACATAATCAATAACTTGGACGGCACGGCCTGTTTCTTCGATGACATCGTAGTGATGGGCAGGACTATCGATGAAGCTTATCATAGGTGTAATCTCCTACTGAATAAATTGCGAAGATTCAATTTACATCTAAACAAGTCCAAGAGCAAGTTGTTTGAAAGGAGTGTCAATTATCTTGGACATAAAATAAACAAAGAGGGCCTGCACAAAGCCCAAGAGAAAATTGATGCAATATCTGGAATTACCCCAACTACGCCACTTTGTGGGTATGGTTAATTATTATCATAAATTCATTCCGGACTTATCCACAAAACTGCGTCCACTCTATGTATAAACTTGTCGTTTGGACACCAGAATGCCAATAATCCTTTGAAAACCTGAAAAATGAAATCATGAGTGAGAACGTGTTGGTGCCATTTGATGAAAAACTGCCTTTAATATTAGCTACAGACGCTTCGCCTGTAGGACTCTCGGCGGTACTTTCCCATGCGACTCCAAGTGGGGAAAGACATATAGCTTTCTGTAGATCTCAAAGAAAAATACAACTTTAGTTTGTTAGTGGTTAAATGCTGAACTTAGACTAACTTTCATTTATTCTTTACTCTATTTCTTCATTTCCCTGACATTTCTTTTTTTTGTTTACTTTCTCTTTTACACGACTAATGTATCGTTTACATCAACTGTGTATAATCTACTACACCCCTTCTCGATTCATTAGTCCCAATTTTTTAATGATGTTTAACATCAATATGCTTTACACGTTTGTTTTCCATGTTATATGCCATTTTTATACAACTCTGGTTGTCTTCAAAAATTTCTATAACATCGACATCAATGGGCAAATCAGTTAACAATCCACGAAGCCAAAGACCTTCTTGCACAGATAACGCCAAAGCCACATATTCTGCTTCAGTTGTAGAACAAGCAACAACTTGTTGCTGCTTTGACGTCCAACTTACTACATTTCCAAAAACTTTGAATAGAAAACCACTGGTTGATTTCCGATCAGTTTCATCTGAAGCATAATCTGCATCAACGAATCCTGCCAGAGGTCTTGCGTCAGGATTATTTTTATATAACAGTTCGTAGTTCATAGTAGCCTTGAGATATCGCACCAATCTCTTTCCGCACTTCCAATGCTCGACACCTGAACAGTTTTGGAAACGACTCAGTTGAGATATGACAAAGCACATATACATGACCTTCCCAATGAGCTCTCTATACGGTTCGACTATTTTCCTGGCATCATCCTCGACTCTCTTTAATTTGGTTGATAGATCTATTGGAGCAGACACTCCGTTACAATCTTTCATATTCATATATATGAGTAAATCTTTAATAGATTTATTTTGTGACATGCTCAACCACGACCCTTCGGCATTGTATTTAATTCCTATACCAAGAAATTGCTCCAGCTCTTTTGATTCTTTCATCTCAAATTCTCTTGCCAACATGCTCTTTACTTCATTATTATCTTCTTCGTTACTACTTACAAGCAATAAGTCATCAACATATAAGACTAAGCAGTTAATATGACCATTACACCGTCTCACATACACACAGTATTTATGGAACTTCTTATGCCACAGAGAGGAGACTGTTTTAGACCATACAGTGATTTCCTCAATTTGCATATTATTCCCTTTTGGACCTTTATACCTTCTGGGAGTTCCATGTACACGGTCTCTTGCGATTCTCCGTTTAAAAACGCTATTCGTACATCCATTTGATAAATCGAATATCCTTTGTATACTGTCACCGACAGCACAATACGAATTGCTGCCAACTTTGCTACGGGAGCGTAGGTTTGTTCGTAATCAATGCCATCCTCTTGATTGCAGCCCTTTGCTACTAATCGTGCTCTGTATGAGGTTTACCGTCTTTATCAGTTTTTAGTTTAAAAACCCATCTACAACTGATTATTTTCATATCAGGTTATCTTGCTTCCAGCTCAAATGTTTCGTTTTTCTCCAAAGAACACAATTCTTCAATAACAGCGGCATTCCAATGTTTCCATTCAGGTCTCAGATCGATTTCTTTAAAAGACTTTGGCTCCACTGAAAAATTAAACTGGGACAGATTTATTTGTTCAAAATCATTTTTATATGCTAACTTGCCTGGAGGTCTGCGCTCACGATTGCTTTGCCTTTGACTTGCCAAATTATTGTGCTACCGGAGCGTCAATTGCGGTGCATCTTCAGAAGCGGATTCAAAATTAGAATCTCTTGACTCTTCACTATCCTGTACCATTGTTTCATCAAAGTCGTCCTTGTCACCAGCTGTAACACCACCACCTGTGTTGTCCTCACCAGCATCGCCATCACCTGCATCGTCAGCTTCTCTGTCACATTTTTCTTGCTTTACAGGATCCCCTTCTTGCACTGCCTTTGATTCATCATTGTTCATAGCCCTCGCCGGAAACTACGTCTCATCGAACCTAAAGTTCCTTGCAACAACAATTTTTCGTGCAGCCGAATCCCACAACCTGTAACCATTGACTCCGTAACCTACTATTATCATCGCCTTACATTTAGCATCGAATTTGCCTCTGTTTTCCTCTGGCTTGACATTCGAAAATTCGCAACTTCTTGAGATCTGATTTAACACCAAACCACAACTCGGCCGGTGTTTTGTCCACAACACATCTTGTTGGACTCCTATTAAACAGATAATTTGCAGTGAGAACCGCTTCACCCCACATTTCTTTCTTAACACCAGAATCCATCATCATAGTTCTTGCTCTTCTACTACGCTTCGGTTGAAGTGTTCTGCAACACTATTTCGTCTTGGGCAATAACAAACAGTAGGTTCCAATTGAATACCCTTCTCACTGTAAAAACGCTTCTTCGAAATATATTCAGTCCCTTGGTCACACCTCAAGTAAACGATTTTTTTCTCAAACTTTGCTGTTACATGGTTTTCGAATTTCTTAAAACATTGGAAAACATCAGATTTTTGTCGAATAAAAAAAAACTTGAGCAAAGTGACTATAATCGTCAAGAAAAGTCACAAAGTACCTATGACCTTCATATGTACTTGGTATGATTGGACCACACACATCCCTATGGATTCTTTCGCGAATTTTTGTAGTTTTTGGCCTTTCCCCTGAAAAGGGATTCTCTGTTTGTTTCCCCGCAGCACATGGGCAGCATGAAACCTTCTCCTTTCGATATTCCAAGCCAGTTACCATGTTCTTATTTTTCATGTGTTCTAGGTACGTGTCGTTCACGTGACCCAGCCTGCGATGTCATACATCATCTACCTTGCACACGTTGAGTTGATATTTCGTGAGATATAGCTTCAATTCATACAAACCATTCGACAAAACACAGTGTAGCAACAGTTCGTCCATTGAATTTTATTACGGCATCATGACCACGATTGAAATAAATATCGAGATCTTTCTCTTGAAGTGCCTTGATCGAAAGGATGTGCGTTGCCTTCAATGCTGTTCAGCGGTACTTATTACCATGTGATTTGTAAGCTTCTCAACATCTGTCAATGCATCCAGATCATTAGTTGCATGCCGTGTGCTTCCTGAGCCTAACAGCCAAATATTTCGTTCAGCATTCGCATTCGACACCTTGAACGCAACGGCACTGCTATCCCTAGGGTTTCTAGAAAACGAAGCCTTCTTTCTATAATTTGACTTCGGAACTCTTTGGGGACAATTAAAACTTTTGTGGCCCCTTCTCTTACATTTGAAACATTCTCCTGTAAATCGTGCAAAAAAAGCTGCTTCCCCACCAACATCATTATCGACTGCCTCTTTGTTAACCTGTTGTCGCATCTCCTCATTCAATAAGCGTAACTTCGCATACTCCAAGGTTAAAGTGTCATCCTTCATGTTTTCGAGTCCAGACAGTTTTCCGGGAAAGATTTAAATAGATAATAAATAATTTCGTTAGAATCTAACTTAGCACCCGTTGCAATTAACTCTCTTGTGCACTCATCGAATTTCGTGAAATGCTTTTTCATGTCACTTCCCAACTCATACTTTACCCTATCCAAGAGTGTGCGTAGAATGTTCTGCTTTGCCATATTTGTTCCTGAGAAGGAGGAGATGAGGGCGTTCCACATTTCTTTCGCTGTCAATTTGCCTTTTATATACTCCAGATGATTATCATCAACTAAGCATATAATTAGGTTTTCAGCCATAGCGTTTCTTTCTTCCCATTTTTCGACATCTTTAGATGCCGCAAGCCCGTGACCTCTGGTTTCGTATGTGACAAAACGTCGAGAACATTCTGAGCTTCGAGAAAGTTCTGTAATTCCATTACATTCGACATAATTCATGAGAGATCTGGGCCTATAACCTGTAGACCTCAAAAAAGATATACCAAAAGAAAACACAACTTTAGTTTGTCAGTGGTTAAATGCTGAACTTAGACTAACTTTCATTTATTCTTATTCTATTTATTCTTTACTCTATTTCTTTATTTTCATATTCATTTCCTTGACATTCCTTTTTTTTTGTTTACTTTCTCTTATGCACGACTAATGTATCGTTTACATCAACTATAGGATGTATAATCTACTACACTTTCGCTTCGAGAAGCCTAAGCAAAGCCGAAAGAGACTATGTACAGTCAATTAGATAAGGAAGCTACCGCGATTTATTGAGGATTACATAAATTCTTCAACTATTGCAATGGAAGGGAATTCATACTCATAACGGACAATAAGCCTCTTATTTCAATATTTACTTAATCCTGAAAAGCACTTACCATTACTCAAAGGATACTACACTATGCCCATTTTTTAAGCGGATTTAACCACACAATTCAATACAGAAATACAAAACAACATACTAATGCTGATTTTCTTTCCAGAAATCCCTCCGAGATACAGGATGATATCGATGCAGATACATTTCTAGTTAACCAGCTGTGGGATGAATACTTACCAGTAACAAATAAGGACATATCTAGAGAAATCAAAAGGGAGAAAGAGCTAACTAAACTGCAGCTTCAACTACAATCCGGCGGAACTTTACAGAATTCTTCATATAAAGGCATGGAAGGTGAACTGATGCTCCATGATGGATGCCTCTACCGAGGAACAAGAATTATAACACCCTCCATCCACTACGTTCGAAAGTTCTGAGGGAACTACACTCCGCACATGTTGGCATAATCAAGATGAAGGCTTTAGCAAGGAGCCACTGCTATTGGTCCAGAATCGATCGGGACAGTGAAGAACTAGCAAAGGGTTGTCGTAATTGTGCGAAATTTCAAGCTGATTGTTGATGCGAAAACAAAGTGGCCGGAAATATTTCCGATGAAGCGAATTACCAGCTTTCATTCAATTCGTGCCTTAAGGGAGACCTTTGCTAGATTTAGTATTCCTGGAACTATTGTTTCGGACAATGTAACTAATTTCACATCCAAAGAATTCAAGGACTTACTTTAAATCAAATGGCATAGTGCATAGGCTCACGTCACCAGCGCACCCATCGACAAATCTTAAAGAACGGACTACGTTCATCCAGGAACGATGCAGGTGATCTTCATTCGAAAATACATCGTCTACTCTTCCAGTATAGGAAGACTCCTTCCACAACTACGGGGAAAACCTCATTCGAGATGATGCTTAACTTAAATTTACGAACCAGATTAGACCTACTTAGACCTTCACACACGGATATGACGGAAACCCCTGAATGCAAGCCAAGCTTTCAAATTGGAGACCTGATACAGGGTCGATATTATCAAAACAAAGAGTGTAAATGGAAGTTTGGCAAAGTGACTCAAAGTGATGGTCATCGACACTACTTGGTGGGCGTTGATGGTACATCATGCCGAAGACACATCGATCAGATGAGAGCCACACTCGTTGAAGATAATGCTTCGGATTATGTTAAATTTCAACCTTTAGATGATTCTAAGACAACGGCGACTGGGTTGGGTTGGCGGAAACCCAAATTATACCAAGAAAGAAGAAGAAGTAGTTCCAGCTGTTGCGGATACAGCTTCCAACTCAGTCGGAACAAAACAGCCCACAGACTTAATAGAATCGAACATTGAAAAGGAACCACCAGGACTTGCTAAATGAAGACGGTCAAACAGAACACATACTTAGAGCAGTGGATTGCTACTAAACACTTTAAAACTGGTGGTGGAGACTCTCATATAACTTAATTAACTACATTACCCTCTTGAATTTACCTATCTGAGCTATTGTGAATTAAAATGAAATTGTTAAAATATGAACGAAATAAAATGTTGTTTTGTCTTGCATGGATCAGGCATTGAAACGGACATGGTTTTATTCCTCTCTACATACATACGAATTACAATTATATAAAATATTCATCAGCATCCTTGAATCTCAGCCAATTGTGCAAAGACCCACCGAACGACGGAATAACCAGTGGGTTTAACTTGAGATCGAAGTTGTGTGCTGATGGAGTAGTAGTTGTAATATCTGGTTTGGCCTGCTTTTCCGATTGCCGTAATTTTCCGTTGAGAATGACACACGTCTCATTGTAGGTGATTTCCATCTGTGCCCAGAGTTGATCGTGCGTCTCAAGCTCTCCATCTTTCGCTTGGCCCACCAATAACTCATGGTATCGTACGAAGCGGTCGTAATGTGACACAACCGAATTTATTTCCTGCTCAAGCTGCGAAGAATCGTACACTTCTAAATTTGGCGCACGCACACGTTCGTAGATCCGTTTGATGGCGTTCACCGCAGCAAGTCGTAAATTTAACTCTGCCATGTTAGTATATAAATATTCCTCACAGGAGGTACCGAAATGTTTATAATTAATTCTTCTTAGCACGTTATTCTACGTATATTTTGTTTTAAACAGCAGGTGTCAAGCTTTTGCTGAGAAACAGGGTGCTCCTAAACCCATGGGAGATAGAGTGCTTCCAAATCTTAAAAACTTACCTTAATTGGTAAATGTGGCTTTGACGGAAGCTGTGGGCAATCCGCATATACACAAAGAATTTCTGGCGAATTCAGTGCTGCCGATATGTTTATAACTTCATATGTTCCGATTCAACTATTTTCGCAAGAAAGCTCTAACTCTGAAAACAAATTTTATGGCAAAATTCTCGTCCAGGATCGACTCGATACTGTCGACCACTACGTTTTCAATTCAAAAACGAAACGGCAGAGTAGAGCGGAGCTGAGCAGAGTTACATGGAAAACCAGATTAATGATTTATTTGAAACTATAAGCATTAAACATGTTCTTAAACTAACAATGGTTTGCGGAGCAAAGCTAACTAATATGAATGATATCCAAAGCTCCTTACAAAGAACCCTTAACGAAGATTGTTTAGATTTTGGCATATCTCCACTGCACGCGTGGATAAGGTTCTTTGAATTTTTCATTCATCTAGCTTATACGAGGGTTGTCTGAAAAGTTTCCGACCGAAACGTAAAAATAGCGGCACTCGTCAATAAAAGCTAGTGAATACTAGTTGTGCATCTTCTGACAGTTGCTTACCGAAGTTTCAGTCATTTTGGACGAGCAGTTTTTAGTTGACAGTTGTTTGAGCGAGTCGATGTGAGTGTTTTTTGTGAAAATGGAAACGTGGCCGCAAGAGCTTGGGAGATGATGAACGCTCGGGACGTCCAAAAACTGGAACCACTGACGATAACATTGCCATAGTTCATCAAATGGTGTTAGACGACCGCAAAATTAAAGTGAGAGAAGTAGTAAAGGTTATAAAAATGTCCAAAGAACGTGTTTGTTACATATTAAATCAAGATTTAGGTCATGCCGCGTTTGCTTACGTTAGACCAAAAACGTGTTCGAACGAACATTTCCAACGCTCTGTTTATGCGCAATAAATCCGAATTTTGGCGCCGATTAATTACTGTTGATGAAACTTGGATACACCATTATACGCCCGAAACAAAAATTCTGTCAAAACAGTGGACTGCAAAGGCCGAGCCGGCTCCAAAAAAAAGCAAAAACTTTTTTATCGGCTGGGAAAGTGATAGCGACTGTTTTTTGGGATAGTAAAGGAGTTATCTTAATCGATTACCTTCAAAAAGGAAAAACCATTACAGGAGCATACTACGCATCATTACTTGCCAAGTTGAAGGCAGAAATTGCGGAAAAACGGGCACATTTGCAGAAAAAGAAAATCTTGTTTCACCAAGACAACGCGCCGTCTCACAACTCAGCGATTGCCATGGCGAAAATCCATGAATTACGGTTTGAACTGCTTTACCCTCCGCCTTATTCACCAGATCTAGCCCCAAGCGACTTCTTCTTGTTCCCTCATCTAAAAACTGCGCTCGGAGGACAGGATTTTCGTCAAATGAGGAGGCAATCACCTTCGTGAACAATTATTTTGCAGAGAAAAACGCCAAGTACTATTTGGACGGGTTAGAGAAGTGTATAGACTTACGAGGAGACTATATAGAAAAATTAAAAAAAAAAATTTGAGAAAAAATATCTTGTATCATTTTTCGGTTCGGAAACTTTTCAGAACAACCCTCGTAGATTAGATTTCAAAAAATGGCGGACAGGAAACAATGAGAAACCTCTTCTGAACGCACGGAAAAAAACAATACCGGAAGAATTTAAAAACAATGGATTGATAATTGATAAGTCAAGATATGGTGCTGGGAAATCAAACGATGGAAATACCGCGTGTGATTTGTTGCAAACCCTTCCGTATCTTCCCAAATAATCAATAATCGAAAGATGTGCTGTAATTTTAAAAACTTTGGCACGTTGTTTTGCAATTAATCCAGAGGTTGTCGAGAAATATGTGCAAAATACTGCACGTGAAATTGTTCAGGAATATCCTCAGTACATAAGGGCTTATCCATGAAGGACATATGGTATTGTTAAACATGCCATGTTGCCTATAGGCCAATTTACGGAAGAGGCTGCAGAAGCAAAAAACAAAGACGTTAAGTTTTCCAGATCGAACAAGACTCGAAAAACATCTAGGCTATCAAAAAATACAGATTTATTTAATAGACTACTTCTAACGTCAGATCCATGGCTTTCTAACGAAAGAAATTTGAAAAAAAAAAAAACAAAAAATCGATTTTGTCTCTAAAGATGTTTCGAATTTATTGCTAAAAACTTTAATTAATTCTAATAAAAATATAAAATTAAAGAGTTTTTGTAACCATTTCTTTTATTCTCTATCATTTAAGATTACATTTTTGGTTTTGACCGCCCTTGCCATACAAATGAAACCACTGTGCGTGGGTGAGTACTGCCCCCATAATTCGAAAACCTCTATAAATGGAAGGATTTTCTCAGTTCCATGAAAAACCTCTGTTAATCGAAGAAAACCTACGCAATTTGGCCCCTTCGTTAATTCGAATCTACTGTTGTGCAAAATAACCTGGAAACCTCAACAATTCGAAGGCAAGTCATATTTGTTTTTCTTCAACTGTTCACCGAAATGCATGTGACGTGCATTGAACAGAAAGATGTGCAAATGGTTGGCAGTAGAGTTTGCAATTTTTCCATTTAAAAAGACGCAATCAAATTGGACTAGCGGTACTTTAACGCTATTTGATTCCCTTTTCAAATTTTTATTTCTTTCTTCTTATCTTGATTATTTTACCCGTGACGCAATATAGAAATGAGTTCCAAAATGTACAAGTGGTTGCCTATCTCGGAGAAGAAGAAAATTGTCCAGGACGTAGAAAAAGGAAAGAAGAAAAAAGACGTAGCGGCACGTTGCGGAATTCTATCCTCTAATCTGTCAACGATTTTAAAGCAGAAAAATAGAACTGCCTCAGACAGATCACATAAGGCAAGAAAAAGAAGTAGGCCAGGTGAGGTGAGTTCCCTCAGCTTGAAGAAAGCTTGCTAAAATGGTTAACGCAATGTAGACATAAAAATATTCCTGTCGGAGGTCATATGTTAAAAGAAAAAGCAAAATCTTTTTCACTTCGTTTGGCGATTATGGATTTTAAAGCTAATGAGGGATGGTTGGAGAAATTTAAAAAACGTCACAACATCGTGTTTCGGAAAATCTGCAGTGAGAGTGCAAATGTTGATGAACTAGAAGGACTGTTGGAAGGTTATGGACCGCAAAATGTTTTTAACGCTGATGGGACAGGACTATTTTTTAAGTGTCTTCCAGATCGAACAATGTGGTTTAAAAACGAAAAATGTCACGGGGGAAAAAACAGCAAAGAGCGAATCACATTATTGTTAGCTGCTCCAAAGAATTGAAACCGATGATGATAGGAAAATATGTAAAACCTCGATGTTTTTAAGAATATAAAATCATTTCCGATGTCTTATCGTTCAAATAAAAAATCGTTAATGACGACTGAGCTATTTAGGGAATAGCTAACTACGAGTACGAATAGTCTCAATGTGGAAATGAAAAAACAAAAGCGGAAAATCCTTTTGTTCATTGATAACTGCACTGCTCACAGTGATATGCCACTTCTTACCAACGTCAAAATACAATTTTTTCCAGTGAATACAACCTCCAAATTTCAACCAGTTGACCATGGCATTATCAGTAATTTCAAGACGTTGTACCGTAAGGAAGTGGTCACAAGAATGTAAGATTGTATAGGAGAAGAGAATGAGTCCAACATACTAGTGCTGTTCGCAATGAAAATGGCTGATGTTACCAAAAGTACAATTCGCAATTATTTTAGAACTTGTGGCTTTCTCCAAGAAGAATCACAAGAAGCTCACGTTGAGAAGAAGAACAGGTCGGATGGAATCTCCTATCTCATTCCGAAGAAATCCTAGTCTCGTTCCAAGAGTTTGTCCACTTGCTTAGCTTATATGATAGCTTAACAGCCACTGGAGTCCTAACTAATGCAGATATACTACCATATGGGAAAGAAAACTCGGATCATGATGAAGATGAGGACGGGGAGCCAGTTCTGTCCGTAACTTCAAAGGAATCGAACTTATCACTTGAGAAACTACGTACATTTTTAGAGAGGACAGATGTCGACGAAAACGTTTTTTCAGCTTTAAACACGATCGAAAATACCCTGGACCGAGCTCGTTTGCAGCTGCTTGTTTGTTTTAAAAATTTATAGTTTCCTATACCCCACGGATCATTATTCAAATGTAAGCATATACGAGTACATATGTACATACCTACGAGTAATAAAAATTTCGTTTAGAGAAAATCCTCTTTTTTTTTCTGAAACCCCCATAATTCGAGAACCTCTGCAAGTCGAAGTTTTCCCTTGGTCCGATTTTTTTTTTTTTTTAAAGAAGTTAACACTCAAGTGGGTATGAGTACACTTTTAATGCCTCAGCATGTGCTAAGTTTTTTGGAAAATGGGATTCAGCCGTAGGTCATGGGGCCGTAATAGCGATGTTGCAAATATGATGTTATTTTACCGTTAGAGGAAACATAAAAATACCCTTCTATTCGCAGGTATAAAAAACATTGCAATTACAAACGCGGCCAGTTAATTTTGTGCACCGGAAGTGGTAACATCTGATTAGTGCTCATTAGTTTATTTGTTCACATAAATTGGTGTTGTTTTTAAAGTGTGGTTTTTCCGAGAACTTTATTGTTTGTGATATAATTGTGCAATGGATATTCAAATTGAAGGTATGTCCGATATTTTTAAAGTAATTATGTTTTCCTTAACAATGCGACTATTCATAAGTAGCTCCGTAAAAACATACCTTCCACTTTTTTTTTGTTTTTAACCATTTTCCATATTCAACTAAGCTTTTACTTATGAAGTCACGAATCGCCATAAATGAGTCATATATTAACTTAATCTCTTATTTTCCTAGTTTTAATAACCGCAAAGTCTAGGTGCTCCTAGGTGCTCCGAGGGTTGTTACAGGTCATTAAGGAGACTAGGTTCAGTACTAGAAAAAATTTTTTTTTTAATTTTTTGTGTTTTTCTTTTGCAGGTACAATCATTACGTGTTCTTTTACCCGAATGCTTATTTTAAATACGTGGATAACTTCAAAAAATAAAGAAAAAGAAGCAGAAAGGTTTCGGGAAGTGTTTGGAGCCCTGGCGAATTCTTTACCGGATGCTGAAAATATCCAGACTGATTGCTTGAGAAATCTCCTTTTGAATCTCTGTAAATGGTTTGCCGCATATTGGAAGCAATTTAGGAGTGGCCAAATACGAAAGCTGGTTAAATGAGACCGAAGTTTACATACTTAAAGTATCTGATGGAGAAGTATGTGGAAACTACAACGACGAGCAAAAGGAATCTCTTCAATCTACAAGTGGAACGCGATACAGGAAGGAGTTTGGACACATTATCCGACGCATTGGAAAACAGCAGTGGTACATCCAATCCCGAAAAGGGACAAAGTTAGAACTAACCCTGCTAATCTACGGTCAATTAGTTTGCTTCCGAATGTTAGCAATTGAGAAGGTGGTTAATAGAGCGCTGTTAAGGTGGGTTGAGGAAAATGATATAATTCCGGAAAATCAGTTTGGTTTTAGGGCGAGGCATGACACTATTCATGCTGCGTCAAAGCTGGTCTCCGACATACAATGGAATAAATGCAAGAACCAGTGTACGGGTGCCTGCCTCGTTGACTTTGAGAAGGCCTTCGACACCGTATGGTTAGAGGGGCTTTTCTATAAGCTGACCAGGATGGGTATGCCGAAACCCCTACTATATATGATTTACGACATGCTTATGGGAAAGAAGTTCGTTGTTAAATGTAACAACGTCATTTCGAGCAAGATCTTTGACATTAAAAACGACTTATAACAGGGGGCTGTGATTTTTCCGATACTGTTTAACATTTACACAAGTGATCTAGTAGGTTCCCTCAATCATTCCATAGCGTAAGCAGACGATTTAGTGGCGTACAGATCAGGTCCAAAAATCGAAGTCATTAACACCCTATTGCAACGTGACTTCGATCATATTAAGGCGTATTGCTACGATTGGAAGTTGAAAATCAACTTTCAAAAGTCGGAAACAATCTTGTTTAGGACTCCATTGAGATGGGCTTCTAGGGATACCAGATATAACTGGCGAAATTTGGCCATCATTGGACAGCACGGACTGCCATTAGTGGTGAGAAGCGTAGTGAGATACCTTGATATCTGGCTCGATAAATATTTGTATTTTGACAAACATATTAATGCTTGTTTTGCTGAGGCCAAGAAGGCTTTAGCCCTGACAAGAAGGCTATTTGACAGCAGCCAACTTGTCTCCAGGGTGAAGGTCATATGCTATGTGGCCCTAATCAGGCCAGTCATCGCGTATGGTTGTCCCGTGTGGTTCAATGTAGCGCTGTATCAGATGGAAAGGATTCGAGTGTTTGAATGGCAGTGTCTTAGGACCTGTCTCGGCTTGTACAGAACACCAGAATCAGAGTACAAAAAATATTATTCCAACAAAGTAATTTACGATGGGGCTAGTCTGAATAGGATTGACAATTTCCTGATTAAGGTGATCCGAAGACACGTTGCACGAGCAATGACCAACGATAATAGCCTGATCTTTGAGGCTTATTACCCCAATGAAATGTACCACGAGAGCACGCCTCTATCGGGCTTTATCCCGCCAGAGGCATTTCTCCATATTGATGCTAAAGGGTTAATGCAAAGCAGGGATGGTATCCCGGTAATATACCACCGCCACCGCGGTGCGAGGGACAAGCGGCTCATCTACGACGGGTATGTCGCCAATGCTCAGGAGCTCCTCCGTTTTAGTCCCGCGATTGCGGACAGAAATCGGATCGATGCCGAGAAACAGTACACCGAATTCTGGTGGCTTCTAGAAGAGGAGAGGTTGGGCTCGTTTTCCTAGGTCGGTACGTTACTAGGGTAACACACTCCTCTTAGTTGTAAGTTAGATTAAGGATAGCTAGGGGGATCTCGTGGAGAGGCTACGTTCGTTAATATAAGGCTGCGCCGCTGAGAAGTGACCGATGCTTTATGGCATTAGTTAAATCTCGGGGATGCTTGTGCACGATGTTGACGAATGATTGGCGCCCGAAATCGCAATTGATATGGTGACCACTCGATGCGAGGGGCTACGAGTGCTTACCACCCTGATTATAGTTAAGGTAGGTTAAGTAGAATAGGGCCATAGTTTTACGTTTTATACAATATTTAAAAGATATGTTATGGTATCTAAGTTTTTCTAAATCTTTTCTTAGAAATTTCACATATTTATAACTGATAGATAAGATTAATCTTAAGATAGTTTTTTAAGGCCGAAAGGCAAACTTTGAAAGAGATTGTTAAGTTTAGAGCGTTCGATAAGAGCCAGTAAGCTAGAATAAGTAACTAAGATTGTTAAATTAGATTTAATCATTTTTGTCTAGTATGTAAGTAATAATGAAGGAAATAATAAAAATGAATTTAAAAGTAAAAAAAAAAATAGGAGTTTGGACACTGCAGCAAGAGGTCCAAACGTCGCAGATAAGCAGTTTTATCGCAGATGGACGATTGCGCTGTAACTACAATACTTTACTTAGCAGTTCAAATCAATCAGAAAGTTCTTTGGAATTTAGCACAGATAAAGTTGTTTCATTTATTAATGAAGTGACTCATTCTAAAATACCAAATGTTTTTCCGTCCTATCATAAAGTGTTGCAAGCCGAAAAAACGTTGCTATCCAACTGATAATCGCGTGACGGAATCTTCTGCTGAAATCAATTTGCAATCATTGTTAGACCATACATCTCAAAAAGCTGTGTTTGAAAGTTATCACTAACCTAAGGATGACTTAGTTTTAATTTGTAAATGGGGTTTTGATGGCAGCACAGGCCATAGTGAATATAAGCAGAAATTTTCAGATTCAATATCGAAGGCTCGAGTTCACTCACTAAAAACACCTCCCTTCTGCAAGTTCACACTCAACAAGCCTTCTATTACATTTTATTTTGTTTTTATATCCTACAGGCGATTTTCCATTTAAAATTCCTGTGTACTTTAGAAAAATTACGCGCTGCTAATCACCGCGCTAGATCGAGAGGCTTAGTCCTTTTCACTTTTCAGATGGCGCAGTAAATTTGTTTCGTCGATGATCTGTTGAACAGAAATATTTGCATGACCTTGTAGTCGATTTTTGTGTTTTCGCTCAAACATTTTAATTTCGTTCTGAACGTTTTCGACTCCTAAGTCTCTGTGAATATCATCGTCTCTAATGTACCACGGCGCATTAACAATACCTCGAAGAACTTTGTTTTGGAGTGTCTGTATTTCATTAATGTTACTATTTTTAGTACAACCCCCATCTGTCCAGATCGGTTTTAACACTTGTTTGTATAACAGCAGTTTGTTCTCTAAGCTAAGCTTGGAATACTTTCCAATAAGCCAGTAAATATCTCTATATTTGATTTCAAGCTCTGCACGTTTTTTCTTGACGTGTGCTCTCCATTTTAGTTTAGCGTCAATTTTCTTGAGAGTGAAGTTCACGTGGACAGACTTGTTTTCATTAAGCGCGATTCGCCAAGTCTTTGTCCAATTGTTAATCAGTGTAAGGACACGTT
Organism: Volucella zonaria; assembly: GCA_963966105.1. Classification (NCBI taxonomy): domain Eukaryota; kingdom Metazoa; phylum Arthropoda; class Insecta; order Diptera; family Syrphidae; genus Volucella; species Volucella zonaria. Next base: position 186,285,308 of record OZ014530.1, on the reverse strand, counting down.
GCAACTTGGCAGTTACTTCTTCGACTGTTTTAGCCGTTTCCAAAATGGCAGTGTCATCAGCAAATGTGGCTACGACAGTGTCGTCCGTTTGCGGTATATTGCGGGTAAAAAGCAAATATAGCAGGGGGCCAAGTAAACTTCCTTGCGGCACCCCCGCCGTTATTGTCTTAAAAGTGGAATATTCGTTTCCGTGTCTCACACGGAAGAGTCGGTCATCCAGGTATGAACCTAAAATACAAGACAATTCCTGGGCTAGGGCTTGTCGAAGTTTATATTTTAGGCCTTCGTGCCATACCTTATCAAACGCTTGCGAAACGTCAAGGAATGCGCTTGAACAGACTAACTTACACTCGATTGCTCCTTCAATTAAATCGATTATTCGATGCACTTGGTCAACTGTAGAGTGTTGGCTTCTAAAGCCAAATTGATGATCCGTCAAGAGGGAATTTGTGTCGGTAATTGGTTTAAGACGATTAAGAAGGATTCACTCGAAGACCTTCGATGTAATCGGGAGAAGCGATATTGGTCTATATGAGTTGATTTCAGTCAGCGGTTTACCGGGTTTCGGAACCATAATAACTTCGGCTACTTTCCACTGGTGCGGTACATGCTCTAATCTAATGCTGGCATTTATAAGATAGAGCCGCTTTAACAAACCTTCTTTCGGCAACGCTTTGAGTATCTCTCCAGTCATATCCCGGGGCTTTATTGGGCTTAAGCGTGTCCATAACTTGTCTAAGTTCGCTAAGTGTAGCCTTTTCTACTGGAAAGTTTGTCGTCACATCTAGCGTATTGACATTCTCTGGAAGCACTTCCCGTCGAATGGTTTAAACGTTTCTGCAAGATGGTCGGCGAAAACATTAGCTTTTTCCTTATCTTCTTTCGCCCAGTCATCCTGGTTTCTTCTTATTGGCGCCACGTGTATTTGGGGCTTTCGAACACTTTTAATGGGTCTCCATATGGAGTAGTTGGTATCCTTTGTCGCTGTGAGTCTTTCAAGGTAGTTATTAATACCTTGATTATTGAAGTCCTTGATCGATTTTTTCAACAAGTTGCAGAGCCTATTGAAGGACGTTTTATCTTGTGGTGCCCGGGTTTCATGCCACTTTTTCCGCGCTCTTCGTTTCTTCCTTATCATTTCTCTGATTTCTGGTGGGTATCTTATGCCGACTTTGGGAACTTTGTTCGATTCGCGGGGAGTGTTCTTCCAGGCCCCTTGCTGTATGACTTCAACAAAACGTTCAACTTTTTTTCAAGTTGATACGGCGTTCTAAGTGCTACTTTCAACTCAGTATTGTCTATAACGTCTATTCGGAAATCTTCCCAGTGGGTTTTGCTGTTAGTTAATCTGTGTGGTCTGGAGAATGATCAGAGGAAAGATCGAAGCCCTCTTCAATTTTGACGTAAGAAGTCTATTAGATCGGGTGTTTTGGCGACACCCGAGGGCCAGTATGTCGGCTTGCCTGTTGAGTAAAAATAGCAACCACATTCCATACCAGCCCTGTAAAGAGTTTTGCCTTTTTGAGAGATACATCTTGAGCCCCAAAAGGTGTGCTTCGCGTTAAAGTCGCCACCAATAATGAAGATTGGTCCAAGAGAGTTGAATAGGTCAATAAATTCGTATTTTACTATTTTGCAGCGCTATTGGCAATAGATTGAGGATATATTAAAAGAGTAATTTTTATTTTTAGCGCGCACCACGGTCATTTGAAATTTGTCAAGTTCAATTATTGCTTCCAGAGTATGTTCAATGCAGTCTTTTATGAATAGGAATGACCCGCCTCTTCCGTTTCCCGATGGACGATGAGCGTGGTAGTCGCGGTAACCTTTTAGTTCCACGCGCGATTCTGTCGCCAGGTGAGTTTCAGAAATTAAACATATGTCAATTACTTTTTCCTGCATGAAAATATTTATTTCATCAAGCCTTTTCTGTAGCCCATTGGCATTCCACGCAAGTATTATTGAGCTTCTTTGCCATAATTAGTTGCAGAAATTGGCTTCGAACTTAAGAAGCCGTTCGACTATTATCTTATTTATTTTAGTCTGTTCTTCTAGTCTCTCGAGAATTATTGAGAACACATTTGAGGCAGGATCCGGTGATGTACAGTTAGTCATATTTACTCGCGCCGCTATTTGCGCGTAAGTTTTTCCACTTTCCATTTGCGCATTGTTATTTTTGACGTTGTTGTTATTGGTGATTTTAGCGTTTGTCACCATTACCTTCTTTAAAGGCTTTCGAGTAGGACCGCTGTTGTTATTTCTCATTCTATCTGTCCCTGCGTTTTTCAAAGGCTTCGTTTTTGATTGATCTCGTAGCTTTTGCAACTCCTTCGCGACTTTGCAGCCTCGATAATTAGCTGGATGTTTTGCCTTGCAGTTAATGCATATCGCTGAGGACTCTTTCGCGGCATTGCACTCTCGAGTCAGATGTGTGCCAGCACATTTTACACAGCGAGGTTCCTTCTGGCAGTAGGCCTGAGTATGGCTGAATTCCTGGCAACGTGTACATTGGGGAATCAGCCTAGAGTTTTTCCGCGGAGGTTCAATTTTAACAACAAGTCCCAAAATTGAGTTTATGGCATAAATTCTTTCTAGGCTTTCGGTTTTGTCGAAAGCTAGCCTAAAGGGGGGAAGACCGCGTCTTGGGGTCGTCCTATCGCTTTCAACATTGCGCTGTTTTTGCGCAAGTATATTAACTGCGTGGATTATCTTAAAGTGTTTATTTTTAAGGTCATTTACGATGTTTTCTTTAAGGCAAGAGGGATGCAATCCTCTAGCTACGACGCGTATGGGTCTTTCCGTTTTATTTTCGTACATATGCCATTGAATCTTCTCGGCATTTAATTTTTGCGAAAGCGAATGGTAGTTGTCTGGATTAAGGACATTAATAGTCCATGTATCATTATTACGAGATCTTGCTTTATAATCGGTTGAGCACAGTGATTTCAGGATTTTGTGCAACTTGTTGTAGTCCGAGATTCCAAAAACGTTTATTGGCGGCGGCGGTTTTTGTTTGAGTTGCTTTGTTGCCTTATCGACCTCAGCAGTGTTAAAGCTGGCTTGCTTCTTTGTTTGTTCGATATCAGGCGGGGAAGTAGCTTTGCGCTTCTTACCTGGCTTTTTTTTAAGTATCCAGTCAGTTTCGCGGACTAGCTCTTCTTTGTCCGTGTGAAAACTCGAGTTTTCGGGGCGGTCAAGTAGCGAAACAGACTCAGACTCAGATTTAGATTGCGGCTTAATGGCATCTAGTTGCTTTTTTAGTTCGGCACAGAGCAATTCCATATTTTGGAGTCTGGCGCGGAGATCAGAATTTTCGCGCTCGAGATTTTGTAGCTTATTCGGTGTAATGCTCTTGTCCTGAGCTACCGACTGTGCTTGTTCTTTGTTTTCGCATGATTTTCCTAGCGATCCGCGTGCTGGAGATCTCGTGACCCTTGAGCATTTTTTAAAGGGGTCCTGGTTTATATTTGTATTATTTTGGAGATTATTTGAACTCATTTTAGTTCCCACGAGTAGCGGAGAAAGGGACTGTCCAGAGATCCGCATTAGACAGATAAGGCTGGCTGATCCGGAGGTCGCCAGGTATCCGATTGCTCCGTTAGAGACTGAGCTATTTTTATACTGGGCCCCCAACCTGGTCGATTCTGGCACGGGTCGCTTAACACCTTAATCCGGCCCAGTGGATTTTAGGATATAAGGAGGAGTTCCCGTTTCAAGATGTAGCATATAGTTCGGGGTATTTTTTGGTAATCAGAAAATCTTCTTCAAGAAGTAGCGAAGAAATTTTTCCGCAGTATCGTAGCCTTTGTAACCCCATACCTGAGCTCCGTAAAGCATTATCGACGCTGCGGTTGAGTGGAACAAACTTTGTTTTGCACTTTGCGATACATATTTATTTTTGAAGCAACGTTCTCAAATCTAACAGATAGCTCTTTTAGCAACAGCTAATTTTTCCTCAAAGTGTGATTTGAAATTTAAGGAGGACGATATTAGGATACCTAGGTATCTGTATCAATCTCTTCCCCGTCTAACTTCCACTTTTCCAAATGTGAAAAGCGTCCTCCTGCCTTTTTGAATATCATAATTTTTGATTTATCAAGATTTACAGTGAGATTCCAACTTTTACAGAAAGCATTAAGCCTGTTTATCATTAACTGCATACCTTGGGTTGTGTCATCCAGAAAGACGATATCATCAGCATACATCAGCGCAGGAATTGATACACCGTTGAATCTTATTCCACCTTTGACATCATCTGTTATATTATTGATGAATAATATAAAAAGCAGAGCACTTAAAATACAGCCTTGTTTAACACCCATTGAAGTTTCGAACTCTTCCGAAATTAAGTCTCCATCCCATACATATGCAATATTATTCTCATACAAGGCTCTCAGGATTCGAATAATTTTACTTGATACACCGATTTTGGAAAGCTTGTAAAAGAGTGCTTCACGTGGTATTGAATCGAACGCTGCTCGAAAATCTACAAAGAAGGCGTACAACTTTTTTTTCTTGCTCTTATATGTTTCGGCAATGTTTGTTAAACAGAATATCTGGTCGATTGTAGAATACCCTTTCCTAAATCCAGCTTGGAATTCTTTAAGGATGTTATATTCTTGTACCCATTCATACAATCTTTTGTAAATTAATGAAGCAAACAATTTGGCTGAAGTGTTTAAAAATGTGATTCCTCTGTAGTTCTTCGGGTCCCTGTAATCGCCTTTTTTGTGTAGGGGAGAAATTATTGCTTTCCTGAATACGTCGGAGATATTAGCAGAGTCGAATATTCGATTAAATTTAATTGTGAGACTCAACTCATATGTGCAATTTTTATAGAACTCAAACGGGATGCGATCAATACCAGGTGCTATATTTGATTTCGATTTGCATATTACTTCATTGATTTCTTCCAGGGTAAATGCAGAGTCTAATTTTTCGTCTAAGAGCAGAGGGGCTGCATATTGAATGAAGTAGCGGCGAGGTTAATGGGGCATTAGGAAGTTTATCGAAATGAGTCCTGAGTTGCGGGGCTTTAAGAGTTACAGAGATGTTAGACGTGTGTCCGTTTAGGTATTTGACAGCTTTCCAGAACTGAGCAGAAGATTTTGAATTATTTATAATCGCAATGTTTTGTTGTTCAAAGGCTACTTTTTTGATGTAACAGATGTGTTTGTATTCCTTGCTGGCATCTTGGTAGAGTGCTTTAAAGATATTGGAGTTATTCAACCTTAGAAGTTTGAGAAATTTAAAAGATTTGGTTCTAGCTTTCATGCAATCAGAATCATACCATTTTTGTTTATATATTTTATGAGTTTTTAAATCTTTCTGTTGCGGAATGGATTTCTTTATTATTTCCGTTAGAGCTTCAATATTGACTGTATAATGCTGTATGCGTAGTTCCATAAGATTCGCATTCATGTTTCGCTGATATGATTCCATTATTCGGTCATTCCAGACAAATTTCGGCAGAAGGCTTAATGGTTTTGTGCAAGCATAGTTGCCGCTAGCAGTAGAATTAAGGGTTACTCCCAAGGGCATGCGGTCCGAAAATATCTCGGTTCCTATTTGAAAACTGTCTAGAAGCTTGAGCCAATTTCACGAAAAAAAACCGTAATCTATTATTGACATGATGTTCCTCGGATGAAGGTCAATTCGCTATCTGGATCTCCTTCGCAACTACCATTCAACAACCACATGTCATACTCATCAGCAAGTGCAATTATATTTGCTCCTTTGTTATCACAAATTAGGTCTTTAGATCTGCGACACGGTTTCAGCAGAGTACTGTTGTATCCCGAGGTGAAATTATTTTGTGTGAGTCCTACACGACGATTAAAATCCCCAATAAGCATTATATCCGTACAGTCTAAGGAGTGCAGTGAGTCGCAGAGTTTATCGAAATCACGCTGCCAATGATTACAGTTTAAGTAGATTGGTACCAAAACTACTTACAGCCAGCTTTTACAAAGATACTCGTATACAGTCCTTCGAGGTCGTCACGAAAGCCGAATAGTGTTCCACCACTTTCTCTCCCAAAAAGTGAAGTTTTTATAGCAGGAGACCAGATTAATTCATAGTTTGAGAAAATATTCTTAAATCTAATTTCTTCATTACTCGTATCTAATAGATGTGTTTCAAATAATACAAAAATATCAAAACTTTTTACATAATTAAAAAATGTTACAAAATTCGTTTTGTTTTTTAAATCTGACACATTGTAGCTTAAAATTTTTATTTTCTTGATACTCGTAACTATGTTTTTTTCCGCATCACTCTGGTAGACATGGGCACATCATGCGTCACGTACAGCCGCCTTAGAGCTTGTGGATGGACTCAAAGATTTTTCGCATATTGGTGTTTTGCTAAGTTTGGCATCACTGCTGCGATTGACATTACCCGTCAAATTTGAAGTTTTGTTAGAAGTGTTCTCTTTCGTAGTTGTTTTGTTTGTATTTCTGAAAAGAAATGAGCTAGTTCAACGGCAGTTTAGGGAGAAATTAGGTTTAATTGTAGATAAACCTCGAAGTGGAGGAAGTGGCAGATCCAATGATGGAAACACAGCACGTAAATTTTTCCATAACTCTGATATTTCATCTGAAATAACACGTATTAGAAAAGATCTTATTGACAGATGTAGTGGGCCCCCGCCCAATTATCAAGGCTTCGCCCATTAATGACGTTGTCTAATAAAAAAGCAAGGGCAGAACATATTACTGGTCTTATCGTAAACATCTTCAGATATTGCCTCTGAATGGTTGCTACGATTTGACCAGTTACAAGTTGCCGGTCATAGGTCTTGTTGGCGGCTGGACCACCGGTAGTCCATACCAGGACTTAAATCACGGTACCATGGGAGTCAGGAGTCCCGCGGATTTCGGTCCGGGCCTGACTTGTTAGAGGTAGGCCCCCTTGTGGGAGTGTCATGGTGGCTGTGGTTTAAACCCAAATCGCGGGAAGGGTTTTCCTTTGGTTTAACCCATTGTAGAGTAGCAAATAAGTACTGGGTACTGGGAGGTTTTAGGTCGGCCTCGACTCATACCAAGGGTGGAACTTGTGCCTCCAACACAGTTCCGAATTGGTATCAAAATATTTGTGGCGAGCGATGGCAAGGCGTATCCTTGCTCCCTATGGATGTATGGGCATCTCGTAAACATAAGGTCTTATGACAGGTGGTTTACGTTAAAAAATCATGGAACGTTCTGACAGATGTCGTCACCTTCTGCAGAGCCTTTCTTCTGGTTATAAAATAAGTTCAGAAAAATTTAAGAGTTATACTTATGTTTGTGGAGTAATACCCTTGGTATAACTTACCTTCATCAATATATAAAGTATTGATTCACGGAGCAGATTTGTTATCTATTGGTGAATTATTGGCCGCTGAGTCTTGTAATAAATTAGTCAAACTATTCAGACGCGATAATACTAGGCAACATTCGCGAGATGTTACTAACATGGATCTCTTGTACAGACTTCTTCTTAATTCAGATCCACTTATTTCTAGTTTAAGAAAGTTGCAGTATAAAAAGAAGTCTGCGTTAGTAAAAGAAGTGTTGGATTTATTAAGTTTTTAAGCTTTATTGTAACTTTATTATATTATATTGTATTACTTGACATTTTTAATACTATGTAAATAGCCTTTGTTTCATGTAAAATACTACGTATTGATAATATAAATAAAACTAATTTTATTGTCATTATAACCCGATTTTTTTTGTGAGATTATGTTTTTTTATATATGATGAATATTTTATGCATGAATATACTCTGTTAAAAAAAATAGCTTTTTTTGTCTTGTTCTAACCGTCTAGTAATCATAACAACCATTTTCCAGGTCAAAATGATATGATTTCATTGTAAGTTTGCCCAAAAAACCCTATGACCGCACTTCTTTGGAACATGAACCACTGTGGCATGGGTGGCATCCAACATTTAATGGGGAGACTAAATCCTTAGTGGAATTTAGTTTGATGTTGATTTTTAGTCAACTGGACGAGTAGTTGACTAGAAATCAATATGCTTGATTTTCATTAACTGAAAAAATGGATGATATGTCTTTCGGGGAGCTGGGATTCGAATACCGAACCTTCCGATTTGGAAGCCAGTCCACTACCGCTTGAGCCATGGCCACCCACAATCCAATTCGAATTATCGAGAGTTTACTGTACTCGTATCAACAATTTTTTTTGCTATATTGAAAAGCTTCACTTGGAGTGAATTAAAGGCCCATTTAAATTGAATTTATGCTGTACACTAGGGTGTCCCTAATTTTTTTCATTTGACCATAAAATAGTTGAAAATAAAATTTTATCTTATTTGATTCGCAGTAACCCTTGTCGAGTTGCGCGCGAATTATATGTTCATACAATTTACAAGCATGGCCCCCATTTTCGTTCTATTTGTCATTTGTTTGCGTTTTATCGAATAGCTAACGTGCATAATAGAAAAGTTTCAACATGTCAGTGGAACTAAGAAGTATTAAAAAAAGTCTTTTCTTGGTTGGTGAGATAAATCACCAAATAACTGGTTACCGTCTAATAGCCAAGTTCTCTTAGTTCTTTTCTTTAATATCCCCGAAGTAAAATTGACTGTAAATGAAAGTGCAAATCTTGTGATTCGGGAGTGCATTGTATTTTGGGAAAAGGCAAGATTACCCGCCAGAGCTGTACCTAACTGTGTAAAAAAAACTTGTGGATCTTCACCAAGTTTGGAGAGAACCGTAAAAAAAAAAAATCTGTAAAAAACCACAGGACGTTTATAAGCACAGCGAGGAGAAATTTCAATCAGATTTAGATTTAGATCAGCACACGCTGATGCTCTAGGAAAGATCAAAATAGAGGAAGACAAAACTTTTCTACAAAAACAAAGTGAGCCAGGGCGTTCGGGTTGTTTAGCGGGTGGACAAAAAGTTAGCTGAGAAAGAAGAACGAGTAAGGCAGAGAAAACTAAAAGTAGAGGAAAAAAGACTAAGGTATTTGACTGCTAAGAACTTCTCGACTTCACACAATGGCCCACCTTAAGATATTCACGAACAGTCTATCAGTTCTGACGAAACTTTGGATGAAAATTTGCCCTCCACTTCGTAAACGAAACCCGTGAGTTCACTGTCTACCACAAAAAGAGGAAGGACATGTTTTATCACCCCTAAATTAGTTGCTGCTTTAGATAGGTGTCAACTAAGTGTAAGGGATTCTGTTTACATACTTCAGGCTGTAGTAAAAGCACTTGATCTCAGTTGTGAAGATTTTACAATCAAATGAGAGAAGAAAGAGCTAAATCGATCAAATTTGATTTTCAGAATAACGTGCGTGAAATTGCGACCGTTCATTGGGATGGAAAGCTCTTGCCAAGTTTAAATGTGACGGGTTCAAAAGAAGAACGCCTTCCAATTCTGATTTCATTCGGAGAAAAAGAACATATTTTAGCAGTGCCCAAATCGAGAGTTCTACTGGCAAAGACCAAGCTCAAGCTATTTTGAATGCGCTTTCTAATTGGGACCTCAAAGATAAGGTACAGATTATGTGTTGCGATACAACGGTCTCTAAAACAGGTCGCATAAATGGGGCTTGTGTGCTCTTGGAGCAAAAAATAGAAAGAGAATTGTTATTTTTTGCTTGCCGTCATCATATATGTATATGAACTGGTTTTGAGATGCGTATTTGAATCAAAGATCCGCCAAGTTACAAGCAGTCCGGATATCTCGTTATTTAAAAAAATCAGAGACAGTTGGAAGAACGTTGATCCAACTGCTATCGAAACATGGTCTGATTTCGCAAAGTAATATTTCTGTGAGACCGTCATTAACGAAATAATTAACTATTATAAAAAAGAATTCCTGAAACCAACTATACGTGACGATTATCGGGAATTGATTGATCTTTCTGTTGTTTGAAAACAAATTACAAGCTATGTTTGCTGCAATCCTAGTTTAAAGACAAGCTATCAGGCTAAAGCCCTGGCTTGGAAACAATTTTGTAGTAAAAGCCCCGATTCAAGATTTATGCTTCTTAAAAACATAGCTTAGATGCCACTAGATGTTTTAGAACCGTTTATATAGGAATACATTGAGGCTTTGTCGGCAGAGGTTATCGTTGTTATATAACCATGAAATTTTGCACGTGGTTGGCGTTTAGTATTATTAAAGGAATTAGGGGGTATGCGTTACGAAATTTAAAAGGAAAAAAAAATCGACCATATACGGGACACCCTACTGTACACTGATTATTACCGTTGTGGTAATCCAGAAAGCAAGGAGCAGAATGCAAGTTCGCCTGGTTCTTAAAACAACCGTATTCAGTCTTGCCACCGCATTGCTTACAAAGATGACGAGTGTTGAGTTTCCCGATGAAATGATCGGTGCGATCGTAACGCATTGCCAATTTTGCACTGGAAACCATCGATCTACCCGGATGATGGTAATTGGACTTGACCATAATCGATTCGTAAATCTCCACTCGGAATTCGTATTGACACATCGGTGGCCTCTTGTCATAACTGTGACAATGTAACTTCCATGCATTGCACATAGCCGCGTCGAACGCATTTGTTATTAATGGTCAATACCACTTCTTTCCCCGAATCCGAATGTGGTACTTGTTGATGACATTGTCAAAAAGGTCCACACCTCCCATGCGATGATTGTATTGGTTGATCAAATAGCTCTGTTCAATCGTAACCATTTTCCATTGCTTTCGATCATACCGTTTCGCGCGAGCCATCGGCGTATGGCTCAAGAAATTTAATAGTAATGTCAAGACCTGAAAAGATAAGTGGTTATAACTTACGGCATTATCGCTCCAATGCACCGGGAGTATAGAATTGTTCATATCGAAACAAAAGTCAGAAGGTCCCGCGAGGTTTCTTTGGAATTTCTTTGATATTCGTCAAGGGGGCACTGTTCGTTCGATTATCATGAACAGTTCGTAAGGCGAAGAATCCATCGTTTGACAAACGAGCCATTAGTTTGTGACTAGTAAAAAAGTTGTCAAACGTAACAATGTGCTTGGCTCGGTCCTCCAGATGCGATAAAAGCGATAGGACAATCCTTTCTTCCAGCCCGAATCCTGGGTCCTCCTGTTCCGATGCACCATCGTATGGAATGAATTGGTACAAGTAGTCTTCTGTCGACCCCAAAAACCAATACTTGTACCCGAATCGAATGGATTTCCCTTTTATGAACATTTTGCACGAATTGGCAATCATTTGTTTATCAATCGAAAGGTTGTGAGAGAATACACCGAATTGAAGGAATTTCTTATTCAAAATATCGTTCAATGGTGCGACTTTTTCAAATTTGTTTTTCGAATCTAATGCTGAGTTGTTGCACACGTGAAAGAATTGTTTGATACGTCTGAATCTGCCCCTCGAAATCCATTCTTTTATCAATGCGCATCCCAAAGACGCCCAAAAATGTTTTCATTTTGCTAATTGATGTAACGAATGATGGACAATTGTTGGTTGCAGCATATTGGTTGGTGGAAGTGACCAAAAGGTTCAACACCTCGTCATCGATGAACATTTCCTAAAGCTGAATAGGATTCATGGCATCAATCTGTTCATACAACGCTTTGTATGAAGTGGATGTATTATCGTTTGGAATCTTATCGAATTGATAATTTTGCCTCCGAGACCATTTTGGTTTAATTCCGTCATGGATTCGGGAACACTTGTGTGCCTTCCTTGATTTCGATGTTGTTCTACGGCCATGACTACTAGACGTTGATGCCACCGGCGTATCATGTTCTTCTTCGGCACCCGTATCATCATCCTCACAGCCCGATAGAATGCGTTCGTTTGTATCATCGTAAACACATTCAATTTCGAATTGCCCGGAAATCTCACTAGGCAGCTCCGGTTTAACGTGCAAAAATTGAGCATTGCCGTCTAATTCCTCATTGTCACTAATAGCATCGACGGCATCGGGTGGCGTTATGAAAATGTTAGCGCCGTCTGTGTGTTGGCCAAAGTTCACTTTCCCATCAATATTTCCATGAGGCCAATTATTAACAGCTCGGCAGCAGTAAGAACTTTCTGTCAACGAATCATTCGGAATCCAAATAATCCAAAAACACCTTTTTTAACACTAGAACACAGCAGCGCGCGTTTTTTGTTTTCAAGTTTTAGCATTTACAATCCGTAACGAGCACCAATAAACTGATTTGTTTTCCATTGCATCTTGCATATGGTACACATTTTCTAGAGGATTTCTCCGGATTAGCTGAAGAACTCATTCTAACGAAGCGTGCCATGATGATCGGTAAATTGAATGACGAAAAATTGGCGAATAAAGGCGCGTATTCGCACTAGCGCGTCTTTCGGTTTTTTTTTTTAAAGTAAAAATGAAAACATCACACCAATGCCTGTCGGGTATTTAAATACCCACGTCATATATCAGGTGTGTGCGCGGGTAGTTTTTTTTCTATATATAAACTTCTATGCTCCCTAGGGCACATATTTCAAAATTTCGTCAAAATCGTACGAGCCGGCGTATGGGCTGCCTTTAATGGGCTAATCAACTACCGTCAATTCAAATCCCACCTGTACGAGTAAAGGTTCTGCGAAAATTATCACATGAGGTGGTTCGGAGTTTAGACTCACTTCAGCCGTTTGAAAGAGATCCTTGCATGATTCACATTCTTTTATCTAAAGTAGGTTTAGATACTCAGCAAGCGTGGTCGTCAGATAGTATAGATAGCGAAGAACCAAGAATTAAGGGTCTTTTAACGTTTTTATAACGCCGGTGTGAAGCGCTTGTAACTTACACGTTCGTGATCCTTATAGAGAAAGACCTTCATCGTCAGTACGAAGTATGCAAGCGATGACAAACATCGTGTGTTCAAAGTACAATGCATTGCGTAAACTTGCACAATGTACGGATTTTGATGCTACGAGTATTGATATAGAGGCAAGGAAAGATTTTATAAAAAATCGAAAGTTTTGTTTTAATTGTCTGAGAGCTGGTCATGTTTCAGCTCGTTGCCCCTCTAAACTCATATGCAAAAGTTGCAATTCACGTCGCCATGTTTTTGTACATCTTGGTAGTACTACTACAAGAAGTACCAAAGCTACAGAAGCTAGCTCATCTACAAATTCATTCACCCAAAATTCATCTTCTCCTGCTGCTTCTTCAAACACATTCATCTCTAATCATTCAACAAATATAAGACATACCATATGTTGCTTGAAACATTGCTACCTACAGCTTTTTTTTTTATAATAAGCGCGCGCTCAAGGGGTCTTTGTACCCTTAAAATGTTTGTACACAGCGCGGGCGAAGGAAATTTAGGGAGGAAGAAAGCGCAGGTACCGATGTACATTTTTTTTAAATGTTTGCAAGTTATAACGACCAGGAAACACAAAGATCGGCAGGGCATTCCATAAGCGAATTGTGCGGCTTAGGAACGAATCACGATATTTTAGAGTACGTCCGAAAATGGGCTTGAGGGTATACTCGTACTAAGGAGCATTCATAGCGAGACGGGTGTTACGGTTGAAAATTTGAATGGGCGGAATGCTACTGGTGATTTAAATGGAACACTGGTGGTGGAAATAGCGATAAAACAAAGTGAGACAGGAGACATTACGTCGGTGTCCGAGGGTGTTAATTGATTGACTGATGTTAGTATCACCAATGAGTTTTATCAGGTGCAGAGATATTTGGGAGCACCTGACCAGATGTGGGCATTGTACTCCAATTTTGGGCGGATGAATGCCTTATACAATATATTGTGGCCAGATCAGAGGGGTGAAATATTTTTTACATCGTTTGTGGAAACCTAGACATTTCACAGCATTTTTGATGACATCGAATATGTGGTCATTCCAACGTAAGTTGTCACTGACATACATACTGAGAATGGAAAGCTAGTTGGTTTCGACGATGCAAGTGCCATTCATGGATAATGGCTGGGTATTTAAATTTCGCTTTAACGACAGCAGACAGCATTGTGTTTTGGAAACATTAAATTCCACTCGGTTTATAGTTCCCCAATTAGTTAAGCTGTTAATATCAGAATTTAATGAGCTTAACATACGCTTCCGTTCCCGTTCTACAGCCGAAGAGCAGGGACGTGAGCCCGGGAATGAATATGAAAAGCAGAGAGTATTGTCATCAGCAAAGGTATATTCGATTAGAAGTAGCAGACAAGAGATCATTAATAAAAATTAAAAAGAGTGTCGGAGACAGAACGGAGCCCTGGGGCACAGCAGCATTTATTTTGTGAATAAAAGACTTGTAACCATCCAAGACAACTTAAATTGAACGTTCCAAAATGTAATTTCTAATCCATTGAAGAAGAGAGTAATCGATCCCAAAAACACGGATTTTCGACAAAAAAGCCTGATGCCAAACTCTGTCAATTGCCTTAGAGAGACATGCCATCAAACCACCAGTGGACGCGCGTGTTGAGCTGGCCTTAAAATGTGCAGCAAGCAGATTGGCCTTATCCAAAGAGCTAACAGCTGAAATGTCATTGTAAATGAGCGTTGGGGTGGAGGATGAGGCAGAATTTCTAATGTTTTTGACGAATGACCAAATATTTTTACTTTCTTTGGGACATTGCAGTATTTTCTGCCTCAGTTTTTGGTCGTATTAGAATTTCATACCTACAGCTGTTGAAAAAGTGTTAGATGCCAGCGGAAAATATCGGCTAGTTCGCGTACTTATCGGCTCGAGATCACAAGTCTCCTTTGTCGCTGAATCTTGTGTCCAAAAACTTGAGCTAACACGAAGAAACGCACGTATCGGTGCAAAGTCTTCTATCACATCGAAATGGGTAGTATCGTTGGTTATCAGTTCTCTCTTCAATTCGGTCAACATTTCTGTCGACACCTATATTTTAGCAAATGTTGCATCGTCTTTACCAACTTTTTTATTTGATGTGAATAATTGGGGTTACATATCCAGATTGGAATTAGCCGATCCATATTTTAATCAGTCTAATTCAATCGACGTCCAAGTAGGTTCTGGGAAACATCTTTTTCGGTTGGGTCCTTGCTGGGAAAACCACTTCGGACATCGAACCATATACTCCTTGACATCGACTCAATTTTAAAAGCATTTTGGACGATCGAAGAGGTCGATTCAAAATTTATTCTTTCGCAAGAAAACACATCAGAGGGCTAAATGGCGGAAGTACATCGTCTGACTTTTTTAAGGTCCATCCATCTTTTGCCGTCCGTTAAGAAAAAGCGATTTTCGGCAAATAAAAACCTCGTCCAATCTTATTCACAATTTCTTAATGCGTAACCTTTTCTCCATTTGTCTTCGTTTTCGACGCCATAAATATAAATAAGCCGTTGATATAGTTAAGATGTTTCTTCAAATTTGGGTTGAGAGAAAAGACACAGATTATCAGCGCATCATATGGCGTAACATATGGAACATCGTGTGCGCCCTATCTATGAGTTCGCATTTTAGAGCAAATAGCTTTAGATCATCGCGACGAGTATCCTGAAGGATGCGAGATACTTCTTAATGACGATGACGTAGTTTCAGGTGGAGACGTCCTCGCTGATGTCATTTTCAAAAAACAGTGCTTAATCGAACTTCTCTCCAAGGCAGGTTTGGAGTTAAGTAATTGGCAAAGCAATTGCAAAGAACTCCTTTCTAATACTCAGTTGGGACAATGTAATAGTATTTCGTTAGACAGCAACTCTGATTCATCGGTGAAAATACTCGGTTTGCTTTGGAAGTCAGAAGCAGATTGAACTGAAACTCTAACCAAACGTCAAATCCTTAAAGAAATTGCTCGAATCGTTGATCCCCTCGGTTCCTCGCGCCGCCTGTAATACAACTAAAAGTAACCCTTCAAGAATTGTGGCACCAAAACCTCAACTGGGATGACCCTCTTCCAAAATCTATTGCTACACAGTGGCTCAAATATAGGAAGTCCTTACCAGTCCTTATAAAAAATTGGTATTCCTCTATCTATTGGAGTAGCGGATGCCACATTTGAGTTGCAAGGATTTTCGGATTTTCGGACATAACAACAACCACAGTTGTAGCTAAAACTCGAGTTGCACCAATTAAGCAACTTACCATACCGCGACTAGAGCTGTGTGCAAAATTCTCTAAATGTAAAATGTTCAAATGTCTTCGCTAGGTGTGATTCAATCCCCGGCGGTCGGACACTCAGCACTATTCCCGAAACAGCTGGTATCACGTAAGGTTAGAACAAAATTCAGGCGACTGCGCAACTCGAGGCGTTTCGCCGTCACTATTGATAAATCATTTGCTATGGTGGAAAGGTCCTAGCTGTCTAAGGAAAATCGACGAAACCTGGCCGATGATAACTAATTTTCAGGAACACCCAACTTTGCAAGCAAGAGGAGAAAAAGAAGCCCCAAACATGTATAGTTGTTACCGTCGTGGACAAGATTCATTCGTATAGTTGCCTTCATACTAAGGTTTATTTCTGAATTATCTGAAAAGAAATCATCAAATGTATCCAAGATATTTACTTCGGAAAATATATTATTTATTACAAAAGGAATAGAAAGGACTTGTAAAATACTTAATCCTAATCCTTTCCTAGATGATGAGCAGATACTTCCAGTGGAAAGAAGGCTTCACGAGGCAAACATCACGTACAACGTAAAGCATCCAATAATTATCCCAAAAGGTCATGCTGTGACAATCCTTATCGCAATCAATGCTCATCAATGCTTACTACATCCGGGAGTATCTATGCTATTTGCAGTAATTCGCCGAGAATATTCGATTATCGGATGTCGAAATCTTCTACGAAAAATTACACATAGCTGTGCCAAATATTTTCCACAAAAAAAATCCACAATAATGCAAATTATGGGAAATCTTCCAGCGCAGTGTATTCAACCAAGCCGACCATTTTTACATTGCGGATGTGACTATGCTGGACCTATCATACTTACAATTAAAAACGGATACAAGTTTCACACTTCGAAGGGCTATATATCCCTATTTGTATGTCTCGTGACTAAGGCCATACATTTGGAGTTGTTCAGCGACCTCAGCACAGACGCATTCTTAGCTGCCTTTCGTCGATTCAGTGCTCGTCGTGGTAAGCCATCACATTTTTACTCAGATAACGGCACCAATTTCCTCGGATCTGCTAGAATGCTTTCATAGATGCATCAACTCACGCTATCACAACATCATAATTCTATCGTTGCTGAATCGCTTGCTCATGATGCCATCACTTGGCATTTCATTCCTCCTTCGGCACCACATTTCGAAGGGTTGTGGGAAGCGGGCGTTAAATCCGTTAAGCAACGCCTTCGGCTTTAACATTCGATAACTATTAAGTATACGCTATTAACTCAAATAGAAGCTAAACTAAACCCCCGTCCCTTGTGTCAACAATCTGATAATGATTTAGATCCATTAACTCCAGCACACTTGATTCTAGGTGGATCTTACTCAGCTGTTCCAGAACCGTCACTAAACAACATAAATCCAAATAGGCTTAAAGATTCTGCCCTGTCTCCGCCAGCACTTGAGTGCGTTGAATCTTCAATGGGACGAATCCGCTTTCACACTCGTGCAGTAGCAAGAGTACTTAAAGATCTAAACATATACAAACCCGCGGGTTTAGATGGTACATCTCCCCTTCTTCTTAAGCGGTATTCTCTCACGCTGGCAAAACTACTGCGCAAGTCTTTTCATCAATCCTACACTTTAGGACACCCTCCGAGTATATTGAAAAGAGCATTTGTCCAGCCCGTCCCTAAAAAGGCGAATCTTCTTCTCACTCCTACTACAGCCTCATTGCACTTACTCCTCTTTATTTGCCAGTCATTATAGCCTTCAAACATTCAAAACCAACGTACATTGGTATCTCTGTTCCATTGCTTCCTAACTTTCTTTCGCCCGCGTTGTGTGCCATCATATTAAGGGAACCAAAAACCCCAATTATAAAAAATAGGTGTATTGCGACGATTTAACATTAGAATTCCATTGAGATGGGCTTCTAGGTATAGCAGGCATACACAACTGGCGAAATTTGGCCATCATTAGACAGCACGGACTGCCATTGGCGATGAGAAGGTTAGTCGGATATCTTGGTATCTGGCTTGATAAGCGTTAGCATTTTGGCAAACATATAACTGCTTGTTCCGTTTGGACCAAGAAGGCTTTAGCCTTGACAGGAAACCCGTTTCACAGCAGCCAACTTGTGGCCCTAATCAGGCCAGTCATGCGTATGGTTGTCCCGTTAAGTTCAATGTACCATCTTATCAGATGGAAGGATTCGGGGTGTTTAAAAGGCAGGTTTACGGACTATGTCGGCTTGTATAGAACACCAGAAACAGAGTACAAACAAATACTTTTATGATGGCGCTCATCTGAATAGAATTGACAATTTCCCGATTCAGATGATTCGAAGACACCTAACAATGGCAAAGAATGACCAACGACGATAACCTGATCTTTAGGGCTTATTATCTCAATGAAAGGTAAGTACCAGGAAGACGGTTAGTGATAGTAAGGATTGTGTCCCTTACCGCTTCCGCTGTGTGAATAAAAAGGGCTTTTATACAACGGGTACATCATCAATGCTCAGGAGCTCCTCCGTTTTAGCTCCGTGATTGCGGATAAACAGTACATCGAGTTCTGGTTGCTTCGGGAAGGAGAGATAGTTGACGCACTTTCCTAGGTCGGTACGCTACTGAGGTAATAAACTCCACCTAGATATAAGTTGGATTAAGACCCGACTCGTTAACATGAAGGGGTATCTGCGGGTGATAACTGGTACTTTGTGACATCGGTTAAGTCCCAAAGGTGTGTGTGCGTAATATTAGTGACTGCCAAAAGCCCGAAAACTCATTTAGGATGATGAGTGCTCACCGCTAGGATTACAATTAAGTGAGGCGAAGGAGCTTAGGTAGCTGAAGTAGAATAGGGACATAGTTTTATGTTTCATACTAAATAAAGAAGAAAATGATATGACATCTACGTCTGTATTACTTTGAGGTCCTTAAAGAATGGCGTGACTGTCACCATATGTGATCCTTAGATCTGGTTATTCTACAGGAAAGAGTGTGTCATATCTATTAACCGCCTTAGGTTCGGCCTAGGGACAACTGCTGAACTTGGCAGTCGGCAGCTTTCTATAAGAGAACTCGGATCGCAGTTCATAATCTTTCTACAATAACAGTCAAGGATAATTTATGCGTTTCCTGAGTAGGACCACAGTTTTTGTCGTACCTTTCTACTGTTTGTTGCCCATTAGGTTTCACCTTGGTGACAGCCAAGGTTTTGGCTATACCTTAGCATACATATGCTGCTCTTACTTTCCTTAATTAATTTCACTTCCTCGCTCCAAAAGATCTACAGAAGCAGATAGAATAATCGGAGAGTTTGTGAAAGCCATACCTGAATATGACTTATGACATGTAGAGTAAGTGGTTTACCAGAAGCTATTCGTATTTCCCTTCGGATTTGAAAGAGGCGCGGGTGGTTGTTCCGCTGAAGTCTGCTGGTATGATTAGATAGGATTATCGGGGCATTAGCCTGCTTCCGCTACTTGGAAAAGTGCTGGAAAGGGTCATGGTGGAAAGACTTTTGGAATGCATTACCTATCCCATGTATTCTGTCCAATATGGTTTCGGAAAGAGCAAAGGTGTCGATCATTCATGATCTTTTCTCAAAGACTGCAGCTTTATTGAATTTAAGGGTGCCTTCTACAATCTAAACTGCCATAGCATCCTTACCCGGTTGCATGAGAGTGAAAGTTGAGTGTGGATGATTGACATACTTTTGGGGCGATTGTCATACCACTGCAGGTGTGGGTTAAGCGGACGATCTGCTTCTCCATTTGGAAGGTCAGTATCTGGCTGAACTGAAAAGTATAGGAAAGAGAATTCTGCCAATTATAGCTGAAAAGTGTGTATGCGAGTGTGTCGAGGGACAAGACGATTGTTAATGTTGCTGGAAGGCAAATTGCCAGCAAGAGGGCTTCCCACGATACGCTCGAATGGTGTTAGCCTAAGGTACTCGTATGTAAACAAGGTCAAAGTAAAGGTTCGTATTACATACGGTGGCCTACTCGTATTTGTTGCTTGTACAACATTTGGGGTTGCCAAAGAGTGGTCTTACTTGACTGCCTGCCTGTGTGCCGTACTGTCTCTATCGAGGATTACTTTTATTGAGTGGGAACAAATTAAGTGAGTAAATACTATCAATGATATCATTGTCAATTAAAAGGTTGCTGGTTAAATTACCACCTACTAAAACTTTTTGGTAGTGAATTGAGATGGATTCCAACACAGGGAATATCAGAGATGGACCAACGTGCTCGCTGACAACATGCAATTCGAAAGAATTCGTAGATAACAAAATAGTTAGACAGGAAGGAGATATTTCTCAGCGTAGGATGTGACGGTTCTTGTCGCCGACGTATAGAGGCCACTAGACCTGGCGCGCCGTACTGGCTACGCCTGTCGGGAGGTCAGGGGCCCCTGGACCTTATTCCAGCTTGACTGTGGAGTTGAGCGCCTTGTGAGAGTATCGTGGTAGGTATAGATTATATTCAAAATCGTTGCTACTAATACGAGTATACATACATATAAACTGTAATTTATTACGGTCGGTTTGCTCAATGTGAAGTTGTAATGCAACCAGATGCCATGACTAATAGAGTAGATTCTATTGGAGTATATCGATCTCTCGTGCGAAGACCCATCTGAGCATCCAGGGCAGATACCTACGTTAAATACTAGTGACATCTGTCTCGAATCGAGTCCGGTAAATAAGTTGTTGAACTTACTTTTTAGAAAAATTACGTATATTTCCGCGCAATGTCTCCTATTATATCACCTAATAGTGGTGGTAGTCGTAATGTCCAAATTGTGAACTTTGAATCAGAGAAGTGGGCGAAAATCAAGCAAATACCTTAAAACCGTCATCGCAATATCATAAGTCTTGCGATTTCGTTAATACTTGTGATATTTTACATAATACCCTACGCATGTGTAAGCAAATATTTATCCAACAATTTTCCAGCCATTTGATGCTATTACCCGAGTAATGAGGCTTCAACAGAATTAATTAAATTTCATGCCACATTTCTTTTGGGTTGGCGTAAGTTTTCATAAAATAAAGAAAACAACAAAAGTTCAAGTAAATAGCCCATGATGCCTATTTATGTAATTACATAGTTGCGCTATTTACTCCAATTGGACACGTAATCGAAGCCTCGTCTCTCTGGATGACGCATAATCCTGTTCTAAAGAACACGTCACATGTCATGCTACTTCAATTCCTGATGACATCAAAATTAGAATCGAAATCTAAGTAAAAATCTTTGTGATGACCTTCAATCGGCCTTATGACGATGACGGACCATAATATTAGCCCGCTCTCTTCATTCGTAACTCACGCGCAAGCCAAGCTCCACATCTGACACATGGCTTCCTAGTATCTAATTTTAACCGCAAAAAGTGTATGTGATCAATTTATCAAGGTAAAGTTCACGGTTGCTGTTTGTTTCGCTTATTTATTGTTAAACTCCATCCGATATTTGAAAAAAGAAAAAACAGCTAATTTGCTATGTGCATAATTAAGAGCGCGCGTTCCGCAGGTATCTTATCTAGCCCCAGCGAACGTCGAAGAGAATGAAAGTCTTCAGTTGGTTCGAAATCGAAAACAATGAAAAAAGTCGCACGCTGAAATTGAATAGATACAGATACAGATATGATATACAGAGGTACGGGCGAAAGATCGTCAACCCGCAGCTTTGAATTAGATTGTTGTTAGAGCATCTAGAAATGAGATGCAATTTTGGGTCATCGGCGATTGCCGATCGGTTTGCGTAGCGTTTGGTTGGTACAACGTTGTCGGATGTCAGTCAAGGCAAATCCGAATACTAGTTGTGTTTGTTTATATTCGCATGATAAAAAAACCATTAATCTGACAAATGGAATTATCACTCTCTTTCGTGCATCATTCACAGCTAATGAGCGACAGTCATTTCCAGAGACTGATCTTCATGGCTTGCTTTGGAATTTGGAATTTTAGGGCCAACAAATGCCGATCTTGAACGTGCGCCTCCCCCGTGTGAACCGTAAAATTGAGTTTTACATAAATTTTGCAAAATTGTGTACCTTGGCCTAGCGCCGATTGTCTAGGACACGATTGAGGAAGTTGACGGTGAGCTAGATTTGTGGATTGGATACCACGAAAGATACACCGGAAGAAGTATTGTAGTTGGTGACATTATTACGATGACCAGCTTGGAGGGATATTGTGTCAATGCTGTGAAATGGTAATAAAAATAGATAATTTTTTTTTTTGCAATGTTTACGACTTTAGATCATGGCAATCTTGGGTGTGCGATGTTTTTACCTTGTCTCTGATAATGTTGAAGGAATGAGAGAAAAAAAATTTACTGAGATCAATCAATGTAAGAGACCATGATGTTTTAATTAAAATTTGCGAAATTTGTTGGTGATCCTTGAGTTAAGTGAAGCCAACGATTTTCAGTATTCAGATTATAAAATTTGCATCAGCTAGTCTTAAAAGCGGTTCACCTACGCATAATTGGCAACACAAAATGAGGCCAAGGTCGGCTTCAGTATAAACATCGATGCTTTCTGAGTCTGACTCATACTTGCTATCTTCAGATTAGTGAAAAGGAAAGGCTAGCGCTTCTCTAACTAACGACTTTATAGTTCTCCTGGGAATATATATAATTCTACGTCATTTGTATACAAAATTGCAAATTCTTTACTATACTCAAGCCTCAACCAAAAAGCCTCTCCATCCAGCTCAACCATCAGCTTTTGTGAGGTCCTCGTTTACTGCGCTATCATTGAGGAATTTATTCGAAAACTCTCTGAGCCTCAATGTTATTGTTTATTCACTGCCTCAATGCCTCAAACATATTTGTCATTGTATTCAGTCTCTTCGGATTGGGAAGATATCAAGGTTGAGCTGGTCGTCGGAACTTTCTTTTCAATTCATTGTCTGTGTAAATGGGATTGTAGGAAACCTGAAGAATTTTTCTCTTAAAATAGCCCAGAGTAGCCTCACTTGTAACTGACAGTGTCAATGCATCTATGCCACAGTGTAAAATTGGGATGAATGTGTTTTTATATAAATTCACCTTAATTGTCAGAGGGAATCCTTTTCTATTTTATTTCTTTCGTCCTTTCCCAAACAGACAGATTAACAAGAGGCATTTTCCATTGGTCGTCAGTGCTGAAGAATTGAAGAATTGAAGAACTTACAGCGAAACCTGGGTAGACAAAGTCCTAAAATACTTTAAGTTTAGAGACAAAATATGCTTTCTATAGCCCTCATTGACGGATTGATCTTCGGCCCCTCAGAAGCAATGCTCCCGAACGCGTTCCTTACATTACGCTGACAGAAAAACGCTTATGTTTTCGTCGGTTTCCTATGTCGATGGTCTGCCACTGCGTTCATCATCTTCGATTGACTCACGACCACTTTTGAACCACTCGTGCCACTGGTAAACGACCGTTTTCTTTAGAGAATCGTTGCCGAAACACTTTTCCAATATTTCCAACGTTCGTGGCACATTAAATCTGTTTTTTACGCAAAATTTAATACAAGTTCGTTGTTGCAAATTGAAATCCATTTCTAAAATTGTAAAAAATCCCCAGCACACACAGAGATAGATGTACTCTTGGCTACGTAAGTTTTGCAAATATAAAGCTATGACGCTATGACGCTATGACGTTATGACGCTATGACGCTATGACTTAGAGGGAATATCAGCAACAGATTTACTAACTTAACAAAAAAAACAGAACTCAAATCGGAACAATGGGAGCGCCACGTGGTGGTGTCCACCGGGATATTTTTGATCAAGCTGGTATGTACATTGTACATACTAGATGGAGTGAAAAGTGACCTCCTTGGGAATTAAAAAAAAATTTTTTTAAATGTTTTCTTGTATTATCCAAAATAGTCCTCTTTTAGTTTGATACACTTATTCCAGCGATTTTCCAACTTCTTGATCTGGTCCGAAAAGTAATTTTCCGGAAGGTCTGCAAAATACTCTTCCGTGGCGTCGATGATTTCCTTGCGTGAGCTGAGTTTTTTATTGATGAGCCATCTTTTGGGGTTTGGGAAGAGACAATAGTCTGAGGGATCCGAATCCAATTACCAACCGACGCCAAAAGTCCGCCCGATTCCGCATCAGCAAGTCCAAACACTCTTTCGAAGTGCTCTCGCCTTCGTGTTTTTGGCCAGGAGTGAGCATGCGCGGCACCCAGCGGCAGAATAACTTTTTCATATGCAGAATATTGCCCAAAATATGGCATGTGTGCTCTCAGTACTAATCTTTGTGGTATCTGCTAGCTGGCGCACCTTCACTTTCTGGTCAGCCAACACCATTTCATGTATTTTTTTGACATTGTCCTCTGTAACCGCATCGGAGGGCCTGCCGCTGCAGACTTGATCGGCAGTGGAGTTGCGGAAACCACGAAACTCTAGAAACCAATATTTGACGGTGTAATCTGACGGAGCATAAACCCCATAATATTTATCCAACTTTTCTTTTGTTTCCTTCGGCGTTTTGCCTCTCAAAAGATAATGTTTTATGAGAGAACGAAAATCGTTTTTGTCCATACTCAACATGATGCCAAACACGTCAACCACAATCAGCTGTCAAAACAAAACTAAAGACATGGCATGTCTGCCTAAATATGAACGGACTTCAAGGCACCATAACCTTTTTTGCAGTAGCAGCGCATTCTGGCGGTCAAGGAGGTCACCTTTCACTCCACCAGGGAATTCAACTTGAAAGTTTCAATGAAGAAAATGAAAGTTGAAAGATTTTTGTAAAAAGGTTCAAGAATTTTTACTTGAAAAACCTGACAGAAGATACTATAGTACAATAGTTAAAGAGAGCAAAAGAAATTGGTTAGCTCATGCAATAGGGGCAAAAACTCTTCAGCTATTGTGCAACTTAACAAGTCCAGATGATCCAAAAACTAAGAGCTATGATGAACAAAATAGATGTTCTAAACGTATACAACATGAAGGCGAAAGTTTATCCAACTTTGTTGCAGATCTTAAGAAAATGTGCAAAAACTGCAATTCCAAGTGTACATACATCTTTTAACGCATCGACTGCTGATGCTCACCTCAGACAACAATGTATATGCGGTCTTCGAAATGCATATTGGTTAGAAAAATTAAATCAACTTAAAAACCCCAACAACACCTTCACCGATTGAGTCACAGCTACACTGGCAATGGAGTCCGCACAAAAGGACTCAAAGGAAAAACAAAAATCAGTTAGCAAACGCAAACAAACACCATTGGACAGTGTACGAGTACTCCAAGCGCCGAAAAATCGGTCACTTGGCTCGGGTTTGCATGAGCAGTGGATCAATGCTTACAAAAACACGACCTTCGCCATAAGAGCACAAGTCCAAACAAAAATTTAGTAAACAGAATCAATCACATTTGCTTTCACCACATACAGACGACGAGGAGCAAGGGGAATTCACTGAGCGTTACCTACCCGAGAAGAAGAAAAAGCCAATGGATGGTGTTTCAAAGCAGCTAGATCTGGACACGGGAGGAATTACCAGGAATTTACAAATACATGGCCTACGAAGCAAATACAGAAATAAACACCCTTATCACAGGCCCCGTCGTAGTAGATTCGTACTACGGACCCCGAAAAAGGGTATCATTGGTCGCGTCGTAACAAAAATCTTGCTACGAAATTCGGAGGTCGTGAAAAGTGGCATCACCAGCCCTGAATGATACATAGAAGGATTGACAGTTTTCTTGGTCGTAGCTAAAGTAATCTTTTGAAGTAACTGTGTAAAAATTAAAACAAAGTAATAATGCACTCTAAGTTCGAATTTTTTAGTTGTCGTGAACTATACTTAATTTGTATTTTAACATATACTAATTTTTGTTTTTAAAAGGTTCAACAAAGTAATTACAAACAGAACACAATACGAAGGGCTGTTACATTTGCTGCAAGAAAAACCTGATATTGCCCAGGGGTTTACTATATTGCCAAAAGACGAAGTGAACATGTTTTGGGATCAGGTGAACAAAGAATTAAATAGCCTTGGTCCACCTACAAAGGATGCCAGTAGCTGGCGAAAAGTACGAGTAAGTACATAATTGCTGATTGTTTTCAAACATAAATCTAAATATTTCTACTTTGTTAGGTATGGTTGGATTGGAAGGCATACATACATATAAAAAGAAAAAACAATGTAAAGCTACAGATGGTGGCATGAACAAAATTCATGCTTTTTCTAGTCTTGAAGAAGCTGTTATTAAATTGACTGGTCTAGAAACACGACTAGTAGAATCACAGGCACCCGTTGTTTTTGGTTTGAACAAATCCTTGGAAGTTCCAAATCAAGACCCTGACGAATCAGATACGATCATCAGATACAGCTAATTTGGCAAGTGTTCGTCAACGCGGATCTCGTCCTCCCATTTCACGTCACAGCCAGTCATAATATACCGATACTTCCAGTCTTTTGCGTGAACAAATAAAACTACAAGAGGAATTTTACCAACTGTCAGGAGTGTTTTGGGAAAAGCAGGAAAAAAAAACGAAGAAATCGAAAGCAGCTTGCACGAAATAAATAGAGGATTAGAAAAACTCTATGATTTGAAGAGATAAAGTCTTGAAAATTGTTGGAGACACAACAAAATAAAACAGGAGTTGAATTGAAGAGTCCAAATACATGGATGACTGAAAATGTTTAACTTTTTATTTTTTAAGTTTTATTTTTAAACGTTTTAAGTGTTTTAAGTTCATCAATTTAAGTTTAAGCAAGTTTTGAATTAAAACGAATTGGATTGTGTCTCAAGTTATTGAACTCAAAATGTTGTCTCTTATTTGGCTTGCTATATTATGGTAAATTGACTCCGTTACTTCATCGTCTTCGTCACTTTCTTCAGTTTCTTCTGCAATTTTGAAATTTTCTTCCACCTTAAAATGAATGCATATGTTATGCAAGGCACATGCTACATTGGTAATTTGTGCGGCTTTTTGAGGGGAGTAATGTAGTTGGCGTTCTGAAAGTATGCACCTCCATCGATTTTTCAAAACTCCAATAACTCTCTCCACCATATTTCGAGTTTTACTGTGTTTTATATTGAAACTGCTTTGATGACTTCCGACCTTAGGACAACGAAATGAAGTCATAAGCCATGGTTCGAGAGGATATCCAGCATCACCTAAAATAAAATGCAAAACACTGTCTGCTAAAGTATATGACATATTATATTTGCACACAACCTGGGGCCTGTAACACAACGTGACAAGTACTTGTAGGACAACTAAAATCTGACTACTCAAAAAATATTCTGTAACACAAACCAAACTTATCATTAATACTGTGACAAGTGTCACAATGAAATATGACAAGTGGGTAATTTTTTAATTTCCCTTATTCTGTCACAGAACGCGACAAGTGTCAAGAACCAGTAGTCAAACTACAACTGCTTTTGGACAGGTGTTTTGAATATTGTCGTAAAGTGATTAGTGTACTTTATCTAAGTTAAATTATAGGGAAAATATAAAAACTTAAGAAAAAATTTGCTTTTTTCATTCAGATTTTGACAGTGTTAAAAGTCTATTAGCAAAGAATTAATTTTGAAATTGATGATCATTTGTTTATTGAAAGGTTTCGCATATCAATACCTAAACTAAAGTGCAATCCAAATGAAGAAACCTCACTGACCGTTTATCAAAAACTTTTAATTGCTCTACATTGGTTTGGTTCTGGTGAACAATACCATACCATTGGTGACATGCACGGTGTTAGCACAATGACGGTTTGTCGTTGCGTTAGAGAGATTACTCAGGCAGTAATTGTAGTAGAATTCAGCAAACAAGTATGTTGGCCCAAAAATGTGCAAAGTGCTATACAGTGATTCCAGATGCAGGAAGCTTGTGGCGCAGTTGATGGCATATTAATTAATATTGATGCATCTCCTTCTAATGAAGTAGCGTTTGTTGATTGTCATTGCACACACTTATTGAATTGTACGGCAGTTTGCGAGCCGCACCTATAATTTTACTACTTAAGTACAAATTGGCCAGGCAGTGTTCATGATGAGAGAGTGCTGCGAAATAGCACTTTATACCACAGGATGGAAGCAGGATGGAGGCCTTTTCACCATGCTGTTATTCTTGGGGATAGTGCATATCCACTTAAAACATGGCTAACGCCGCCATTAGTGGCAGGTGCAGATGAAATATCAGTCACTCGATACAACAGGGCTTACAAACGCACACGACGTTTTATAGAATGCGCATTTGGAGTACTTGAGGAAAAATTTCCCTGTTTAAATCGCCTACGGGTCGATCCTGTATATGCTGCAAACATATTCAAATGCAGCGTGACATTGTGTAATCTCTCTCTCGTCACAACATTGATAACACTCATATAAATGATACAGGTGCCGAACAAATTGAAGAAAATGAGGATATACCAAATGTAAACTTATTTTCAACGCCAACCAGAGAAGCTAAGATGAGGCAGCAGAAATTGTTAACTTTTTTAACCAAGAACAGTTTTAAAAACATTTTGAATTCATAAATTCGATTTACATATTTCAAATAAAACTTAAAAGCTAAATAAAGGATTATACACCACATCTTAAAACTCATTCAATTTCAAAACCCTTTCATTTTCGCTGTCAGCAAATTCAGAGCTCTTTTCATTTTTAATGCTTATGCTCTCTTCTAAACGTTTAGTAAAAGTTGAAGGAGGATAACCAAGCTTTTTCTCCAAAAGAGCAATCTCCAATTTTCCTTTATATTTAGAAATTTCAAGATTTTCAACCACCAGATTCCTTTTTTTTAAAAATGAAATGAGATTCTTCTTCGTTTGATGTTTTTCTTTCTGATAAAATTATAATGTTTGGTATTATGCACAAAAATGTACTAACCTCTCTTTTTCTTGCATGATTGAAGAGCATTTTTTTTAGCAACAGTATTTCCCGTAACAATAGTGGGACTAAGGACTGAAACGAATGAAATCTGTAAATTTTAAAATGGGTTATACTTCCAATGCGTAAAAATTGCAATCCCATTTTGTACCCAAATTAACCTGTATATTCTCTAGTTTCAGTTTGTTATTGATTTTAGTTAGGTGCGGTTTAAAATATTTAGAAAATCTGAGTCAAGAGGAACGCCGTAGAAGATAATCGACAAATGGCTCGAAAATACTTCGCGTCCAAACCATTTCATCGCAAAAAATTTAAACATAGCACGCAGTACAGTAGATTCTGTTATTAAACGATATTTGGAAACGTTGACTGTTAATCGAAAACTGAAAAGTGGAGCACATGATACAAATTTGGACAGGAAAATAGTGGGTACCATCGTAAAAAACCGGACTATGTTATCCAGAGATGTTGCTCGGAAATGTAATACCAACCACACGATGGTACAAAGATCTAAAAAACGTAACGGTCTAAAAACACGAAAAAAACAAAAAATACCAAAAGTTACTGAAAAGCAAAAAAAAAGTCATAAAAACACGAGCCCGAAAGCTATACGACTTGATCGGCAACAAGAAAGTGTACTTGGTTTTGGATGACGAAACTTATGTCAAAGCCGACTTTACTACTCTTCCAGGTGTGCAGTTTTACAACTCGTTTGAAGCTGAGATTCTTCCGCAATCAACAACATCGATTGGGATGGAAAAATTCGGGTCAAAATATCTCGTTTGGCAGGCCATTTGCCAATGTGGGCACAGAAGCTCATCGTTTAGTACAACGAGAACAATTAAGGGAGAAGTGTATATTAACGGGTGCCTAAAAAGACGGTTTATACCTTTCTTAAACAAACACGAGGGTTCAAGATTATTTTGGCCAGATTTAGCTTCAGCTCACTATGCTCATGCTACGTTGAGCTTTCTTATTGCTAAAAATGTCGACTTTGTCCCAAAAGACATGAATCCACCCAATGTTCCACAGTGCCGTCCCATTGGCTTTGGTCAAAGCTAAATTGAGGAAAAGTGAGCAGTGTGCAAAGGACGTAAAAGATTTTAGTGCTAAATGGAAAAGAGCGTCCAAAAAGATCACGAATCTAACTGTCACCAACCACATTCGAAAGAAGTTGAGGAAAGAATGGGAACCCAAATAATTTTTTTTATTTTTTGTAATTATGAATGAATTTAATAAAAACAGAGTTTTAAAGCAAATAAAAAAAAATTATTTGAAGTTTCTAAATTTTATTCGCTTCAGTCCTTACCCCCTGAATCTACAAAGTAGGAAACTTAAGCTATACAATGATATACAAACATTATGCATTAATACAAAGCATTGGTAAAAGCCAAATACTCTGGTACACCAAGTCCAACAACCGCTTCGGATTTACGTCTAACGATGTCGAGCACAATATTATCGCAAGCAGTTAATATGCTTGCGGGGTGGTCGTGGTGTAGTGGTACTAGCAATCGCTTCTCCAGTGGGAACCGATGAAATACCGAACATTGTGCTTCGACATCTCCCACTAGAAGCGGTGGACATTTATACCACCCTGTTTAATAATGCAATGAATAATGCACATTATCCAGAGCATTGGAAAACTGCGGTGGTACATCCCATACCCAAAAGGGATAAAGATACTTCCAATCCGGCGAATCTCCGCTCGATCAGTCTTCTTCCAAACATCAGTAAGGTTTTCGAGAAGGTAATCAATAGAGTCCTGACTAAGTGGGTTGAGGACAAACATATAGTTCCGGATAATCAATTCGGTTTCAAGGCGGGGCATGATATCATTCATGCTGCGTCTAAACTGGTTTCTGATATCCAATGGAATAAAGGTAAGAAACAGTGCACTGGTGCCTGCCTGATTGACTTGGAAAAGGCCTTCGATACCGTATGGTTAGAGGGACTCTTCTTCAAGCTTGACAGGTTGGGCATTAGTAAATCACTGCTGTATATTCTTTTTGATATGCTTTCCAGAAGACAGTTCGTCGTAAAGAATGGCGATGTCACTTCTGCTGGAACATTTAACATTAAAAACGGTCTGCAACAAGGTGCGGTAAATTCGCCGATCCTGTTCAACATTTACACAAGCGATCTGATAGGTTCACTTCACCATGCATTGGGGAAGGCAGACGGCTTAATCGCGTACAGATCAGGTCCAAAGATTGAGGTCATTAACATACTTTTGCAGAGTGACTTTCATAAAATTAAACAATATTGCGATGACTGGAAGTTGAAAATCAACTTTCAGAAATCGGAAACCATTTTGTTTAGGACGCCTTTGTCTGGGGCCTCTAGGGATACCAGAAAGAATTGGCGAAAGTTCTCTATCGTCGGACAACATGGACAGCCACTTGCTTGTCTAAATGTAGTCAGATACCTTGGGATCTGGCTAGACCAATATCTGTATTTTAACAAACATATAGATGTTGCTCTGGCCAGAGCCAAAGGTGATTTTGCCCTTACAAAGAGACTGTTTTATAACAGCCAACTCGATGCGGGGGTGAAGGTAATCTGTTGCATGGCCCTTATGAGGCCCATGCTTGTATTTGGGTGTCCCGTGTGGTTCAACATGAGAGCAAGTTTATTGGAAAAGATTCGGGTGTTTGAGAGGGCTTGTCCAAGGACTTGTCTTCGCTTATACAGAACACCAGAGTCTGAGTACATAAAATTCTATTCTAATGAGGTTTTATACAATAGGGCGAACCTGATAAGAGTGGACAATTTCATCATTAAGTTGACTCGAAGGCACATTGCGAGAGCAATGACATCGTGGAACAACCTGATCTCAGGGGCTTACTAAACCAATTATATGTATCACGAGAGAGCTCGCCTTGACGGCTTTATTCCTCCAGAAGCGTTAATCTATCTAAATAGTAAAGGTCTGATCCAGGACAGATTGGCGGTGCCGCTAATCTTCCACGTCGCTCGAACAGCTACGGACAGGCGACTCAACTACGGGAGAGACGTCGCACATGGCAGTGCGGAGCGTCTCCGGTTCAGTAGGGCGGTAGGAAGTCGTGACAGGAGGCTGGCAGAGTGGCCCAGCCTAATTTTTGTTGTTTTTTTTAGCCATGGCCGGCTTATATAGTTTTAGGTAGGTTTAAGTTAGATTTTAAGAAAAAAAAATATATATACAAGCAAAATATATATATATATATATGTGTGTATATGCATATATGTATATATGAAGTGTGTATGTATTATGTATTGTGTATTGTATATATGTGTGTATGAACGTATTATATGTAAGTAGGTTAAGTAGATTAAGATTTATTTTTTAGGTAGTCTGTAAGTTTAATTAAAAAAAAAAATGTCCATATACTAAGTTTTTGATTAAAATTAATTTTTCTTAGTTTTAGTTGTAATGTTAAATATAAAATTAAATATAGACTGTAAGATCCGTCGAAAGACTTAGTTTAAGTGTTAGGTTTAACTTAGAGTGCCCGCATGGGGCCAGTATGTTAGAATAACACTATTTGTAAGTCATTTAAGCTAATTTTTAAGCATTTTTTTGTCTAGCATGTAAGAGTAAATTAAGAGATCAAATAAAAATGCATTTAAACTGAAACTGAAACTGAAAACTGAGCAATCGCTTCTCATTCAGAGGGTCAAGGTTCGAATCCTAGCCACGACAAAGTTTTCATTTATGTAATTGGAACTCAGTCAGAGAAATCTGCGTGTGAAGGCATAACACTGACATGTAGATTTGGCTGTTGTAGGGTTTTCAAGCACAAAACAACTGTTAAAATCCACAACCTTGAATCATTCCGAGTGAAGAAAATCTCTCAGCCCTATTCGGACTCCCACCCCTGGAGAGTCAATATCGAAACCAAACACACACCTGAGTTTCAAATCACTACATCACAACAATGCTTTCCTTTCTCCTCCTTCTATCTTTCCGCCCACGCCCTGGTAAAAGGGTAATCATAACCCCTTAGGCGCGCGTAAATTATAAAAAAAAAAAAAAAAAAATGCAGCCATTCCCACCCGGAGAACTAGTTTTTTTTTCGAATTGTCTACTTTTACCTAGAAAATTGTCCTGTGTACCACTTTAAAATTAAAAATAACAGAAATATTAATAATATAACATATGTATTGGGTCTACAAGTAAGTTTCCAGTGTTTTTTTTTTCCAAAATTTGAAGTTTTATTATGAATACATAGTTACAATGCTTTATTCAAAGTATCGTCCATCGGAAGCTACAACTTTCCCCCATCTTTCTGGCAATTTATGAATTCCGGACCAAACAAATTTCTCGTCTTTCGAGCCCAAGAACGTATCGAGCCAATTTTTGATTTCCTCTACTGAGCTGAAGCGTATTCCCGTAAGAGCGTTCTGCATCGAACGAAACAAGTGGTAGTCAGATGGTGCCAAGTCTGGACTATAAGGCGGGTGAGGCAGAATTTCCCATCCACTATTTTCCAAATAGTTTTCACCGAAACCGCAACATGTGGCCGAGCGTTGTCATGATGAAAAATGACGGACTCATGCCTGGTCTCATATTCTGGCCGTTTTTCTTTTAATGCCCGCTTCAAACGAATTAGTTGGGTTCGATATAATGGTCCTTTGATGGTTTCACCACTCGGAAGCAGTTCGTAATATACGACATCCTTTTGATCCCACCATATGCAGAGCATGACCTCATTCACGTGAATATTTCGTTTCGGCGTCGATTGGGCGGGCTCGCCGGGCTTTGTATACGATTTTCTGCGTTTAGGATTATCATAATAAATCCATTTCTCATCACCAGTGACAATACGATGCAAAAATGATTTATTTTTATACATTTATAACATTTCGGACATGCAAAATCGCCGTTCGACGTCTCTTGGCTTCAATTCGTACGACACCCAGTTTCCAACCTTTTGAATGAATCCCAGTGCTTTTAGGCGCAGGGAAACGGCTTGTTGCGTGACGCCCAATGATGCAGCAAGTTTTTCTTGAACTGACACGGATCCTCATCCAGTAAAGCGTCCAATTCCTCGTCTTCAAAACTTTTCGGCTTTCCGGGGCGATCTTTGTCTTCAACTCCAAAATCACCACTTTTGAACCGTTTGAACCACTCGCGGCACGTCGATTCAACAATACATTCCGCCCCATAAGTTTCCGAAAGCAAACGATAGGCCTCATCCGCACTTTTCTTCGTATTAAAGAATAAAAGCAGCGCTTCCCGCAAATGACGTTTATTTGGCTGGAAACTTGCCATGATTTTGCTCGATAAAATGTACGACACCGATAGAACTGCTCAAATATAACGCTGCAAAGTTGTTGAGAGATACACAACCTACAAATAAAACACATGGGTCTGACATTTCTGCCCGGGATCCACAGAGCCATCTCTGACAAACGCTGGAAACTTACTTGTAGACCCAATACTTATAATTGCTCTTTTTTTTACGTTTTGCCAAAAAAGTCTGTTTCATACTCCCAATTTTTGTTTTGGGGAATAGTATTAGACTTTTAGTCAAACAGAATACTTCCTTCCATTTACAACATTTACCTTCTTTTGTTAAGACTTCGCTAAATCCACCGAAAAGAATATCTTTTTCTTCTCAAATTTTTGTTAGAATAGCAATCTTTTTGTCTTCAGAAATTTTTGCCATATTAAACCATTGATCACTTGTCAAACAATGTGGACAAGTAGAGGGAAGTTTATTATTCTGACAAGGGCAACAGTTTGCGTTCTGTTACAAAATACACTTGTCCTTCTCGGAAAAGTATAGTTTGATAAGTGAGTAAAGACTTGTCGACTTGTCACGTTGTGTTACAGGCCCCTGAAATCCAGATGATTCTTTCGCCTTCTTGAAATTTTCTCAAAAAATGTGTCCTCGCCGAACTAAGATTCCACACGTGAGAATCGAGGTTAGATCCTGGATACCTTGCGTCTATAAACCTAATGCGCATCTTATTATCACATATCTAAAACGATTAACACATGTTATTCCAAATTACCTAGCATATTTTTATTCAAACGTCATACCAGCATAGCGTTATGACTGTGAAATCCTTTTCTATTGTAGTACAGAAATTTTTCTTCTGCTAGTGCAATGATTCTTATGTAGGCTCCATCGACGCACATGATAGTAGAAGTCAACTTTAGCTTCACGTTTTTCATCGTCAGTCATCTCTAACTTAATCCATGCTAGACACAGTCTGTTCTCCCCATAATATTTAACACGCTTTTCAGGTTTGTAGAAAATGTCGACTGTGCCATTGCGATTTCGTAATCCTTTCCTACCCCGTATTGGTAACCACCTTCTGCAAGGAATCTGAGAGCAGCTGCCAGTCTTCTGACCGGTGGTATTGAAGATGTATACACACACGGAATAAGTTCTTGTTCTAAGTAGCTCTTCCAAAATATACTTAAATGCTGCTTTATTGACCCGATAGTTTTTTTCTGAATCTGGAAAACAATCCTTTCATTAAATTTAAGAAGGCAGTTTTAATTTTACTTACATTCTGTCATCAACGTAAAATGGATTAAACGCATCTCTTAACACTTTTCTCCTTATTTTTAATTCACGTTTTCGTTGTGTACTTTCCTCATTAATTCCAATAATTGCAATTGCCAATGAATCCATTTTGAGTATTAAGTCTAAAACGGTTTGCTAAGAGATGGCGTAACTTGTATTATTCCATTGTTATTATTCGATTGGAACATGCGTTGGAAAGCTACTGTTATTGTACGTCATTTCAATATATGTCATTCATTTGAAGCGTAAACAACAATAATTTTTTTTCATTCAAATATGTCGAACTTTGTGCCTGAAAAGTGTTTTTGCGGGGAGCTCTTCTTCATTACTTTAATATGTAGAAAACTGCTGCCGAAAGTCATCGTATTTTGGTGGAAGTTTATGGTGAACATGCGCTAGTTGAGCGAACGTGCCAAAAGTGGTTTGCACGATTTAAAAGTGGTGATTTTGGCTTGGAAGACGATGAACGTCGTGGGCAGCCAAAAAAGTTTGAAGATGAAGAACTGGAAGCATTACTCTATGAAGATTGTTGCCAAACACAAGAAGAGCTCGCAGAATCTTTGGGTGTCACTCAAGCAGCCATTTTAAAACGTTTAAAAGCAGTTGGATATATTCAAAAGCAAGGAAATTGGGTTCCACATGAACTCAAGCCGAGAGACGTCGAAAGGCGGTTTTGCATGTCCGAAATGCTGCTGGAACGCCACAAAAGGAAGCCATTTTTGCATCGGATTGTTACTGGTGATGAAAAGTGGATCCATTACGACAACCCCAAGCGCAAAAAATCATATGTGAAACCCGGCCAACCAGCCAAATCAACGGCAAAGTCGAATATCCATGGCGCGAAGATAATGCTCTGCATTTGGTGGGATTAGATGGGTGTGCTGTATTATGAGCTGCTAAAACCGGGTGAAATCATCAATGGACAACGCTACCGAACACAATTAATCCGTTTGAAGATAGCAGTGGCCGAAAAACGCCCTGAAGATGCGACCAGACACGAGGCAATAAGAACTATTTGGAAAACAGTGGATGGGAAGTCCTACCCTACCCGCCTTATAGCCCAGACCTTGCCCCTTCTGACTACCATTTGTTCCGGTCGATGCAGAACGCCCTCACTGAAATACGGTTCACATCAGAGCAGAATATCAAAAATTGGCTTGATCCATTCTTGGCTACCAAGCCGGCGCAGTTCTTTTAGGATGGTATCCACAAATTGCCAGAAAGATAGGAAAAAGTCGTAGCTTCAGATGGGCAATACTTTGAATAATACTATTGTACATGTTTTCTTAAATAAACGTTCAAATTTTGAAAAAAAAAAACGCAATAATAAGCAATAAATTTAATAAACAATAGCGAACCACAACCAGCACGAAAAAACAATTTCATGTTTTGTTTTCGACATTTTGACGTTAATCAGCTGATTCCGAAACTCCGAATAAATGGTTTCGGTCTGGCAATGTTTTTCACATTACCTTCGGGGCTTATGGTATGAATTTATTCGTATTCGTAGCGGAATGTAATGTTCGGAATTTTGCTACAAGGGACTCTGTGATAAGGGTGAAAGTGTTCCATTCCGGACGTATACTGAAGAGATCATTCGGCCCGTTGGATATTCGACAGTTCAGGTGAGATATGGCAAGGAGACGGCAAACACCAACATCTATGTTATGCCAGGTAGGGCGAGAGTGGCTCAAATTATTTAAAGTTGAAATGACAAAATTAAACCAAGTACTCGTAAGTGAGGCGACTTTACCAAGGTCAAAGGAGAAAATTTTACATGCTTTACAAGCTAAGTTTAGGGATGTGTTTCAATCTGGTGTTGGGAAAATAAAGTATTTCGAAGCGACATTATTTGCCAATGATAACACTAAGCCAGTTTATATTCCCGCTGGCAAGGTTCCCTATGCGCTTCAGAGAAAAATGAGCGAGGAGATCGACCATCTAGAAAGTGATGGAATTATAACAAAAATATATGTATATGAGAGTGGAATACACCGGTAGTGCCTATCATAAAGATATAAAATGACGTTGAATAAAGTGCTCAAGAATGACCACTTTCCAATTCCCCACGTGGAGGAAATTTTTTTACAACATTGGATTGAAGTGAGGCTTATCTGCATATGCCAATGGACACGCGAAGCGCAGAAAGGTAAATAGGTTAATGCTTGGTTCGAAGATGGCACCGGCTATTTGGCAGAGATATATTATGCAGACATTAGATAATATACCTGGAGTGTACGTTTTTCTGGTTCCGGTGACCCAACCCCAAGAAATATTACGAAGTGAGAAGTTGGCTGGGTCTGGTAAACTACTATGTGAGATTTTTGAAGAATCTCTGTTCAAAGTTAAATCCTCTGTACAATCTGCTACAAAGGGATGTCGTTTTCAACTGGAGTCAAGAATGCGAGAAGGCTTTTAGCACCATACAATCGGAAATAACTTCGGATGTAGTTCTACGTGCATATAATCCAAATCTGCGTCTGTCGGTGGCCATATGGACTAGGACCTGTGTTGTCACATATATATTTTTCCAGACGGACAGGAACGTCCCTTCGCTTATGCCTCGCGATCACTCTCTACTTCAGAAAAAAATTACAGTCAAATTGACAAGGAGGCAACGTCTATTTTCTGGGATCTTAAATGATTCTTCCGGCATAGTTACGGACGTAAGTTCACACCAGCAACGGATCATAAACCATTGGCCTAAATTTTTAGCCTTAGCAAAAGTTTATCAAGCATGGTGGCCACTTGCTTGCTTTATTATGCGCAGTTCCTTCAAGGGTTTAATTATGATATTGTATACCGATCGACGGGGGAGCACGCAAATGCAGATGCGCTATCCCGGTTACCCCTGCGATCGGACAAACTAAAAAATGCGGACGAAGTCATGTATGCACCATCGATTGGATCAAATGGATGTCGTTCTCGTTACCCAAAAACAAATTGCAGAGGAAACTAGCAGAGATCCGGTACTAAAGGAAGTGTACGAGTACAACAGCTTATTTTTGGGAAGGAAATTAATCAATCCCGGGTTCCAAGGTAAAGACTACTAATTTTCTTTAACTACCATAATGGCATTATTCTTAGGAACAAGAGTGTTGATTTCTGGAACCTTAAGAGAATTAATTTTGGAGTCGGGCAGATGAAGGCATTGGCACAGAGTTATGTCTGGTGGCCCCTCATTGACTCTCACATCGAAAATGTTTGGCTTGCATAAGAGTTCAAAACCAACCATCGAAAGTGTTACAACATACATGGGAATACCCATTTACTGCATGGCAAAGGGTACATGTTGATTTTACTGGACCTTTTTTTTTGAAAAAATATTGCTTGATAGTGGTGGAAGAGCATTCAAAGTGGCCTGAAACTTTCCAAATGAATAATATAAAATCGGCACGGTCAATCGAAATTCTACATGACCTTTTCGCTAGGTAGGGCTTACCATTTACGTTAGTCAGTGACAACGGGCCCACTTTCACCTCAGGGAAATTTGAAAATCCTTTCAATCATAAATTCACTGCTCCGTACCACCTTTCCACGAATGGTCAAGCTGAACGTTTTGTTCAAAATATGAAAGTAGCTGTTCGAAAAAATGATAAAAGACCCCGGTAAAATTGGTTATAAAGTTTCTAATTATCTTATGCGTTACAGGAAACCCCCAAATTCCACAACTGGTGTAGTTTCTTCAGCGCGATATCCGCATAAGATTGGACTTAATACGTGTAAATACTGTCGACAACATAAAGGAGAAGCTGAGTGGCTCATATGCATGTGGGTTGCAAGCGAAGAACTACACCGGCATGAGAATTTAGAAAAATTGTGCGCCAAGACGGACTTTTGCATTATTTTATGGATGTCCATGGTAGGCTTTAAAGAAGCCATATGGATCAGATATGCAAGTGCAACATAGATTCCTTGCAAGCACCAAAGGAGCTGGATGTAGAGATCCCCTCTTCGAACGTCCGACTTATAAGTAGTGTTCCTAACATGGCTGCTCCCATATAAACAACTAGAGATGAATATTTTCCGATATACCTGCATCCAGGAATGGGCCTCTCTACCCATCTGTCAACAAAGCAACAAGCAACCAATAGAGCTGAAAAAGACGTCTCGAGTGAAGAGTTAGTTCAACAGCCGCTAGCTTCAAAGGAAACACAAGGTGAGATCGAAGGTACCAACGCTTCATCTATTCGAAAAAGCTCTATGGATTGTTGTAGATAGAAGTAATTGGACTTTTATTCGACAGAATTCTCAAATCAAGGCTCACTGCGGCATGGGATATGACATCGATACAGAGTATGAAAGCAAAAGCAAAGTGGCCTTGGGTTCCATGACCAACAAGTGGCGATGGTGCAATGCTCTCAAGTGGAAGGAGGAGGCACCCGGCATGTTCTGTAGCGCTTGTAAAGTGCAGCTCCTGCTTTATGAACTGCTACCCAAGCCTTTCTACAGCTTGATAATGAATATTCCGTAAATATAATAATTCCTTTCAAATGACTTCATTCGGTGCTAAACAGGTAATAAAGGACGGTTTTATCCCTACTCTAAAGTTCAGGGCCAGGTATACCACCTACTGTAGTTTGTCAGGAACCAAGAAGACGAGAAGTATGTGGAACCTGGCTTAGTCAGTCAACTACAGGGAATGATAAATACGTTTAATCCCTATGTAAGAGACTTGAAGGTCGCCCTGCAACATCTAAAACATTTAAAGTCATTAATGTTGAGAGGAAGCCACCGCACAGCCATAGAGGTCGCTTCAATACACTTACGTTCAATTAGGTGGCCTTAGTAATGGTTGATCAGCAATTTGAACAACGAGACATTATCCTTGAGAGCCATAATAACTCATTGCAGTGCATTGAGATCCACCATTCGTACGACGCCCTGCAGTCTCTGCTTTTTTTTTGCCGTGGCGAGGATAGCTATTCCATTTCTTTACCCCAGCGTGATCCTGAGACCAATCAAGACAGACTTCGCTGTGAGTTTCTATTTTTTTCGTATAATGATTAGACAAGGAAAAGATAATCACCTGGTGCATTGTACCGTTTTTAGTTGACATTCACGCCAAAATAGAGGCGAAAAGATTGAACTATATCAAGAACAACCTGGCGCAGCTCTGGGCTGACAGTTAGGTACATTTGCGGGATGCCATAGGGAGGGAGGAGGTGGTGCTCCCGTCATCTTTTACCGCGGGACCACGTTATATACACGAGCGTACACAAGACACCATGACGTCGGCCGTCTTGATCTTTTTGTCATAGACATGACCGCCGTGGCATTATAGCCAGACAATGGCTCTTCTAACCAAAGACAATCTGTTTTTGGTGATGCGTTGCTTTATATGCTCGGTGGAATGGCAAAAACGGGGCCTTGTCCATATTCACATCTTACTATGGCTGGAGCAGAGTATCACCCCAGATAAGATCGATAATATTATTAGAGCTGAAATACCTGATCCTGAGCAAGATCCTCTCCTCCACGATATTGTGAAGGCCAACATGATATATTGCCCTTGCGGTAGTTTAAACAATAAATCGCCCTGCATGGAATATGGTAGCAGCAGTAAGAGGTATCCGCGGCCACACTTCTCAATACCACACAGGAGGAGGTCTCCAGCTGACGGTGTGTAGCCACTACAAAAATAATGAAATTGGGTTGGACAACCGCTGGGTGGTGCCTTACAATCCTGTCCTGTTACGTATTTTCAATGCTCATATTAATGTGGAGTACTG
Organism: Volucella zonaria; assembly: GCA_963966105.1. NCBI lineage: Eukaryota > Metazoa > Arthropoda > Insecta > Diptera > Syrphidae > Volucella > Volucella zonaria. The sequence continues at coordinate 186,244,164 of OZ014530.1, read as the reverse complement.
CAGCTCAGGTAAGTCTATCAAATATATTTGTAAGCATGTAAACAAGGGTAGTGATTAGGCGGTCTTATAATTTCCCATTCATCAAAGGTTCCCCCCCGTCTTACATCTCTCTGTTTATCTTGAAAACATCCAGTGTATACACTTTACCTGCCAGAGAAAATGAACAGACCGTCCCAGACAACGGTGCTAGCTTTTTTTCAAATCCGCTAAGACGCTGCTGTAGTCTAAAGTGTTGTCTAATAAAAAGCGGGGGTAGATTATTCTATAACTGGTCTTATCGTAAACATCTTCAGATTACAGCCTCTGAATGGTTGCTACGATTTGACCAGTTACAAGTTGCCGGTCATAGGTCTTGTTGGTAGGCTTGACCACCGGTAGTCCATACCAGGACTTAAAACACGGTACCATGGGAGTCAGGAGCCCCCCGGACTTCGGTCCGGGCCTGACTTGTTAGTGGTAGGCCCCCTTGTGGGAGCGTCATGGTGGCTGTGGTTTAAACCCAAATCGCGGGTACGGGTTTTCTTTTCTGTTTACCCATTGTAGAGTTGCAAATGAAGTACTGGGTGCTGCGACCCTAAGAGCAGCAAGAGGTTTTAGGTCGGCCTCGACTCATACCAAGGGTGGGACTTGTGCCTCCAACACAAGTTCTGCTTTGGTATAAAATATAAGCAAAGTATTAGTAAATATAAAGCGAGTATTTAGCGATGGCAAGGCGTATCCTTGCTCCCTATGGGTGTATGGGCACCTCGTAAACATTAAGTCTACATGACAGGAGGTTTACGTTAAAAATCCAGGTACGTTCTGTAGTCTAAAGTTCCTTCTTGCTTTGTCTGGAATAACAAACAAATTTTATAGAAGGAAAAGGGAAAAAGTTGTAGAGGGCTGGACCGGACTGAAAAAAGAGCACGTTTTGGGTAGGGTCTACACCATTCATCCAAACAACACCGAGTGTTACCAGCTACGCTTGCTGCTTCATGAGGTTAGAGGATAGGATCGACATCCATTGAAGACTTAAAGACTGTGAATGGTATCCTCCACTCCATCCTCTGGATGTAAGACTCTTGGATTGCTCGCCAACGACAGGCATTAGAGGAACCTGCATTGTGCGATTCTCTTTTGAAGTTGCGAGAAACATTTATAAGAACGTAAGCCTTTGGGAGAAATACAAAGACAGTCTCTCGGAAGACATTAAACGGAAACTAGAGAGAGAATTGAAATATACTGTGCAACTGCTCATAGACGAAGGGTACAATAGATGCTTGATATTATTCGAGGATGCAGTGTTAGCACAAGCAGAATAAAACATGGCTCAATACGGATTACCTTAGCGAAAAAGATCTGCTGCAACTTTCGGTAATCGAGAACATCTGAGAGAGACTAATTGTAACTCTGGTGCCCTGAGAGAAGTGGTGTCGCTTAGTTAGGATTTACTGACTGATGAACAGCTTTACGTTTATCAGCAGATCCTTGGTAATAATGAGAAAGAAATTGAAGAAATATTTTTTCTGGATGCTCTTGGTGGCACAGGAAAAAACCTTCCTTATCAATTTGTTATTGGTAAAAGTAAGGAATAAACGTGGCATCGCCTTAGCCGTTGCATCGGCAGGAATCACAGCTTTTAAGCGGCCGTTAAATCTCACCCATGTCGAAACTCTACTCTGACATATTTCAAAACAGAGTAATGCGGTTTGGGACGCATAAAGAGGGTTGACCATTCACGACCTAATAGTCCGCATGTATCCAGATGTCCACAGCATATACAGCAAATCCACGGAGTGGCTGTGCGGACGTTGGATTCTGATGCCTAAGAACGATCAGGTTTCCATCATTAATGAAACTTTGTTGAAGTGGTTCGATGGTGCAGAACACCAGTAGAAGTCTCTGGACACTGTAGTGCATACGGATGATGCTACAACCACCTGGTCTAACGTCTCACACACTTACATATCCTCAAAGTGGTAGCTCCATTAATGCTACTGAGAAATTTCAGTCCGCTCAAGTTGTAGAATGGGACCAGGTTGCGTGTGAAAGCCTCACATAAAAACATAAAACCGTTGTAGAGGCTATTGTATTTACTGGTTGTGCTCGAGGTAAATCGGTGTATATACCGCGGATACCACTTATATCGTAGGAGTACCCATTCGTGTTTAAAAGGCTGCAATTCCCTTCGCAATGTGAATTAATAAGTCTCAAGGTCAGTCACTGAAGACCGCAGGAATTGATCTTAGGGGAATTGCTTCCCGTATGGCCAGTTTTAAGTGACCTGCTCGAGAGTGAGCTCACCTTGCAGATAGGCGGTGCTATCATCGGAAGGCAGAACCTTCGTAGGTGTATTGCGCGAGCGAAGCCGTCGGTAAAAGCTATGTAATATATGTATTGTAGGCTATAGGAATACCACGGGAATTTAAAAATGTGTTACAATAGGTACTCTATCGAATCCATTTTTCAAATCGATGAAGACGACATGCTGATTTGTGGAAACGTCTTTCTCCTTCATTATCCGTATAATTTGAATCGTGTCATACACATCTTTTGTCAAGAAAGCGTTTTTAAAATGTCTCTTTTGCACCAATTGTGCGATGCGAAGTGCATATACCGCTATCTTGTCGATGCTTACCTATTGTACATGTAATTTCATTCTTCAGTGAGTGGTGTACATATAACGGGTGGTCCAAATTCAAGTCTCTTTTGGAATCATATATTATTTTGCCACTGGCAGCTCTCTCCCGCTCGAAGTCCTAGCAGTCAGTCAGTATCATAACTCCGCAGAACGAAATAAATCTGCTTACGCTTGATCAACTTTGGGAAATATTGCAAACTTATTTCAAAAGTGAGTGGTGTGCTCCCCAAGCGGTGCGTTTACTGAATATAAATTTGGGTCAAAATGAAGCAACCACCGGGGCTGCTGTACGCAAGTTTGTGCAAAAAGTTCGTGAGACTGGCTGGCTTGTGCACAGTTGGAGAATGTGGCTGCTGGGGCCGAGATTGTTCGAGTCAATCTAGAAACATCGACCTCAACAACCCCAACATTTCACACACCAGCCTGATGGGAATTTGCACAAAGATCTCGGATTATCCCATTACAAAGTCCCATTGACTCAGAAATTGAAGGCAAACAACCATCCGCTGCGTTATGGCTTCACAGTTTGGTCCTTACAACAGCTCGAATTCGACCTTAAATTTGGCCGAAAAATCATTTTTTCTGACTAGGCGCATTTTCATCTCGACGGCTATGTTAACAAACAAAATTGTCACATCTGGGGATCTGAAAACCCGTACGTGATTAAAGAGAAGCCAATGCATCCGCACAGAGTGACAGTTTAGTTCGGATTTTGGAGTGGTGGCATCATTGGCCCATTTTATTTCGAAAATGCTGCTGTAAACGCCATTTCGGTCAACGGTGAGCGTTACGAAAAATACGCGATATGGCGAAAAATGTTTCAGACAAAAGTCACAAGGTTCTTAAGGGGACATAAGGTGGTGACCACGAGTTTGACCTTGAGACCCATTTTCAAGGTCAAACGAAGGTCACTTTTGATTTTTCTAATGATAATTCCTGATTTTCATTGCTCAGTCGTATTCCTCAATATGGCACACGACTTTCCTTCTCAAAGGTCTTATTCATTCAGTGCTAGATACCACTGCACTGACACGCCTAAATCATTAATCGGTTTCCAACGTTGTTAAGGTGTTAGAAGTTCGATATTTGTTTTGAAGAACTGATTATTATTAGTAACGTTTTCCAGATTAATAATGCAGGCTATTTCAATTCAAGAGAAAACTGAAATGATATTGATTTATGGAAAAAGTGGAAGGAACATCGATGGTGCTGTTGCTCTTTACACCCAACGTTTCCCAGACCAGATACGATCGCGCGCTTCCTTTTATCGGGTCATCCAACAATTCACTGGTGAAGGAAGTGTGCAACCAAAGAAAAGGAATCGGTCAGATAGGGTGGCTGTTGAGGACAATGAAATAGCAGTGTTAGCTGCCGTTGCACACGATCCTCACGCGTTAGCACTCGTCAAATAAGTCGTGAATCAGGAATTTCTCAAACGACTGTCTGTAAGATATTACATCGGCGTAAATCCCCCCCTTATCATGTTTCAATGCATCAAGAACTTTCTAGTGAAGATTTTCTCAATCGGGTTTCCTTTTGTCAATGGGCACTTCAGCAAATTGAACGAGACCCCCTTTTCTTCGCCAAGGTGTTGTTCTCTGATGAGTCGACTTTCACCAATCACGGTACGGTCAATCGACATAATATTCATTACTGGGCTACCGAAAACCATTTTTGGTTGCGACAAGTTTGGGTGGGAATTATTGGGGATAAATTACGAGTAATAGGTCCATATTTTATTGAAGGCGAAAAGTATGCACACTTCTTGCGGGACCATTTTCCAGTATTACTAGAAGAACTGCCATTGGAGTTGCGACAAACAATGTGGTTTCAACATGATGGTTGTCTAGCCCATTATTCCCAAGTAGCCGAGGTCCGAGGCAATGGCCTGCTAGATCACCTGATCTTACGTCACTTAATTTCTTCTTGTGGGGCTACTTAAAAAGTGAGGTTTACAGAAAAAACCCAACAACACGTGAACACATGAAAATACGAATAACTGAAGCTTGCCGGAAGATTACGCCAGAAATACTTCTCAGTTCTGTTGGTTCATTTAGAGCGCGGATAGACAAGTGTATTGAAGTGAATAGTAACATTTTCGAGAATTTGTTGAAATAGTCTCGGGAAATAAACGTCGAAATGGGAAGAATTCAATGATTCAACAGTGGGAGGCAATTAATCTAATTAATCACCCCGAAGGAAACAAAATACTGCTACGTCCACGTTGTTATTTCTGGGTTATGCTAAACGCAGTATGTTAAAACAAATGACAAGCCTACGAGCAATACGATTGAGCAACGAAAATCAGGAATTATCATTTGAAAAATAAAAAGTGACCTTCGTTTGACCTTGAAAATGGGGCTCAAGCTCAAACTCAAACTCGGGGTTGCCATCTTAAGTCCTCTTCAGAACCTTGTGACTTTTGTCTGAAACATTTTTCACAATATCGCGTATTTTTCGAGTAATTTGGGTGTCTCAAGTTAAAAAGCTCACCCTGTATAAGATTACAATGTCCCAAAGGTAGTAACAATTTTTGGTCGTTCATCAAACACATGCGAAATTTTGCCTCATCCTCTATCCCAACGCACCAGGTCCACTGGTGATTTAATGGCATGTCTCACAGCAAAGTGGAACCAAATCGTACATCAATCTGGTGAAAACAAGATAGTTGCACTTGACATTTGACAGAGTTTGGCATCAGGCTCTTTTGTCGAAAATGCGTGCTTTTAGGATCGATGACTCTCTTCTTGAATGGATTGGAAACTACCTTTTGGAACGTTCAATTCAAGTTGTCTTGGACGGTTTCAAGTCTGACATTCACAAAATAAATGCAGGTGTGCCCCAGGGCTCCGTTCTGTCCCCGACACTCTTTTCAATTTCTATCAATGATTTCTTTTCTGCTACTTCTAATCCAATATATTCCTTTGGGAACGGCAGCATATGTTAACCTCATTAAATTCCGATATTAACAGCATAACCAGGGAACTATCAATAGAGTGGAATTTAATGACTCCAAAACAAAATGCTGTCTGCTGTCGTTAAATTTAAATACCCTGCCAATATCCATGAATGGCACTTGTATCGTTGAAATCGAAAAACTTTCCATTCTCGGTATGTGTGTCAATGACAATTTGCGTTGGAATGACCACATGTTTCCTCAAACGATGTAAGAAATATTTGACCCCCTCTTACCAGGCCTCAATATATAAAGGATTTATCCGCCAAAATTGGAGTACAATACAATGCCCACATCTAGTCAGAAGCTGTTAAAACATCTCTGCACCTGCTAGATAGGATTCAAAAACGTACGATAAAACTCATAGGTGATACTATGTAATATCAGTCAGTCAATTGACATCCTGTCTCAGTTTGTTGTATCGCTATTTTCACCACCAGTACTGCATTGAAATCGCCAGGTACCATCCCGTCTATACAAAGTTTCAACCGTAACATCCGCTTCGTTATGAATGCTCATCAGTATACCCTCAAGCCCATTTTCGGACGTACTCTAAAATATCGTGATTCGTTCCTAAGCCGCTACAACTCGCTTATGGAATGCCTTGCCAAACTCCTTATTTCCTAGTCATTATAACTTGTAAACATTTAAGACCAATGTACATCTGTTCCGCGCTGTGTACAAAAATGTTAAGTGTACACAAGCCTCTTGAGCGCGCGCTCATTATAAAATAAAAAAAAACACACGGTGTGAGATATAAAATTGATTCCAGTTTTATTTTGAAGCTATATTCATGCTATTATGAGTAGAATAGTACATCAATTAAATGGCCGTCTCGGCTTCGCTGTAAGCGCTTCAAACGTCCAATCTTTGATGACTCGGTTCAATATGTGCGGCGTTATTCCGGCAATAGCGTGTCGAATCTTGACCTTGAGGTCATCCAAGGTGGTTGGCTTGTTGGCGTAGACTAAGGACTTGATACAGACACAGAGAAAATAATCGATTGGTGTCATGTCGCATGATCGCGGTGGCTAATTGATGAACGCCAAATTTCACCTTCACAACTTCGAGCGTTGCATCACTTGTATGGCATGTAGCGCCGTCTTCTCGAGCTCTGACCACTGAAAGTCGGATAACATCGCTCAATACCTGAGACCATTGCCGGCAACGGTGTTTGCTTCCTCATTTCGAAAGAAATAAGGTCCGACGATGCCGCCATCCCATAAATCGCACCAAACAGCCAATCTTTGTGGATGCATTGATGTTTGGCCGTTCACTTGTAGATTGTGTTCACTCCTATAATGGCAATTTTGCTTTTTGACCTAGCCGCTGAGCCAAAAATGGACCTCGTCCGAGAAGATGAGTTTTTGGCCCAAATCCGAATCTCCGGCCAATATTTCTAGGGCCCAATTAGCGAACTTACAGCGATGTCTGTGGTCTCTAGCGATGCCCAGTTCAGATGATCTGCGCCGAATGACATTTCTGTGTCTTCGTCGATTCTGGCCGCTACGGCGGCTACGGTTTCTTCATTTCGCACCAACCTCAGTCTGGCTGGTGGTTTAAGATCCAAAAGAGTGTACTCACGGTGCGAGGAATTGCCTACACACTGAAGCCATGATGGCTTCGACCTCACGACGAAATTCACGTTGCGTATTTACAACTGTGCCGGAATTTCGATAATAATAATTTTTTAATAATCTCCGCACGTTCGGCAAGCGTAAAGCTATGCGTGATGAAATGACAAATCTTACTGAATATTTTGACAGCTGGATGTCATTGGTAACTTTGACAGCTGCTGAAACATAGCAATTGAAAAAACTATCATTGCTATTTTGTTACCCTATATCTGGTGCTTTTCTCACTTTTGTTTCCGGAAAATCTATTGTGTTTCCTCTTCGTGCGCTATTGCTAGGTATGTACTGCGGTGCAGGACAATTTTAAAAATATGAGCTCGTTTGCCTGTGCACAGCTTCTCACTTATTTTGTAGCATGTCGCGTGATTAAATGCCTATTCCCTATACAATGCCTCTATTGCTACCTTTCTTTATTTAGGATTTCAGCCTGTTTTATAACAACATATTATGTAACAGTTGATAGGTAAAAATAATAGCGATTCGGTCGAGCCTAATGTCCAGCATTCGTGCCATCTTTTCGGTGGACATCCTTGTAGGGGCGGGTTGTTTATTGTGCCCTCTAATGCCATTTTTGCCAAGCTGTTTTCGGGCATTCTTTGGACGTGTTCTCCTCACATCCAGCAATAGATCTTAAGGTGTTCATCTCAGCTGTGGTCGATATTTGTTGAGTTTTGCTGGTGTCTGCACGAGCTTCTGCTGCGCATGTTGTTATTGGCCGGGTGCAGATTCTTATTTTACTGTCGGTGTTCATATATCTATTTCGCCATATAGTATCTCTTAGGCAGCCTGCGTAATCGCAGCGGCTTTGTTGGCTTGTGTCTTTGCCTCTTTTTTTAGATCTCTGCTGCTTGTTATGTGTCAGCCTAGATAGGTGAATTCTAGTCGGTGGCCGTGGATCAAGTGGTAGTGTATTGGCTTCCCAGTCGGACGGTTCAAGGTACAATATCAGCCGTGCCCGGAAGACATTCTTTTGTTCGGGCGACTAAAATCTCGTGATATGAATGGTTGCCTAAAATACAACAACAAGTCCAATTACACTAATCATTTAGTCTTCCCATTAAATGTTGAATGCCACCCATGGAGCTAATTAACCACTGAACACAAACATTTTTCTCTCTCTCTATATCCAGTTTTCCAAAAAATTTAACACCTGCTCCGGCATTTTGAGACTTGTACTTGAATATTAAGTTCTTATTTGTTTATTTAAACGGACTTGCTCTAATGGTTTATGGCTTATTGCTAATTTGCATCTTTTTGGATCTTTTGATATGAATATTGATTTGGTTGTATCTACTGATATTTCCATGATGTAAGAGATTGTTGCTTTTTCCAAATTTACGAGTATATGTATAGTAATCTTTGTAAGTTGTCTTCCGTTTCAGCAATGTGAACTACGTCATATGCATAGCATATCACTTTAAATTCGCCAGTGGACATGCTGATGCAGCTGATTTGAGTTCTTCTATAATAGCTGGTTGAATGCCTGAAGTAATTGGGATTATATCGGTCCTCTTAGCGTGAACGCTAAGTTCAACTCAAGATGCATTTCACTATTTTCCTTGTACGTAGCGTAGACTTACGTTTGAAAACCTTGCCTTTGGCTTTTTATCGACATTTGCTTCTCATCGTTTCACCACTGTATTTCTGAGCCCGATCACGGGTATAGACTTCGGGTAGTATCTTTAGAAGTTGGTATTTAAATGCCTGAGTATGATTTTCCAATTTAGTAACTTTTTACTGTAAGAAGAGAAACGAACTGGGGCGGTATTTTAAAACTGTTGCCTCATGACATTGACTCATGCTTTGAAGCTACATTTGGCATTCCTTTAATAATAACGTTTCTCTGGTTCCTCGACCGCTCGTTTCTCATGCCACTGTTTTTCCTTCTGAGAGTCATATATTCATTCTGTCTGCCACGCTCGTAAAACTATCAGACACTTCTTTGCCCCGCTGCATTTGGGATTTTTCGACGAACCTGTGTTTTTTTGTTTTGTGACGACCGAGAACAAACCTAACGCTTTAGAGGCGGCATCTGGAAAGCTTTTTGGCAACGCCACTGGTCGGCAGTATTTGATGTCGGAGGTATACAATCTCTTGAAAGATTAAAGGACGGGTGATTGGCAAAGGTTCTAGCGATCATCTTGTGGTAGTTGCCGTCTGACATTAAACGTCTTCACAGTACTTTCTTGTCTTTGGAGTGAAATGCCTTACGATGATCGCAATGTAGTCAATTTGATTGACCGTTGATTGATTAAGAGTCTTCCAAGCGATAAAGATGTCATTGGTAGTGCATTCATGTAGGATGTACTTTCCAACACACCCACCACAGATATCTTCCCTTCATCGTCTTGCTTTAAAATTGCCATCCTAGGACACTTCTTGTACAATATTTTCAGCAGCTCATAGAAACAGTCTTTCCTGCATCGTCGTTCTCCTTCCTCTTTGAGAACATACTCGTACGCCCGCATTTTTTATTTTTTATTTATGAATTAGTGCGCGCTCAAGGGGTTAAGGTACTCTTAAAATGTTTGCACACAGCGCGGGCGACAGAAATTTAGGGAAGAAAGAAGGATAGGTACCAATACACGTTGGTTTTATATGTCTGAATGTTATAATGACTAGGAAATAGAGAGCTCGGCAGGGCATTCCACAAGTGAGTTGTTCGGCTTAGGAACGAATCACGATATTTCAGAGTCCGTCCGAGAGTGGGCTTGAGGGTATACTGATAAGCATTCATAGCGAGGCGTGTGTTACGGTTAAAGGTTTGATGGGGCGGAATGCTACTGGCGATTTCTATGGAGCACTAGTGGTGGAAATGGCGATAAAACAAAGTGAGACATGAGACATTTCGTTGGTGTTCGAGGGTGTCCTGAGTGATATTGGTATCAGCTATGAGTTTTATCGCACGGTTTTTAATCCGGTCTAGCAGATGCAGAGATGTTTTAAGCGCATCTGTCCAGATGTGAGCATTATACTCCAAGGGGAAAAGTATTTCTTACATTACGTTTGAGAAAGCCTAGACATTTCGCAGAATTTTTGGCGACATCGAATATGTGGTCATTCCAACGTAAGTTGTCACTGACACACATACCGAGAATGGAAAGTTTATCCGTATCGAAAATGTAAGTACCATTCATGGATAATAGCTGGGTATTTAAATTTCGCTTTAACGACTGCAGACAGCATTGTGTTTTGGAAGCATTAAATTCCACTCTGTTGATAGTTACCCAATTGGCTATGCTGTTGATATCAGAATTTAATGAGGTTAACATACGCTGTCATTCCTGTTTTACAGCCGAAGAGCAGGGACGTGAGTCCGGAAACGAATATGAAAAGCAGAGGGTACTCTCGTCAGCAAAGGAATATATTGGATTAGAAGTGGCAGACAAGAGATCATTGATAAAAATTAAAAAAAAGTGTCGGAGATAGAACGGAGCCCTGGGACACACCAGCATTTATTATGTGAATATCAGACTTGAAACCATCCAAGACAACTTGAAGTGAACGTTCCAGAAGGTAATTTCTAATGCCAAACTCTGCCAAATGCCTTAGAAATATCAAGTGCAAATATTTTGCTTTTGCCAAATACGCTTTGGTTCCACTTGTCGGTAAGACATGCCATGAAATCACCACTGGACCTGTTGCAACGAAAACCATATTGCCGGTTATTGAGAAGTTTTCGTGTTTCGAGATATTTCATAAGCTGACGGTTTATCAGCGTTTCCATGAACTTCCATGGAGATAAGGCACGTATATGGTTGATGTTACAGAATATGGAATGTCTTGAGCCGCTTTGTCAACTTTTCTTGGCTGAGTCTGTCTCTTATGACAAATATGCATACAAAGAAGTCCCATCGCAATTTTTGGATGGCGATGGTATCACTACGCATCACTTCCAAATGACAGTAATAAGCAAGATCGAACAACGGAAAAATAAATGAGCCTCTACCTATATACTGCAAAGTCGGTAGGAGTTCAGAGGTTTGGAATTCGGACAGCACTTGATTTATTTTGAAGATGGGGCAAACAGTGAGTACATATGTATGTGCGTGTGCCATATTTAATGCCGTAGTGTTATGTATTTTTGGCCAACCGAAACCTTTTAAATGAGTACTGAACCTAAGTCCTTGGGTTTTTTATGACGCAGAGAAAGTGCAATCAAAAATTTAAATATACAAAACAAATCAAGAGTTCACGTTGACATCACTTAGAACTCGTGCCCCTATGGAAACATGGTTTTTCTAAAATAAAGGCTTTTTTTTTTTATTCATTGTGACTTCTTACTCATCGTCTTTTTAAATAAAAACTTTTCATAAAAACTTGGTCAGTAGTCATTATCAGTGCCTCGTTCATAGAGCTGCGGAGCGCATGGGTTTGTTGCAAGTCTACAAGAAATGTGGCAAGCGTTAGTAAGAGATACTCAATTGTCCCTAGAACATGAAACTAAGAGCAACCCAACCTTTATATTAAGGTGTCGGTAGTAAACCCCAATCAAAATCCCAATTTTAAGGCAAAGTGTTGAGGGCTGCATGGCCAGTAAGTGGATAAACCAAACTGGTCGCAAACTGGTTCCCTCCGATGCCCAGGCAAGGTCAGTTCTATCAGTGCCTTGTCCTCGTAAGACGGCTCTGTCAGGATGAACACCCCTTTCGGTCTCGGTCTCAGCACCGAAATAACTGTTCCCAACGAAACTGCGGAATTGGAAGAGTTTGTTCAAAGGTATTCCTACAATTATAGTAGAGTGCGTTGGACACACTTCTCAAGAATACTGACGAGAGCACTCTCCTCGAATTCGCTCTACCCACCGTCCAATAGAAATCTGTCAAACGAAGAGATTGACAGGTATCTAAAACTAATGGACGAGACAATTAAACGAACAATGGACAAAACGATACCTCAGTATCAACATACTGACAACGAAGACTTATTCCGCAACGCAACTATTGACGCACTGCACCGACACAAAAGTAGACTGCTGTCAAGACTAAAAACCTTGTACAGACAGTTTACTGACAGACATAAACCGGAGATCATGACATTGAAGTCGTCGATTAAAAACCTCCAGACATTAATAAAGGAAAATAACAGAAATTCTGTAAGTTTGTATTGGAACAATAAAATTCGGGCTGTAAACACCAGCAACCCGAATATGTTCCCGCAAATAAATAAAATATTTCGGAGAAATAATCAGAACGACCTTCCATGTCTTAGAATCACCCGAACGACGAACAACGAACAAATACTTTTAGCACCAGGCATTGATCCAAGTGAGGCCGTTGATGATGACAACTTCTTTGTGATCGTGAATCCGCAGAAGCAGGTAGAGGCTATAGGAGCGACTTTCCAGGAAGTGTACAAGGCGAATGTTATCATTGGCCCAAACCACGACCTGGAGAATCGAGTCCTTGCGCACAACTTCTGCCTTCGAAATGAAATTGTGAATTGGCGATTCGAGAACTCGGGTTTCATCCAGTTCAGTGACGAGAATATGGCAAATAATGTCATCACCAACGAAAGGGTATTACCACCTTTCATTTCGAAGGAAGAGCTCCAAACGATCTTCGAATCGCTTAGAAGTAAGAAATCAGTGGGAACCGATGAAATACCGAACATTGTGCTTCGACATCTCCCACTAGAAGCGGTGGACATTTATACCATCTTGTTTAATAATGCAATGAATAATGCACATTATCCAGCGCATTGGAAAACTGCGGTGGTACATCCCATTCCCAAAAGGAATAAAGACACATCCAATCCGGCGAATCTCCGCTCGATCAGTCTTCTTCCAAACATCAGTAAGGTTTTCGAGAAGGTAATCAATAGAGTCCTGACTAAGTGGGTTGAGGACAAACATATAGTTCCGGATAATCAATTCGGTTTCAAGGCGGGGCATGATATCATTCATGCTGCGTCTAAACTGGTTTCTGATATCCAATGGAATAAAGGTAAGAAACAGTGCACTGGTGCCTGCCTGATTGACTTGGAAAAGGCCTTCGATACCGCATGGTTAGAAGGACTCTTTTTCAAGCTGGACAGGTTGGGCATTAGTAAACCACTGCTGTATATTCTTTTTGATATGATTTCCAGTAGACAGTTCTTCGTGAAGAATGGCGATGTGACTTCTGCTGGAATATTTAACATTAAAAATGGTCTGCAACAAGGTGCGGTAAATTCGCCGAACCTATTCAACATTTACACAAGTGATCTGATGGGTTCACTTCACCATGCCATAGCGTACGCAGACGACTTAATCGCGTACAGATCAGGTCCAAAGATTGAGGTCATTAATACACTTTTGCAACGTGACTTCGACAAAATTAAGAGATATTGCGACGACTGGAAGTTGAATATCAACTTTCAGAAGTCGGAAACCATTCTGTTTCGGACGCCGTTGTCTGGGGCCTCTAGGGATACCAGAAAGAATTGGCGAAAGTTCTCTATCGTCGGACAACATGGACAGCCACTTGCTTGTCGAAATGTAGTCAGATACCTTGGGATCTGGCTAGATCAATATCTGTATTTTAACAAACATATAGATGTTGCTCTGGCCAGAGCCAGAGGTGCTTTTGCCCTTACAAGGAGACTGTTTTACAACAGCCAACTCGATGCGAGGGTGAAGGTGATCTGCTACATGGCCCTTATCCGGCCTATGCTAGTATTTGGATGTCCCGTGTGGTTCAACGTGAGAGCAAGTTTATTGGAAAAGATTCGGCTGTTTGAGAAGGCTTGCCTTAGGGCTTGTCTTCGCTTATACAGAACACCAGAGTCTGAGTACATAAAATTCTATCGCAATGAGGTCTTGTACAATAGGGCGAACCTAATAAGAGTGGACAATTTTGTTATTAAGTTGACTCGAAGGCACATTGCAAGAGCAATGACATCGTCGAACAACCTGATCTCTGGGGCTTACTACCCTAATTATATTTATAATGAGAGAGTTCGCTTTGACGGCTATGTTCCTCCAGAAGCGTTCCTCTACCTTGATAGCAAAGGTCTGATCCAGGACAGATTTGCTGTGCCGCTAATCTTCCACGTTGCTCGAACAGCTGCGGACAGGCGACTCAACTACGACAGAGACGTCGCACACGGCAGTGCGGAACGTCTCCGGTTCAGTAGGGTGGTAGGGAGTCGCGACATGAGGGATGTTGCTCGGCAGCACCAACAATTTTGGTATCTAGTTGAAGGAAGGGAGAGTTCGTCGTCGAATTCCTCAAGCAATAGGTAGCAAAGTGGGTCACCTAATTTTTTTAGCCATGGCCGGCTTATATAGTTTTAAGTAGTAGTAAGTTAGATTTAAGAAAAAAAAATATATAAAAACAAAAAAAAAAAATTAATAAAAATTAAAAATGTATATATATATATATACATATATTTATATATTAGGTATATATATATTATGTATATATATATGTATATATGTATGTATTAGATGTAAGTAGATTAAGATTTATTTTTAGGTAGTTTGTAGGATTTTAGTTTTAAATTTTTATTATAAAATAAAATAGAAAAAAAGGTCATGTTACTAAGTTTTTTTTTGTAAAAATGTTTTCTTAGTTTTAATTATAATGAATAGAAATAGTATAGTATAGTAGTAAGGTACGTCGAAAGACATAATTTAAGTGTTAGGTTTAACTTAGAGCGCCCGCTAGAATATGATAATTTTAAGTTAATTAAGCTAATTTTTAAGCATTTTTTTGTCTAGCAAGTAAAGTAAATTAAGTAATAACAATAAAAATGCATATAAACTAAAAACTACTACCCCTTTCGGTCTCTCTCGTGAGGCCAACATTAAAAAAAAAGAAGATAATATGGATAGAATAGAAGGAGAAAAAAAAATGAAACAAAAGACCTCCTGAGTCTGCCAGAGGTTTACACCTATTCAGAGGACGAAGAGGCCTCAATGCCACCATTCACCGAGGTGGCCAGGGATTACCTCCAGGTATTAGTGGACGAGTTCTCACAAACGGGAAAGCCATAGCCGAAGCGTGAGGAAGCATTGAGGCCGAACTTTCCGACCTCTAATGATGATCAAATGCGAAGACTAACTCTCCAAGGACTTCCTTAGTGAATGCGTTGATAAGGTTAGCATCGCCCGGGATGGCTCAAAGCTCAAGCTAATCCCAGCTAATGACATCCCAAGGAGAGGCAGGGCACGCGTTTGGTTTCCCAATATGAAGATAGATGAGGCAAGACACCACAAGCTTAAGGTTTTCCTATAACTGGGCTTTCAAAAGGCAATGGACAGATGAACGGAACGATTTTTGATATCTGCTGCAAACACGACTTGTGGCAGCCTGACAGCCTTAAGTCTGTATAAAAAATCCATAAAGACATCCAAAAAGCGGACCTGGTTGGACTATTGCCATTCAATAGAAACCCTCAAGGACTCCGCCAGGGTTAGGAAAATTCTGTCCAAGGAACATTCTAACCATTCCTTTCTAAGTAGGTCAGATGCAGCATGGATGGAATCCTCTACGGGGACCCTGGGATTCCTGATGAAAACACACTTTTCCGAGTGCAGTAATATCAGTGCAGAACGCGCGAGTTCTTGACAAAAAAGATTTCCTGGGCTACTAACAGCTTCTCCCCATTCAAATCCATGGGCTCTGGAGTTCTATAACGCAAAATATAACAACAACTTGGCTAGCATCAATCTTCAGAAATTACTTAATTCTGAAAAATCCGCGTCTTGGAGACGCGGTCGAGTGGCATTTATACCGAATATAGGTAAACGCTGCGGGCACGAGATCGCGAAGGGTTTAAGTCCAATTAATTTAAGCTCCTTTGTAATATACTTAAAACCCTAGAGCGTGTCCTAGACATCCACATTCGAAACATTCTAGAAGAATAATCGCTATCCAAATCATAGCACGTCTACCTCATGGGTGGATCCACGGAAAGGGATTTCCACGAGCTAGTGCGAGCAATCGAAAAACCCATACAATGCAAAGAATATAGCCTAGCCTCCTTTTTAGACATAGAGGGAGCCTTTAATAACTATGAACAAAATTTTTGCAAGACTAGACAGAGAATGGGTCAAAGTGGTCGCGTATGCAGACGATGTTTTTATAGTAGTGTCAGGCAAGATGCACTCCATGATAAGTGAAGAAGAAGGCTGCTCTCAGCCTTGTAGCCTTGGTGTCAACCCGAGCAAAAATGAATTTATGCTATGCATTACCAAAGCCAGAATATCTGATTTTACCCTTCCCTACTTTAACGGTCAACCGCTCACACTATCCTCCAGCATTAGGTATCTGGTTATCATGCTTGTTCCAAAACTGAACTGGAAGCAAAATATCGAATCCATACCTGCAGCAAAACTTTTGGAAAGAAGTGATGAATTCAATCAAAGATGAACCTAATGAATGTACACAGCCGCAGCGCGTCCAATTCTCAGTATAGTGGCCCGCGTTGAGTAAAGCTTACAACCTCACGAAATTTAAAGGTATACCACCACGGGCCCATTGAGGTCGGCCGCAACGGATACCTTTATTGTGCTTCTGCATCTTCTGCCTCTCGATCGCACTATGCAGCGCAGTCAGACTAAAAGAATTTGGGTGCAGGACTGCACTCCCTTATGGTCATAGCAGCATCCTGGATTCGTTATCAAACGGCATGGGCACGTTTCCAACCGGATGCATCACACCCAAACTAGACTTCAAGAAAAACTTCCACGAAGGATTTCTCTCTAGAGCTTAGTGGAAGAAAGACGAAGTAGTAAAGAACTTCAACATGGTCATCTACACCGACGGATCAAAGACAAACTGTGGTGTGGGTGTCGGTGTATACTCGGAATCACTGAAAATAACAATATTATACCGCTAGCCGGGTTTTTGCAGCGTCTTTGAGGCGGAATTACTGGCAATCCGAGAGGCTTGCAGGCAACGCGTGCGTGACACAACGCACTGGCAAAACATCGCTCATAGATAGCGAAAACTCCAAACTGGTGCAAGAGTGCCGGTACGAACTTACCCGCCTGGGCCTGGGTGCCAGGGTACAATGATATAAAAGGAAACGAGCGTGTAGATGAAGTAGTCAGGCAGGGCTCAGCTCTGCACGACTCTTTCGAGGAAGCACTTCCCGCTAGGAGCGGTTGAAGGACAAATCCACTTACATTTCATACAGAAGGTCAATCTCCAATGGAGGGAGTTAACTAAATGCCCCATATCAAGGATGATATGCACTAAACTGAACTCACCCAAATATCGACATAATCACGACGATAATCAGCGAGAAGTTGGACACCATGTGTCCAAACTAGATATCCCTTACAATCCCAACTCCTGCAGTTGTGTGAATGAAAATGAGAAGGAAACTGTTTCTCATTTCCTTTGTAAATGCCCGGCGCTAGCAAGAACCAGACTACTTGCATTAAACCAACCTTAACGACATCTTGAGTAAAGCAATATAAGATTTAGTCCATTTTTTTAACTCCACAGCCTGGATCTATGCAGGCACGGACTGTCTCACATCCTCAATAACAAATATCATCAAACAGGACACACGAGTCATGGTAACAAAAAGGTACATTCTAGTGCTAATTGGGCTCATGGTGAACCGCTACCTCTATAGTCCGTTTCAAATCACCGTGGAATTTCTTGCGTATGTGACCTCTTTTCCAGCCTATTCCAGTAATTCTGGAAGTGATCCAGACGAAATTCGAGCGTAAGCATACTTTGATGTAGATTGCACTGAGTCGACTGGGTCTCAGCGCGTACTGATTACCTGCTTGAATGGCATTGGATAATGTATTGTGGAAAAGATAAGAAGCCGAGTGTACAGAGAATGCATGGACGTGGAAGGCGTGTCCATTTTATGGAAAGCACTCTCTTCACAATTATTGTGTTGAAAAGAAGAAATAATGTTTTGCCAATATGAATTTGACTTAAAATATGAATATAAAAGTTGAATAAGTTGAAGTTGAGTGTTTATTTTCTTTATGGTGTGTTGTGTGATCCAACACTTAATTTTTCAAGATCAATGCCCTTAATCGTCATCAGTGGTATCATCATCCTCGTCGTCGCTTTCAATTTCAGTTGATGAATCTTCGCCCGATCTAATAACAATTCTCTCGGTGAAGGTATCTCAACTCAGTTTATAGCTCAAATAACTTTCTTCTCTTCTTATGGCCTTAGCGCATTTTTTTTTCCATTCCTCGATAGCAATTTTTGCAAACTCTTGTTCTGCTATTTTCTTGATGTCATCCAGTTTAAATGTGGTGTTTCTACCCGACACTTCCAATACCCCATATATTGGTATGGTGGTAGTCTGAGTACCTCATGGCCTGCTGATCTAATCAAGTCGTGTATTTGGTGCTGCGGGGATGTCTTGTTTTGTCGAACTAAATCGTACAGTTCAAGCATTGAAGAGCTATACGCGCCAATATTTTCTACTATCCAATTAGCTAACTCCACTTTCGTTGCTGATGAAGTTGGGGCTCGGTTTTTTAATTGATTGTGATAGGGGGCGTTGGCCATTACAATAACCGACGGTTCCTCTAGCTGGTCCAGTACCTGATCTCTTAACCACTTTGAGAAGTTGTCAAAGCTCATCTTATCATGATAGTCACCCGATTCCGATTCGGATTTAAAGATTAGAAAACCGTTTTTGATAAATCCGGTTGAACAGTGCAATATAAGCCGAGATCTTTTTCCAATAAGATTTTTAGTCCTTCCGTACTTCCATCAGTCGAAGACATTCCTCTTATGTGGGAGCTATGTGTATATGATTCATCTACATAAATTATCTGATATCCACTTTCACGAAAGTTCTTTATTTGACGGATATATGTTAACCTTAGAATTTTCATTTCCGTCCTTTCACAAAGTTTTTTCCTATTGTCTTTCGTCTTTTCAAAAATGAATTCTTTGGCTTTCAGATACCTCCATAAGGATGTTTTGCTTATCCTAATTTCCAGTTCTTGACGGATTTGTTCCCTGAGGGCGCTCAATATTACGACTTTCTTGTCAAATTGGTGGAAGATCATCCTTTTGATTGATTAAAAGTCGAAGTCATGTAATCCAGTGATCCAGTGTCGATGAGAAATTTTCTTGTTGGGTCATTGTACTGTTCCAGTTTTCTTGTTCTTTTAATATTTTGTATATGATCCTATGCGAAACTAAAACAAAGTCAGCTGTTTTCCTTATAGTGAGCAGATGAGTAGAAGGCGCTTCCAGTCTCTCTTTGCGCAGCTTTACGGTGATTTGAAACGGACTATACCTACCTCCCATTATTAGTATGGCCTTATTATAAGGAGGCGAATATTAGCGAATGATAGGCTAGGATAGAGTGGTCCCCACTGAGGTGCACTTAGACCTGCTGCAAGTTCATTGTGATATAGGCAATGCCCTAGCTAATTTTGGAACCACAGTATTTTGTTGATTAATTTATCTACATAGATCGCTGAAATTTAATATTTATTTTTATTTTGTCAAATAAAAGTAAACCTTACGCTTAAAATAGCATTTCATGTGAAATGATTGACTGATTGACAATTTGTTTTAAATCTCTTTCAGTAGTGAAATTAAAATTGAGGAAACAGGAAAAGGACTTAAATGGGAAAAATATTGAAAAATTGCCTCTTTAAACCTAGCAGCTTTAGATACTCGTATATACTTTAAAGCCAAGGGCAGTAAATTCCAAAGTTTAATCGTGTGAATAAAAAACATACTAGAAAATGGTAAATAATTCCATTTTGGTAAGATAATTTTAAAGGTTTTTGGATACTGAACAAATTGAATTTTGTTAAATAGTTATGATGGAGATTTAGTGTTAATTATATTAAATAGAAATATGCAATTTCTGGATTTTTTATACTTTTGAAGCGTTCATCCCAATAAGTCCCTAGATAGTTCACACACCTGGTTATATCTTCGAATGTTATAAATGTAACTTACTGCGTCATTGAAGTCAACTTGTATTGTAGTTTGTACTCAGAAAGGGAGTCATGTTTACAAGGAACATTCTCAGCGTCTACTCGAGCTTTTTATTGGAAAAAACTGGCCAGGAACCAACAATTTTCAAAGACATCCGCAGACTCGACCTACTATTACATTCACATGGTTGTAGGCAGTCAAGTGGCGATTTATGATGAAACCAAGGCTGGTTACAGATTCAACAACTTTTAGTTTATTACTGCAAAGCCAAAAATCAGGCATTGAACAGTTTTTTTTTTCATATTGGGATATTTTGAGGTTTCGCAGGGTTGATGACTAACCCATTCTATAATGATTAGTGATGGATGTTGGCCAAGCTGGCTGACTTTCCTGTATACCTAGCCATAAGTAGAGTTGGACGTCATCAGCTTATGGTTGAATTGAAGCATATTTACATTTGGTTGGCAAGTCATTTATGAACATGCAAAATAGAAGAGGTCCTAAGATAGATCCCTGAGGAATACATTGTTTTAAAGGTTTCACTTGGGAAAATATTTCGTCATTCGCATTGTCTTACATTACTTTATATGCTTCCCAAGCAGTTGAATTACTTTTCCCCGTATTGTAGAGTTTATATCGTCGTTTTACTCGGCAGTAAGCCAGGAATTACTTTTATTAGGGATGTTGACTGTTTTAGTTTGGAAGTGATTTAATTTTTCATCACTCTTGCAGCAAATCGAAACATCGCCCCTATCGTCCAAGTTATTCTATCATTCCTGTGCAATTCATCATAGACATAATCCTTAATATTAGGTATGAACCAAGTTTCGATCAGACACACTACTTCAACGCCAGAATTGACTATAAGTAAATCAAATAATCTACTTTATTCATATTGAGACTGCGTGCATATTTCCTGTCCTTCTATCTGATTACATAAACCATTTAACATATTAAGAGTTAGAAGTGTTCGGCCAGGTACAAAACTCTTATAACCCGCACCTGGATCCCAGCTGAACCTTGTTACCCAGAATATATCAGGCTGGAGAATCCGAACCTTCCGACTCATGATTGGAAGGAACTAAGGGGCTCTTGAAGATTCGCGTTAATTGTGATCAATAAGAATTCCCTTAACCCTCTAGCGCGCACTAAAAGCATGATTCGGTTCAGCTTCGAGTCAGTAAACCTATGGGTTTATAATAAGGATGAGCAACCTCTTCCTCCTTTAACGGAATTGCCAAATTCAACCTAAGATCTTGGAGCGCCAATATCCTTTCCTGAAATTGACAGCGACGACGCCAATCTACTATCCGATGCGGGAGCTAAGTCGTCGGTCTCCTCCTCTGACACTCTGTCGGAAATGGATACCGACGAATTAAAAAGAGATCCTTTATGATCCGATGATGTAAATGAGCTCTTGGGCATATGTTCAGAATCAGAAAACTCGAACAACACCATGGAGGAAGCTTTTCTTGTAGATAGAAGAAAAACACACAAGACATCATCCAGGAACCATGGATTCTTGAAGGCGTCGTTCGTGCCCGACGTAATTGTAATTCAGTAGAATTACAACTTGTATTCTATTGGGTCTACAAGTAAGTTTCCAGCGTTTTTTTTCCAAAATTTGAAGTTTTATTATGAAAACATAGTTACAATGCTTTATTCAAAGTATCGTCCATCGGAAGCTACAACTTTCCCCCATCTTTCTGGTAAATTTATGAATTCCGGACCAAAAAAATTTCTCATCTTTCGAGCCCAAGAACGTATCGAGCCAATTTTTGATTTCCTCGACTGAGCTGAAGCGTATTCCCGTAAGAGCGTTCTGCATCGAACGAAACAAGTGGTAGTCAGATGGTGCCAAGTCTGGACTGTAAGGCGGGTGAGGCAGAATTTCCCATCCACTATTTCCCAAATAGTTTTTCACCGAAACCGCAACATGTGGCCGAGTGTTGTCGTCATGAAAAATGACGGACTCATGCCTGGTCTCATATTCTGGCCGTTTTTCTTTTAATGCCCGCTTCAAACGAATTAGTTGGGTTTGATATAATGGTCCTTTGATGGTTTCATCACTCGGAAGCAGTTCGTAATATACGACATCCTTTTGATCCCACCATATGCAGAGCATGACCTCATTCACGTGAATATTTCGTTTCGGCGTCGATTGGGCGGGCTCGCCGGGCTTTGTATACGATTTTCTGCGTTTAGGATTATCATAATAAATCCATTTCTCATCACCAGTGACAATACGATGCAAAAATGATTTATTTTTATACCGCTGCAGTAACATTTCGGACATGGAAAATCGCCGTTCGACGTCTCTTGGCTTCAATTCGTACGGCTCCCAGTTTCCAACCTTTTAAATGAATCCCAGTGCTTTTAGGCGCAGGGAAACGGCTTGTTGCGTGACGCTCAATGATGCAGCAAGTTCTTCTTGAATCTGCCACGGATCCTCATCCAGTAAAGCGTCCAATTTCTCGTCTTCAAAACATTTCGGCTTTCCGGGGCCATCTTTGTCTTCAACTCCAAAATCACCACTTTTGAACCGTTTGAACCACTCGCGGCACGTCGATTCACCAATACATTCCGCCCCATAAGTTTCCGAAAGCAAACGATAGGCCTCATCCGCACTTTTCTTCGTATTAAAGAATAAAAGCAGCGCTTCCGGCAAATGACGTTTATTTGGCTGGAAACTTGCCATGATTTTGCTCGATAAAATGTACGACACCGATAGAACTGCTCAAATATAACGCTGCAAAGTTGTTGAGAGATACAAAACCTACAAATAAAACACATGGGTCTGACATTTCTGCCCGGGATCCACTGATGGAGCCATCTCTGACAAACGCTGGAAACTTACTTGTAGACCCAATATATTAGTGAAAAGTAGCCAAAATGCATTTTTACATATATTCTAACTTCAACGGCACCGACATAACCGTTGCCAGACTGAAAACTGGTAAAGATTCCTACTGCCTGGCATCGGCATGTCTTGGCCACAACCATGTGGGTCATTTCCCTGGTGACAACTTAGATAGGGCGGTACTGAAAACTGCAAGGCTAGAACCTGGCCTCATCATCGGATGCGACGCTAAAGCACATCACACGATATGGAGCCGTATCGACAACAATGACATATTGATTATATTGGTACTTATCAACCTCATTGTTTGCAACATTGGCAATGAACCCATTTTCATAACTAAAACCCGACAAGAAGTGCTACATACCACAATTGTCTCGGATAACATCACTCAAACGATAACGAACTGGATGGTGTCGTCTGAACACTCCTTTCCAGACCACAGATATATTCAATTCAGTCTGAATGATGCTCCTGCCCACCAACTAGCATTCCAGAATTATCGGAAAACAGATTGGACAAAAGGACGCTTTTAAAACCGCTCTCCTCTGAACTCTTAAGTTCCGAGCACAACACCAATGAGCTTGACATGAAAGTCAAGGAATTCCTTCTGGCTCTCAATATGGCTATGGCTACTTTCTGCCCTTTTACTCAACTTAGAGGCATGAAAAAGCCACACTGGTGGTAATCAGCACTGGAACCGCTTAGAAACGTCTGCAGGAAACTTTCCAACCAAGCAAAAAGCGCAGAAAAAGTGACTGACTTGCACTCATATAAGGAATCCGTCTAAATATGTAAAAAAGAACTCAGGAAGGCAAAGCTACGAAGACATAACAGAGGCACCACGAGTAAGAAAAAACTCTCTCTAAAAATCTTATGATATCTAGCTGTTTGAAAAAAACCGATGGCTTTTAGACGACCTCAAGCGATAAATCACCCAATCTGCCACTGGACACGCACTTTTCAGCTAGCTTCCTAGCTAGAAACAATGTTAATGTAGTTTTCATTCCCAAAGAAAATGATCTCATGTTGTCCCAAAGGACCTCAGACCTATTCGTCTATCATCTTCCTTCTGAAAACTCTTGAACGACTAACTGATATCCATATACGATCAAAAATTGATCCACGACTTTTGTCTATGGCTCAACATGCCTATTGTAAACGAAAGTCTGTGAAAACGGCTCTACACACATTGACTAGCCACATCGAACTATCCCCATATTATACAGAGTACAAAATGGTCGAATTCCTGGACATAGAAGGTGCCTTTAACAACGTCAACACAGTCGCAATATTGTGGTCAGTCTTATGCTAATCAGCTGGATAATCAACTCCACACTGGATAAGGCTTTGATCTTTGAACTGCTGATATATCTGGGAGCGGGTGGTAGCAGGGTGATTGCCCATGCGGAAGACGTTGCTATTGCCTTCTCAGGTAAGCATCTTAATACCATTAAAGAACTACTTCAGCTAAATATTAACAGATCAACCCGTTTGGCGGATCGCTCTGAGTTGGGAGTAAACCTCCATAAAACTGATCTTGTCATCTTTTCCAGGAAATATAAAACGGTACCTCAATCAATGGTACCAGCTTAATCTTTTCCAAGCCTGGGTCTTATTTCGGAAAGGCAAATAGACTAGAAACCTAATATTCAAGAAAGAGTAAAGGAAGCTACAGTAGCTCTAATATCTCCCAAAAAAGCCAACGGGAACAAATAGGACCTTGAACTGGCTATACGTCTCGTTTATAATATTCAGCAAAGTCTAAAGGATAGCATGTCTGTGCATAAGTGGAGTCTCAGGCACTAATAGTAAAATAATTCAGTGATCCATTTCAAGCTGAACAGTGGGGAAAAAAAGTAAGCAGACCAACAATTTAAATGAAAAAAAAAAAACTGATTTCCTGGAAACTTTAATCAACATCTGGTGTAATGTCTAATAAACTCTTCATTTCTAGAGAGTATTGTGCTGTGAGATCTTTTTCGATTCGGTCATGCTTAAAGAAGAAATAAGTGGATCCGATGAGGCTGCAAGCATGTTGGAAAAGTGTTTATTCTGCCGCATCCTTGAAACCTTGCACGTATTTTGATATCTATGTATATTTCTTGCAGTCTTTATTTTTGGATTCCTGGGCTTCTTTTGACAATTTACCAAGTGGTAACGATTGATACTCGATTATACAATATTTTGACTATGAGCCAATATTTTATGAAGAGTTTCGGGATATTCCTGCTGTTTTCTTCACTTACTTCCTAAACTTGACAGTGCTAACCTTTTCCCAACAATTTAAAAGATTAAGTATTACTCCAAGCTTTGTTATTACCTTTTTATTGACCCCTGTTATACGACCTGTTGCCGCTGATTCTTGAAAAAATTTCCTCAAAGTATTTGCATAATCTTGTTTTGGTCTATCCGTATCTTTTAGATCTCATGTTTTCTGCCTATATGATAACAATTGATTCATCAATATCCTCTCCCTCTTGTCGAAGTGTATGTACGAATATATGCAAGTTTCAAAATAAATTCCATGCACCTGATTCTGGCATGTAAGGGAGAGATTCCATATTCGCAGTTATGTTCGTCATCATTTGATTCAGCTTGATTGTTGCAGTTTTTTGTGGGTCCTTTGCATACGGGGCATAACCGAGCTGACTTTGGCTGAACTTTTTATGAGTTCTCCAGTTTCGTTTCCATATTGGAACAATATGGGTCGGCAAAAATTAACTGATGGTAGACAAGGGTTCCCCCAATTTTCACAATTTGAACGGTTAAGCCTCAGTAGAACAACTCACAGAAAATCAAATATACTCGTATCTTGCATTCGAAAGTGTATCTATTGTAAGGCCGAGCACATTTGACACTTAAGGCGATGAAAAGGTTTTCTGCGAGTTGGACTGGTCGTCGAGATATGACTAGAACGCTGGTTGCAAGTGCAACTTTGATATCTTCGACGACTAGTTTCGACGAACATGAAAACAGAAATTGTAAGCGTAAATAAAACCACAACCAAAAATATAGACACTAACTAACTAAAACCCCTGAACTGTCAAATGTGCAAGGCGAGATTGTTAAGTTGCATGCTTTCTCTCTCTAGCATCGTCCAAAACCAATACGACACATCTAGTGTCTCTAGTCAAAACCTTATATTAATGGCCGAGTTAAAGAGAGAAAGCATACACCTACTATATAGCTCCATAAAGGTTAATAGTCATAGCTCTAACTTCATAATTTATATGTCTATGGGGCATTATCAAATTTAATTGGTATAAACATAATGTACAAACACACAAGTGTCATTACATTGGGGTATATAACTTCGGGCGGTTTTTTTTTTCAAAATTTGAACGCTTACTTAAGACAAACATGAACAATAGTATTATTCAAAGTATTGCCCATCGGAAGCTATGACTTTTTCCCATCTTTCTGGCAATTTGTGGATCACATCCCAAAAGAACTGTGCCGGCTTGTCAGCCAAGAATGAATCAAGCCAATTTTTGATATTCTGCTCTGATGTGAACCGTATTTCAGTGAGGGCGTTCTGCATCGGCCGGAACAAATGGTAGTCAGAAGGGGCAAGGTCTGGGCTAGAAGGCGGGTGGGGTAAGACTTCCCATCCACTGTTTTCCAAATAGTTCTTAACCGGAACAGCAACATGGGACCGAGCGTTGTCATGATGGAAAATTATTGCCTCGTGTCTGGTCGCATATTCCACTGCTCTCTTCAAACGGATTAATTGTGTTCGGTAGCGTTGTCCATTGATGCTTTCACCCGGTTTTAGCAGCTCATAATACAGCACCCTCATCTGATCCCACCAAATACAGAGCATTACCTTCGCGCCATGGATATTAGGCTTTGCCGTTGATTTGGCTGGTTGGCCGGGTTTCACATATGATTTTTCGCGCTTGGGGTTGTCGTAATGGATCCACTTTTCATCACCAGTAACAATCCGATGCAAAAATGACTTCCTTTTGTGGCGTTCCAGCAGCATTTCGGACATGCATAACCGCCTTTCGACGTCTCTCGGCTTGAGTTCATGTGGAACCCAATTTCCTTGCTTTCGAATATATCCAGCTGCTTTTAAACGTTTTGAAATGGCTGCTTGAGTGACACCCAAAGATTCTGCGAGCTCTTCTTGTGTTTGGCAGCAATCTTCATAGAGTAATGCTTCCAGTTCTTCATCTTCAAACTTTTTTGGCTGACCAGGACGTTCATCGTCTTCCAAGCCAAAATCACCACTTTTAAATCGTGCAAACCACTTTTGGCACGTTCGCTCAGCTAGCGCATGTTCACCATAAACTTCCATCAAAATACGATGACTTTCGGCAGCAGTTTTCTTCAAATTAAAGTATTGAAGAAGAACTCCCAGCAAAAACACTTTTTCAGGCACAAAGTTCGACATATTTGAATGAAAAAAAATTATTGTTGTTTACGCTTCAAATGAATGACATATACTGAAATGAAGTACAATAACAGTAGCTTTCCAACGCATGTTCCAATGGAATAATACAAGTTACGCCATCTCTTAGCAAACCGCACGAATAAGTTATAGAACCAATACATGAATATTTAAAAGAGTTCATTGACACATGTATATAAGAGTAAAGCATAACAGCTGTTAGACACCGAGATTTCTTCATCTCATGAGACAAGTTTCCTCAACACTAATCGCCAGTCATTTGAAATGGAAGAATAATAAATTGTAACGTCTTTTATCTTTTGCGTTTCATTTTAAATAAATAATTATATTTTATATTTCAACTAAGTATAAAACAGGTGTATTTATCTTTTGTTTGTAGGCACGTTGCCCAAATGATCCATCGCAAACCACTTGCTTGGAAGTGCAATTAAATCTCCCTTACTTTTGCTTTCTAAAAGCCGCCTTGCAGTATGATCCATCATGTCTTGAAGTTCTACTCTAGCTGATTTTTTCGTAAGTTCCTGGAACTGTCTCCTTTTTGGCGACTGTTATAATTCTGTTGGATGGAAGAACGTCTTCGTTGTGTTTTCTCAGGGAACTTCTCAAAATGTATATTTTCCTTTTGCCAGACCCAAATCCATAAATAAAGCCGATGCATTCTCACTATTATACTTGATAGGATCATTTTGTGGGGCAGAAATCCTTTCTTTTATTCTTTTGACTCGCAGCGGACTTGTGGCAGAGACTGCCCTGGTTACATCAGCTTTCGTCTTTTCATGATCCTTATTATACTAAGGCTAATGCTTAAACGATCTGCAGTGGTTCTGTTTTCAGTAGCACTAAGATATGAGCTGGGACCTATTTTGATTGAAAATGCACATAAATTGATGATAACTATTTTTTCAATTTCGGACACCTTTCCAGTGATAAACTTTCATCGGACAGCTGGTAATCATTTTTTACAACACACATGAACTTTATTCGAGACGTTGACAAACATTTCTAATAAATTGTTGTCTGAAATGTTCGTTTATACTTCTCAGCTAATATTTTCTAATACAACCTTTTGCTTAAATGGTGTAATTCTTTTTTTTACAGCGAATCGTAATGGTTATCCTTAAATTGGTTCGTATGACAATATTTTGGAACAAAGCCAATAATACTTGTAAACGTTTATTGCTATTTTTTTTTGTATAATTTGCGCTCGTTCAAGGGATTTGAGTACCCTTGAAATGCTTGCACACAGCACGGGTGAAGGAAAATCAGGGAGTAAAGAAAGACAGGTACCGATGAGCGTTGGTTTTAAATGTTTGAACGTTATACTAACTTGGAAATACAGAGCTAGGCAGGGTATTCTATAAGCGAGTTGTACGGCTTAGGAACAAATCATGATATTTTAGAGTACCTTCGAAAGTGGGCTTGAGGCTGTACTGATGAGCATTCATAGCGAGACGTGTGTTACGCTTAAACGATTGAAGAGGCGGAATGCTACTGGCGATTTCTATGGAGCACTGGTGGTGGAAATAGCGATAAAAAAAAGTGCGACGCGTCGGTGTTCGAGGGTGTCGATTGCCTGAGTGATATTGGTATCAGCTATGAGTATTATTGCACGGTTTTGAATCCGGTCTAGCAGATTCAAAGATGTTTTAGGCGCACTTGACCAGATGTGAGCATTGTACTCCAATTTTGGTCGGATGAATGCCTTATATGTTGAGGCCAGATCAGAAGAGGAAAAGTATTTCTTATATCGTTTGAGAAAGCCTACACATTTCGCAACATTTTTGGCGACATCGAATATGTGGTCATTCTAACATAAGTTGTCATTGACACACATACCGAGAATGAAAAGTTTTTTGGCTTCGACGATGTAAGTGCCATTCATGGACAATGGCTGAATATTTAAATTTCGCTTTAACGACAGCAGGCACAATTGTGTTTTGGAAGCATTAAATTCCACCCTGTTGATAGTTTCCCAATTGGTTATGCTGTTAATATCGGAAATGAATGAGCTTAACATTCTACAGCCAAAGAAAAGGAACGTGAGTCCGGGAACGAATATGTAAATCAGTGAGTACTGTCATCAGCAAAAGAATAGCAGACAAGAGATCATTAATGAAAATTAAGAACAGTATCGGAGACAGAATGGAGCCATGGGGCACATCAGCAATTATTTTATGAATATTAGACTTATAACCATTGCCTCAGTTTTTGGTTGTATTAAAATTAAAATGAAAATTTGGGTTTGGATTTATAATTTTGCACAGCGCTGTATTTCTTCAACGAGAGAGGGAGAGATAAAAAATTGAATTTGGCTGACCTCTTCAAATCAAGTCTCTCTAGCACAAAGGGATGCAAATTTTGCAACCTGAGTTTTTAAATGTGTATTTCCAAATATGTATATAGGAATTAATTTTCTCTTGAGTTTGGATCGGACCCTTTTGGACATTTTTTTTTTTAACTCGACCTAAAATGTAAAAAGCTCACCGGAAATAGTGTTTCAAAAAACATTAAATTAAATAGATTAAAAAAATTATAAAAGAAAACTGCGTCTATTTTCGATTTCACAAATGATTAGGTATATCCCACAAAATTAAAAAGAAATGATATTTCTGAATCCCTTTGCCTGGTTTCTACGCTCAAACTTAAAAAATAAAAAAAAAAAAACAATTTTTAGGTGACCGTAAAAATTGCTTAACTATGACCGGCTGTACAAGCAAAACTATTTTCGATTACCAGAGCTCCGAACATTTTTTAATGCAGTGAGGTTAAAATTTTTGCATTATAGGCTAAGTTGAAAATTGTATTTTACAAGAACTTTTGCCAAAATGAGCCACTGTGGGTCGTTATCAATGCTACAGGATTTAAAGCGGTTACCGTGGTGTGATTGCTTAAATGATGTGGCAAAAACATTATTGCCGGTATTGCCGGTATTGCCGTCGTTAATGATTTCATGTACTGCTATGTTCTCCCCCTCTAGTTGGTATGTCCTTGGGTTCACAGCTTAACAGCTCTGCAAGAGCGAGTTTTGTACGTCCTTGTATCGAGATCTGCTTGTGTGCCTCTAGCCGCACTGGGAATATCTTCAGCTGCGATGAAAGCTGCCTTCAGACGATCGATGGAGACCTTTTGTATGCTGCCATTAATGTTGACCTTGTAATATTTTTGATGGCGCTGTTCAGTTTTGTATGGTCCGTTGTATGGCGGTTGCAGAGGTTTGCGAAATGCTTCTGCCCGAACGAAGACGTTGGTACACGTGGCTAACGCAGATTGAACGAATAATGTTTTCGCTGAGCTGTGATGGACGTTATCTCCGAGCTGAAACTTCTTCAAAGAGTTGGACAACTATCGAACGAAGTCATTGTTGGAGATATTTTCCTTTCGGAAAACAAAAAATTGTCTACTTATTCTAAGCGCCTTACCCTACAGCATCTCGGCTGGTGTTGCGTTAAAGTCCTTTTTACACGCCACACGGTGGTCAAGTAATATAAGTGACATTCCCCCCGACCAGCTGGCTGGGATCTTCGTTTTAAACGCTGCTGTTAGGGGGCGATGCCATCGTTCTACTATCTTGTTCGCATAGGGGTTGAAAATTTAAGTTCATAAGCTTTTTTATGATCCTTAATGATGCCGAGAATGAAAGTGGATTTGCGGACTTACGAAATGAAATTTTTATCGAAAAAAAAGATTGGAAACGAAGCACACGTTTTCAGAAGTTAAATCCTTTAATTATACATATTATACAAAAAAATTCAAGATTACAATCTGACAACTGTCAGAACAAAAAAATTGATTGAAGATGATAAATAAATCGTAGTATTGTAGCTTAAACATCTTCGCCAACTTGAACGACTACAGGGTCTTCAATAAAGAGAATAATTTGACTAAAGCCCTCTTCGTGATTCCACAAGAAGTCCGAATAGTGGCAACACGGGCAATACCAACTGAGCCCTTAAGCAGCTCCAGTATACCAGCCAAACGCCATTTTAAGGCGGGAACATTATCGACTGCTCTTCTTTCGCCACTTGTTACGAAGTTGTAAATACTGAAGATATTCACTCCTCTGTCTCTTCCAAAACTGTTGCATTATCTACTGAACCAGCTGTCATCTGTTTAGATATGTTAGCTTCTGCTTGCCAAGATTAGGATCCGGTACTACCTGCAAGCGACTACCTATTAAGAAATCACCAGGTGCCAATGGATGGAAATCTGAAGGATCTTCGGAAAGTGGTGAAAGGGGACGGGAGTTAACGACGGCTTCATTTTGTACTAAATATTACCGTATTAAATTCTTCATATGTGAGCGAGGCGCAGTGCAGAAGGCGCTTCATATGATGTTTTGTCATTTTTCAGCCGATTCGCAGAGGCCACCAAAGTAAAGAGAACTCGGGGGAATGGTGCGCGATTTTTTTTTGTCGCATTATCGCTATAAATTACTTTACCGAGGCCTCGGCGTCCAAAAAATTTGCGAAGAGTTCCCAGCCTCAGCCTTAGTTAAGTCTCCAAGTAATTCCATGTGCACTGCCTTAGAACTAAAATAGCTACGTATGCCTTAACTGGCGACCTTTTCTTTAAGAGTGGACAAAGAATGGACCACAAAAATAGGGACCTTCGATCGAAAATGGTCGCGATACATTGACTCGATTCGATGGAAAGTCTGCCAGGATTGGGAAGCTCGGTTTTGAACTAGCTTTAAACTAAAGAATGCATTGTTTGACCACTTGTCTCGCTAGTATTCTTCCAAGAACAGGCCAATATTTTTGTGTAACAGTGTAACAAGAGTTATCAACCATTGTGCCTTCAGATGGTGATGTTTTCTGATGGTAATGATGAAGAAGTGCGGTAGTAAAGCTGATTTTATTGGGCAAGAGTATGTGATATTTGTGTTCGTATGCGATACCTGCGTGCCTCAAACGGCTTCCAACGTGTGCTATACCCGCGTTATCAAGAAATGGCTCCAGCGAGCATGCAGATGATTTCGCCTTAATTTGTTGACACTTGCTTAGAGACTCAATCTCCCGCTGGTAATATCGTTCTTGCACAGTTCGTAATATTAATACCAGTAATACGGCTTCTTTAGCCTTTTTTCCAAAAGCTCCTCTGGAGGTGATATGTCATATTTCCACATGATACTTAGTACTGACATGGTGCCACAGATTATCTTTTACCAATTTTGTTGGTTGTTTATAAGTTATGAATGCTCAATATTTTGTTAAGTCGTTGGAACAAATTTGAGTCAAACTGTCGCCCTTTATCTGAAGTGACACTGGATGGGACACCGAAACGTGATATCCAGCTGGCTACAAATATTTTTTGCTATGCTCTCCGCGGTGATGTCTCTGATGGGGAATTCTTCTGGCCAATGAGTTGGTAAGCAGGTAGGTAACACCATTTGATGGCGGCAACAGCAGACCTAAATCGATGTGGAGATGGTGGAAGCGCTCAGTTGACTTGTCGTATGGTTACAATGACGTCCGGTTATATTACTGAATTTTCGCCCTCTGGAATGCCATGCATTGTCTGATGAATTTGCTTCAGACTTTTCACAAATTCGGCCACACAAAATCGTTGTTGAATCAGCTCTGCAGTTGCCCGTATATCCAAGTGTGCCAAACCATGCATTTTCGCTAGAACGAAATGTCGAAAACTTTTAGTAACGAAATGTCTTACGTACATACATTCTTGATACGTCACAGATTA